>PVNU02003292.1:2650416-3313020 GCA_003013855.2 Liriodendron chinense
ACGCGGGTCGAGTTGCTTAGGGTGCAGGGGGCGGCGCGCCCCTGCCTGGGGTTCGGGGCAGAGCGCCCGAAAGTCCTACGATTTTTTTTAGGGAGGAAAAACTAGAAGAAAATCGAACAAAAAATCATTTTTTTTTCCATATAATGAGGGACTATTGTGCGTCTGACCGATAGCTAGATGATATCGTCCAGGTATCGACGATATTTGGAGCCCCCTTTACAAAAAAAACACGATATTTTGACGATATATCGTGCGATATTATCGATATCGCACGATATATCTTGCAATACAAAGGAACCAGACATTTTCTACGTTATTATTGAGCCGATATTTATCGGCGTTGACCGATATCGATAATATCGGCCGATATTATCAATACTGCAATCACTAGTGGGGCCTACTGTGGACCCCATCTTGATGAGGAATAAATACACACTATCCATCAACTTCTCCAAATCATTCAAGGCATAGGGCCCAACAAACTCGAATCTTTAGTGGACCGTACTATAGGAAACAGTGTTGGTTAAACAACCACTATAGAAAACTTCCTGAGGCCCATCTTGATGTATATATTCTGTAACCACTTTATCCATCTAGTGGGGCCCTCCGTGGCTTACCCCGTCTATCAGACAGGCCATCCTAAAATGAGATAAATCCAAATTATGCATGAACCACTCCACAAGAAATGACCTTGATTGAATAACCACCATTAAATCTTCCCTATGGCCCACTATAAACCCCACCATGATGCATATGACAGATCTGTACCAACCATCCATTTTATCATAACATTTTAAGGCAGGAGCCCAAAAATCAGACCCTTTTCGGGCTCCATGAGAAACAGTGAGGATTGAATACCAATGGTTAAAACTAGGACCCACCATGATGTTCATTTGTTAAGGGTTGGAAAAAAAAAAAAGGCGTATCTATATATATATATATATATATGAGTCACTCTCAAGTCCAACCTGTTATACCACAATTTGCAGTCCACCCAATGTATTTCTTCCAACCTATTAAGTGCTTGTGAAATCCAATCCTCTTATTAGGTTGGCCCCACCATGAGGATCCCCTATTGCAAATATCAGCCCGATCCAATCATTAAGTGAGCTACAATATAGAAAACAGTGTATAGCCATTGATTAATAGCAAAATACAAGTGTGGTATGCTGGGCTAGTGGATGCAACTGACTTTTGTATGAATTGTTCCTTGTGGTGGGGCCAACTTATTATAAGGATTGGATTTCACAAGCCCTTAACAAGTTGAAAGCAATCCACTGGGTGGACTGCAAATTGTGGTCCAACCGGTTGACTTGAGAGTGCCTCTCTCTCTCTCTCTCTCTCTCTCTCTCTCTCTCTCTCTCTCTCTCTATATATATATATATATATATATATATATATATATATATATATATATATATATATGAGAAGAACAGCCTCTATGGACTATACAGTGTCCAGATCGAGAGGGTTGTCAAACCACTATTATATTATAATTATTTATTTGAATTGTGAGGCCCGCCATGGCCATTCCTTGTGAAATTCACGCCATCCATCACTTTTTACTACTCATCTCATCCATGGGTCCAAAAAATGACGTAGATTCAAATCTAAGTGAAACAAGTCACAAGAAACAGTGGTGACGAACCTTCCACCATTACAGACCTTCCTAGGGCCCATGAGATGTATGTGTACTATATCCACAATGTCCATGTACTTGGCCAATCCATCATAGGACGTGGTCCAAGGAATGAGTCAGATCCAAAGATTAGGTGGGCCACACTATGTGGGACATTGAGTTGGAGGCTGACTATCCAAAGGGCCCTACCATTACTTATCATCCAATCTATTCCAAGTAATATATATATATATATATATATATATATATATATATATATATATATATATATATATATATATATATATATATATATATATTAATATTATAAATTTATAACAAGAAAGAAAGAAAGAAAGGTAGGGGGACCCAACACGTTGGTGTGCTGTGGTCCCACCATGATGCATGTCGCCTTGTATCCATGTTGCCCATTTGGTAGGCAGACCCTCTTGGTGTTTGTGTTTTATCCACACTGTTCATCCGTTCCACCAACCCAATGGTCTCGATAGTGGAATCTGCCATAGACCCTACTTTGACATTGCCTTGTACATCTATAAGGTTCATCCTTGACCCATCTTGACGTCTGTGAGTTACCTATGTCGTCCACTTATTGTAGACCCACCGTAATGTTTATGTGTGGACCCATCTATTGGCGGGACCACTTGAAAGTGGGACCTACCACATTGTACAAGTTATATCTACTCCGTCCACCACGACCAACTTTGATGTATATAGTATATATCCAAGCCGTTCATCTTAGGGCCCGCTGTGCCATGTGAGTGTTGTCCGTGCCGTTTAAACTTATATGGACTCATGATGATGATTATTTGCAATCTAATCTATTGGCGACCCACTTGGAAGTGGAGCCCACTATATCGTACGAATTTTATCGACATCGTCCATCATGAGGGCACTTGCTATATGGTATATCCGAGCGGTCTATCTCACGGCTGCTTGATGCATGTATTGTATATTGCTGCCACCCATTAGCCATAATGTCCACTTATAGTGGAAGCCTTGTGGGCCCAATAGTAGAGACCATGTCGGGCCAAAACCACTACCGGAATAATTGTCTTCCGATGATTGAAATGTGATTGTGAATGCTATTGGTATGTGTGATTGTGATGATAGATGATATTTATGAATGACGGTTATAGTGTTGTTGATTATAGATCAATAAAGGTATGTGATATGATGCCTTAATTAACGTTGTTCTACTTTCTAGCATGCTAGTCCGTCTATTTAAGACATGTTGACGTGATCATGCTCATGCATGCATCATGAAGTGTGGAATACTATATGTGCATATTGACCATGGCATAATCATGTGCATGCATACTCTTAGCATTTGCATGGGCAGATTGGTGAGATGTGGAGATGTAGATTTGGACACCACAATTATATTCGTAGTTGCATCGGACAGATTTTATGACCGTGATTATAGTTCATGATTTGGATACCCCAGGCATGTATGGGATTATGAAACACCGGAAATGCGAAATAGTAGGGGTAGATAAAAATCACTTGGGTTGAAAGTCCCTAAACCTCGATGGTACCTAAGGATGCCTCACTGTTGGGCTGAGTGGATAACATGGGTCATGGTGCGTTTGACTCCCACTGACAAGGTCGAGTGAGAAGAGGTGGGTCCAACCTGCTTAAGGGCTGAGCCATGAACAGGGACCGGTTTGACCCGCCGGCGAGGTGAAGTGCAAATGTGGTCCGCGACTGCGTGCCGGGTGGATGTCATATGCCTCATCGACGTGGCGGGTATGTGAGGTCTTACTCATAACATTGGATGCGTGGGTATGGCCCCAGTGGTTTCCAATGATGTGATGACTCGATTATTATTTGGCATTGGATGCCATGCAGATGAGACTATGGCTGTGGGATTGCCGTATGGTTGGTTGTTGGCTTGGGCGTGGAATGTTGGGAGGTGACATGGTGGAAGTGGTAGCATTAGTTCGGAGCATGATCATGGTGCATATGCATTGCATTATATTTACATCATACCTATTACACGTATTCCATCATATATGATTCTTTCATGGCATATTTATCTTGCTTGCCTGTATGTAGGACACACTGCACACACGTGTGTACTCACTGGGCTTTAAAGCTCAAGCCTTCCTTTTATAATTTCTTTTTCCAGGAGAATACTAGAAACAGTAGCAACAAATGCTGCTTGCTGTGTGACTGTTAGACACTGCGCTTCCGTCACGTTTTGGATGAGTATGTACTTTTGTGGAACAGTTGTATTTTAAATATATTGTATAGTGGAAACTGATTATTTTGCTTTTGTTGGAAATGCGAATTATATGCCTGATATCTATTAGCGAATGGAAAAAAAAATGACCCCAAAATTTACAAGCCGCACATCGAATTCGGGACTCGGTGTATGGGTGCCGGGTGCCAGATTTGGGGCGCAAAAACGCTTCTACCAATTGATACTTGGATTTGATGAATGGCATGCAAATTTCGTTGCTAGCCACTTTCTCCTGGATAAAGTGGCAATATGCTTCAATGTGCTTAATTCTCTCATACTAGACAGGATTGTTACCAATGTGAGAGGTTGCATGAATGTCTTTATCCAAGTGAGTTCATACATCACATGAGCCATTGCCCTGATTCTGCCTCAACACTTGCACGAGCTACTACACTACTTTTCCTCCTCCATGTAACAAGAATACCAACTACAAATGTATAGTAGATAGTAGTAGTAAATTGCCTGTCAGATGGAGAACCAACCCAATCTACATTAGAAAGTTGGTTTATGAGGTCTGGGAAGGAGGAGGAGGAAGAAATGAGAAGAGAGTGAAGGAAGCAAGGAAGTGGGAGAGGAGAGTTTTAGGAAAGAGGCACTTTTGTGTTCTAGAGATGGAAACCCTAACACACCTTTTTGTTATATTACTAAAGAGCACTTTTACATACTCCTGAGGAGCACAGAAAGACTATACACAACATAGACACACACACACACACCCCACACACTAACATTATATAAGTAAATTGCATTACATAAATCAACACGAAGTTCCTTGCTCTGATACGAGGTTGGTTTGTGAGGTTTGAGAAGGAGAAGAAAGAAGGAATGAGAAGAGAGTGAAGGAAGGAAGTGGGAGAGGAGATAGTTTTGGGAAAGAGGCACTTTGTGTGTTAGAGATGGAAACCCTAACATTATATAAGTATGTTGCCTTACATCATCTTTCCTATATAGAATACCCATCTACTTGAAGATGGTCATTCCACTTATAGAGGATACAACGACTAGGAGCTCCCTTTAAATACACGAGGATGTGAAGCATAGCGTCCATATTGAAGAGTTGTTGATTTTATACATGAGGATGTGAAGCATAGCGTCCATATTGAAGATTGTTGATTTTTTAGAGAGAGAGAGAGAGAGAGAGAGAGAGAGAGAGAGAGAGAGAGAGAGAGATGAAAAATGAGAGAGTTCTCAAAACCGTGAGCTCCCTTTTTTCCTTATACTTTTTATATGTAGGGTTTCCCCGATTTACAAATAACACCTTAATAAATGTGTAAAATACACATAAGTCCCTACCTGTATATTTATAAATAAACCCGTATTTAATGAATAAATGTTCCAACACTCCCCCTCAAGTTGGTGTATGAATATCTCTCATACCCAACTTGCTCGAAATCTCTTACAACCTAGGAGAACTGAGTGCCTTTGTGAAAATGTCAGCTAACTACTCGGTTGATTTGACAAATGGAGTGCACAGCTTATAGGAAGAGATCTTCTCTCTGATGAAATGGAGATCTACTTCAACATGATTTGTCCTTTCATGGTAAACCAAGTTAGATGCAATGTGGATGGTAGCTTGGTTATCGCAGTAAAGAAGCAAAGTTGATAGGGAAACCAAGCTCTTCCATAATAGATCTCAACCACAGAATCTCACAAGTTCCCTGAGCCATAGCTCAATATTCTGCTTCTGCACTGGATCTAGACACCACTAATTGCTTTTTGCTTCACCAAGTCACCAGATTACCTCCAACAAAGATACAATAGCCAGAAGTTAACTTTCTGTTAGTTGGACACCCTGCCCAGTCAGCATCAGAATATCCAGTAATATGAATATATCCATGATTAGCATAGAAAATACCGCGTCCTGGGCATGATTTTAAGTATCTCAATATACGTTACACAGCCTCAAGATGTGACGATTTCGACAAATGCACGAACCTGCTAACAACACTCATAGCCTAAGTGATATTTGGCCTTGTAATAGTTAAGTATATCAACTTCCCAACCAATCTTTGATACATGCCAGGATCTGTTAGACTATCACCTTTGGATTCATGTAACGAATGTTTTTTATCCATAGGAGATGAGGCAGGATGAGCACTAAGCTTGCCAGTCTCATTGAGTAAGTCTAGAGTGTACTTTCTCTAAGATATACAGATACCTTAGGCAACTTCATCCCTAAGAAGTATCGAAGAGAACCAAGGTCCTTAATTTCAAATTCCCTGCTCAACATCTTCTTGACACGTTCTATAAAGTCCAAATCATCTCCAGTGACAATTATATCATCCTCATAAACAAGAATAATGGTTCGGCCCTCTTGCCGAGTGTGAACAAAAACAGTATGATCCGACTGGCATCGTGATGAGGACATCAGACCCTTCAAGGTGTATCAGCGAAGAAAGGGAGCGTCTCAAGCATCTTTCTGGCTAGATGATGGTTCGTGAAATGGTGAAGAGTATTGAAGACCTTACATATGTGGTTTAGCACGTAGAAGACCCCCACAATGGGAAGACGTGTGTAAGAAGAACCTAAGAAGAGCATGGAGCATGAGTAGAAGAGGAGCCAAAAAAGAAGACAAAGACGACCCATGCACTTGTTTTTTTTTAAGTACGTTTTTCTCAAGTTTAAAAACGTAAGTTTAAGGGTAGTTTGGTCCTTTCCCTTCTTAGTTAATGTTTATTTAAGAGGTTAAGCCCTAAACACGATTTTTAGTTGATTATTATTAAGAAAAGCTTGGTGGCTCCTCCTCTTCCTCTCTTTTTCTATGGATCTTCTTCTTCTTCCCCAACCTTCTTCTTCTTCTTTCTTCTTCCTCTTCTCCAACTTTCTTCAAGGTAACCTCATATTTTTCCTCTTTCTTCTAAACCTATTTCTTGTTAATTTTCACAATCCCAAATCTGAGATTTGATCCAAAACCCTACTTTCTTATATTTTGATCTTCTAATTCGAGAAATCCTTCGATTTCCTAGACTAGTGAATCTCATTACACGTCTAGTTTGTAACCATGCAAGATCAGGAGGTTTCATCCCTTGCCGGATCCAATCCACACGATACTTGAAATCCATACTACGTGGTTGTGATGATGGCCCACATTATTGCATGTGTCCCTTTTGATTTTCTTAACTATGATGGTGAATGTTGAATATTTTACTGTTATTGCTAATGTTATTCCACTGAATTCTCCATGATCATATGCATGCATCATAATTAGGCTGTCCTGCATCAAATTTTGGTATCAGAGCTTAGAGTTTCGCATGGTTATCTTAGATCGAGTTATCAAACTAGGGTTTCATGTTAGGTCTGTTTTAAGAATTTTTCAGATTTAGAAACTTTCCAATTTTAGAAAGCTTCCAAATTTGGAAGATTTTCATATTTGATTTGTTTCATTTAAGATTAGTAAGTGTCAGTCCATTATAGGTCTAGATTCATCGCATTCATTATGTGAGTCGTATAACCCGTAGAGGCAAGTTGGGTAGAACTTTGGTCAAGTCTTTATTTGCATGCCCACGAGAGTCAGAAGAGGTTTCAGACTTCAACCGATCATGAATAACAAGTAGTTATCAGAGCAACTTGCTCAATTGATGCAAAAGATGACCGCTATGGAAGCGAAACACAAAATTGAGTTCGCCCGTTTAGGCAACCAAGTCACCACTACCATGAATAGATTAGAGCGATTAGAGACATCCTAGAAGGAAAACCCCACTATTGGGGAAGATGCTCAATCTCAAGTGGGAGGAGTTGTTGAAGAATGTACTGCCACATGTAGAGGTAATGGTGGTTGAGGTCATGGGGTAGGTCGTGGTGTTGTGCGGGAGGCGCGAGCCACATATGATTATCAAGACCGCTACGATCCTGATGAGCATGTGATGAAGAACATGAAGGTGGAAGCCCCAAGTTTTGATGGGCGCTTGGATCCCAAGGCATTCCTTGATTGGTTAGCTGACATGGATCACTACTTTGAGTGGTATGACATGTCAAAAAACCGTCAAGTACAGTTTGCTAAGATGAAACTTGTGGGCCAGGCTAAATTGTTTTGGACTAACACCGAACGTAAAATTGATAGAGATGGAAGAGGCCCCATCGTACATTGGGGGTGAGATGAAGGAGTTGTCGAAGGAGAAATACCTTCATCTCTCCTACCGACAGAAGCTGCTTGACCAGTGGCAGTCCTTACGCCAAGGGTCAATGTCTCTTGCTGATTACATCGCTAAGTTTGAGGAATTTATGATGCGATGTGATATCCAAGAGGACCCTTTGGTAACGCTTTCGCATTTCAAGACGGGTCTTCGATCGGATCTTCAGCGCGAGCTTTCGACTCGGCCAATAACAAACTTGGATGAAGCATACCAAGTTGTGCAGGAGTTGGAACAGTATTTGAGAGCTCCTGTCATTCGACGCTTTGAGTCCCGAGACTCTAATGCTAGATCTGGTTCCCAGGGAATTAAATCTAACATTGGTAGTCAGCCAAGGGCACAAGTGACTATTCCGCCTAGGCCTAGTGATGATAAGGGCAAAGGTGTCCTTGGTGCTGGTCTTAGTGGAGGGAATCAAGTGCGATGTTACGAATGTGGGAATGTCGGTCACATTTCAAATCAATGTCCCACGAAGAATTGTGGAAAAGCCTTAGTTATAGGCGAGTCCCACAAGGGTGTAGATGACCAGGGTGATTGTGAAGTGGAAGAATATCACCCTGAAGGAGGCATTAGTGATGACGATGAAGTAGCCGATGAAGCAACGCTTACAGTAGTCAAGCGTGTGTTGGCTCAATCTAAGAGTAGTGTTGATTGGCATCGAAGCACTATCTTCTATACTATCGCCAAGTGTGGAGAGAAGAATTGCAAGGTGATAGTGGACAGTGGAAGTTGTCAAAATGTGATTTCCGCTAATACCTTGGACCATCTGAAGTTGAAATCTACCCCTCATCCTGACCCATACAAAGTCTCTTGGGTTGACAAGACCTCTCTTCCTGTCACCCATCAGTACTTAGTCCCCATTGAGTTCGGGTCATACAAAGAGTTTCTGTAGTGCGACGTTATAGCTATGAATGTGGGTCATATTATCTTGGGTAGGCCATGGCTATTCGATAATGATGTTACGATCTTTGGCCGTTTGAATACCTGTACCTTCATACATAATGGCAAGAAGATTAAACTTAATCCAATGCCACCAGAGAGCACTTCAGAGAAAAGGGAGGATAAGAAGGTGAATGAGCCTAAGGAGGTGAGGAGATCTAAACCTAAGTCTCTTCATATAATCAATGCAAGAGAGTTTGAGAAAGAGACTAAGGAGGATTCGACGGTGTATGCCCTTATGACAAAAGAAATTACACTAGAGGTTCCATTAGAGTTACCCCATGAGATAACATCGGTTTTGAAAGAATACAGAGATGTATTCCCTGATGATTTACCGAATGAGTTGCCACCCATGCAGGATTTTCAGCATGCCATTGATCTCGTCTTGGGGTCGACTTTACCGAACCTTCCTCACTACAGAATGAACCCTACGGAGCATGCAAAGTTGAAGAGACAGGTTGATGAGCTCTTGCAAAAGGGTTTCATTCAGGAAAGCATGAGCCCGTATGCCGTACCCGCATTGTTTACACCAAAGAAAGACGGCATGTGGCGCATGTGCGTAGACAGTTGTGCCATAAACAAAATTACAGTCAAGTATAGGTTCCCGATACCTAGACTTGACGACATGCTTGACATGATGGCCAGGTCCATTTTCTCCAAAATTGATCTCAAGAGTGAATATCACCAAATCCGCATACGCCCAGCAGATGAATGGAAGACGGTCTTCAAGACGAAGGATGGGCTGTACGAGTGGATGGTCATGCCCCTCGGCTTGACTAATGCACATTTATACGGGTGGTTACACAAGTCTTGAGATTGTTCCTAGTGGTTTATTTTGATGATATTCTTGTTTATATTACCACTAAGGAATCACACGTTGAACACTAGAAGCAGGTCTGCGGCGTCCTTAGGGCCAAAAAGTTATATGCTAATCTTAAGAAGTGCACTTTTATGTCTAGTCAAGTCGTATTCTTAGGATTTATCGTGTCATCTGAAGGTATGCGTGCAGACCCTGAAAAGGTCAAAGCGATAGTCGAGTGGCCAAAACTAAAGAATATTCATGATGTGCGAAGCTTTCACACGGCTTAACAACTTTCTACCGTCGGTTCATTAGAAGATTTAGCACGATTATGGCTCCCATCACTGAATGCATGAAAAAGGGACAGTTCGTGTGGACGAAAGCCGTAACCAAGGCTTTTAGGGAGATTAAGTGCAAAATAGTAGAAGCTCCCATCATGCGCTTACCTAATTTTTCTAAAGTCTTTGAGGTAGCGTGTGATGCGTTAGGTGTTGGTATAGGTGGAGTGTTGAGCCAAGAGGGCCACCCAGTAGCCTATTTCAATGAGAAACTGAACGAGGCAAAGCAAAAGTACTTCACTTATGACAAGGAGTTCTATGCGGTAGTTTAGTCTCTTAGACATTGGCGTCACTCTTTCCTACTGTAAGAATTTGTCTTGTTTTCAGACCATGAGGCCTTAGATACTTACATTCCCAAAAGAAACTTAATCCAAGGCATGCGAAATGGGTTGCCGTTCTTCAGGAATATTCATTTGTCTTGAAACATAAGGCCGGGTCGAAAACAAACCAGCAGATGCCCTTAGTAGAAGAGTGGCGTTGCTCAGTTCTTTGAGTGTAGAAGTCGTCGGTTTTGAGCAACTGAGAGATGAGTACCCCATGTGTCCTGATTTTGGGAGTACCTATACATCACTCTCTAGCGATCAGCTCAGTACGGTTGAATTTGTTATGAAAGATGGTTTTCTTCTTAAAGGAGATCGCCTTTGCATTCCCCGTACGTCCCTTTGTGAATTCCTTGTTTGGGAGCTTCATCCAGGAGGGATAGCTGGCCACTTTGGTTGAGATAAGACCATTGCCCTCATTGAGGATCGTTTTTATTGGCCAAGTCTCAAGCGAGATGTAGCCAAAATCTTAGGGTAGTGTCGAACATGTCAGCTGGCAAAGTAGCGAAAACAGAACACTGGGCTATACACGCCATTGCCAGTGCCACACGCACCGTGGCAAGACATTAGTATAGATTTCGTGCTTAGGCTTCCCAAGACAATCAAAAGGCACGATTCCATTTTTGTTGTGGTAGACTGTTTTTCTAAGATGTCGCACTTTCTTCCATGTTCCAAAACGTCAGATGCGTCTCATATTGCTCGTTTCTTTTTTGATGGTGTGGTGCGTCTCCATGGTTTGCCTAAGACTATGGTGTCTAACCGTGATGTTAGATTTACTAGTTACTTTTGGAAGACACTATGGCACATGATGGGTACACGTTTACAATTTTCTACTGCATATCACCCTCAAACAGATGGCCAAACTGAGGTTGTGAATAGAAGTCTTGGTAACCTATTACGGTGTCTGGTGGGTGAGCATGTTAAGACTTGGGACTTAATACTACCTATAGCTGAGTTGGCTTATAATGGTTCTATCAACAGGTCGACAGGAATGAGTCCTTTTAAAATTGTCAGCGGTTACAAGCCAAGAATGCCCATAGATCTATTACCCATGTCTGTCACCCAAAGGTCTTCGGAGTCAGTCGATGCATTTGCACGACACATTCATGAATCACATACATATATTAGAAAGCGGATTAATAGAAGCAATGATAGCTATAAACGTTCAGCTGACTCACATCGTAAGTTACAAGAATTTCAGGAAGGAGACTATGTAATGGTGAGGATAAGGCCAGAGCAGTTTTCTCATTGTACCACTAAGAAATTACAAGCTCACAGTGCTGGACCATTCAAAATATTGCGAGGAGTTGGGTCCAATGCGTATAGGATAGACCTTCCATTTGAACTGGGTATTAATCCAATGTTTAATGTGGAAGATCAAGTCCTTTCTCACAATCCTCCCGTTGACACTTCTTCTCTTTCATGGCCATATTATGAGTTTGTTTCTGAACCCATTCCACCCCTTCCCCTACCAATGAAATGTAAGGAAGAAATTGAAGGGATTGTGGATGAAAAGATAGTTTCCACGAGAGATGGAGGTTTTCAGAGATACCTTGTGAAATGGAAGAACAAGCCACCGTCTGACTCTACATGGTTGATAGAGGCAGAATTGCAAAAAATTGATCTAGACTTGCTAGAGAGCCACAAGAGTTTTATCTCGCCGGAGTCGAGTTTTTCTCACCCGAGGGGAGTTGATGAGGACATCAGACCCTTCAAGGTGTATTAGCGAAGAAAAGCGAGCGTCTCAGGCATCTTTGTGGCTAGACAATGGTTCGTGAGATGATGAAGAGCATTGAAGACCCTACTAATGTGGTTTAGCACGTAGAAGACCCCACAATGGGAAGACACGTATGTAGGAAGAACATAAGAAGAGCATGAAGGATGAGTAGAAGAGGAGCCAAAAAAGAAGACAGATGACCCGCGCACTTGTTTTTTTTTTTTTTTTAAAGTACGTTTTTCTTAAGTTTAAAAGCGTAAGTTTAAGGGTAGTTTAGTCCTTTCCCTTCTTAGTTAATGTTTATTTAAGGGGTTAAGCCTTAAACACGATTTTTAGTTGATTATTATTAAGAAAAGCTTGGTGGCTCCTCCTCTTCCTCTCTTTCTCTATGGATCTTCTTTCTTCTTCCCTAACCTTCTTCTTCTTCTTTCTTCTTCCTCTTCTTCCAACTTTCTTCAAGGTAACCTCATATTTTTCCTCTTTCTTCTAAGCCGATTTCCTGTTAATTTCCACAATCCCAAATCTAAGATTTGATCCAAAACCCTACTTTCTCAGATTTTGATCCTCTAATCCGAGAAATCCTTTGATTCCCTGAACTAGTGAATCTCATTACACGTCTGGGTTGTAACCATGCAAGATCGGGAGGTTTCATCCCTTGCCGGATCCAATCCACACGATACTTGAAATCCATACTACGTGGTTGTGATGGTGGCCCACATTATTGCATGTGTCCCTTTTGATTTTCTTAACTATGATGGTGAATGTTGAATATTTTACTGTTATTGCTAATGTTATTCCGTTGAATTCTCCATGATCATATGCATGCATCATAATTAGGTCATCTTGCATCACATCGCCTAAAGCCAAATGAGAAAACTGTAGAACTGAACTGGGCAAACCACATTCTTGAAGACTGTTTAAGGCTATGAAGAGCCTTTTTCAGCTTACACACTTTCCCAGTCTCCCCCTTCAGCTGAAACCCAGGAGGGAGGTCCATATAAACTTCTTCAGTCATATCCCAAGGAAGAGGAATGCATTTTTAACGTCTAGTTGATATAATGGCCAGGAAAGATTAGCAGCTAAGGAGATGATCAGGTGAACTGAGTTCAATTTGGCAATGGGAGAGAAGATTTCAGTATAATCAACCCCATAATTATGCGTGTAAGCTTTGGCAACAAGATGTACCTTGTAGAGTTCAACAGACCCATCAGCCCGATACTTGGTAGAATACATCTACTTGTACCCCACAGTATGCTTGCTCGAGGGAAGGGAAATGGATCCCACGTGCCTTTCTTATTAAGGGCAACCATTTCTACCTCCATTGCTTGCTTCCACGCAGGAATTGAAAGTGCCTCAACAACAAATTTGGGAATAGAGGAGGAAGAGATGGCATCAAGGAAAACACGATATATAGGAGAGACGGAGTCATAAGAAACAAAGTTAGAAATAGGATGTAAGGTGGGATGATGACTATGAGTACGGGTAGCAACAAGAGAAGAAGGATGAGCAGTGGAAGTGGGACTAAGAGAATTACCTGAAGTATGAAGAGGAGCCATTGGGAGCAGTGCTGGTTGTCTCGACTTTCTGCGAACATAGATAAGAATCTACTTTGGCGTAAGAGTAGGAAGAGACTGGTCACTAACCGCAGATATAGGTAAAGGATCATGTGAGTCAACCAAATTTGAAGGTGTAGACATTGTAGTAAAAAAATGATGATCTTTAAAGAATGTGACATCCATGGACACAATACTTTTTAGTGCATGGATCATAACACTTATAGCCTTTGTGATGAAGAAAGTATCCAATGAAGATGCATTTGATGGAATGATTGTCAAATTTGTCTTGGGAAGGACCCAGAGAGTGAACAAAACATATGCATCCAAAGACCTTTGGAGGAATACTTAAAAGAGGACAACTAAGCTTAAGTGTATGAAAAAAAGTCTTGCCATGAAGACACGAGAGGGTATACGATTAATTAAATAACAACAAGTCAACAAAGCTGCAGACTAGTATGATTTAGGAACTTGCATTCCAATCATAAGAGAGCGAGTAACTTCCAGAAGATGTCAATTCTTAAGCTCAACCACTCCATTTTGTTGTGGAGTGTAAGCACATGAAAATTGATGAAGAATGACATCTTCTTGAAGATAAGATGTGAAACCTTGGGATACATACTCACTACCATTATCAGACCGAATGGACTGAATATTGCAATCATACCAAGTATTAACCAGTTGATGAAATGCCTTAAACAAGTGTGGCAATTCGTGACGCCGTTTCATCAAATAAACCCAAGTAACACAAGAAAAATCATCAATGAAATTCACAAAGTAAGAAAACCCATCAATTGAAGTAATAGGACTAGGATCCCAAATATTATAATGTATTAAAGCAAACATTTTATTAGAATGATGTGAAAGTGTAGGAAATGAAGTTCGAACATGCTTACTAAACTGGCATGTTTCACATTTGAAAGAAACATTATTCAACTTGTGAAATTGAGGAATAAAAAATTGCAAAGCCTTAAAAGAAACATGACCAAGTTGAGCATGCCATAAGGCAACCGACTCCAAACTAGACTCAAAACAATGAGAAACAGAAGTAAAAGAACTCGATGAAGCAACACTCCTAGATCCCTTGATGCAGAAAGTAGAGACCACTACGCTCATAGCCCACACCAATAGTCCTCTTCATATTTAAGTCCTGAAAGATGCAATGAGAAGGAAAGAAAATCGCACAATAGTCGAGGGCTTTGGTAAGACTATGAAGAAAGATCAAATTCACACGAAATTTAAGGACAGAGAACATTAGACATGGTGAGATTAAGAGAAAAAGATAGAACCGATGGATTTTATAGGAGTAGAGGTTCCATTAGCTAGGCGTACTAGACGATTGCAGGTAGAGGAACTAGATGGAATAAGACAAGTGTGCTTACCAATCATATGATCTGATGCCCCCGAATTAATAATCTAGGTCGTAGGGGTGGAAGAGAGATGAAGTACAGTACCTATGGTCTCAACGAAGGAGGCAGATGGCTGTGAGGCAGAAGAGGCAGGAGACATGGATTGAGTCTGAAGCATCCAAAGGCACTGAAGATCCGTAGCATCAGCTCTGGTCATAGTAACTGTGTCTACCTGATCAGATGCATGAGAGGTGTTAAGAGGATGACCATCAGAAGAGTCAGATATGGTCCTTATCTCATCAGAAGCAATAATATGAGCAGAAGGATGTCCATATAATTTGAAGCATCGATCTCGGGTGTGTCCGGCCCAATTGCAGAAGGTGCACATAAACCGGCCATGACCATGGCTCGTCCTCTGATAAAATCTCCCCGAGAATCTTAACTACCACTACGGTCCCCAGGTGGGACATGTTAGTGCACTCTTCAGTGGCATACTAGTGCACCTTATTTGTCAATTACTTAGGTCAGTAAGTCTAATGTCGGTTGAGCTTAAAGAAGACGAAGACTGAAGACTCAAGCGGACCTGCTACATCAAGGAGGAAGAAATAGGTAAAAGAGATGCCTTGGTGAAGCCTTAACCTTGAACCGACCAGTCGTCCGACCAGTCGGCAAATGGCCTAAATGGGATGGCGTTGAAAAATCAATCCCTGGGTAATTCGACAGTCATCCGACCGGTCGACTGGTCTGTCCAACCGGTCATCCGACTGGTCGCGCGACTGTCCAAAATGGGACAACAACAATTCTGAGTCCTAGGCCAATATTCGACTGGTCGCCCGACTGGTCGAGGACCGCAATCCGACCGGTCGGTGAGAGGTCCGACCAATCGAAAACTAGCTGTTTTATGGCCGTTTTCTATCTATTCCACCTTTTTTATAAAATGGTTGTGGGTATTTTTTAGGGAAAGGAGAGGGATTTTGAGGAGATTGAAGTCACCATTGTTGGAGATCATTAGAGGCTCAAATCCTAACCCTAGCAAGGCATCTTCCTTGTGATTCAACATAAGAATGAAGCATTCCAAGCTCAAAGAAGAAGATGCTCTTGCCCCTCTTTGATCTGTAGAGCTTGGATCAAACATGATAGTTATATTTCTATTGAAAGCTCTATGATGAGATCCGTATAGGTGAGATACTCTAGGCAACCCATTCCCATTAGTTGTAGAGATCTCAAACCTACCATCCTATCACCTTGGGCATCTCAAAGAGCATCCATGCAAGGTGATTGATCAAGTGAAGCTCAGGCATTGGAAACGCAGTGGCAACACGATCGGGGGAGCAAAGGAGAGCTGATTGAAACACAAGAGAGCGGAGATCAAGCAACCCGAAGCGGCGCTAAACAAGGGGCTCATCCAACAAGTAAGTTGTCATATTGAGAGTCCAATTGCACTCCTTCCTCGGTGAGGATTGAGTATGAGAGTTTGGATTTACAAACTCGAATAAGTCTCTGTGGGGAGCCTCCGGCGGGAGTATACACTAGGTTCTAGGATTGGAACCGAAGGGTTGGGAGGAACCTTGTTAAACTCTTAGGTTGAGATATGAACCTTAAAATCTCCGTTATAGGTTAGGAGGAACCTTATTAAACTTCCCAGTAGGGTGGAACCGTTTGAACACCTAGGTTGGGAGAAACCTGATTTAAACTCCCTAGTGAATGTCGGTATGCTCATAAGGGTGAGTACTTGAACCAGGAGTGGAGTAGGATAATCGAACCACTGTACATGCTTGTGTTTGTGATTGAGTCGAGCACATTGTTAATGTAGCTTTGTATGGTTTAATTGCTTAATTATTCATGCTCGATTAAGATGTATGCTAGGCACTAGATAGGCACATCCACACACAAGATGTACTTTCACTAAGTAGAGTAGACTTGAGCTTATATGATCCACTCTCATATAGTCTACTTAGGTTGCATAGATTAGGTGCTTGATTAGTTTAATCAATTGATTATCTATGCATGTTTGGCTAGGTTGTTTAATTGCTTATTCTATGCTAGCCTTGTGATTGGACCCACTTAAGCTTGGAAGCTTAGTGTTCTTGCTTAATTAGTTTAGAATTGCTAATTAGTTTAATTAGGCAAGAGGTTTTAAAAAGGAATAATAGTCCTAATCACTCCCCCTCCCCCCCTCTAGGACTTGGCCATAGTTTTATAAAGCTGCGAAGGCTCCCGCACGTATAGCGTAGGGTGTCGTGTAAGACTACCGACGCAATTTCAGGACCGTGGTGGAGGCAAATGTAGTCCTCTCCTGAGCAACAACGGGTACTGACATCACCCGCTTGCGGGCCTCCTCAGTATGGAGGATGGAGTATGTAATCTGAAGTGAGGGAAATGGAGTCATAACAAGAAGTTGGGTTCAGATGGCCTCATATTCACCGTTCAAACCAGCCAAAAATTTATAAGTTTTTGCTTCATCTTCCCGTAACTTCACAATCTCTGCACCGCGTCTATCTAGATGCTCACTTAAGTGTTACAGATGGCTCAATTCTTCCCAACGATTCTTTAGAGCACCAAAATATTTAGTCACTGACAAATTCTCTTGGGTGAGAGAATAGAGTTCAGTAGTCAAGTGGAAGATATGAGGCTTGTTAGATATGGTCTCATATGTCTCATTGAGGGACTTCCATAGATCGGCGGCAGAATCATAAAAGAAATATGAAGATGCAATACTCGGTTCCATAGAATTGAGGATCCAGCCCATAACAATAGCTTTGGAAGTCTCTCATGCGTCAATCCTGGATGGATCACCAGATTGAGAAGTAGACGGCCTCTTATATGTGACCGTAAGGAATCCAAGTTTCTCCTTACTAGTAACATACATGCGGACAACCCAGGAGCACAAAAGAAAATTATTCCCGTTAAATTTAGTGGACATAATGGAAAGGGGCCCCTCTGAGCTATGTCCAGATGATTTGGAATCCACAGATGTATGAAGAGGAAGTGAAGAAACAGTACAAAATGATGTAAACAACACGAACTGAAGAAAAAACAGCAGCAGAGACATTTACCAAAGTCTAGTGTATACGCTGGACCCCCAAAACACCCAGAAAGAGGAAGTCGGCCCCCCTTTTTGCTAAAAAATTGCAAAAGAGCATTTCAAAATAGCACGAAAGTAGCATCACATGATAGATCATAAAAAAACGACCCATAATAAGTGGATTCCAAGGATTATAAACCACTGATTCAGAAGAAATATGAGAAATGGAGGATTTGGAGCCGTTTTATAGAAAAATTAGTAAAATCCATAAAAAATATCAAACAATTCCAGAAATTTATGAAAAAATCTTCATAATTCCTCCCATGTATAGATGCACCGAGTGGTGTAGGTTTCAACCTGAACCGATCCATATAGGTTCGTAAGGCTGATGTCAGCGTTTGTACGGTTGACATCAGCAGGCCCCTTTGTCAGAAACTATTTAGGCTTCAATCCTTCTTCTGTATAGGTCTTCAATCTCCATTTGATCTGATCGAATAAGTCTCTGACACCATGAAGAATTGTTGATGGGGTTGTTCAAAAAACCGACCAAACTGATAAAACCGACTGAACCGATCGGTTTCGGTCGGTTTTCCATTCTATTTCGGGTCGGTTCGGTTTTTTATATTAAAAACCAAAAATGTTGGTTTGGTTGTCGGTCTATGAAAATTATAAACTGTTTTCAACTGAATCGAACCGATTATATATATATATATATATATATATATATATATATATATATATATATATATATATATATATATATATATATATATATATATATATGAATTATATTTATTATGTATATGTTACCCCTAACGTATGACCCACCTTGATAATATCTTATGTATCCATGCTGTCCATTCGTTTTCTCAACCCATTTCAGGATGTGTTCCAAAAAATAATCAGATCTATATCTCAAGTGGACCACACCATAGGAAGCAGTGTTGATTGAGCGCTCGCCATTAAAAATGTCTTAGGGCCCACTTGAAGAAGATCTACAATGTATATTTGCCATCTAACCCGTTGATAAGGTTAAACAGACCTAGATGAAGGGAAAAGTCAAATTTCACTTTCAGCTTGATCCAAAACTTTCGTAGCCTATAATTATAAAAAGTTTTAATGATCATTCACTAGTTTTTACATTGGCGTAGTCCACCATAGATTTGGATCTTCTTAATTTTTTGAACATTGTCATGAAATTATCTAATAAAAAGAATGGGCAGCATGGATATACAGAAACTTCATCAAGGCGGGCCCCACACGGTAAGGGTATCACCCACTAAGTTGTTACCCTAGTAACAACTAATCCGCTCCCTACCGAAACGTCCCCCCTAATCCTGAGCCCTAGCGTATTGGGCTAAGGCCCAAACCAACAAAACCAAACCGATTAGAATTTATCCGGTTCGGTTAGTGAGGCTTCATCAGTTCGGCTCGGCTGTTAAATATTCAAAATCGACTGAATCGGTTTGGTTGGATATCAGGTCGAGTGATTGTTAAATAGATGAGTTTTCCAACTAGTCGATGATATCTCCCTGGATCACCAAACAATTCTTCCTGATCCACACCGAGTTTCTAATTAGTATCCATGGGAGTTTTGGCAGGCTTCATTCCTAAAAGGCTTATAACATATTTTCGTTATGACAAATTGATACCCACCTTACACTATCAAAGATGGTCCAAGTCCTTGGAATTGAAGTGTTGTTGTAAAAACTTCTTCAACTTGTCCATACCTGTAATGTCACTGATTGGGACAATAATATCATTCACATGTCAACCAACACAATGGTACAAACCTCACTTCGTCGTATAAAGACAAGGTGGCCAGACTAGCTACATTTCATCCCAACTTTAGATACTGCCTTAATTAACTTATTGAAACAAGCTCTTTGGGATTGCTTTAAACCATAAATTAACTTCCTAAGTTAACATACCTCATCTGACTCCCCTTGAGCAACAAAACTAGGCGGTTGCTCCATATAAACTTCTTCGATAAGATCTCCATGAAGAAAAATGTTCTTCACACCAAGTTGATACAAAGGCCAATTCATATTTGCAGAATGAAAACAACCACACATACAAAATGAAGCTTTACCATAGGATATGTCATTGAATTGTTGACTCAGTGTATCCTCTAGCAACCAACCAAGCTTTTAACCAATCAATTGACCATTGGAGTTATACTTCACTGTATATACTGCATGCCCTCTAGCAAGTCATTCACTTAATGTCCAAATTTTGATTTTTTATAGAGCTAGCCATCTCTTCTTCCATAGTTAATTTCCACCCAAAACTGATGAAAGCCTCTTAGGGCTGTTTGATTTTCATTTTTACAGGTATTTACCTGTAAATTGATCATTATTGCTTTTTAACCAGGTTTGGTTTTTTAGAGGAATTACTTCATCAAAAGTCGTGCCAATTTTAAATAGGTTTGGTGTATTTATAAACGTAAAAAAATATGGAGCCCACTGAGATAAATATGTTATATCCATGCCGTTCATCCGTTCCACAAGCTCATTTCAAGGCATGTCTTAAAAAATGAGGTAAATCCACAATTCAAATGGACCACACCACGTGAAACAGTGGTCCTAACAGGCCTCATCTGTTGAAAGTCGATACCTCTGTAGGGCCCACACTGATGCTTATTTCTCATCCAACCTATTCATAAGAACATGCAGATATGGATAGAGGGAAAACATAAAGATCAGCTTGATCCAAAATTTCTATGCCCCCCAAGCAATTATCAACGATATGCGTTCAATTCCCACTGTTTAATGCGGTGTGGTTCACTTGAGCTTTAGATCTACCTCATATTTTGGATCATGCCCCAAAATGAGCTGGCAAAATGGATGGAAGGTATGGATATGAACTATACATCACTGTGGGCCCCACAGTTTTTGCATTGAAATTTTATTCCCGCCTCCTCTTTGCGCCAAAACAATTTTCGTGTCAATGTCAACCTCGATTCAAGAGAGGGAAATACCAGGGGAAGTAATGATGACCCATTTACAATACATTCGCATTGTAATTTGGAAATCAAACAAGCCCTTAGAAAGAATAAGAAACAGACACAAACGATAAGGATAGAGAAAATTGTCAAAATGAAGGAGATAAACCAGGAGAGGAAACAAATTGGAAACTAGGATGTCGAGTGCAAGAATGTGTACCCTTACGAAGAGCAATGAGCATATTACCTTCATTTGATGATATAGGTGATGATTCAAAGGACTAATGATCTTCTGGCAGGTCAAGAGGATTGATAGAAGGCATGCTTGTATGCACCACATCTCCACACTTTTAAATGTTTGGAGTAGACTGGCAAAGGTAGATCTACGTATTGTAGAGGAATCTCCCCTACTATGGTAGATGTTTTGACACAATGGGTAAAGCAGGAAATCTTTCTTCAAATTTCAAAGACTGCACAATAGGTAAAATAGTAGCACTTTCTTCAAATTGCAAAGACTTTCCCTCCTAAGAGAACTATAGAGTATCTTCAAAGAATGTGACATTAGCTGACACGTAACATTTGTAGGCGATGTGATTATGTACAAGAATATCCAAGAAAAATACACTTGAAATCTTTTGGTCAAACTTATCATGGACAAGATTAAGAGGATATATGAGTAGAAATTTATAAGAAAGAAAGAAAGAAAGAGGGAGATGAAGGCAAAGAAACTGGCTGAGAGAGAGTTGTGTTGTGTTGGGTTGAAAAACCCCCACACGAAAATGGCTCCCCCCCAAGTACATCATGGCAACATATAAGCTAAGGCTAGGACTTCTTTCAACAATAGAGTCTTCTCTTCAAGAAATGGCCACAACAAGGCTCAACAACAATTGAGTAAATAAAATGTCATCCAGATGCAAATTCTCTCATAAACAATAAAAATGAGTGTGCATCACGTGCAACACTCGAGAGAATACACACAATAGCAGTTGAGACGTGTGTGCATCATGTGCAACACACTTACAACAACAAGGTGGAGGGACACTCACACCATAAAAGGGCCTAATAAAGGAAGGAAAGATGAACAGTGAAGGAAGGATCCAACAATAGGAACCAGCCCCCATGCGAAGTTGGGTGAAGCATTTCATCAAACACCTAGTGTACGCATGATACTCCTATCCACGGTACAAGAAATCCAGCAACATGGTGTTACAACGTAGCCCCAAAAATATAAAAAAGAGAAGAAAATAAAGAAATCCCAACAAGGGTCCAAGAATGAGGGGCCGGAGGCACACACTCCTCACGAAACACGCCATAGCATACTCAATTCTCAAAGAAGCTTCATGAGACTTGAATATGATGATTTCTCTTGATAAACAGCACCTTCCCAATGTGGAACATCTGCTCCAAAACCCTCCATAAAAATGCTATAGTAAAATGACAGAAATCTGGCCTTTCCAATTTTCTTCACTTCCTGCAAAAACACCTAAAAAAAACCACTCCAATCTAGCAAAAAATACTCCATTATTCCTGGAATATCTAGACCTCAGAAACCCAATAGTTTTTATTTCAAAGGAGGGGTTGGCCATACACTGTTAACGCCATCCGTCCGCATGGATAACGTTAGCAGTGGGCCCCCACTACCACAGGATCAAACGCTCTGATACCAAGTAGAAATTTAAAAGAAAGAAAGAAAGAAAGAGGGGGATGAAGGAGAAGAAACGACTGAGAGAGAGTTGTGTTAGGTTGAAAAACCTACACAAACACACACACACACACACACACACACACATTACTTTTGAAGAGAAAAGTTACAGTGCTCCATTGGGGTACATAAAATCATACACACGCACACACCAAATACACATATTTACACACTATGAAACACACGCAACCAAATATTTTAAGAGGAATGGAAACGATGGGAATCTGAGGAAACAAAACAAAAAAAAAGGCAATTTTCCATCTAAGACAGATGGTGACATCCAATTTATTAGGTATCATGCAATTAAAATCACATTAGATCAAACATTTTTAGAACTTCCATATTTAAAACAATGCCCTAGTAACTTCAAGTAAATAACGATTCTTACGTTCAATTGCCCCATTTTGTTGTGGCCTGTGAGCACATGAAATTTGGTGAATAATCCCATGAGATGAGAGATACAAGTTAAAGTCATAAGATAAATAATCTCCAACTCCTTAGCATTGAATTGGGTTTGTACTTTTATATGAAATTTCTTAAGGTAAAAACCCACTTTTGAACGATCTTTCATCAAGTACGACCATGTCATTCGAGAATAATCATTGATAAAAATAATGAAATACTTGAATTTAGATAAAGGTAGTAATATGAATCAGGACCCAAACATCAGAATGTACCAAATAAAAAGGTTTTTCACTTCCTTTCTCCACACTGAGGAAAAAATGACACTCTATGATGCTTGCTTAACTCACAAGCCTCACACTCTTAGACACATATGGCAACGATTGAATGAGACCCTTCAAACCACTTAGGGAGGGATAACCAAGCTTGAAATGCCACTGATAAGGAGAGATACTTGCTCATAATGCAACTCCAATTATTCCACTATCGAGTTAATAAAGTCTATTTACTTCATCTCCTCCACCAATCATCCTCCCCGTCTTTAGATTCTAAATTCATAATAAGAATGAAAAAATGTGACAGGACAATTAAAGGATTTTGTTAGCTTACTTATTGACAACAGACTTAAAGGAAATTTAGGGATGTAAAGCACTAATGATCGATGATGAAAGTGATGTAGGGCAAGAAATACCCAATCTGGACGCATAGGTTAAAGTACCATATGCTAATGTCATAGAGGAAGTTCCAAAATATGATCAGAAGCTCCAGAGTCAATGACCCAGGGTACGGTTTCAGAAGAAGCAAGACAAATCATACTTGATTAAGTAAGCGTAGTTGTGGAGGATGATGCATGAGTGGAACGATCTTTTAAAAAGCTTGGCATACTCTTCATTAGACAAGATAATTGTATCACTTGTAGTACTGGGCTCGGAATGAGCGAAGATGGGTTTGGAGACAACCCTCGGTGCCATTATCTAAAGAGAGAGCCTGATTTTTCCAAGTTGGTTTACGGATAAGATCCCAGCACGTATCAGTAGTGTGATTATTAAGACCACAATGGGAGCCACGATCACGACCTCGACTATCGCCAAAATTTGTACCACGACTTCCCCAATTATTTCTACCTTTGTAGCGACTTCCTCCTAAATCTCAACCACCAAAATGTCCATCATGACCACTACATCCACCACCATGCCCCGTCTCCTCTATCAGATCTCGAAACGAATGCAGAGCGGTCCGACAAAGACAAACTATGTGAATTTATACTAATTGCACATTGAACACGAGCAAATGCTGTAGTGGAAAATGGATGTCACTATCTCCAAGAATCTAAGCTCACAAAGGCTTGAACTCAGGATGAAGATCAGAAAGGGATTTAGCGACAGGAAATTCATTTCTCTACCATCTCATGGTCTCAGAATAGGTGGACAGGGGTTGGTACACGTTCAATTCTTCCCACATGCCTCACAAGGCTGAATAATATTCCTCAACACTCTTATCTGCTTGTTCAAGAGAAAAAATATTCTGAACTCACAGATATGAGTTAAATTCTTCTCTCCTAAATATGTCTCTCTCAGATTTTCCCACAATTCTTTGGTTGTCTTGAAAAAGATAATGTTTGCACTAATCTGAGGCTCCATACTATTTCATAACAAGGCTCTAATTTAAGCATATCTTCCACCACCCAATCTGTGTATTCTGACGAGCTTTCTTCAGTTTTGGGGGAAGTTAAATGCTTTAATTTTCTGTTACTAGTAAGAAATACCTCTACAGATATGGCGCATTGTAAGTAATTTGCTCCGTTAAGTTTGATCAATGTAATATGAAGATTTACCAACTCAAATATAGGCCAAAGGCTAGTCCTGGCTTCGTTCTTGGCTTCATTCTTGACATCCATATTTAAAGGCGAAATAAAAAACACAAGGGAAGAACTTTTGCTTTTAACTTACCTATCTCTAAAACAATATATGCCAATGAACACGATCAATTGATAGCATTGCTTGCTTCAAACCTTCCACACATACACGTACTCTTTAATCCTTGCCATAAATAACTTCCACATGTACTTTCATCTTCAAATCTGATAGTAGATCTGACCACAGATGCGCAATGGCCCACTTTGATCCATCACAATGGTTATATATGAAAGTGGGCCTCACACTTATTCATGGGGCACGATTACACAACCCATCATATGGTGGTTGAGCAATGATGAAAGAATTGTGTAGATCAGCCCGCAAAGTCTTTAAAAATTCACTTGAAAGAAATAGAAGAAGAAGAAGAAGAATAAGAAGAAGAAGAAAAAGAGAAGAAACGTGAAGAAAAGAGAGGGAATAAAGCCTGGATCAATCAAGTTTAATGCTTTGATACTATGTAAACTTGATTGACAAGAAGAAGAGAGAGAAAAGAGAAGAAAGAGAGGGATTAGGGTTTGGTTTCATCCACATGCCTCCACCCCTCCTTTTATATTTTAATATAAAAGTAATAATGGCAAGTGTTATGGGTGAATATGAGCTGACCTACGGTCAGACCCGAGCTGACCTACTACGGACCGACCTGAAGGCAGGTCAGTATCACCCGACCTGGTGTGGATGCATTTCTAGATGCCTACAAAGAACCGACCACGGCCTTACGACAGGCTGGATTCTCCAACAACAATTCCGTGATCTTAGGCTTGCGCTGAGATAATAGGAGAAAGGTTCAGAGAATCATCAATTGATGCGTAAACGTCTCCAGCGACTACGGAGCAACCCGAAAATCTCGGAGATCCAAGATTCTCTCTACGGGAATCACGTTTCCTCATAAACATATAACTCAAAACTTAAGTCTATAAAGAGGGGTTTCTCCTTTTGGTCAAGGACACACAAAAAGAACAAATCTCTACTGAACAGAAAAGGAGAGACCCTTTTCTCTTTCTCGGAAGCTTGGACTGACTTAAGCATCGGAGGACTAACGGCCGGTCCTCGGCCCCTCCTTTAGCCGTTGTTTCATCCTTGCAGATTCAGGAGGAAGATCTCGACTTCATCTCGTCTGTTGAATAATTCTCAGCATCAACAGATTGGCGTCGTCTGTGGGAAGCGCGTGTTTTTCTCGATAGTAAAGCCGTGTTCTCACCCAAACTCTTAAGACACTCCGACCATCTTGTCATGGCTGGAAAAAGAAAATATAAGGGGAAAGCTCCTACAATCGCTGGACCTTCGGACGCCGCACATTCCGATGACGAAGGATCTATTCCCGAAACTCCTACCATCTAGATCGGTGGGAACTCCTCCCGCTTTGCTCAACAAGGCGGACAACAGAGATCTCGCAATCGAGGGATCAGATTGTCCGTTCTCGAAGAACAAGTGGGAGGTATCGCCGAAAGGCTAGGAGGCGTTGATGAACGATTCGGGTATGTCGATCGAAGGCTAGATGAAATCAAAGCCCTCTTAACCGGTCTAGTTCACCCTGACTCCAGATTACAGAAATCACGACGAGCCTCAACGATCTCGTCCCCAGCCTCAACAATCCCAACGCTTTCGTCAAACTCAACCACTACAACGTTCTCAGCGACCGGCTCTAGTTGAAGAACGCAAAGTTGCTAGCCAAGTGACCAGAACAAAGTCTCGGTCAGCAGCGAACTTGCCCGTAAGCGACCTACGCCATAAGCTTGAAGAAAGGAGGTCGGCTCGTCTGGGGCATGAATGAGCCGACCATGATGACATTGATCGAGTGGATGACAATATAAACCCGCTGGAAGCCGAGCTGAAAGAACTCCGTGAACAAGTGGGCGATATTCAGAGAGCGTAGCGCGCCCGAGCACCTATTGCAGTGGATGCATTAGTTGATTCATCTGAGTCACCATTCACTAAAGAAATTCGTGAAGAACCACTCCCTAGAGGATTTAAAATCCCTCATTAAAACAATACTCTGGGATAGGAGATCCGGCAGAACATTTGGAAAATTTCAAAGTCGGAATGAAACTCTTCGGAGCCAGTGGGCACATTATGTGCAAGGCCTTCCCATTATCACTAACGAGTTCAGCGTGGACTTGGTTTTGCAACCTGAAGCCAAGGTCAATCAGCTCGTTCTCCCAATTAAGTAGAGCCTTCGCTACTCAGTTCATCGGGAGTACTGACCCGAGGAAACATTCAACTCATCTCGCTGCGGTCAAGAAAAAAGAGGATGAGTCATTAAAGGACTACCTCGCGCGTTTTAATGCCGAAGCCGTACAAGTTGAAAATCTTTCTCAGGACGTATTGCTCCACACCATAATTGGAGGACTGCGTGATCGAAAATTCCTTTGGTCCGTCGGGGAAGAGCCACCTCAGTCCGTGGTAGAATTTCTAGATCGAGCTGCCAAACACATCAACGCAGAGGAATTGATTAATGCACACAGAACGTCCTCCAAAAAAAGAGATCGCCAGGAAGGAAGCAGCTCGAAAAAGTATAGACCAGGACCGGAGGTCACCAGGTCGGAACAACTCTACCCGAGGAGTCAAAACCTCGACACCGCGGTTCGAAAAGTACACGCCGCTCAACAAAACCATCGAACAAGTGTACTTGGCAGAAAAAGGCAAGCACACATTCGAGCGACCCGCAAAGATAAAAATCGACCCCAACAAAATGTCGAAATCAAAGTATTGTTTATATCACAAGGACCATGGTCACAACACAGTAGACCGTTTCGACCTAAAGCGACAAATTGAGATCCTTATTCAGCAAGGATTTTTAAAAGACTACATAACCTAGCGTCAGGAGGACCGGAGGGCTGTAGATCAAACCGAGAAGCAGAACGACAACAATCCTATGGAAGAAATCCACATGATCTTTGGCGGGCCAATCACAGGAGATTCCGGTAATTCCCATAAAAACTATGTACGACAAGGAAGAACGTCCCAACCGGGGCCCTTTATATACATTACCAGCCGACCGACGAAAGTCGCAAAGGTTACCTCGTGTGCAATAACATTCACCGAGGAAGACTCCCGAGGAGTCCTACATCCACATGACGATTCCCTGGTCGTTTCGATGGTGGTTGCTAACAAGAAACTCCACAGGATGATGGTCGATACAGGGAGCTCGGCAGACATTTTATATACCATAGCTTTTGATAAGATGAAAATCGACCGATCCAGGTTAAGGCCGGTTAAAACCGCTTTGACCGGGTTTACAGGAGATAGCATTATGCCGGAAGGTGAGATAACTCTTCCCGTCACAGCGGGGGAAGAACCTAATCAGAAAATGATTATGGTCGATTTCCTTGTAGTCGACACCCCTTCCGCCTATAATGCCATCATCGGCCGACCCATCCTACGAGCCCTCAGAGCTGTCGTTTCTATCTACCACTTGACAATGAAATTCGAAACCGACGATGGGGTCGGTGTGGTCAAAGGAGACCAACAAGAAGCTCGTCGCTGCTACGAGCTCACTTTACGGGGAAAAAGTAAGAGCTTAATCTCAGCTATCTCTCACATGACCCCCCTAGACCCAAGAGAAGAAACAAGAGAGCGCGGATCATCTGCCGAAGAACTGATCGAAGTTCCACTTTCGGATGCCGACTCGACCCGAGTTGTTAAGATCGGATCCCATTTGAGAAACGATGCGCAAGAAGGACTAGCCGCCTTTCTGAAGGAGCATGTAGATGTGTCTTCGCATGGTCCCATGGAGATATGCCTGGAATTTGTCTTGAGTTGATGGTTCATCGGCTAAACGCCGACCCAACCTTCAAACCAGTCCGTCAGAAAAGACATTCTTTTAATGCAGAAAGATATATGATGATCGAAGAAGAAGTACAGAAACTGCACAAGGCGGGATTTATCCAAGAGATATATTACCCAGATTGGCTAGCTAACGTCATCCTAGTAAAAAAAGGCAATGGGAAGTGGAGAGTCTGTGTGGACTACACCGACCTGAACAAAGCCTGTCCAAAAGACAGCTTCCTGCTGCCGAGGATAGATCAGCTCGTTGATGCAACCTCAGGTCACGAGCTCCTCAGCTTTATGGACGCTTACTCCGGGTATAACCAAATACAGATGCATGCTCCCAACAGGCAAAAGACTGCATTTGTCACAGATCGAGGCCTCTATTGTTACAAGGTAATACCCTTTGGGCTCAAAAACTGCCAGGGCGACGTATTAGCGTCTAGTCAACAAGATGTTCGAGGATCAGCTCGGTAAGACTATGGAAGTATACATGGACGACATGCCCGTTAAAAGCAAGCAGTCAGAGAACCATGTCGACGACCTCCATACCACGTTCGACATATTAAGGAAGTATCGAATGAAATTCAACCCCAGCAAATGCGCCTTTGGTGTAAGCTCGGGAAAATTCCTCGGTTTCATGGTAAATCAATGAGGAATCGAAGCTAATCCAGAAAAAATCCAAGCTCTTGTTAACATGAGCTCACCCAGCATCGTGAAGGAAGTCCAGCGTCTTACAGGAAGAATCGCAGCTCTCAACAGGTTCGTCTCAAAAGCTACGAATCAATGCCTCCCCTTTTTCAAACAACTCCGTAAGTGTAAGGAAATGACCTAGACCTCGGAATGCGAACAAGCTTTCGTCAAGCTGAAAGCCTACCTTGGTTCTTCACCTTTGCTCTCCAAACCAATACACGGGGAAGAATTACTTCTGTATTTGGCAGTTTCACCCACAGCCGTTAGCTCGGCTCTGATCTGAGATGACGGAGGAACACAAAGACCCGTCTACTACGTCAGCAAAGCCCTGCTTGACACGGAAACAGCGATACTTAACATTGAAAAGCTGGCCTTGGCGTTGATCACGACGGCCAGATGACTAAGGCCGTATTTCCAGGCGCACCCGATAGCTGTGTTGACCAATCAACCGCTACGAAAAGTATTACAAAAGCCGGAGACCTCAGGTCGGCTCGTCAAATGGGCCGTTAAGCTCGGAGAATTCGACATACAGTATCGACCTCGCATTGCAATTAAAGGCCAAGCCGTAGCCGACTTCATTGTCGAACTAATAGATCCCCTTAAAAGCCAGTGTGATCACGAACTGAATCGACCTCCAGAAAAGGAGCAGTCGGAAAACACTTCAGGAAAAAATCACACTACATCCGCATGGTCGCTACACGTCGATGGATCATCCAATTCGCAGGGCTGCGGAGCCGGCCTCATCTTAACCTCGCCAGACGGAGTGAAAGTTTAGTATGCGCTTCGATTTGGATTCCGAGCCTCTAATAACGAAGCTAAATACGAGGCCCTCATAGTTGGCCTTTGTCTTGCTTCCAAGATAGGGATTCGAGCGCTGAAAGTGCACAGTGATTCACAATTAGTGGTCGGGCAGATAACTACGGAGCATCAAGTAAGAGGAAACAAGATGTGTGCATATCTGGCAAAAACTCAAGAACTACTATCCCGCTTCGATCACTACGAAATCGTTCAAGTCCCGAGAACCCAAAATACTAACACGGACTCCCTCGAAAAATTAGCATCATCGATGGATGATGAGCTCAACAGGACGATACCCATCGAATTTCTCCCTCATCGAAGCATATCTCAGGAAGAGCCAGTTGAGGTTTGTCCAGTTTCAACAAATCCAAGCTGGATGGATCCCATCATCCGATTTTTGCAAGTAGGCGAGCTGCCTGAAAACAAAAAGGAAGCACAGATGATCCGCTATAGATAGGCTCGGTACACGTTGATCGACGAAGTCCTCTACAAGAAGGGGTTTTCTCTTCCATGTCTACGTTGTGTAGGACCAGAGGAGGCCGATTACGTACTACGCAAAATCCATTTTGGGAGCTGTGGTAATCATTCCGGCAGAAGAGCACTTGCGCAAAAAGTGATTTGACAAGGATACTACTGGCTTACTATCCAGCAAGATGCCCAAGAGGTTGTCAAAAGATGCGACAGGTGCCAGCGATTCGCCCCAGTCCCCCACTTACCACCTGAGGAGCTCACTCCCATGTCCGGACCATTGCCGTTCGCTCAGTGGGGAGTCGACATCATTGGTCCCCTTCTGACAGGTTAAGGGCAAGTGAAATATGCGATCGTCGCCGTCGACTACTTCACAAAATGGGCGGAGGCAGAACCACTAGCTACTATCACAGAAAGAAAAACTACAGACTTCATTTGGAAGTCGATTGTGTGTCGGTTCGGGATTCCTAATACCATAGTCACTAACAATGGGCGACAGTTTGACAACGCAAGATTTCGCAAATTCTGCAGTGGCTGGGCATAAAAAATGTGTACTCCTCTCCTCATCACCCACAAGCCAATGGCCAGGTCGAAGCCATCAATAAAATCATCAAAAACCACATCAAAATGAAGCTCGGGGAGAAGAAAGGAGCTTGGGTAGAAGAACTCCCCGAAGTACTCTGGGCTTACAGAACCACAGCTCGGTCAACCACCGGAGAAACACCTTTCTTCTTAGCCTTTGGAGCCGAGGCTGTAGTTTCGGTGGAGGTTGGAATGCCCACTAATCGAACGAGCTGCCATCAACCCGACCAAAACGAAGATCAGTTATGGATGAATCTCGACTTATACGACGAAGTGAGAGAAACGTCCCAAGTGTGAGTGGCAGCGTATCAACACAGAGTTCAATGATACTACAACTCACGAGTAAAGAAACGACGGTTCCGAGCCAGTGACCTCGTCCTTAAAAAAGTCAGAAAGGACGCCAAAGAAAAAGCTGGTGTGTTCAGCCCCAATTGAGAAGGACCATATAAAGTACTCAGCTCACGTCGCCCCGGCACTTATTGGCTTGAAGATATGGAAGGCCGACCTCTCCCTCATCCATGAAACGCTGATCACCTCAAAATCTACTATCTGTGATTAGACCGGATCATCGAATGGTACAAAGTGTGTATTTTGAACCTCTAATTCAATAAAGATAGAACTCTTTCGAAATCTTTATTCCTAATGCCGAGCTTACCTTCGACAAAAGCAATCTAAGTTCGGTCATGAGATCGTGAGATTAGATTCGCTAAGCTGTATGAAGGTCAAGGACCAACAGAGGAAGTCCGAGCTCGACCACTACGTCGTAAGACCAATTTTACCGTGCTAAATGGGCTCGACCACTAGGTCGTAAGGCTATACACGTCATAAGCATGACCCCAAATGGTCAAGAGCTTGACAACTCGGTCAACCTAATCATGAGCTACGCGACCGGGTCATTCGAACTACTTGGACAGATTTTAATCATTCAAACACAGAATGAAACAAATATCTTAACGAATCACAAAAGCATAAGTGCACGAATGATCAGAACACAAACGTTCTTGCCTCAGAAGGGCATATATATATATATATATATATATATATATATATATATATATATATATATATATATATATATATATAATAAATGTATATACACATTTAAAAAAAAACAAACAAAAAATCAAAGAAGGCATTCCCTCTCAATCCTTCGTGACCTCCGACGGGCCGGCCTCGGCATCCCCGACTTGAGCTCCTGTTGGTGCAGGTCCTTCAGCAGACCCCTCCCCTACGACCTCATCTTCATCTTCATCTTCATTATCATCCATGGGCGTAAGGTCGAGGTCTGGGAAGTGCTTGAGGATGAGGCGCCTGCAGTCCTGGAAGCCATGGTTGAACAACTTCTCAGAAACTGCGTTCAACTTCTCCAGCTCAGTCTTTAAACCTTTGACCTCTGTCAAAGATTTAAGCTGAACCTCCTTCAGAAGCCCAGCTAGGTTCAACTTCTCCTCCTCGGCCGTCTTCAGAGCAGCCTCGAGGGACTCAGCTTTGTTCTCATCTGACTGAGCCTTGGCCGAGGCCTCCTTCAGGGCCTCCTCGAGAGACTGGGCCTGCACCTGAGATACTTGCAGGTCGTATCGCGCGACCTTCAGTTCAGATTGAGTGGACTTCAGCTCGGACAGGCACCTCTTCAGCTCAGCCTTCACGGCTTCAGTCTTCGTCTTCCATGAAGACGCAGCGACCAGAGCTTTTTGCATCTGATGATTCCGCTCAGCCATCACCTGGTGGTTCATGATTAGCAAGGCCGAGTCTTGTGAAGAAAAATGGCTACGATTAGTGAGATAATCACAGATGCGCCAAAAGAGTCGCGAAAGGTAACTCACCCTGAGGCTGCTTTCTATCGCAACCCCAACCATCTGATCTGGATCAGAGGTGACTATGGAATTCAAGTCCTACGGAATGCTATGATTAATGCGTATATACGCATTGACACCATCAATCCAGGATGAATATTGCTTCGTGATCGGAGGCATCTCGACCTGATCCTCCCGTTGTTCAGCATTCCCAGCAGGAGCAGCGGTGGAGGCTCGCGGCTGAGGAGGACAGGATGGGCCAGCACCAGCAAAAGGCCGACCAAAGCCAGCTTCAGTGGATTGGGTAGGGGTGTCGGATGAGCTGACGCGGGCCGCAGGTCGGACTACCATCAGCTCGACCCGTGAGTCAGACATGTCCGGAACATCGACGACCGGAACGTCGACAGTTGGTGGCCTGGCGGCCAAAGGCTCAATCCTAACCAGAGAGGAGCTTGTACCCAAGGGCTGCCCAGACCCGCACACGAAGGACTGGGGCAACCGTGGCTGTCTCTGGGCCTCGGTGGTAGCCGCCCTCTTCCTCGGAGGCTCAGCGGAGCTCTGTCCACGGTTGAGGACACGAGCAGGAATCTTACAAGTCTTCGAGACCGCCTTTGAAGCCATGCCTGTCCTATCAAATGCGAAGAACATGTTAGATAATTAAAGAAGTAAAGAACGAACAAGTTGCTAACATCATTACCCTTCAAACTACCGACCTGAGTCACGAACGGAGTTGAGAGTTATCAGTTGACGGAAATCCCTCTCTTCGGTAAGAAGAGCCCGAGCTTCGCGGATCTATCTCTCCTGCGCAGCGGATAAGGCTACTCGAATGGTTGCTGAAACTGTAGAAACAGGGGAATATGTGTCAGAGGATACAAGATTTTTCAAAGTTTGGGAACAAAGGCCAAAATGTCAGAAAGACGGGTAGGTCGGAATGTTGTCCAACCTGGCAGAGCAAAGTCAGCTCGGACCCTGAATCTCAAAGGCTGAGGCTTGTCTGATGAAGACTCCCAACTACCCGACGCGAAGAACCACTTCCTTTTCCAAGTTTTGGTGGAAGATGGTAAACCGGTAACCAGCGAGCTGCCCTGACCCGGTAGTGAAGAAAAATAGTAAAGTCCCTGGCCTCCCAAGGACTTGAGAACATACATCGAGAAGAGCTCGTTCGAGGTCAGCTCTTTATTCCCGAGCCTTTGCCACAATATGTAGCACCCGACCATGCATCTCCAAGCATTAGGCTGCAACTGGCTCGGAGAAAGACCTAAGAGGCTGAGGACTTCATGCACAAAGAGATGCAAAGGCAACCTCAGCCCGACTTCTAGGTGCATCAAGGAAATCACCACCTCCCCAGCCCGAGGTCGGCTTGGTCTGTCACCTCGGTCGGGGAACCTAAACTCTATAAAATCGGGGACTTCGTATGTCTCTCTTGCAGCATCCAGCTCGTCCTGGGTAATCTGCGAAACTACGCAATCTAGCTCGAAAGGGTCCTTCTGAGCCGTTGCACTACCGGCAGCTGACCTGGGAAGTTCAGATTCCCCCTCATCAGTGAGATCAGCCGTCCTGGCCCTAGAATCAGACTCCATAAGATTCACCTCCTCACGATCCATAGAAGGCAAATCGGACTCAAGGTCATCGAACCTCACCTTGAGGATTGCTTCAGAGCATGAGGTCTCTGATCCTGACATATAAAAGATGATTAAAAGGGAAGAGATCTTCTAGAGAATAAAAAAAAGAGTGCGTACCAGAGTGCTGGTACATCGGCTCGAAGAAGGATGATAAAAAAAAAGAGAAGCAAAGGGAAATCCAAAAGTTCAGAGGACTGAAGAATCCGAGAGATGGAAGGGATGAAAATTTCCGATTTCTCGCTAAGTCCTGAGTTATGTACCCGAAGGGCCCTTGGGTCCCACCACATTTAATGCAAAAACTCCATGTGGCAATTTTTGGCTTGGCAGTACGAAAAGTAACGCTTGAGGAGACACGTGGCGGCACCCCGTTCAGCAGCATCTTACAAGCGCTGCCGCGCCGTACAAGAGAATGATGACGCCTCGATATTTCAAACGATGCATTTAATGACGCTTTCCCGCCCACCAAAATTACGGTGTTACAGTTGCTAAAAGCTAAAAGCAATTAGATCGGCATATCTTTTTCATCAAGTTACTCTCGAGCCAGACGAGCTAGACTTGAGAGTAGGGGGGCTTCTGTTATGGGTGAATACGAGCTGACCTACGGTCAGACCCAAGCTGACCTACTACGGACCGACCTGAAGGCAAGTCAGTATCACCCGACCTGGTGTGGATGCATTTCTAGATGCCTACAAAGAACCGACCACGGCCTTGTGACGAGCTGGATTCTCCAACAACAATTCCGTGATCTTAGGCTTGTGCCGAGATAATAGGAGAAAGGTTCGGAGAATCATCAATTGATGCGTAAACGTCTCCAGCGACTACGGAGCAACCCGAAGATCTCGGAGATCCAAGATTCTCTCTACAGGAATCACGTTTTCTCATAAAGGTATAAATCAAAACTTAAGTCTATAAAGAGGGGGTTTCTCCTTCCAGTCAAGGACACACAAAAAGAACAAATCTCTTCTGAACAGAAAAGGAGAGACCCTTTTCTCTTTCTCGGAAGCTTGGACTGACTTAAGCATCGAAGGACTAACGGCCGGTCCCCAACCCCTCCTTTAGCCTTTGTTTCATCCTTGTAGATTCCGGAGGAAGATCTCGACTTCATCTCGTCTATTGAATAATTCTCAGCATCAACAGCAAGTGTATCCTTAAGCAAAAAAAAAAAAAAAGTGTATCCTTAAGTAACAAAAGCAAAAATAACAACTAAGTCCTAAACACTAAAATGAAAAAGCTCTAGAAGGTAGAGATAGGTGGGCTGTACAATTGTACGGTCCTTATCCGTTAACATCTTACATTAGCATTCACAGAAAAACATTACTATATCAGTATTTATGCCTTTGTAGTCTCATCAAAAGTCTTTATATCTTATAATATATTTTCAAGTCCCTATATGTTTTGGAGGTGGCTCTGCTGCACATACATCTTGCATCCCTTACTGCTGTATGTAGAATTACTTAGTTGAATCTTCCATCATATTTTTCATTGACTTGGGACACAAAGAAATGCTTGTGTTAGATGTTTCTATTCATCATCATTTTGGATTTAGAGGTCTGTAAAGGAAAGGTATGATGAAATGATTTCTAAATTATTTAAATAGAAAGTGATAAATTTTTGTGAGTCTGAAACACTAGAGATGTTTTTGCATAAAGAATATTATTAAGCTACATTATAACTTAATATTGATGAAATGGCCACTTGATAGGAAATAAAAGGTAGAGAACCTGATAAATCCATGAATTGAATTGTTGATGGACTTCATCAACTAGAGGTCCTCGCACAATCTTCAAGGGTACCTACAGTCAAATCAAAATACATTCAAGGTTTAGTAACCTTAAACTCACAAACAAGCCAACACTGCCTTTTAATAGTTTGAACTTTCGAGAGTCATTATTCAGCAATTTACGATGAACAAGAAACTGGAAACCAGCTGGATTACCAATCTTGAAGCAGCCGTTGGAGGAGCACCATCTGGTCGAAATATGTATGCGCCAGAGGCCTTGAAAATCAGCATACACATGAAAATAAACAGTTACCACAAGCACTTGAATTCTCTAACAGTGCTAATCCTAAGCATAGCGTCATACCTGTGGATCCTTGTCTCCAATGCTTGAACCATACCACAGATAGCTTTGCTGTATAGGTATATCGACCTGATGCATTGCAACAGTAACCCTTAGGCTTCTCTATGAAATTTTGTGTTCTAGTTTGATTACCAGCAATATATTAAAACTGAAATAGTAATCCAGTAATGGATTAGATTAACTATTAAGAAATATTGTAACAAAACTCAATCAAGTTAATTTGGTGAAGTCAGTCCTCCACGAGCAGAACCATTATACATGAAAGCTGGAGGATAGTACAGAATTCTGCTGTCACAATAAGAATGGGTTGGACAAAGACGTGTGCACACACACATGACTCTCCCTCTCCCTCTCTTTTTTTTAGCAAGTGTATTTCTTGTTTACGATCAAAACTTCTGTTATATTGCAATGATGCATATTGTCACTCTTTAAGGTAGTTCGGAATTCATTGCATTGTTTTTCAATCTAGTAGCAATTTTAATGTCTGAAACATTTGTCATTCATATCACTCATATTGGGCCAAATTCCAACTGCCTGGAAAAATTTCCTTGGTCTCTTTTAGTTTGTTTCTTCCAATATATCAGAGCCTCATGCTTGAGTCATTTACATGTGGGGAGAGAGTTTCATCTCAAGTGAACTTTAGAGATCCAGTTCCAAGTTTTTCTACAAATCATGCTTCCCCATCTCTGTGCAGATAGTCCAAAGATCAAGTCTTCCGATCAGCTAAAACTTCAACTTCCAGAGACCTGTTCAAATCCACTCATAGCTACACAACTTTTCAAGCCCCTAAGGAAATAAAATCTTAAAATTCCACATCAAAATTTTCTTTTTATCCCTCTAGTTTCTCGAATAAAGAGTAAAAGAAAAGAAGAGAAAGAAAAAAAACCCAACACCTTTTGTGTTTCCCAAATGTCAACAAAAGGCTAAGTTGGACTCCCACAGAGTTGTGGAAATCTAGAGCCTCAGCTTACACTGGCCTCATTGCGGAGTTTCACCAATTACTAATCACTGTACTGTCAGACTGATGCACTTTTAACATGAGAAATAAAGATGTCAATGCAAATATGTGCCAGAATTCATAAGCGTACCCTACCAAAATATTCTGTCTTTCTGTTTAACCTTGAAAACAAAAAAACAATTTTGCCACCATTTGTGGAAATAGACTAAGTCATCAACTCCAAAGCATGTAATCAAGAAAGAGAATGCAACTCACCCCTGTTCTATAATTCGTCATGCGTTTCAGTTGGCCAGATGTTGATGAAAAGGACATCTTCAAATTCCCAGGTCCAACCTCCAATGTCTCATTTTGTGAAGTATCCGTAACTGACATGTGCCCACTACTTGCTCCTGTATTATTCAAGGAGCATTACAATATGTGAATCTTGTTAATGCTCATGGTACTTTTGTTCCATGAAATGGACTGCTTTTGAATGCAGTATGTGACAAATGACCAGAAGAAGCCAAAAACTATCTAATAAGAAGGATATTGAAAATCCACCTTCTCCCCCAGCTTTAGAAATAAAGTAGGTGCTCCATCCAAGTGGTGGCACAGATACTTGAAATAAGAGCCAATGCTTTGGGATTTCTTTGGCTGACACTCCCAGGTAGGCCTTAGTGTAGAAGTTTCTTAAGTTAATAGTTGCATTATCCATCTCCACATACTGTGCCTCAATGGTATTGCCACTAGAATCTCTTACAACATGATGGTCATCATTGACCTAACAGAAATTTATTAAAAAAATGAAAATCATTGCTTGAATAGAAAGAGGCCCTTTCAGAAAGGCATACTGTAAGGAACTAAACAAGTGGGAAAATGCTTTATATAAAATGTTAAATTTGGTGCCGAACAAGAAATAGAATCTGACATCCTATATGAACAAGCATGCTATGCAGTCATACGAGTTAGATATTAATCATGATGCAAACAACGAGTTATAATTGTGCACTCAGACATCATATAAATATGGACATTGTCATCAAGCTGCAGCAATTTGGTACTCTGATTTAAGACCTATAAGTTTATAGCTCACTATTATTTTTTTAATGTTTATTCATGTCTTAACAAACCAAGTAGCTAGTGAATTAGTTTAGGGTATATCTCAAATGCAGTATCAAATCAAATGGTAGTTACTAGACTAATAAAGTGGAAACATTGAATTGTAATTTCTTATAGAATTCAATTGAGGGCTTCAGCTCCAAATTTCCATTACATTACTTTCAACTTGGTAATGAAAGGAAATTATCTGCAAATTGAGGGCTATTTCCCCATTTTGAGAAAACAGCATTAATTTATATCACCACTTCTTATAAATTATACTAGGTGTTTGAAATTCAATTCAAATGTTTACTCGGAGTGGCCTTGGTTACAAAAAGAAAACTTAAAAGGAAAAATAAAAAAATGAACTAGGATATGATATGTTAAACAGTAATTCAAAGAAACTTTATGGCATGTTTTACACTGCTTCCATGCATCAGCTACAAGATCTGAAAAACTAGAACAAGCAATTTTGTTATTACAATTAGAATAGCCGATGCTTTGATTTAAGGCGTATAGCTCGTAGTAAGGGTGACTATTGGGATGGTCCACCATGCATGAACCAGTAAAGGATGACTATTGGGATGCCAATTCAAAGAAAATTCATGTCATGTTTTACATTGCTTCCATGCATGAGCTACAAGATCCTAAAAAACTAGAACAAGCAATTTCCTTTATGACAATTTAGAATAGGTGGGGCTTGGCTCAAGGCATATAGATCTCAGTAAGGATGCTATTGAGATGCCCACCACATACGTGCATAGAGTTGCAACATATGGGAGAGAAAGAGGAAAAACGGGAATAGAGAAAAAAGAGATTCTTAAGCGCCTCCCCCCCCCCCCCCCCCCCCCCCCTCCTTTTCTTCTCCTCATTTCTATTGCTTTTATGTTGTAATATTTACATCATAACCCCTTGATAAGAATGAATATTATACATAAAACCCTACTACAAGTATTTATAAATAAACCCTTACAACACTCCCCCTCAAGTTGGTGTATGAATGTTTGTCATACCCAACTTGCATGAGATCTCTTGTGGCATAGAGGAACTGAGTGCCTTTGTGAACATGTCAGCTAATTGCTTGGTTGATTTCACGAAAGGAGTGCATAATGTTTCGGAGGAGATCTTTTCTCGAATGAAGTGAAGATCTACTTCAATATGTTTCATCCTCTCATGGAAGACTGAATTAGATGCAATGTGGATGGCTGCCTGGTTATCACAATAGAGAGGGGTTGCAGAGTCGACAGGAAAACCAAGTTCTCCCATAATAGACCTTAGCCATAGGATCTCACAAGTTGCCTGAGCCAGAGCCCGATATTCTGCTTCTGCACTGGATCTAGACACCATGGATTGCTTCTTACTTCTCCAAGTCACTAGGTTACCTCCAAAAAAAGTACAATAACCAGAAGTTGACTTCCTATCAATTGGACATCCTGCCCAATCGGTATCCGAATATCCAGTAATATCAACGTGTCCATGATTGGCATAGAGAATGCCACGTCCTGGACATGATTTCAAGTATCTCAGTATGCGGTACACAGCATCAAGATGTGATGATTTCGGTGAATGCATGAACCTGCTAACAACACTCACAGCTTAAGTAATGTCTGGCCTTGTAATCGTTAAGTAGATTAGCTTCCCCACCAACCTTTGATACATGCCAGGGTCTGTCAGATTCATGTAAAGAGTGCTTTTGATCTATAGGAGAGGATGCTGGACAAGTCCCAAGTTTGCCAGTTTCACTGAGCAAGTCCAACGTGTACTTCCTTTGAGATATAAAGATACCTTTGGATGAGCATGCTACCTCAATCCCTAAGAAGTACCGAAGATAACCAAGATCGTTGATCTCAAATTTCATGCTTAACATTTGCTTAACATGCTCTATAAATGTCATATCATCCCCAGTGATGATTATAGCATCCACATAAACCAGTATAATGGTTCTGCCCTCTTGCCGAGTGTGAACAAACATAGTATAATTTGACTGGCACCGCCTAAAGCCAAATGAAAGAATCGCAGAACTGAATCGGGCAAACCACGCTCTTGGAGATTGTTTAAGGCCATAAAGAGCTTTCTTTAGCTTACACACCTTCCCAGTCTCCCCCTTAAGCTGAAAGCCAGGAGGAAAAGCCATATAGACTTCTTTAGAGAGATCTCCATGAATGAGGGCATTTGTAACATCCGGTTGATATAATGGCCAAGAAAGGTTTGCTGCTAAGGATATGATCAGGCGAATGGAGTTCAACTTGGCCACAAAAGAGAATGTCTCATTATAATCCATACCATAGTTTTGCGTGTACCCTTTGGCAACTAGACGCGCCTTGTAACGCTCAATAGATCCATTAGCCCGATACTTGATAGAGTACACCCACTTGCACCCCACAGTGTGCTTACCTGCAGGTAAGGGAACAAGATCCCATGTGTCATTCTTATCAAGGGCAGCCATTTCTGCCTCCATAGCTTGCTTCCACTCAGGAACTGCAAGAGCCTCAACAACTGATTTGGGAATAGAGGAGGAAGATATGGCAGCAAGGAAGGCACGATATGTAGGAGAGATAGAGTTATAGAACATAAAATTAGAGATAGGATGCAAGGTGGGATGATGACTACGGGTACGAGAAGCAACGGGAGAAGATAGATGAGTAATGAGAGTGGGATTGAAAGAGTTACCTGACGTAGGAAGAGGAGCTACAGGGAGCATTGCTGGCAGTCTTAACTTCCTGCGAACATAGGTGAGAGTCTGCTTAGGCACCGTAGGAGGAGAAATCGAGTGGTCAATAACCACAGGCATAGTTAAAGAAGAGCGTGGGGTGGCCAAGTCTGGAGTAGTAGTCATGGTGGAAAAGAAGGGTTGATCTTCAAAGAACGTAACATCTAGAGACACCAAGTACCTTCTCGAACAAGGATCATAACACCTATAGCCTTTGTGATGAAGCGAGTATCTAAGGAAGATGCACTTGATGGAGCGATGTGCAAGTTTATCCTGGGACGGGCCCAAAAAGTGGACAAAACAAGTGCACCTGAAAACTTTTGGAGGAATGCTAAAGAGGGACAATCAGGCTTAAGTGTATGGAACGATGTCTTGCCATTTAAGACACGAGATGGCATGTGGTTAATCAAATAGCAAGAAGTCAACAAAGCAGTGGACCAGTATGACTTAGGAACTTTCATTCCAATCAAAAGAGAGCGGGTGACTTCCAGAAGATGGCAATTCTTAAGCTCAGCCACTCCGTTTTGTTGTGGAGTATAAGGGCATGAGAATTGATGAAGAATGCCATTTTCTTGAAGATAGGAGGTAAAGTTGTGGGATACGTATTCACCACCATTGTCAGTTCAAATGGATTGAATGTTGCAATCATACTGAGACTTAATAAGCTGATGAAATGAGTTAAACAAGTGCAGCAGTTCATGACACCGTTTCATTAAATAAACCCATTTCACACGAGAAAAATCATCGATGAATGTCACAAAGTATGAAAAACCATCAATTGAGTTAACAGGACTAACCATCAGAATGTTTTAAGGCAAACATCTTGTTAGAACAATGTGAGTGGGCAGGAAAAGAGGTCCTTACATGCTTGCTAAATTGACATTGAAAAGGAACATTGTTCAATTTACTAAACTTGGGAAGAAAGAATGGTAAAGTCTTGAGTGACACATGACCAAGCCATGCATGCCATAAGGCAGCCGACTCCTGACTAGGCTGAAAACAGTGAGATACGGAAGTAAAAGAACTTGATGAGGCATCACTCCCAGCAGACTGCTCCCCCTGATGCAAAAAGTAGAGACCGCCACGCTCATGGCCCACAACAATAGTCCTCTTCGTATTCAAGTCCTGAAAGATACAATGAGAAGGAAAGAAAAGCACACAGCAGTTAAGAGCCTTTGTAATGCTATGAACAGAAATCAAGTTTGCATGGAGTTTAGGCACATAGAGGACATTGGATAGGGTAAGGTTAGGAGAGAGAGACATAGAGCCAATGGATTCTACCAAAGTAGAAGTTCCATCAGCCAATCGTACAAGATGGCTACAAGTAGAGGAGATAGAAGGGATGAGATTAGTGTGCTCACCAGTCATGTGATCAGACGCCCCAGAGTCAATGATCCAGGTAGTTGGGGTCGAAGAGGCATGGAGTGCAGTACCTGTGGTTGCAACAAAGGAGGATGCAAATGGCTGTGAGGCAGGAGAGACGGGAGGCACAGTCTGAGTCTGAAGCATGCGAAGGCGCTGAAGATCCAAAAAAGTCTGCTTTAGTCATTGTGACTGTGTCAGTAGAGATGCCAGAAGGATGACTGTGAGACGGGTCAGATATAATGCCAATATGATCAGAGGTAGCCACATGTGCTGTGGGACGTCCATGTAACTTGTAGCAATGATCTCTAGTATGACCAGACGGACTGCAATGAGTGCAAAATAGTCTGCCACGACCACGGCCCCATCCTCTAATAAAACCTCCTTGATAATCAGAACCACCACTACGATCACCAGATGGGATAGTGGTGGACGTAAATGCAGTCCTTTCCTGAGTTGCAGTTGGTGTAATCATCACCCGCCTGCGTGCCCCCTCAGTATGAATAGTCGAGTAGGCTACTTGAAGAGAAGGAAAGGGAGTTGTAGCAACTAGCTATGTCCTAAGTGCCTCATAGTTACTATCCAACCCTACAAAAAATTTGTATTTCTTCGCTTCGTCTTCTCGTAACCGCACAATCTCTGCACTTCTGCTATCTGTAAGCTCACTCAAGGGTTGGAGATGACTTAATTCCTCCCAACGGCTCTTCAGTGCACCGAAATACTCAGTAACTGATAGGTTCTCTTGAGTAAGAGAGTAAAGTTCCGTGGTCAACTGAAAGATATGGGGCTTGTTAGATATCGTCCCATATGTCTCATTCAGGGATTTCCATAGATCCACAGCCGAATCGTAGAAGAAATAAGAGGCTGCGATGCTTGGTTCCATGGAGTTGAGAATCCATCCCATGATAATGGCATTTGAAGAATCCTACGCATCTGCTTGTGATGAATCACCAGATGCAGGGGTAGATGGCTGCTTGGATGTTCCAGTGAGAAAACCAAGTTTCTCCTTGCCGACAACATACATGCGGACAACTCGAGACTATAAAAGGAAATTATCCCCATTGAATTTCGTGGAATTAATTGAGAGAGGCCCCTCGGAGCCATGTCCAGAAGCTTTGGAATCCATAGAGGACAAATATAAAGAGGAATAGAGAGGTTAGGGGCTGCAACAGGGTGGAGAATACAGATTCCCCAAAAAAGGAGATGTGAACAGTGCCGCACAGGGTCAACCGGCCGTATGGGGTGCACAAAATGCACCAAAAACTCATTCTCTTTCCAAAAAGGTTATAAGGGATGATAGATCACCCTAAACTGAACACTCCATTTGGGGGAAATTAAAAAATTCCTCCCTGATTTGAAGAAAAAGAAGGAAAACACGAAATCGGGCCGTTTTCGAAACTTGGGCTATGGGGCTCGAAACACCACTTAAACAATCTCTAAAAATTCTACAAAAATCACCATAAATCATCTAAAATCATGATCTACCAGAAGATGAACTTTTCAAGGCAAACCTGACCATATATGGCTGTACAGATGACATCAGCGTCTGTACAGCTGACGTCGGTAGGCCCCTCCTCCAGATTTTCTTCCGAAATCGTTTCTCTCCATGTGCATGATGTTATTCTCACCCAAAACTGACCGAATCTATCTCTGATACCATGTAGAGTTGCAACATATGGGAGAGAAAGAGGAAAAACGAGAATAGAGAAAAAAAGAGCTTCTTAAGCGTCCCCCCCCCCCCCCCCCCCCCCCTTTCTTCTCTTCATTTCTATTGCTTTTATGCTGGAATATTTACATCATAACCCCCTGATAAGAATGAATATTATACATAAGACCCTACTACAAGTATTTATAAATAAACCCTTACAACAATATGAACTAGTAAAGAACCCACTTTTTTTTATTCGAGTATTAGTAAAGGATCCTCGTTAATTGCATCCTCTCCTTCATGGATTTGCATGCTTTACAGTGGCTGCTTTTAACTAGAAATTGGTCTACAATACCAACAACACCAACCACACAATCTGGCTCCACCCCCCCCCCCCCCCCCCCCCCCCCCCCAAACAAAAAAGAAAAAAGAAGGAAAGTTCCTTCTAAGCTTATTCCTCACCTTCTCTTATTAAGAAAAGTTCATCCTTTCTCCACTCTTGGACTAGTAGGGTAGCTCCTCTAGCCATTGTGGGTGTATCTTGCACCATCCTATTTTTCCTCCCACTTCTTCTTGACTGTTGTGTTTCGCACCTCGACATATTATGATGATACCCATATTCTAATCTTCCCAAATTTATCATCTAATGAGCTCTAATTCAACAGCTTGGAAAAGGAAGAAGCAAGCATATTCCAGTATTCAGGTTTCCTAAATCCATAGTCAAGAAGAGCAACAGCAGGAGGATGGTATGATATCCATACCATCAGGCCTAGAGTATAAAACCATGCAATTAAATGTAGAACACAATAGTAAATATGATCCATGCACCAACTTTTTTTTTCCTTAATAAAAACAGTAACTTTATTCCAAATGAAAGCCTGTGGTGATAATGATAAACGGTAGCTTATTAATAACAAAACAATTACACAGATATTAAGGCAAATGCAAGAAAGAGCCAACAAAAAGTGATCCCCTCCTAATTCCACCTTTAGCAAGAGAGTCTGCTACATCATTAGGTATTGTAAAACAAGCATAGGTATTGCTATAGTTCTATGGAACATATTTGAGTTAATAGCAGCATGGTGAGAAAAATGTTATACATAAGAAAAATAGAAAATTCACCTCCAAGCACCAGTTTTTAATATCATGCACGAAAGAAATTAAACAACAAAGCCTTTGATGTGTAAGCTCGACAATGATGTAAAGTTGATTGAAGTTTTCTATCAACAGGAGAGCGGAAACAAATTAAGAATCAGCCTCACAGGCAAAAAAATAAAAACATCATACTCACTGGAATCCTAACAATGTCAGTGTGGATCCATCCAAGCGGATTGTATGCCACCACAATCTGAACAAGTTAGCATCTGTTATAATGTCATAGAATTCAACATTGAAAACAATTTATTCTTTATTATTAAATTTGTAACCAACATGACAACAACATCAACACGCACTAAGCTCTTGTTCTCTGGAATTTCCTCCTCAGTTGGCGGGCAGTAGCTTATATTGAGCAAATGACACTGTTGACCGAAAAAAAAAGAAAAGAAAAGTGAATTTGTAGCAAATTAGAACAGGATTAAGAACCTTAATGACTTTAAAGACATAAAGGTTAAAATGAAAAGCATGCAAAATATAAAGATCTTCTGAATGAGAAACACATCATACTTAGTTCATTGAAAACCCAAAAGATTGGCAGTTGGAGAAGATTTCAGACTAAACGTGAAATGGAGAATTATGCTACTATGAGATTCTGAATGTTTTGCGATGGAACTGATGAAATGAGGATTTAGTTTTTTGGGCACAATAGGTTTAGGTTTTTCCTGGTTTATTCAATATTTTCATTACATAATTCTACCAATCCACTGTTTATTTTGGAACAGTAAATTGTAATGATAACGAAACAATGCAATATTACTACAGATCTGGTTCTTGACATTGTGATGCACTGGGAGAGAGTGGAATGGCAGAGTTTTCTTGGGTGCCATTAATAAATCTATTTCTGATGATACAATCCTGTTTTCAATGAGAGCAGGCAACAGGTGGATAACTTAAGGATCATTGCTAGATGGTTTGAAGTAACGTCAGGCCGGGCCTAAAAATCAACTAACTCCGAAAAGCAAAATCATGGGGATTCGCACAACAGAGAAGGATGTGAGCACTGTTACAGGGAGATTTGGATGCAAGGCTACTAGCCTTCCGAAGACTTACCCTGGCTTACCCTTATGTGTCAGCCAGTTCATTTGTGGGATGCCATGGCAGAAAGGGTGGAAAGGAAACTTTCAGAATGTAAGAGAAGATTCTTGTCCTTTAGAGGGCAGATAATCCTCATCAATTCAGCCTCATCGAACTTGCATATTTATTAGAATTTATGTCTCTGTTCAAAATGCCGGGTGTGTGTAATTTGAAGATTGGAAATAATTCAAAAGGAATTCCTATGGAAAGGTGTTGGTGATAATATCTTCTGGAATGGGCAGAAGTTTGCAAGACGAGAAGGATAAGCGATGTGGGTATCAGGTTGTTAAAGATTATGAATACAACTTTGCTCAGAAGGTAGCTATGGAGATTCGTAAATGTGGCCTCTCTAATGGAGATTGCTGCACAAGAGACTCTTCCTTGTGCAGAGCTTCATGGTTATGGAAGGTGGTTGCAGCTATTAAAAATGATTTCTAGGGCAATAGTTGAAAGTATCGGGGATGTTATGTGGAGTAGATTCTCAGAAGATGCATGGTCTGATAGCAATGCCTTATTTCATGCTTCCATGTCTGTATCAGGTGGCAAATGATAAAGAAATGTGGATTTCTCAGGAGGGCATTGAAGGATGAGGAAATTGAAGGTTTCGTATGCCTCATATATTGTCTTGATCATCAAGTTCCAAGAGAAGGGGACCAAATGTGTGGTTTTCACACACGCACCCCCCCCCCCACCCACACACACACACACACACACCACCCCACACCCACCCACGCGCACACACACACACACACACACACACCCAAATGCTGTAGTGGGTTTTCACCACCTATAAGACTCGAACCCCAGACCTCGTGTTGAAACTCCTGGAGCTATGTTAACCCAAAAGTTGAACACTGAACCCATGGCATTCATTTGGAGATCTCTGACCCTTTGAGGGCAGTAGCATGATGCTTGTTAGTGGGAAGTTATAAGGTTCTATCAATCACTTGAGTAGAAACCAGATTATCCCAAATGCTTGAATTTTCTATCTCTATAATGAGGAGAATGTAGAGCACCTTGTTATGCATTGCCTTTTCTCCTCTAAGATTTGGTGGAAAATATTTAGCCTCTTGGAGATGGATTGGGTGATGCCAGGGAGTATTCATAATTCCCTACAAGTTTGGTAGAGGTCACATGGGCAAAAAAAAAAAAAAAAAGGGCTTTGTGGCGTCTGAGTCTCATGTCTGGCTTATTTGTTGCTGTGGAGAGATCAAAACAACAGCATACTTGCAACAAGGCTGACTTGCTTGAGAATGTTTCTAGGGGGCTAGGAACAGGATTATCTATTGGGCCATGGTTCTCAAGATGTACTAGGGATTCCTTTAATGTATCTTGGGGGATGAATTCCTCTTTATTCTAGCTGGATGATGCCCTTGCAGGCCACATTGACTATCATCTTTTAGACGTCAGCTAGAGCAGCTTGATCTCCCTCCCACTTTTGTCCACTTCAGTAACTAAAGGATGCTCAATCATGCAAGACAGTCTACTCGTCTAATGGGTGAATACTGAACAAAAAGTCATCCCATTTTTGGCCAATCAAAAGTAGGACAATCAGATGCCAGAAGAAGCCCTTCAAGGGTACAAAAGACAGATGAGACTGATCTAACCATACAGATTGAATATTTGGACCACCAACCATCCAGATTGCATATATGGACACATCACGTGTCCAAATTAACATGATTGATGATATGGGTTAGATCAATGGGTGGGTAACTGATATGAAGAAATCCAACAGTCTGTTTGGACAGTGAGATGCCCAAATCCAATTGGATTGTTGTATAGGCCAGCTGCAGCCAGTTAGACCATGGGACCCACATGGACAACCAAATGCTATTTATGCAATAAACATAGCCGGTTGTATTTATGGAGTAAATACAATTGCATGACCTTTGGAGACCATACAGCCATGTAAAGGTCCTATTATTGGAAGTATGGAAGTCTTTTAGCAGTATATCTCTGGTATTCGATTTCCTATTTAGATAGATCATTTCATTTATGGTGAGTTCACCTTCTTAAGGATGTTCTCTTATAACAATTAGATAGAGAGTCAATTAGGGAGTACAACCTAGAATCTTCTAGAAGGATATCTTGTACTCTATACAAAGGCAAACAGCCTGGGTATGGACAACTTCATGATTATGGATTGAATTAAAAAGTTCCTTTTAGATTTTTGTAGCATTAGTTGCTTTTATTCCTAGCATGTGTTGTCCCTAATATTAGTTGCTTAGAAATCTATCTTGTGTATACAAACAAGGGAGTATTTGTCTAAAAAATGTACCATCGTAGAGAAGATTAAAGGCCTTAAACTAGATGTATTTTCTGATTCAGTTCAGTTACACTCAATTCTTCAAGTCACTACAACAATTCCCCACAGTTTGTACAAGAATCATCAGTTGGCTGAAGCACGATCTTGGATAGGCATGTTCTGGGTCATGGTTCCTGATACGCATGGCAACCTGATTTCCCATTGTCTAGTTGAATGAAATACAAATGTGATTAACATGGAGGAACTGACCTAGTGCAATGGGGTTAAACCTTAGTTGCAACAACTTCTACCTGAAGTGCTGCTCCCGCTTCCTAGGCATGTAACATTCTAAAACAAACCATAGCTTGCTCCCGCACACAATTTCTCTCCATATTCTCATCTAATTTGTGCAACTAACGGTTATTATAAGAGGAAGAGCATTATGTCATGGTGAGGACTCTTATCTGCATTGAATGTCTTAAAAGGGAGTTTCCTCTGCACTGGTGGATGTGAAAAAAAATCTTCATCATTGTCATCTAAGCCTTATCCCAGTTAATTGGGAACGGCTACATGAACCCTAGTCCACAATTCCACTCTATCAAGAGCCAGACCTTCAAGTAGACCAAAGGTCATGAAGTATTTTCTTACTACCTCCATCCATGTCCTTTTGGGCCTTCACATTGCCCTTTCAAAGCATTCAACTTGTACCAACTCACTCCTACCCGGCGTGGTTCTTGGTCTCTATTTCACATGACCAAACCATCCAAGTCTACTTCCCCTCTTACATGTTGGTGCTAATCCGAAGTTCCCTCGAATGTATACATTTCTAGTTCTATACTTCCGCTTCATCCCACTCATCCATCTCAAAATCCTCATTTCAGCTACACTCATTCAATGTTTTTAGTATCAACTATATCGGCCAATATATCCCATGAAATATCTTGTATTGCACCTGTGCGATTCAAAGCGTGCGGATAGTGTCTAAAATTTTTTGCGTTGATTTCTCTCCACTTCTAAATAGATCTATTGTGGATTGCCCATCCTTGTGAATTCCTTCGAAGAAAAATACCAATTTCGAGCCAGAATCAAAATCCAAGCCGATTTGGTGTAATTTACGATCTAGTGAGCATTTTCGATTCTTTTTTTTTTTTTTTTTTGTAAATCATGTTAAATTAGTGTCAAATGGTTAAAAACCCATGAGTCTTCATGTTTTGCATGAAAAATCATGAATTTGGAGCTTCAATTTCGAGATTTGGAGGAGATGAATTGAGAAAATTTCTCTAATTTCTCCCAAATCGGTTACAATCTGTGTCTCTCAAATCAGTTGCAATCTTTTTGTCCGTCCAAACAAAAAATCAAACATGTACATAACCTAATCAAGTAATTCTTGGTGATTGGAGATTTTTCAGAAAAAGTATTTTTAATTAAAAAATATTTTTTTCGAAATTCCACTTCGATCGGGGGTCAATTGGCCCCCATTTCAGAGTATTCAGGAGTTCTTAATGAAATCATCATCAAATACACTCTAATTTTGGGATTTAGAAGAAGATGGGCTAATTTGCGAAAATTTAAAATTTCCAAAAATCGGTTGCAATCTTAGTATCCAAACATGAGATCAAACATATAGGTAACCTGATCTAATGATTATTGGTAATTTGGGGAGTTTTTGAAATTTTTTTTTTAATAAAACATGTTAAAAATAATTTTCTTCGAAATTCCACATCGAGCAGCTGTCAGTTGGCCCTATTTCAGAGTATTTAGGAGTGTTTGATGAAATCATCATCACATGCACTCTAACTTTAGGAGGGGGGGCGAGGCCGATTTGTGGAAAATTGGGAAATTTTGAATTTTGAATTTTTTCCAAATTTTCTCAAATCAAAGAGGATGAATACCTGCATTATGTTAGAGAGTATCTTCACTAGTATCATTCTACTATGACCTAGGCATAATATTGTTAGTTTCTAGAGAAGAAATACTATACCCAGATTTTGAGCCACCACACAACTCTACTATTCACAGGTATATTTCTAGCTTTCTATTTTTTATTTTTTTATTTTTTTTATTTTTTTTATTTTTTTTTTGCTTTTGAATGTATTTCTTGTGTTTCCATACATGTCTTCTTACATTTATAAATTACATTAATTAACTTTGAATATAGTTGCATTAGTTCGACAACAAAGAGATTAGGACCCCATACAAAGGCAACCTATAACATGCACTTGTTTTTTTATGATGTTTTGATTTCTAAGTGTGTATTGATGTCTTTTTTAACAATCCTTAAAGTATCATTGAAAATTTTGACCAATTTCCCAATGTTTCCCCATGTTTCCCAACAACAGCTATGCATTATATGATACAACCGATATATCCCATGCGATAACCGATATGTATCTATGTCCCAAGGGTGCAATACTGTAACGTCCCGTAAATTTCCGTACAGATAATAGTGTACGGATGACCATACATCTTAGTTAATTAGATTTCCTAATCTCTAATCTAGAAGAGGAAGATTAATTAGTACAAATTGGACTAGATTTTTAACATTCTGTAAAATATATGGCCCTTGCTCTAAATAGCCTTCTGGAGGGCTACCTATATAAACCATTAACTTTACCTGGGTCATAAAACGACCAACTAAATGTTATAAGGCCATTTGGGCTAAATGCCCAACTTTTATATAAATCTCTTGCTGAGATTTCTCCCCAAATCGATTTGGGGATTTAGGTCTGGAAGAGAGAGAAAGAGAGAGAAATTGAGAGAGAGGAAGAGAGAGAAAGAGAGAGAAATCGAGAGAAGAAGAAGAAAGGAGGTTGAAGATGTCCTTTTTCCTTTCCTCTTGAAGTAGGAGGTTGCTCTAGCCTGTCGATTCCGTCGCTGGAGTGGTTCTCTTTGCGATTGGAGGTAAGAATCGAATCCTACCTTTCAACTCCGAACTATCTTAGGTTTGAGACTGAAAATCTCATCCTAATTGGGTTTTCTTGTAGGAATAGTTGATTTTCTTTAATCCTAACCCTAGACCGTTGGACGGACAAGGAACCCTAGACCTTAAGGTGCGGGCTATACTTCAACTCTTCTATTTAACATTCCTAAGGGTATTAGACAATGATTCTTACAGTCATAGAGTAGGACTTTGAATTTCTTATCTGATTGTATGTCTCAGTACAACATGCATGTGTGTTACATGGCTTATTTGTTTGATGAAATGGGTAAATGATTTAATTGTTACAATTGATTTGCGGAATTCGTTGAGATGATGGAATCTGTATCTAATATGCTTAATTGTATGATTAACGCACATGTACTGTTTGTCATGAGTAAAAAGGGGCCAATCGATTAATGTGGATATCCTAGTTGGATTGGATGTTCAGGGTTGGCTGGTTGACGGGGTGAACTTGACCGATCGACAGTAGTTTGGACTACACGGGTCGTTTGTGCCCAATGCCGGTTTGGTCAATGTTCTCTCTGTATCAAACGGCCATATCCAAAGCCAAGACATGTTGGGTGGTAGATAGCTTGTAATGAATGACTTGTTCCGAATCTGGAATACTAATGTTATTAAATGAAGCGTCCAATGATAAACGTATGTGCGACACGATCCTATGAAATCTCCTTGGGCCGGGCATGGTGGTATGGGACACCGTGTTCGTGCCGTCGGCCTACGCTGTGGCATTGAGCCTCCCCGTAGTGACCATAAGCTATTGTAAGGGCGCCAGTTTGTTTTGGATAAATCTGAATAGCTGAGGTATTGATTTGAATAGAATGATTCTTGTGTTCTAAATGTATTGGAAGTTGGAGATGGGATTCGTGGGCTACTGGCGATGATAGACATTCGCACCGTCGGGAGCCAGATGGTCCTGTTCAGGACCTACTGTATGACATTAGTAATTCAGCATCACTAATCTTGCTGAATAAAATTAATACTAATAAAGGCCAAACTAACCATGCATACATGTCATCAGCAATCTCAGTGACTGGCTGACTGTTCGAAAGGCCAGGGCATTCGTGAGAGCCTTCATACTTGCATTATGTGTAGCTGGTTTATAAGTGAAGGGAATACTGTATCCGTGTGGATTCTGTGGTGACTGCCCGGGACATGCATTGTGTGCGAATTCATAACATTCATGCATTAGTACAACTATTCTAGGACTCTTGTATGTTTTGTTTGATATATTATCTATGCTTGAATGCTTGATTGATTGTTAAACTTAGAATTATAGCAGCATTGAGTTGATTACTCACCCCCTCAATCCTGGGTGGTGTTTGGAAAAACATCAACCAGACTCTAATGTAGAAACAGGTACTATAGATGATGACGTCCTTCAGAATGAGTTAGAAGATTTTGTAGAAGACGTCAGTTACTTTCAGTTCTCGGATGGTAGAGAATAAGATGCACTGGCATCTTTTAGTTGGTGTTTTGGGGTCGTTTGATGTCTAGATGTGTATTGGCCCAATTCTTTTGGACTTGTATATTGGGGCTTCTTGCTGTGTGGGCCCCCTTTATTTTGGACTATAATGTACATTTGTAAATGCTGGACCAGGTATGCACTTATCTTTTGTCCTTACTTTAAAGTTTATTTAGTTTTAAACTTGCGACATGATACTATAAATCATAGATGCATTAATCACGCTTCCGCATAAGCATAGTGACACCCGAAATCTCAAGGGTCGAGGTCATGCTCGACTTCTGAAATTTGGGGCGTTACAAATACATTACGCAATAACGATACGGAAAACAATGCACTTATCCTATGAACATGTTGTTTCTTAACTGCCCGACATCATGTCCCATAAAGCATGTTTGGTCTTATAGCTAGTTGATGTGAATAACTATATATGGAGAATGTCCTTTCCTTCTCCATGTTAGGTCAGATTTCACACATTCAACAAACACAAACTCCTTGATACATAAGTTAGGTAATTCAGGTGTTGAATGCACTACTTTAATGGCGCTCATTTTATGCGTAGTGTGTAACATCTGTTGTGTTATGTCTTTCATCTAGTAGAGACTTGTATTCCAGATTTCATCATCATCATCAAAGCCTTATCCCAACTAAATGGGGCTGGTTATGTTTTCCATTATTTCTTCTGGTAAATAAATTTGCGTTTCACTCAATCATGAATAAATAAATGCATTAGTATGCATTAACAACCTTTTCAGTTATAACTCATACAATTCAATGAAAAGCAAGGGGGAAATGCCCAAGCTTGTGAGTAGTGGCCTCAAAAAGTCATTCCAGATCATACAAAAGCAAGAACTATCATCCAGGACAATGAATTTCTATGATTCATGCTTAGAGTTCTTTTGGCAATGAATCAAATACACAGGTTTGGAACTAACTTTCCATTCTGCAAATGAAGTGAAATTTTTTCTCCAAATACGAGATAATCTTTCGCCAAATATTATCTTTACATAATGCTGAAGAGTCTGAAATAATGAAAATATCAATTATATTTGCGAAGGCATTTTCCTTTAAAAACTTCCTCTGCCAACTATTACCTCTCATAAGAAAGGGGGAACTGTGATACCAAGCTCAAAATTTATTTTCCAACAAGTCTAACATATCATTCAGGAATATATATAGCTTTTCCACGACAAAAAGTCGGAGTCAACACTTTTTCGTGGCTTGCAAAATTCTTTGTCCCTTGCTGCATAGCAGACATGGAGCCCTTTAGGACTTACTCCAACTCAGCCTTCCTCCAATAGAGCTTACATGTGTATTGTGTAATAAGTATTGATCGGGAAAGCAACACTTCATTACATCTCTGAGAGTTTACAACATTCGGATTTTATGAAGATCATGGTGGTGTTTGAAATAATGGTTGAGCGTGAGCTTATTGTTGTTTACAGATGAGGAGATCTTACCACTCTATAGGGCCCAAGACCCTTACATGAATGTTGCAGATTGTGCCAACAATGTGAGAAAATTTTAGAAATATCCAAACAATCTAGAAGCTTCCACATACTTCTTCCTACTTCAGTTCAAGAGACTTCTATGTTCTTCTACACTCTCCTAGACTAAGATTTTTCTAGATTTCTCCTAGACGTTTTGGATGCTTCTAGACTTTCTAGCCTCTTCTTGAATCGTCTATAGTTACACATTACATAAGACTCCTATGATGTTCCAAAAGACTATTCCATGAGACGGCATGTGATGATAGAATTCCAATTTCCAACTCTGTGACACCTTGCTCCTGTATGCAACCAAGATCCCAAGTGATAGTAATAGTTTCCACATAGACCTAAGGTCAGTTTTACGATGAAACAAACATATTCATAAGATAGGTGAGTTGTAGGATGTAAAAAATGATTATGTTTTCTCCCTTCCATGTACACACACACACACACACACACACACACACACACACACACAGAGAGAGAGAGAGAGGGAGAGAGAGAGAGAGAGAGAGAGAGAGAGAGAGAGAGAGAGAGAGAGAGAGAGAGAGAGAGAGAGAGAGAGAGAGAGAGAGAGAGAGAGAGAGAGAGAGACTAACATATGACTGACCAAAAACAACTCACCTGGCCAAAATTTAAAGTAGAATTGGCACATTGTCTGCTTGAACTTGAGTTAGTAATGCATGACAGAGCCAAGCTCACAACCATTTCTGCCTGTTAAATTTTGTAATGGTAAAGGATATGAATAAGGTCAGTAAACAAGATCCATAAGGATGTAAAAGGGGGAAAAAAGGAACTGAAGGAAGAAATCAAACTGCCTACAAACCTCAGAAGCTCCTAGAGCAAGGCGTTTTGCGTAGTCATTTGTTGTATGCTGTTTTGCTGTGCCAGTTACAGCATCGTGATGCTGTACAATTCCTAATGCATCTCCTAAGCTAAAGGTGTGTGGACCAGATGATCTCCTTCCCACTAGAAATTCAAGTTGGCGTGCTGCCTATTAAGATAATTTAGATTTGTTTCCAGAATTTTAATAGATTGAACTCATTTTTCATGCCAAATCATAATACTAAAAATTCTCAAGATGATGAAAATTTGAGTTTGTGTGTTACCACATAATATCCACTCATCATGCGGGTATATCTCTTTAGTGCTGGGCGGCTAGTAAAAAATCCAGTCCAATAAGCATTAGCAGAGTCTGCATATCTGCACCATAAGGGGAGCTTCTAAACATGATGAAGTTAAGTGACAAAAGACTGTCCATGCCATGTAGCTACACAGAACACAAAAGGCGTTGTTGCTCACGGATAATAGTCATCAGTTTTTAGTGGCCAAGAAACATTTGCCGCGTTTTTTGCATTGGTGTAAATGGAAGGAGTAGAATAGAATGCATTGACGCGACCATCCTGCCATATTAAACCCATCTAAGCTGCATGGTTAATTTGATCAAAGGAATTGCATCCGAAGAAAACAAAAAGAGACTTATTTTACTGAATCTTCATACAACTCCATAGACAGAGAGCTAAGGGATTATTTCACAAAACATGTAGAAAAGTTTAACAAACCTTAAGAAAATAAGCATGCAGTATCAAATATGTACCAGAGAAAAACCATAACACTCCGATGGAAAACTTCTTTCTTTTTTTCTTTTTTTTAATAAAACATTAATGTAAGAAATTACAGAAACAATCTGCATAGAATGGTAAAGTTCAGAAGACTTGGAAGTTAGAACTTATGACATGAACTAAAAGGAAGCCTCTCATAGCATGCTCTTCTCAGTTCCCAAGGCAGTTTATCACAGTGGCCTTCAGAGCCATCAAGGAACTCAACCCATAAAGACCGGGATAGCCTTGTAGTACTGTAAGTTGGAATATGAAAGACGGGTTTGGAAGAGGGGAACCAAATGTCCCCCTTGAAATTTTAACCCAGTTGGATTTCATCCAGATGTGCAGAAGTTGCATCAGATAATGTAGACTACTGCATCATCTATAAGATTTTCAATGGATTCTTTTGGCTCACCTCTTAAAGTATGAAGTTGGTGATCGTCTCTCCACACATCCCGGTATATGATAACTTAGTATGTGTCTGATTGATGGATCATGACATGCTAAATTCACCAACAGAGGCCTAAAGATAGATTTTAACTTCATCAACATCAGAGCGTTGTCCAGCTATTTGCAGTCAGATTTGTAAATCTTGTTTCACCAACCATTCTCTCCACACATTCTCATATCTGATAGATTATAATGTTCTTGATGTTTGTGATGTAGGATGCCCTAATTATGATGCATGCTCAAGAACTCATATAATCCAGCGGAAATAAAAGACAATAATAATATAAAATCTAGCAGTAATCATCATGAACTAAGAAACTCACAAGGAACATGCAACGGAACGGGCCATTCATCACAACCATGAAGTATGAGATTTAATTATCACTATGCTGGGATCCGGCGAGGGATGGAACCTCCCGATCTTGCATGACTATAACCCAATCAATTAAGAGGAATCTCTAATCCAGGAAATCAAGAGATTTTGGATTAGGGATTTGAAAATCTGAGAACTTGAGGGTTTATGCTCGAAATCAGATTTAGGGATTGTGGTTAACAAAACAAATAGGTTAGGGATAGATTGAATTACCTGGAAGAATGATTAGAGGGGCATAAGAAGCAAGTAGAAGAAAAAGGGATCAAGGAAGAAGAAACGTCACCAGTGAGAGAGAGAGAGAGAGGAAGAGAGAAGCTCCAAGAGGCTTTTCATTAATCAATAATCAATAGTTAATTTGAGTTTAGGGCTTTAGCCGACTTAAATAAGCAAATAAAGATATGAAAGTACTAAAATACCCCTAAAACTAAGCAAAACGCGCAACTAATCAAAAGTGCGGGAAAGTTCGGGCGCTCGGTCGGGCGCCCGATCTGTCGCCCGAAGTCGTCCGAAAACCTCCAGAGAGGTTCGGGCGCTCGGCAGATGAAGTTCGGGCGCCCGATGGGCGCTCGAAATCTTCAGTTCTTCGGTCTTCTTTCTCCTTTCTTCCTTCACATGTGTTTTCCCTAAATGGGGTCTTCTATGTGTCCAATCACATGTAAAGGGTCTTCAGCTCCTCAATAATCGCCTATCCACAAGGACGATACTTGTGGTTGGCTCTTTCTTCGTTGGTACACCTTGAATGCTTTTGTGTCCGCATCAGTTTGGCTCATGAAATGGTAGATTCACAAACAGAAGCCTAAAGCTAGCCTTGTCCATGCTATTTGGGATCAGGTTCATGAATCCCGCTCCACCAACAATTCCTATACAAGGCACTATCCGTGGTACCCTGTATGTTCAAGCACTCGTATCCCTTCTCACCACCTTCATTCAGGTCCATTTTATGTTTTCCCCTCATCCTCCATTCAGGTGCTTTAACCCTACAAAAGTTCCCTTCTTATCATGGTTGTCCCCAGCTTTTGGGGCACACGGTTGAACCATTTCAATTTTCTCCGTATCTGTTTACCTCCCATTAGGCTACTCTATGGCTGATAGTTAGAATCTAACTTATGCCCTAAACATTATACAAATGCATTGATTTATTGCCAGCCCAATGACATTAGCAACAACAGTCAAATTTGGAAGCAATAATTTAAGTTGTTAACTGTCCTCCCTGGAAAATGGAAGGGGTGTATATAGACTGAACATGGGCTCAGAAAAATAATATTTTGAATAGGCCTGTCCTGCCAAGCACTACCAGTTCAAAATCCAAGTGCAAATTGACCCAGGAATGCCCTTTCTACGTCCTAGATAATAGGTAGATATGTGCACAGCATGTGATGTATTACTTGCCTATGGAAACCAAAAGACCTAAATCAGCCCACCTAACTCAGCTCCATTTCATGGAACCTTTGGCTTGCAAAAATGGTTCAGACCAATAACCACTTAAAGAGAACCAATTATTTAAGCACCAGACAAAAACTTCCACAAACTACCAAAATCATGTCAAACTTGGACAAGAAGTTACCATATCTCTACCATATATAATGGCATAGTCAACATAGTAGCAGTCATTTTTTACTTTCCCCTACTTGCATTGGATGACCGAATTTACTCCTAGAAGTGAGTTGCGAGCAATGTTTTAAATAGTGATCGTGTGTAGCATAGCATTCACCCCTCTGAGGCATGAGTTATAAGCTATGTAGCTACATGCTACTTCTAGATTTTTAACCAATGTTGTGCTTGGTGGCACCAGTTTCATGATATATGCACCAATTAGACTAATTAATAATGGAATTTAACAAAATTTCATGATATTTGGTGCAACCAAACTCAACCTAAAGTAATAGGAAAGGGTAATGATTATGTATAAAGGTAAAGAAAGAGCAACAAAACTAATTTAACATTGTAATGAAAAGATTAACTAATTTTTGAAAATACAAAAATGTAACAAATAATTGAAAATATTAATTGATTTTAATGTTGTAGGGAAAAATAACTTGTGATGTGAGCAATGTAGGTGTTGTGTAGTCTATGTAGCATGTAACGTTTGCAAATTATCATGTAGTGTATGCTACATGTGACTTAAGCTATTTTCATGAGTTACATAGTGTTAAGGCCAAGCTACGTTATGCAGCATAAGCTACAACTACATAACATAGCTTTTTAAAACACTAGTTATGAGTAAGATTTCCCTTGACAAGAAGAGGAAAGCTAAACAAACCACTCGCAAACAGGCCTCTGCATTGGGAAGAGATGTCAAGACACTAAACACAAACCAATGTTTTAAATAGCGGTAGCGAGTTGCGTAGCACTCAGCCCTCTATAGCGTATAGCGTAAGAAGCTTAGCGTGTAGCCTAAGCTAGACAATACTTCTATGTTTTAATTTAAAAATAGGAAAAATACAATAAATGGTATGAAAAAAACAAAAAAAATATATAAATGCCTAAAAGACGATTCATTTTCTCAAGTATAAGCATGTTCAAACAAGTTATTCATTTATCAACAACCAATCCATATACATAAACCAAATCAAATCATTATAACATCAACAACTTTCTACGAAAATCACTTTAATTAATAATGTCTAATTGAAACCACAAGTAACAAGTATGAAAAGAAATTAAAATCCCACAGGTTGAGAGTATTAAGTACAAAATACAAAATACAATTATCATTTATAATTAAAAAAAACTGTAGCATATGCTATGTACGCTACGATGCTACATACGTTGTGTATGCTATGACCCTTGCAACGTATGCTACAGGGGATTTACGCTATTTGCCAACGTTACGTAGCGTCATAGCTACGCAACGAACACTACGCTACAAGCTGTTAAAATGCACTTTTGACATTTCAAGAGGTTGCCTCATCAAAGCGATATACGTTCCAGAATTGCCTAGCCTGATGGAAGCATGGACACACCAATAAACTGTGTACTACAATCTGCTTCTCAGAACTGTGAATCATTGCCAATGACCTATTGGACAAGAGTCAAAGGATGTGATCCTATGCACAGTAGCAAAGCTACACAATTTGGAAGAGACAATGTCAGAGGAAATAGTAGATATCAACAGTATTAACTTCCAAGTTACAACAAGAACAAATGTAATGCCAATCTGTTGTATGACTATTCAGTATCTGCCATCTTAAAAAAAAAGAAAAAAAGAAAAAAGAAAAAAAGAGCAACAATATTCTAAAGTTGAATAGAACTACTTTCAAGTTTCCACCCAAGATTGAAAGGCAGTTTGAATTTCATCCCAGTGCGTTACCTTGTTAACATAATGGATAAACTTGTCCATTTGTTTGAACCAAGATTCAGAGTATTGGTACTGAAAATCATCACCCATTGTCCACATGATGTGATTTGTACGTGTCACATTTGCCTGTTCATCAAAGCCAAATAAAATTACAAGAGAAAGAGTACCTGCAAGTGTTAGATTAAATGCATGGGCTGCACTGTACTTTTAATAGAAATGACTTGGAAACTTCCTATGAGAAGTTCAGAAAATGCTTACTTGAGTCCTAGCAGCATCAATGAAATCATTTACGCGTTGTTCAACATTGTAGTCATATAGACGAGGATCATCCTACAATTGTTCCATAATAGTAATGAGAAGATACAGTTACAACAAAATCCAGACTCGTATATGAGAACTGTCATAAGAAGTAGGTACCTGGATAGGTGAAGAGTCATCATTGACTTCAAAATGGAAACCATTTGGAGGACTATAATGAACAGGAAAGGCACTTGTGAAAATCTGGTGGATGGACAACATGGTATGTCAGAAAACTATAGCAGTTCAAAATAATGAATAAATAACGGAATAAGAACTTGAAGTTTCATACCTGAGAAGAAGAACCAAAAGTCTTTGACCCACGCCATATAACTTCAAGTGATTTATCCACCTTACGCTTTGCCCTGTCCTGGTAATCAATCCTTGCAAAGTATAGAGAATCGAAACCAAGCTACAGGAACAATATAACCAATCAGATAATAAGTAATTTGTTCAATAATCAACTGACAGAATTGACAGATAGATTTTTGATACTAGGTCCTGATGCATCAAGACATCCACGATGTCCAGATGCGACGGTCTGTACAAGTTGGACCCATGTTTCTGCAATCCAGACCATTGATCTGATGGGCCTTACAGTGGAAGGAGGATACCTCAAAATCTTCACATCAGAAGATCCTAACCATCCAATTTTTAGCCTTTTAGCCTTTTTTTCCCCAAACAGTTGTTACATTTCTTCCAATCTGAAAGAACTTTTTGGGCATCCCCATCCACAGCAGTGCCCATCATATCAAAGGTCTAGATATCTGACAGTGGGCCCCACTTGTAAAGACTGGCGTATGCTGCGTATTTGGACACTAGTCATGTCATGTTGCATCAGGATCCTGTAATGCTCTTTTAGAAAATCAGAAATAGTGTTGGACATTGACAACAATATGTGGCTGATGCCAACATGATCATCATTAGAGGAAACAGAAATGCATTGATTGTTTGAGACAGTTGCAAAACATACTTGTAGCAGAAACGAGTTCACTTGAAGAATGTGGTTGAATTAAAGGAGCAAGCATGGTCTAAAGTTAAGAAGAGCCGCAAAGCAAGTGGATGTTTAGTACATAACAGTTTTAAGTTCTAAATAATTCACTACAGTTAGTTTTTAGGACCGCGTTAAAGTCAACACGATTTTAAAAAGTACGACCCTAATCACCTAAACTCTAGCTTTAGGTCATCTAGGCAAGGTACCCCACCCTAGGTGCCCTATGGTAGAGCCTGTGACAACAGAGGCAGTAAAAAAGAAACTTCAGGGATTGTTAAAAAAGACCTTAATACACACTTTTAAATCATAAACAATGTTTGCATTATCTCCGATATTATCGAAATATCCCCGATATTATCTCTATTTCTAGCTCAGCGATACCGATAACACTGGTAGCGATACCGATAACACTGATCGTATAAAAATTCTAGGTATCGGCAATGTATCACTAAATATCGTCAATGTATCAATATTGTAAATATTTTCAATTGTGTAAATTTCAGGCGTCGTTTGTATTGTCAATGCATTGATACTGCTGATGTATCGCCAATATTTTTTAATGTGTAAATTCCAAGTGTCGCTTGTATCATCAATGAATCTGCAAATATTTCGATAATATCGCCAATGTATCGATACACCAAAAATCTGTGTTAAAAAATTTCCATTTCATATTTTTTATGGGCGCATGGTTGTATGCAACATTCAATTTGTCGACAATAATATTGATAATATTACGATATTATCATTATCGCAACATGGCAATAACGAGACCACAATCTTTAGTTTCTTTTTCAGTTGTTAACGATTTGTTTGGAAATATCATGTGTTACCGATATTCTGAAATATCAATGAATGTTTGGATGGAAGGTCAGATATTGGATGGATAGATGGGATGGATGAGATGGTTGGACTGATTTCTTACAACAGCACATGCTTGTAGGCCCCCATTAAATAGAAACCTATTATGTATGCATTCTTTTTGCAATTTTTTTTATTCATAAATATGCAAATATGTGTATTTTATCATCTCCTGAGGTTTCACTGAAAAATTCCACCATGTTCCCCATTTTCCCTGCATTTCCGGTTATTAGCGATATTATCGGCGATATCGATATTGTTTCTGTATCCCCGGCTAGCGAAACTTGTAGCGATACCGAAACTTCGAACACTGATCATAACATCTCAAAAAAGAAGAGCACATGAGAGGTTTCCTTTGTATAGGGTCTTAAGCTATACGCTATCTGAATGAACTAATGCAACTATATTAAAATTGAATGCATAATATTTAGAGTGTATGTGATGATCATTTAATCAAACACTCCTAAATACTTTGAAATTAGTCTCAATTGATAGCTAGTTGAAGGGAAATTAAAATATATATATATATATATATATATATATATATATATATATATATATATATATATAATTAATAAAAATGATTTTTATTTTCCAAAAATTGACAAGGACTTAACAAATCAGTAGATCATCCCTCATACATGCTTGATTCCATGTTTGGAGAACATGAAGAACCAATGGATATCGAAATCAAAGCTCTAACTCCATGATTTTTCATGCATAAGATGAAGAACCAATGAATTTATAACCATTTGATACTGATTTAACATAATTTCAACAAAAACAAAATGGATAGAAAATTGGAAATGCTCACTAGATCGAACATGTGGGATATATCGGCACTACCTGTTCATTTCATATCGCACAGGTGAGATACAAGATAGATAGTGGGATATATCGGCCGATATCATCGATATTTAAAACATTGACTACACTTATGAGTTGTAACCAATCATTTACCCAAGTACCTGATACTTGCCATACTCTATGGCCGTCACTGTACTCGGGTAACATAGGTATATAAACATTGCTTCAAATCAATAAATAAATAAGAAGTACACACCGGAGTATTTCATCCACTTCTTAAGGACCAGTTTTGAAAGGGCAGAAAAAATCATTGCACCACATTTAACAATGACAAGTTGCATTATGAAATAGGTTTTCGTTGTGAAAGTGCATTAGAGCTATTCCCCATGAGTGAAATGGAGGAAATATGTTTAAGTGGCTCAAAATGGCTAGTGAGCTTAATCTCCATTTCGCTCAATGCAAATATAGCAAGTCCTAAATGCGCCCTAACTTACAGGAGATATTAACAGTATGTTACCTCAGCTCCCAACAAATAAGCTTGTACAGCAGAATGCCCAAAAGGATCGATCTGCCATCCAACACGTGGAACCTTGTTGAATTGCTTCTTTATCAAGCGATGACCTAGAGTTGTTTGATCAATCATATCAATGTAATGGCATGTTGCCTCATCATGCATGCACCAGCCTCCATTTCTGAGAAACAATTTGCGAATAACTATGACAGCATTAAAATGAAGAAAAAAAATCAATTTCAACAGCGAAAACTGGTATGAGAGCTTAAGAACTGCATACATAAACTCAAACTGGCCAGAATCTACCAATTTCCTCACTACTTCTTGTGTTTCCTCATTTTGCTCATCCCACCAACGTTGGAAAAAAGCCTATAGATATCAAAATTGACTAATGAAAATAATCAATCATTTTTCCAAATAAAAAATCTAAATATGGGGTATAGATAGATTAAAAAAACAATGAAAAAGCTTGAAATTAGGGAAGACCTTGTGTCCCTGGTGTTTTTGTGTTGAAGAAATAATCCCATCACATGCATCTTTTACTTGACCAACACTTTCTTATAGTGTTTATGTCATGGAGTTTTGATAATGCACATGTGTATGGCAGCCCATATTCCACCACATCTGCCAACATGGCACATTGGTGTGAGATCCAACCCATCCATGGAGTGGTCCCCAACTTCTTCGATGCCTTGGACCAAAAATCAGGTCAGTCCACTAATCAGATGGGCCGCAGTATATAGCAAGTCAACGGCTAAAAGAACTTGACCACTTTTTTCTAAGATTTCCTTTTGTTTATAATATTGTTGCACTTTTTTTTGTTTACACACACACTCACCCCCCACACACCCCCATGCACTCACACCATAGTGGGATTTCACCACAATGGGTACTCGAACCCATGACCTGTGTTGAAACTCTTGTGAGTCTACCACCGAGGCATGAGTAAGGACCCATATTGTAGCACATTCGATGGGTGAACCAGCCTGACTTTGGGGCCATGGCATCTACACAGAGGGACTCACCTAAACCTAATAACAGCTTGGACTTTGCACTGCCACATTGCCACATGAGGTGGTGTGTGGACGGGCTGCTTTATACACACACATGGGACTAACAAACCTCCATGTTATGATTTGTTATAATTCCCTCTATACTCCCCATCATCATCAAAGCCTTATTCCAACTAATTGGGGTCAGCTTCCTTGTATCCAAATAAGCTTACATTTAATCACACTTATGGTCTTATTAGTCCATTTACTTTCAGTTTCATCATCTCCCAAATCCAGTTTGTTCACATGTTAGTCCATGTATATCCAATGTTTGTTAAATAAAAATCAGATTCTCATTTTTCTACTATGCCCCTTTAGTGAAGGTGTGGCTTCATTATTAAATAATCAGATAGGGTTCAATCTATCCACCATAGTAGCTCTGTTTGATTTCATCTTCTCCTCTGCATGGCAAATTTTTTAATTTTCTCTCCCTTCTTAGTTGGTTTTATCCTTCTTCCTCCTTTCCCTTCCCTTGCGCCCGGTTTGTGGGTTGCTTCTTCTCTTCCCTTACGGGGGCACAATGTGGGTTGCTTTTTTTCCCCTTTCTTTCTTCTTTGGTTTTTTCCTAGGGTCTTCCCTCCTCTTTTGTTGTATCTGTATCAGGCTTAGCCCTGGGTAACTAATAAGAGAGTTTACTCGCTTGCTTTCCCAAAATAATAATAATAATAATAATAATAATAATAATAATAATGCTGTAATGCTGATGATGATTACTGACTAACTGACTGACTTTTTGTGTTGGTTGCTTACCCCGTTTTACCTTTTTTAGGCAGAATTGCCATATATATATATATATATATATATATATATATATATATATATATATATATATATATATATATATGAGTAAAGCTCATGCACAACTAGTTGTACTTCCAACTAGTTGGCGTTTGGGACCCACCATGGTGTTTGTACAATATCTTGCCCGTCCATTAAGATTATCCCATCACGAAAATGAGATGACCCAAAAATCAGGTTGATCCAACTATTAGGTGGGGTACACCATAGGAAACCATGAAACAACACCTATAAACTCCACATTCACATGGAGCATCACATTTTCATGGTTGGATCGACCTGATTTTTGGTGCATCCTATTTTTATAGTGATACAATCTTTCTGTACTGACGAAATATCATACAACCACCATAGTGGCCCCCACATGCCAACTAATTGGACGTACAACTAGTTGCGTGTGAGCATTCCTCTCTCTCTCTCTCTCTCTCTCTCTCTCTCTCTCGCCAGAGGAATGCTCACCTGTGCACCAATTCTCATGAGAACTCGTGAACACTTTTTGAGGACTCATCACACATGATGTGAGCCCAAAATTTGAGCCATCCATGTGATGCAGCACCCCAATTTTCAACCTCGTCCAGAACTCTAGTGGGACGTAGAGAGGCAAATTAAGGGAGGAAACTGTTTCCTTTTTTCCATGGCCCACCAGGGCCGTAACAAAGAGAGAGAGAGAGAGAGAGAGAGAGAGAGAGAGAAACTAAGGGAAGTGGCTGTTCCCTTTTTCCATAGCCCACCAAAGTTCTGGATCAGGTTGAAAATTGGGCCCTGGAGGGTTTTTTTCTTTTTTCTTTTTGAAACATTCATTTCCAGAGCAAGTATCTGGTAGAAAGGATTGACGGATGGGGGCTCACTGCAGCATCATCCACCATGATGGGCCCACCAGATGAACTTCCTTGATCATGAAAATTAGGTGGGACCAACCCGTTTGTAATGCACACATCTTGTCTATAATTGCGTTAACATTAAGACTAAAAACACAAGAAACATTGTAAATGCATTCGTTGCACCTGCTCAGCAAAAACAAACTTCCTATTAGGATCTTTTAGCAACGAAACGACCAGTGAATCCAATACATTCGCAACACAGGCCCCCTACAAACACCAAAATCCAAAATTAATTAATTAATAAATGAAACTCACCATTCAAACAGGGGCTACAAACTGCATGATTTACAGTATTCTTAAACAACCATGGCCCTTCATCCATGCAAGTCATTCCAAACTTTCCAATTTGTGAGCCCCATGATGATCATAACCACCCAATTGGATTATATAAAAGGAAATTTTCAACGGTCTTAACTCAACATCGAGAATATCAAGTGGTTAAGTTCACTCAGTCATTGAGATTTTTCGAATATGCTCCATGCACTCCATGATTCGGATAGTATTATGCTCTTGCATTTATGCCGCGTGTACCGTGCACAAGCTACCGGAAGTGGATTGTCCAGGCAGGGGATCTGTGGGGTCCACCGTGGTGTATAAGTATTATCCACGACGTTCATCCGTTGTTTTAATATGATTTTGGGGCAAGAGCCCAAAACTAATGCAGATCCAAAGCTCAAGTGGACCACATCAAAGGAAGCAGCGGTGATAGTGACGTCCACCGTTCAAACCTTCCCGTGATGTTTATTTGCCATCCAACCTGTTCGTAAGGTCACATGGACCTTGATGAAGAGAAAACACAAATTTCAGCTTGATCCAAAGCTTCTGTGCCCCAAGGAAGTTTTTATTGGTAAGAGTTGAATTCCCACAGTGTGGTCCACTTGAGCTTTGGATCTAACTCTTTTTTTTTATTTTATCATACCTAAAATGATCTGGAAAAATAGATTGACGGAGTGGATAAAATCCATACATTACTGTGGGCCCCACAAATCCTCTGCCTGGACCGATTCCGTACCGTCGGGGGCAAGACGCAATCCGCCTTCGCAAGCTACCGCCATTTATTACCGACACCTTTGGGACTGAGGCAGACTGAGTGAATATAACGTCGTCTCAACAGGGAGGTCAAGCTATCGAATCCCAACGTGAGGGTGGCTAACAGTGTGGGATGTGTGTCCTAACCCAAAAAAAAAAAAAAAAAAACCATAGCGATTGTTGCAAGACTACACGTGTCGTTCACCACCATTTTGAACCACTTGTGAATCATCCACCGTTGATGCGGCATGCACGCGATTCAATCCATACGTCCCGATTAGTGAGCCCCATTGTTGAGCAGACGTCAAAAATCACATTCATCGGACAATCCGAACCATCCAAAGCCATGAGGCTAGCTCATTCCAAAGTCACATTCGTTGGAATATCCTAACCATCCAATTGACAGCCGTCCAATGGACAACCAAAAGGGCAATACTCGCGAGTCGAAATCCAACATGCAACGACCAATGGCCAAGATCATCCGATCATTGTGAATCTCAGGCATGCTCCTACAACTGGTGGGTCTTAGTCCAACCTACTCAAAACTAATTCAAAATCCTCCTCCAAAACCACCAAAATCACTAAAATTTAAATATAAAAAAAAAATCTTCTTCTAACCTGAATACTGTTGTTTGATCCGACATAGTATTGATCGATCGTCTTCAGCCATCCGACATCATCGTGCGAATGCGGGACCAGATGAACATTCAACTTGCCTTCCACAGGCCCAGCTCCAGTCTCATACTTGAGAAACCCAGCCCAAACGCGGCCAGCTACAGCCAAAACGATCACGAGAGCAAATAGAAATCCCCTCTTCGGCCTCGCCATTCTCCGAGTCGGATTCTGCTACGACGGATTTTGAGAGTTTACAGATGATGGATTGATTTTGAAAGAAGAGAGGAGAGAGGTGTTGGTGATTACGTCAGGGGGTTGGAAATGAAGACGAAGCAAGCATTGGTTTCTCCTCTGTCATTTTCCAGCCGCCCTATGTTTGGGTTTTTATGGGGCTGTAACGGCGGCTATTTTTTACCGGTTTTCTTGGGATTCTCCGCCATCGATCAGAGATGAGAAACGAGCGGAGATTTCATGGCGGGAAACTTGTGGGGGGCACCTCTTTTGGATTGGGACGCCAGTTTCCAGTAAACCAACGAAGCGGATTGGATACTGAGTAGACTCTGTGGGGCCCACCGTGGATGTATGTGTATTATACACGCCATCCATTCGTTTTCCCCAGCTCATTTTAGTGCATGAGCCGCAGATTGCCTGCGAAAGCCTTTGCAGCATCTCCTGCGCTCGGAATCTAGGTTGGGCCCACTTTGTGAGAAATCTACGCTGTCCAACCGTTTTGTGAGATCATTTTAGGCATTGAGACAAAAAATGAACGGGATTCAAGACTTAAGTGGGCCGAAAACGTGATGATTGAACTTCCACAGTTGAAATATTCGTGTGGCCACAGAAGTTTCAAATCGATGGCATATAAACATCACTATCGACCCCATAAAGGTTTCAATGGTATCAATTTCCCTACCCACCTTTTGTGCGGCCCACTTGAGTCTTGGATCCCGTTCATTTTAGGTCTAAATGCCTAAAATAATCTCAAAAAAATAATTGGACAGCATAGCTTTTTAACAAAAATCATGGTGGGCCCCACCTAGATTCAATCTACGTTCCGAAATTGAAGCATATCCAAAGCCCAAGGGACCATACCACAGAAACAGTGGAAATGATGACGTCCACCCCTGGAGCCATCCTAGTGCCCACAATGATTTGATTTGACATTAAACCTGACATGGATGGAGGAGAAACCACGAATTATCGGAAGCTGATTAGCTGGTGCACCCAACCCCAAGTACGTTGCTGCTGTAGGGACGTGGCAGATGGAGAGCGAGTGTGCAGTCTTTGATTACTATATTTGTACGAACAGTTCAAAGAAGATTAAAGCTATGTGACCCACAATGATGTATTTCGTATATACAAACCCCCCCATTTGGCGAGATCATTTTACTGCATGATACCTAAAATGAGTCATATCCAAAACTCAAGTAGACCACACCACTAAAGGCAGTGGGGACAATGATTCTCACCGTTAGAACATACCCAGGGTCTACCACGATGTTTATTTGTCATCCAAACTGTTCATAGGGTCACATGGACCTTGATGAAGGGTAAAATTAAATATTAGACTGATCCTAAACTTCTAGGACCTCTAAGAAGGTTTCAATGGTATATGTTCAATCTCCCACTACTTTCTACAGTGTGGTCCATTGGATCCTTGGATATGTCTTATTTTTTGGGTCAAGCCTTAAAATGATCCCAAATCATGGATGGACAGTTTGGATATAACAAGTACCTCATGGTGGAACCCATAGAACTTGATGAGGTCACTACACCAGCGCTGGTGCAAGGTGCGCCAGCCAATCCGCGTTCCAAATTATAAAAAATGGATTTGCTGGTGCACCCTACACTAGCTACTTTGCTGGTGTAGAAACGTGGCGGACGCCGACTGAGTGCGCAGTCCTTGAGCACCGTGTTTATAGAAACAGTTCAAAGAAAATTAAGGCTCTGCAGACCCATAATGATGTATTTAGTACATCTAGACCGTCAATCCATTTGGCGAGATCATTTTAGTGCATGATACCTAAAATGAGTCATATCCAAAACTTAAGTGGACCACACCAATAAAGACAGTGGAGACAATGATTCTCACCGTTAAAACATACCCAGGGTCCACCATGATGTTTATTTGTCATCCAAACTGCTAATAAGGTCACACGGACCTGGATGAAGGGTAAAGATAAATACCAGACTGATTCAAAACTTTTGAAACCTCCAAAAAGGTTTCAATGGTATACATTCAATCTCCCATTGCTTTATGCAGTGTGGTCCACTGGATCCTTGGATCTATCTTATTTTTTGGTTCAAGCCTTAGAATGATCCCAAAAGATGGTAGGACGATTTGGATATAACAATTAACTCATAGTGGGACCCACAGAACTTGATGACGTCACTACACCAGCAACCTCGCTGGTGTAGGGTGCACCAGCCAATCCGCTTCCAAATTATCCACTTGACACAAAGCTTGTGTGGCCCCAAGAAGTTTCAACGGCACGCCTTAAATTTACACTGTTTCTTGCGGTGTGGGTCCACTTGAGCATTGGATATGCTCCGATTTTGGGATCAATCTCCGAAATGACCTCGAAAAAATGGATGGACAGCTTGGATAAGACACATACATCCACGGTGGGCCCCATAGTGTTTACTATCTGCTCCCGAACCCAAAGCTCTGTGGGGCCCACCGAGATGTACGTGTGGCATCCACTCCATCCACCAGTTTCTCCATAACATGTTAAGTATGTGAGCCAAAATGAGCAGCTCCCACAAACAATGGGGATAGAAACGCCCGCCATTGAAACCTTCCTGGGCCTACCGTGATGTTTATATGCCATCCAGTCCGTTCATAAGGTGCGAATCATACCATCCAAGGGAAAATAAAAATACCAGTCTTATCCAAATCTTATCCGGCACCAATAAGTTTTCAATGGTAGGCTTTTGATCCCCCATTTTTTTTCTAGGGATGTGGCTCACTTGAGTTTTAAATCTTTCCTACTTTTGGTGGACGGAGTGGATGTCTCGCGGACAACTCGGTGGGCCCACAGAACTTTGGGTTGGGAGGGCTGCTTGTAACAGGGGTTACAGGAAATCCTCGTGTTTCAAAAAATAACAGGGGTGCAGGAAACTCGCGTACTTTTCAAATTGAGGTAGGCTAGTTGCATTAGTCCATTGTACTCGGACGGACGTTAGCTGAGGCGTTTTTAATATCTTGCTTCGAATATAATTGGGGTGTGGGTCCAACTGATGAGGATCGGCCTGGTTTCGGCCCTTTGATCATCACGATGGGGCGTGCCTTTTGGACGGTTCCTGTGTCCTGAACACTTGGCATGTTTCAGCTGTACTAAGCCAGATGGACTGTATTTTTGCCGTCCATTAGAGGTGTATTCTGGACTCTCTCAGTCCTACATGCGTGCGAGATAGGGGATGGTCGATTTATTTTTCCGTCGTCCGTTTTTTCTTTATACGCATTTTTTTTTTCTCTCAGTCCTGATGAGCTGACCAGCATTTCTTTTTCTTTTTCTTTTCTTTTTTGTTGGGCGACGAGACATGAACCGTATAACCCGTTGGATGAATGGCCGGATCGGATCTCTTGATGTAAGTGTAGGAAGACTCTAGGGCCATGATGTGGATGGACGAGGATTGCGTACTGAGTATACTATGTGGTTATCAACGCCGTCCATCCATTTTACCAGCTCATTTTTGGGCATAAACCTAAAATCGAAGCATATCCAAAGCTCAACTGAACCACACCACAGGAAACAGTGAATTGAAGGCCTACAGTTGAAAACTCCTATGTCTACTTGGGGTGACTGAAGTTTTGGATCAAGCTGATAATTGTGTTTTCCCTTCATCCAAGTCTGTGTGACCTCTATGAACAGGTTAGGTGACAAATAAACATCATTGTTGGCCCTAGGAAGGTTTCAATGGTGGAAGTCATTACCCCCGCTGTTTCCTGTGGTGTGGTCCACTTGAGCTTTGGATATGCTTCAATTTTCTGATCACACCTTAGAAAGAGTTCATAAAACAGATGGACTGATTAGATAAGACGCATACATCACAGTGAGATCCTTAGAGTTTACTCAGTACGCTGAGCTTACTGAGTTACTCAGTAGGCAATCCGCTTCCGCTACTAGGCATCCCAAAAAATATTAGAGGTTTCCAGCCCACAAATCACCGTCCCATGAATAGACGTTTGGCAGTGGTCCAGAACAGGCCAAAGATCAGAGTGCTAGGATCTTCCAATATAGAAGACCATAAGATCAACGTTCTGTATCAATGAATCATGGGCCCACTTCTGTGAGATGGCTGAATCATGAGGCTGGCCTGATGCATCACGTCTACTATTCCATTGTCCAAGGTGGAAATTATTGGGCGGGAATTAATCCAAACCCTTGTGGAGAGGTGCTGTACTAGATGTGGAAGTGGCCCATAGAATCAATACGTTGGATCACCGAACTGTGGGCCCAGTCGGACAGCAAGTTGGAACGGTCTTATACAACGGGTGCAGAAGGTTGATCCAGCCCGTTGGATCTCTCGACCTGGTCCATAACGATTTCGGCCAGGCCTAAACTTCAGGGCGGATCCGGTCAGCTTAGATCTGAAGTTGCTGACATCAGGTCAAACTCACGGGCTCATTGGGTTAGGGCTGGTCAGACATGGACCATGATATTATTTATTTATTTGTTAATTTATTATTATTATTATTATTTCTTTTAGTTAGGTATAGACCTTGATAACGACACTATACCTCATTATTATCTTATCATTATCAAAACCACGGGCTCATTGGGTTTAGCGTGGGAATTAGTCTTATATTATAATTTTAGAAAAAAAAAATCCGCCGGCGTAGTATAGAACTCAACATTCCATGGAATCCACCTTCCAGAACCTTTATTCAGTGCAGAACTTACACCCCGGTGGGTTCATTCAAAAATGAGTATTGAATAAGCTACCTCATTAATCAGTAATTATCGTTAGAATACCTTTCTTGGAATTCATAATGCTGCCTCCCGTGAGTCAGCAAAGGGATTGGGATATTGAGTGGGCTCACCGTGATGTTTATGTGAAATCCACCCCCCAACCATAAGGGGCATCACTTCCTTTAGGCCAAGGACCCAAAACTCAATTCCATCCGTGATTTAGTTGGATCACATGGTTGGAAAGAGCACACAGGCTTAAATTTTAGGTTGGCATCCAATGGTTGGAGTGAATTTCATATAAACATCATAATAGGCCCTCTAAAAATCAAGGGTGTACGTATCTTTCCTAACTATTTCCTTTGGTATGAGCCACCTAAATCATGGGTCAGCCTGGTTTTTTTGGCCTTGGGCACATTTAGTGGTGTAAGTGGATCTCAAATACATATCATGGTAGGCTCCATAAAAAATAAAGGTGGCATCTCATGAAATTCCTTTTTAATAAGTGTCAGTTTGTTTGCTTGTATTTTTTTTTAAATAGCTGGTAGTGGGATGCTGCCCTTAAATTTTTACTGCACCCTATGATGTGTATGTGAAATCCACTCTGACCATTAGATGTATAATCACATGGTAGATTCAGGCCAAATGCTATGTTAACTTGTGATTTAGGTGGGCCACACCAAACGAAATAGTTGGGCTAGAGACATCCATCCACCATTCATTTTATGGCCTCCGTAGTGATTATGTAAAATCTACTCTATTCATAATTTAGGTGGGCTACACCAAGGAAAGTAGTTTCGCTGAATGGAGGGTGAGCCCCGTCCTTTACATTGTTTCTAATCCTGTGGATCACAAAAGAAGTTGAGTTTTAGATCTAGGCCTAGTAGGATGCATTCCTATGAAGGTGGTGTTGACGTTAAATCTCGTCATCAGATGTTGATTGTAGGTCAGCCAGTTGATCAGGGACTAACTTCAATTCTTCGCCGTCTGATCTTCTGATGAGGATGAATGATGTAGATCGAGGGACCTGCAATCACTGAAAAAGGTTAGGACCGCCACCTGTTGGCCCGACTTACGGCCCTCCGATGCCCAAGTTAGTACAGATATTGAAAGGGAGTTTTAATGGTGGTGGGCTACATATGATGTTGCGTACCTGGAGTGTATGCGGAGGGCCTTCTTATAGATAATTGTTATAGAGATTTAGTAGATCTCTACTATGATACATTTCCACATTTGGAGATATCATGCTAGGATTATGATTAAATAGGTGATTTCCTTTGGATTTGCTCCTTGATTCCCATGTCGAATGTCGAGGCTGGGTAGGCAGAGTGAACCGAGGCCGAGTGCTAAGTGCATAGGCCGAGTCAGGGGTGGCGGATGAGGCTGAGGCCTCTTACTGAGTCGAGTGCCAAATGCCGAAGCCGAGGCCTCTTGTCGAGCCGAGGGCCAAATGCCGAGACCGAGCCTGGTGGCGGATGAGGCCGAGGCCTCTTGCTGAGTTGAGGGCGCCGATGTGGACTTAGCTTCTTATCCTAAATACTCGGTCCATGACCATACTCGTATGCTGGATTGTCGTGTTTTGAGCTCAGCCCGAATCTACCAATAACAGAAGTCCCCCAAGTTTCGTGGTCAGAAAGTCTGAGTACGTAACTTTAAGAGGTTATTACTAAAGCGTCTGAGTAGGCTGAGCTTAATTAGCATGGTCTAGAGGTGATGGTGCCCGAAGGCTATGTTTTCGCTGTTTTTAGTTGTCTGACTAGCAGACTTTATTCAATTAGGGGACGCTCTAGTCGGCCTTGTCCCTCGCTTGGGTAGCATCTGTTACCAACTGACTGCCTCGGTTAGGGGACGCTCTGGTCGGCCTTGTCCCTCACTTGGGCAGCTATCGTTGCCGACTGAGTCTCCATTGATGTGGCCCAGAGGCCTCCAGTTCTTAGCCGGGGAACTTCTAGCATTCCCCCTAAGTTCTCGTATCCTCTAGGGATAAGGGCAACCAAGCGTCGAATCCACATGTATGCTTAATGAAATCTTTCGTTGTTTGACATCTTCTTTGGGCGCCTACGGCTTAGCCGTCAAGGCGATTGATCCTATCACTGTCAATTTTGCTAACTTGGAGATTTGCCATGCCTTTTGGACGAGCAGTTTCTTCATCTTTTTTTTCTTTTTTTTTTTAAAGGATGAGTGCCCATATATGAGTGAGGTCTTGGTAGATGAATGTTGTCGAACCGTGGCCTGAGGCATGGATGAGGCAAAGCGATGAGATCAAGCCCCTGTGCGTAACTTCCTAGATAGTGAATAAATACATTTCAATACTCGGACCATGACCGTACTCGCATTCAGGATGGGACTGTCTGGATTATGTGGAGGTCGTCTGTCAAAGCCTTCAGGACGATGCCAAGGTCGTCTGCCAAATACCCAAGGCAGGTGTCGATTTGAGGGCGAGTGGACCAAGTAGGCTGAACCAAGGGCGAGTGCCCAAGACCGAGCGCCAAATGACGAGGCCGAATAGGCCGAGCCGAGTGACAAGTGCGGGCAAGTGCCCAGGTCCTAGCGCCACATGTCGATGCCGAGTAAGCCGAATGTCGATCCGAGGGTGAGTGGGCCGAGGCCTAGCCGAGTGTCAGACTGAGGGAATGCCATATGTTTAGGCCGAGGCCTGATGGGTGTGCCCGAGGCGATCGAGGCCCGTGTCCTAGTAACGAACAAATATATTTCAATAATCGATACATGGTCGTACTCGTCTTCAGAATGTAGATGGAGTGAAATTGAGCCAGTTTTTTTTTATAACGACCCGAGATTTTCGACTCTCGTGTATAATACGACGGCCGAATTCCCAAGTAATTTATGGAATAACTAATTTTTCAAATAATAAAATATAGCATTCAAGCACAATGGCGGAAACAATTATCTTCTTATTCTATCAAACTTACTACGTCATCATCAATGTTTAAATAAGGGAACCAACTAATATCCATACTGATTAATTAAAATACAAAACCATGTCTTCTCTTGAAGACTTATTACAATTTCATAAATGTATCAACTACTCAAAAGAAATATTTAATAAATGATAACACCAATTAAGTTTATCTAACATCGTCATCCGCCATGTGATCGTACGAACCATCGAACTCTTTTCATTAAAAATCGGGTTCAATACCTGGATCTTCACCTGCATCATCTAAATTGTGTTTGGTATAGCGTTAAACGCTATCATAGTGGAGAATATTTCTTCCAAGACAATCAAGAATAATAATAATGGTACAGAGTAAACGCAAACAGTATATTATCATTTAATCAAATCAAAACAACCAACTAAAAATCTTTGTTAATGCGATGCATGGAATGCATGCTCTGGCTAAGGCATCTTGGCTAGAATCACAATCCATGAAGTGGGAGACTCCCTGTTACGACTTCATGCTAGCTACTAGTCACCAGAGGTTCCTGGGACGCATAAGCCCATAGTTTTTTCCGACCACGTGAGAAACGGGACGCTCATAGCCCAAATCTACACGTGACAGTGTACGGGAGAAGTAGGACGCTCTAGCCTATTCTCAATTCCGTACACCCACATGGAGCCAAGTGAATGCATGACTTTAGTTTCACATTTATTTAAGTGTTTTCGCATACAACCAATTTAAATAAAACTCAATGGTCACTATGGGGAGTCGCAAGCAACACAGCATAGGCCAACAGCACGGGATTAGTGTCCATAGCACCAACCCCGGCTCATGAGAATTTGTATACCATTAGTGTCCACTCATTGTCCTATTTTATGATTTCATCATGTCCCAAAAAGTCAATGTTGTACATCATGACCAAATTCATTAAAATACCCATATACTGTAAATGGATTAAATCAAGCATCATGTACATGTAAGGATCCATTAACAAACAATCACTTCATTCTCTCAATTAAGTCAAGATATATTCTTCCATCATGGATACCTCTCATGGGTTCCATCTCTCTACATCGAATAATTTTACCAACTTAGGGACAAAGAGTATATAATAATGGGATGTCCATATGATGATCTTATACACATATTTCATATCACAATATGAAAACCAATGTTACTTGTAATACATGGACTAAGAAAATAAGAGCATAGATTTTACAAAAATAAATAACACAAATACACATGCTTCTTAGTCAAAAATCTAAAAAAAGGAATCACATCACCATATAATGATATTCATTATAAATCTCACATCAAAATTCATGTTATATTGATAAGTAATTCAAAATAAAACAACTTCACATGCCACAAAAGAAACTTATGATAATCGTGATATTATTAATGAAAGGCTTGAAGGAAAATCCTCACCTTAGGATGGACTTAGAAGAAGAGGGTTGTAGAAGATCCTAGCCACTGGAAAAATATGAGAAAGAACTCTCTTCTCCTCTCTCTCTCTCTCTCTCTCTCTCTCTCTCTCTCTCTACGGCATGGAGGATAGGGTTATGAGAAGGATTTGAAGCTGCGTAGTAGAAATATGGAGAGGGATGTGAACGCGAGGTCTTGTGTAACAACTTCTTGAGGTGGGTTTCTCAAATCTCAATATTCGGATGATCTATGATCAATTCCAATCCGTTCATCTTATCAAGCTTGAAGAGTAGAGTCAGAATAAGTAAATTTCTTGATAATTCACATTATAGATTGGCCGATCCTTGAAAATGGCCTAACGGGTGCTAAAATGGGCTTGATCTCAATTAACGGTCTACGCTTGATGATCAGGGCCCAAATTTTGGAAAAATATATGGTCATGATAGGAAAATAATTGTACAAAGTTTAGTAGTTGATTGATGGTGAGAAGTGCCTAGATTTGAAATTTCAACTTTTAGCGAAAAAGGAAGGGGCTGGCTTTGTGGTTCAACGGTGTAGGATTATATATCGGGGTCCAAACTTTGTGTAAACTCGTAGTCATATGAGTATAATAAGTGGTCCAAATTTGAGAAGCGATTGATGGTGAGAAATGGGTAAATTGAAAGGTTCAGCTTTAAAAAGAGTTGGTAACTCGTTAATTTCTAAAACGGGACAACTTCGCGCATAAGAAAGATGCTTATCAAGGTGGGGCACTCAAATCATACTATTAGTCGATGATAAAGACGATTCAAGTCACTCATATGAAGAAAAATATTTGACTACGACTAACCATCTACTTTCCTCACTCGATGGACATGAAAATCAAGGGTTAAGGGCTAAGTTGACAATTGGACAACTTCTACTATGATTTAAGGGCTGAAATTTGATATATATGGTTAATATGTGTCCAAAAGCTTAAATCCAGGGTTTTGCGTGAAAGTGATTGTCAGAAACTATAATACTTAAAAATGGCATCTTAACTTAAGTTTAACTAATGGCATTTTCATAATTATCTGAAAAGTGCGTGATTTTTGAAATCTGATCTTTCTACGATGTTTATGGGATTATTTTAAGCAACTTTTGTAAAGGGTCCCCTATCGGATCTTTTACGGATGTCCCGCTATTCGCAAATCAACGGTAAATGTACGATAATTAATAAAAAATAAATTAAAAATGAATTTTCAAAAATTTTTAGATAAATCTTGAAAATCTGGGGCGTTACATTCTTGGATTTGAAGAGTTGAATGAGTTGAATGGTAGCCTTTTGTTTGTGCTCAGGCTTGGATGCACATGCTGGTGAGCTGGTTGCATGTTGAAGAGGTCCTCTTGAGCATGGATCCACTTGAGCTTTGCACGTGTGGAATTTTGAATTACTTCTTCTTTGCCAAAGACATGATCAATGGCGGGAAGATGATCCACCTTCTGCACTTGATGAAAACTGTTATGCAACAGTGGACGATTGATATGGAGTGTCCACATGCTAGTGTTGGATATCATCCAACTATTGGAGAGGAGATTTGTCTATTTTGAATGGATGGACGGTTCATCTTGTCTCGAACGACTGCTAATGGAGCTGGATTTAGAGTGGTCCACCAGATGTACAGGTGGGAAGTAGGCCATTTTTTGGATGATTCCACAGGCCACATGTACAGTGGAAGTGGATTGCTTGGAGGATGACATGACTCTCTCCCTTGAATTATTATCCGAGACTCCCGAGTAAGTTATCTTGAGAGTTATTAGTGTACCATGGTGGGGACCATAGAAAGCTTTTGAGGGCCCAGATCTTTACATGTGCGAAGATTGTATCTCACGTGGATTGCCAGCCGATGGAGTTTCCAAGTGCGGAATGGATTCCGCTTTGGGCGGGACTTGCAATAGTTGAAGAAGGTGCGGTTTTCGCGTGGACAGCGAGTGGAAGAAGCAATGTTCCTCTAGGTGTTTAGGATGTTGTTACAGGGTGCACGGCGGTTTGCGAGATCGCAATTGAAAATAAGTGGGGTCCACCATACTGGACAGTGGTGATGATGGCTGTGGTGTCCTCAACTGATGGACGGTTGAGGAGTAGTTTGCACGTGCAGGTGGGACATCCATCATTGTTGTAGATAGACATTTTGAAGTGCTGATCATTGGATGGATGAAGAGATCTTGCACGTGTGGAACTTGTGGAATGTCCGGCTGAGATGGAGATTGGCCGTGTGGACGTTGACGGCTGAGGATGTAGTAACTATAACAGATGGCTGAGATTTGATGAAGTGCATGTGAGATTTGACCCGGTTGCTTGGGATTTCACTTTCGATGCTGTCCACATGTAGACGCTAGATCGTCCAACCATTGGTGAGAATGGATGGATGGTTGTGATGAAGCTGGTCCATGAGATGCCATCTGATGGTTGTTGGTCTGAAATGGACAGTGATGATGGAAATCATCTCCCTTGCTGGTGCGGGAGAACTGAGACATCAGATTTAATGGCCTTTCCTTTGTCTGTCTGAGATGAGAGGCGACCGTAATAGCCGAGCTCTGCTCTCTTAATTGAAGTGGACGCCCAAATGGAGTAGAACTCTAATATGGTTTTGAAGGATCACTTCGAGAAAAACTGCCGGATTTGGGGCTGTTGATGCGAGCAGGCGCGGCTCCGTTGGAGGCCCGAGGCAGTAACAAATCTATCAGATTTGGTCCATGCCAGATGAGGGGTAGTGTAGCTGCGACTTTTACTTGTAGAATTGTTTGGCCAATTGCTTGCCGCATGGAATCGATGATCTTGATGTCGGCAGCCCCTGATGTGTCCTAGGTGGAGAATGTGTTTGCAATCCAGGGCAGTTACGTGCCCCAGAGACTCCTCCACCGTCAGCCATGTTCATTTCTTCAAACAATACACCTCAAATTGGAACTGCGCCAGGTCGTGAGAAGGACCCCACTTTGGATTTTGTACGACGCAACGTTGATGGTGTTGGTATTGGGATTGAAGTGGCGTTGATGTAAGTATGGACCCCACCATCTAGACGTCATTCGAATTGCACAGGGACCACGCTATCAGCGTCGAGTCCGTTCTGGTGATGGAATCGTGCATCCATCGACGAAGTGTAGTTGAGATCGAGATACAGATCTACATCAGAGAAGATCGTTCATCAGCTTAGGATTGGTAATGATGGCGTAGCCGATTTGATGAGGTGAAGAACGATTGAATGATGAAGAAAAGATCAAGTCGGGCCCATGGTGGGCACCAATCTGTTGACGTTAAATCTCGTCACCAGATGTTGATCATAGATCAACCAGTTGATCAGGGACCAACTTGAATTCTTCACAGTTTGATCTTTAGATGAGGATGAACGATGTCGAGGGACTACAATCACTGAGAAAGGTTAGGACCGCTGCAGGTTGGCCAGTCTTACGGCCCTTCGATGCCCAAGTTTCTACAGATACTGAAAGGGAGTTTTAATGGTGGTGGGCTGCATACGATGTTGCATACCTTGAGTGTATGCGGAGGGCCTTTTTATAGATAATTATTGTAGAGATTTAGTAGATCTCTACTAGGATACGTTTCCTCATTTGGAGATATCATGTTAGGATCATAATTAGATACGTGAATTCCTTTGGATTTGCTCCTTGATTCCCATGTCGAATGCCGAGGTTGGGTAGGCCGAGTGAATCGAGGCCGAGTGCTAAGTGCTGAGGCCGAGTTGGGGGTGGTGGATGAGGCCGAGGCCTCTTGCCGAGCCGAGTGCCAAATGCCGAAGCTGAGGCCTCTTGCCGAGCCGAGGGCCAAATGCCGAGGCTAAGCCAAGTGGCAGATGAGGTCGAAGCCTCTTGCCGAGCTAAGGGCGCCGAGGCGGACTTAGCTTCTTATCCTAAATACTCGGTCCATGATTGTACTCGTATGTTGGATTGTCGTGTTTTGAGCTCAGCCCGAACCTACCAATAACAGGTGGATTTCACATAAACATCATAATGGGCCCCACTCGAGCTAAGGGACCCTTCCCTTGCACCACTTTAGAAATTTAATAGAAGGTACTCTAATGATAATTACTAGCTTATTGGAAAACTATTTGAAAAAAGGCCCCAAAAGTAAATTCAATATTAATTATGTAGTTTTTTTAAAAACTTTCTATATTAGTAGGCTGAATGATTAATTAGTAGGCTGAATGTATGAGAACTTTTCCATAAACCTGATTTCATGTTCACTGGTCGGCATCCACGTCAGATGGGCCATATCAGGTCCAATATGCTCTTCATAGGATGCCTGGAAAAAATCATACTGCACGTTGATGATCAAAATCATTCAGACAGTGGCATGAAAAAAATGGTTGAGAATGCAAACATAGGCCCAACAATGAACGTCTAAGGTCACCCCATAGATGTGGTTTTTGAACGGTAGTCAAAGAAGAACGGACCATCAAGCGAGCCGCATTGTATGTTGAATTTGGACTGTTGGCCCACTTTTTGCAAAAAAAATTGATTAATGTTATATTTCAAAATCTGGGGCGCCTTTTTGTTGTAAATATGATTATTATGTGAATGTCCATGTAAAAGAGTTTTACTTTGTATTGAATACCTGATCTCATATTGGTAAAAGAATTTAGTATGGAGATTGAACTTAACCTATAAATAAGCATGCCTCCTCCTTATTGGGTAGATATAATCAATGAAAAGTCTTTTTCTCTCCCCTTTCTTATATTTTTTTATAACACATTATCAACATGAGGCTCTAAACAACTGAGCTTTAACTACTCTTTTCTTTTCCATATGATTAAAAGAAGTAATGTTTTTCTTCTCTTTTTTCTTCTCATGCAAGTCACATGAAAGAGGTTTCTCTTCTCTTTTTTCATTTCATACAAGCCAAATGATTTGACCCTAGGGATAGCCCATGCATCATACAAGTCACACAAAAGAGGTTTTCTTCTCTTTTCTTCTCATGCAAATCAGATGATCATAGCCCTCACTAGGGATAGCCCATGCCTCAGAATCCCAAGATTAGAAAAGCTCATCTTGAACCATATCTTTCATTTGTATTATTTTATCATTAATATATTATTTTTGTTACTTAATTATTAATGTTAAGTGGTATCTGAAATTCTCTAATTATTATTCATATTTGGGACCTAAAGTTTCCGAATTATTTAGAGATTGGACCTGAAGTTTGAATGAATATATATAATCAAAACCTGACGTTTTGATTACTTATCAAAGCCCCGAAGTCCTATGAATGCTAAAATCCTACTGAACTAGAAGTTCAATGATTTTATATGTAGATCCAGAAGTTCTCACAAACTAATCAATAGAACCCGAAGTTCTAATATATTAAGTCAACTTATAATTAAAGGAACCTGAAGTTATAATTTAATAGATTGAGAACCTAATAGTTCCAATTATTTTTTTATTTAATTATTAGTCATGATTATTTTTTCACCCATAGTATATTCCTAATTTTACTTTTATTTATTGAACAATTTTCAAAGAGATGACGAATATTATAAAACTTGAATTCAAAGCTCTCGAACTATCTAGAGAAAACTATCTTTCCTGGATTATCAATGCTAAAATCCATCTCCAATCCCAAAAGCTTAGCAGGCAACACTATGTCCCAGCAAGACAAGGTTAAAGCCCCCATCTTCTTGAGACATCATATACATGATGATTTAAAAAGTGAGTATTTTACTGAAAAGGATCCAATGAAACTATGAAATTCCTGAAGGAGCGTTACGACCACCAAAAGTTATTCATATTACCAAATGCACTCCATGGGTGGCTGAACCTCAGATTCCAAGATTTTAAATCAGTAATTACGTAAAACTCTGTCATGTTCAAAATTACCTCCAAGTTAAAGCTATGTGGGGAAAAGATAGATGATGAAGATATGCTAGAAAAAACCTTCTCCACCTTCCACACCTCAAACTTGCTCCTGCAGCAGCATTACCGAGAGTGTTAGTTCAAAAATACTCTGATTTTATCTCTTGTCTTCTAGTCTCTGAGAAAAATAATGACCTACTGATAAAGAATCATACTTCTAAACTAACTGGATCTATGACACTTCCAAAAGTGAATGCAATCTCTGCTCAGGACTATAGACGAGGTCATGGCAACGCACGTGGAGGCCGAGGTAAGTCAGGAAGAGGTGGTCATCATAATCTGAGCCCACGAAGAAACACAAACATAAAAAACCATCGAAAGTGGAATGTTGTCAATAACAGAAGGAACAATCATCCAGCTCATCCAAACATATCGAATGATGTTTGCCACAGAAGTGGTCATAGTGGACATTGGTCATGTACCTGCTGTACGTCTAAGAAAAAAGTGGAACAATATCAAGCCTTAAGGAAAGAAATGGAAACCAACAACATGGAAGGCCCAACAAACCTTTGGATGGATGATAATACTCACATCAAATATGATGACTTTTTTATGATGAGGATGGAAAGCCTATCAATAATAAGACTTTTAAAACCATGATTGGAGAACCCCCTGGGATGGTCCTAAAGACCTAATTTTATTTTTTCTTTGTTTATGCTTCGATTCAGTTTCGAGACATTTATATTAGTGTTTATCCTCAAATTTATTTGTATGCCTTTACTTTGGGATATTTTTTCTTCTTCTTTCGTATGTTGAAGTTACTTTCATAATCCTTCCATTGAGTGATTTTCTTTGTCTATCTCTAAAGGTATGGATCAGGATGTTAGCACAACTGATGGCATTTGTCTCGTAGACAATGCAATGACCCACACTATTTTGAAAAATCAGAAGTTTTTCTTGGACTTGATAAGTAATGCAACTAAAGTTTTTATAATACCTGGACCTGCTGAAATCATTGACGGTTCTGGAAGAGCCTATGTGTTGTTACCAAATGGTACCCACCTATTCATACAAAATGTTTTATACTCAAGCAATTCCAAAAGAAATTTACTTAGTTTTAAAGACATAAGAATAAATGGATACCATATTGAAACAGTAATGAAGGTAACAAAGAGTTCATTTTCATTACTTATAGTGTTGGAAACCAGAAGATTATACTAAAAAAACTATGTGCTCTATTTATAGGGTTATATCATACAACTCTTGGCGTTGTCGAATCACACTCCGTCATAAGCCTAAAGTTCCATGATCCAAAATTTTAGTATTATGGCATGACCGTTTTGGTCACCCTGGATCTAGTATACTACGTAAGATCATAAATAACTCTAATGGACATAATTTATCAAACCATCATCTTGACCGACCTCGTGATCATCTATGTACCCCCTGCTCTAAAGGAAAATTCATAACTAGGCCTTCATTTCTCAAAATAGTATCTAAGTCACCATCATTCCTACAAAGGATACAAGGTGACATTTGCGGTCCAATTCACCCTTCTAGTGGACCTTTTAGATATTTTATGGTTTTAATTGATGCCTTTGTACACGTTGGTCATACATTTATTTGCTATTCACTCGAAATTTGGCTTTTGCTAGATTACTTGCTGAAATCATCAAACTTAGAACGTATTTTCCTGATCAACCCATTAAATCTATTCAATTAGATAATGCAGGATAATTTACTTCTCAAGTCTTCACTAACTATTGTTCATCACAAGGGATTGATGTAGAACATCCAGTCCCATATGTCCATACTCAAAATGGTTTAGCAGAGTCTTTAATCAAACATCTGCAACTCATTGCAAGACATTTGCTAATGTAATATAAATTACCTGTCTCTACTTGGGGACACACGATATTACATGCAGGTAAATTAATTAAACTCAAGTCGACTACTTACCACCCCTTTTCACCTTCAGAACTTGTGTCGGATTGTCAACCTAACATTTCATTCTTGCATAAATTTGGTTGTGTAGTACTGGTATACATCCCAAAATGGGTCCCCAATGTTATTTGGGAATATATGCTGGTTATGATTTGCCCGTTATAATTCATTATATTCAACTATTAATAGGTGACTTGTTAACCTCTAGGTTTCTGGATTGCCATTTTCATAAGATACTCTTCTTGTCGTTAGGGGGAGGAAAGAATATATCTAAAGTACGACTCGTTCCCACTAAACAACCCGTTCTTGAAGAACGTCGAGAATTATCGTGGAATACTTCCACTTTGTCTCATTTAGACTCATGTACTGCTCAATGTGAAAATGAGATACGAATGATATTGCATCTTCAGGAGACTGTGAATCAAATGCTTGATGCATTCAATGATGCAGCTAAAGTGACCAAGTCACATGTGCCAGCTGCAAATGTGCCAGCCCAAATTGATATCCCAGTAGGAGAAACTTCGAGTTCAGCGGCAAATAAATCTACTACATGCTAGAAGCGTGGCAAACTTATAGGTTCCAAAGAATCAACTCTCTGAAACGAAGATCAAATGAAAAATCATGCCCTAATAACACCCCAGTAGAGGTTATACACAATGTTCCTAAAGAGGTTATGAATAAAAAATCTAATTTGTCTGAAACCCCAGAAAATGATATTGTCCCTCAAAAGACACAAGTCACTGAAGTGACTATACAAGCTCTTAAAGAGAAAAATGTACCTAAGAAAAACAATGAGATCTCTATGTTTTATACATAGTCAGGAGAAATGTAAGATGGAAAATAGATAATCATTGATTACATATTTTCATTTGCAATAGCTACTGAAATATCAAAGGGCGGTGATGATGATGATGATGATGAACCATACAACATCAATGAATGTCAACATAGAAGTAATTGACAAAAATGAAAAGAGGTTATTAAAAAAGAATTGGGTTCTCTTGAAAAACATGGGGTGTTTTGACCTATAATACAAATCCCAAAAGGTGTTTACCCCGTAGGTTACAAATGAGTATTTGTAAGAAAGGGACATGAGAAAGATGAAATCATTAGATATAAGGCACGTCTTGTGGCAAAAGGTTTCCTGTAAAAACTCGTGATTAACTATGAAGAGATATACTCTCCAGTCATGGATGCAATAACGTTTCTTTACTTAATAAATCTCGTAGTTTTTGAAAAACTCGACATGAGACTAATGGAAGTAGTAACCGCATATTTATACAAAAATTTAGACACTGACATTTATATGAAAGTCTATGAAAGATATAAGTTGCTTGAAACAAGTCTAAAAGTATGTACTTAATAAAACTACGACGTTCATTATATAGTTTAGAGCAATCCGGAAGAATGTGGTACAAATGTCTTACCAAATATTTAATAAAGGATATGAGAATAATCACATTTGCCCGTGTGTTGTTATAAAGAAATATGAAAAATGATTTTCCATTGTAGAAGTTTACGTTAATGACATGAATCTAATTGGGTCTCCTGAACAACTCCATAAAACTGCTAAATACCTAAAGAATGAATTCGAAATGAAAGACCTTGGGGAAACTAAGTACTAACTCGGCTTACAGATCGAGTGTAGTTCTAGTGGAAAATTGGTCCACCAGTCAAAGTATACTGAAAAGGTCCTAAAGCGATTTAACATGGATAAAGCACACTCTCTCAGTACGCCCATGGTTGTCCAATCTTTGGATATTAAGAAAGATCTATATCGTCCTAAAGAGGATGATGAGGCGATCCTTAGACCAGAAGTCTCATATTTGAGTGTTGTTGGTGCACTACTATACTTAGCACAATGTACGAGACCGAACATTGCATTTTTAGTAAATCTTTTGGCAAGATATAGTTCTGCTCCAACTCGCAGGCATTGGACTGGTATTAAACATATTATGAGATACCTACGCGTAACGACTGACATGTGATTATTTTATTCAAATGATAAATCTAATGGTCGACTTCTAGTTGGCTATGCAGATGCTGATTACCTATTTGATCCTCATAAGGGACGATCACAAACAGATTATGTCTTTATTAGTAATAATGCTACTATTTCATAGAGATCTACTAAACAAACTCTGGTAGCTACTTCTTCCAACCACGCAGAAATACTAGCACTACATGAAGCAAGTAGAGAATGTTTTTGGTTGAGATAATTGGTTCAACATATCCAAAGCACTTGTAAATTGCCTCCAACAACAGATATTCCTACCATTATCCATGAAGACAATGGTGCATGTATAGCTCAAATCTAAGAAGGCTACACCAAAGAAGACAGAACTAAGCACATCTCATCGAAGTTCTTCTTCACACATGAACTTCAAAAGAGTTATGAAATTTAAGTTAGGCAAATCCGCTCTTGTGATAATCTAGCGGACCTTTTCACCAAAGCCTTACCAAAGTCAATTTTTCAGAAGTTTGTGCGTGATATTGGAATGCATCGACTCAGTTAATAGATAATTTAAGGATTACTAACTTCAGGGGGAGTAAATAATCAGGAGAGTATCTTGAAACATGTTACTCGGGACATATGTGTGTTGTACTCTTTTTCTTTTATAGATTTTACCCCACTGAGTTTTCCTAATCAAGGTTTTAACGAGGCAACTTTGTTTACGTCAATCGCCAATTCAATGATCCTGAAGAATGTTGTACTCTTTTTTCTTCGCTTTGATTTTTTTCCACTGAGTTTTCCTTAATAAGGTTTTAATTAGGGCAACTGTCATTAAATGGTGGACATCCAAGGGAGAGTGTCATAAATATAATTATTATGTAAATGTCCATGTAAGAGAGGTTTTAATTTACTTTGTATTGAATACCTGATCCCATATTGATAAAATAGTTTAGTACAGAGGTTAAGCTTAACCTATAAATAAGCATGCCTCCTCGTTGTTGGGTAGATACAATCAATGAAAAGTCTTTTCCTCTATTCTCTCTTATATTTTTTATAACATTTTTTAATTTTTCATAATTTTAGGATGCAATTAACATGAATTTAACTCAAAAATATTTAGGAGTTAAATAATGCATTTTACACCTATATATTTGAGCTTGAAAATTTAATTATTAATTTATATTAATTATTAATTTTTATTACTAGCGGGATATCCCCATAATATCCCAAGAAATTGCCAAAACAGCATTTGTCAATATGCTACTCGAGGACTAGCCTGGACCTCTTATCTCGGTATCTATGCGAGATACATGGTGTGTGAAGGTCCATTTGCAAGTTGCAGCACGTTGGTCAAGAATGTTAACGTTCACTCGATCTTCCTCACAAGTGAATACACGATCTGAGCCATCCATCAAATTTACCACCTCTTGAAAAAGCTGTTGTCTGAAATCTAATATATGAAGCATGCCAAAGAGGGCCTCTAATGTCCAGTAATTGATGCAATTTCATTTTTAAAAGTTAGAAAATAAAGGGTTGCCTCCTATGGTACAAGTAACACAACTATTTATAAGACTTACATGGTTTTTGCATGTGACATCCATCCTCTCAAATACGTGGGGCCCACCATGATGATCAAACTATCCAAAATCATGCCCATCCAATTAGTCAGGTGGACCTCACCATAGACAACAATGTAAAATCCCCCCCCCCCCCCCCCCCCCAAAAAAAAAAAAAAAAAAAAAATCCCAATTCAAGTGGTGGGGCTCACCTGAGCATTTCAATCTTTGATTATTTTATGTTACATTTGACCATAATATTCTAAGTTAGAGAAGCAGTTACCAAAGGATTGAAATATTCAAATTAGGAGCTTTTATTTAATGCTATCCACCGTGAAAAGTGAGGACTGATAATATAAACAATTTAGATGGGTGGAAGATGACCCATATTCAAAAGATAAAAGTCTCTAAGTTATATTTTCATAATACTTTGGGATGTATTCTAGCAACCCTGCAAATCTAAGAGGACGGCTCAGATAAATGAGCACATTCACTGATGAGAGTCCACAATGATTAACATTCTCTGCTAATCATGGCGAAAATTATCAAAACACTGGATAAATGTTTTTTTTTTTTCATTAGTAGATTTTTCTTCCCTTCTAGCAGGTCAAGCCCACAAAGCTGGACTAAAGAAATATGGTTGGATTCTCCCTAGATAAAATTAGGTTCTTGAAAGTTATTTGGAAAGAGTCCGGATCTTCTGTTTGCAGCAAACAGAGAGTCCTTGTTTGTAGCTTTTTTATTGGTCTACTGGTTAACGTCATCAGAGCATTATAGCTTTAAAAAAATAAAGAGAAAAAGAAAATATAGCTATTATTAAAAGAAAAAAAGGAAAGAAATAAAAAACAATAGATAGAGTTTCTCGCCAACCCCTCCTCTCCTAACTCTCGCGGACTCCTTCTCTCCCAACTTCCCCTCTTCTCTTCTAACTCTTGCATTATTTTTTTCCTTTTTCTCTCCTCACACCTGGAAGTCCTTGTTTACTAGATACAGACTCATGTGGGACACATCAGATGGAGCAACATGAGACATTGGGTAGGTGATGCTCATCGTAGAAACTTTCATCTGTAATGTGGGATCCACCATATTGTGTATAGTGTCATCTAACTCATTCATGGGGATCAAGGGACACACCAAATCAAGCCATTCAAAACTCAAGTGACCCATAAAATACATAAGATTTAGAGATGATTGTCATACATTGCTCTCTATGGTGTGTTCGACCACGCGAGTTTTTGATCGGATATGCCTGTTTACTAGATATAGACGATCCGAACTCATCCCAAAAGAAAGAGAAAGAGGGGGTTGTTTCCCCCTTCATTTTTCGTCAATCCCTCTTCTTCCTCAGGTAATGGTTTACATAATATCTGCATTGTTTCGAGACTCTATTGTGAACATTCAACTTCATCTAGGAATCTTATTTACTTCAACATATAGCAAGAAACCACTTCTCAACATTTAAACAAAGAGAATGTAGTCAACATGAGAGATCTACATATGATGATGAACCATCAAAGATGTCAATTTTTAGATTTCCATTATGGCCTATTTGTTTAGAGAGAAAACCTTGAAATACCATGAAAAAGAATATGAATTCCCCTGATACAACATATGCTTTTTTAAGAATCTCTTATGCAACAATTGCCTCTTTTTGACAAGAAAAGATGTGGAAATCAATTTCTTTTTCCTACCTTTTTCTCAAAAACCTTCAAAACAATTTCTTAAAAAACATATTAAATACTTAAATGTATATTTTCACAACTCGGAGATACAGCTCTCACCTTTTGACCATTAACCTTTTAACATTTCCCTGGAAATATGATATGTAAAATAAATAAAAATAAGAAAATTTTATTGGTGGAGCCTTCAATCTATGCAGAAACAGAGGTGATCGACCGGTTGACTAGGCTCATCATGCCCAGAATAGCACAGGAGGTCACTGGACAGTTTCAGTCAATTTCGACAGGTTGAAATTGGGGCTCGACCGATCGATGATATTCGAAACAATGGCAAAACTCTTTGGACAATTTGTGGCGTGTTCAACCTGTCAAACATGGGCCATGAACCGATCGATGATGTGTCGACCATGTCTGACTGGTCGACCCAGTCGATCGACTGATTGCGAGCTCTGCGTAGTTTTAGCCGTTTTATTTTATTTTCGGTTTTATTGTTATTTAAGCAGGGTGTAATCGGGATTAGGGAATTGTTGAGAGGAAATTAGGGTTTGAGAGGGTTTTGGTGGTAGAAAAACTTGCCTTTTCTCTTGGGGCTTTAATTCGGGTAAGTTCATCTCTTATAACTCTATTTTTCATGGTGCATTAATCGATTTGTGCCGTGGTTTTTCACGCAAGGATTTTTCCATGTAAAATAGAATTGTCTTTTGTGGTGATTTATCATATTTGTGAATCATGTACATGATTCTCTCAATATAAGCTAAGACATGAGCACACTCAATTGCATAGGTCAGTCCCAATTCCAATAGGTTAAGATCACAATCATAACCATCATTAAATCCTGTCACAAGATAAAATTAGATCATAATTTGAACTTGATCCAAATCTCATACACAATCTCACATAGTACAGAATTTCCCCAAAAAAAAAAAAAAAAATAGAATTTTGGTAAGAAGCTCCCACATGAAGGTCATAGATCTAGAGCGCATTGAATCCAATTCCTCGGATTATACAGGTCTAGACTAGCTCAAAACAATTAAGAACTCAAGCAATTCTTCCAAACATCCATGAGTCATCATAAGATTAAGAAAAACTACTTAGAACTTTATTTAAACTTCAAACCATTGTTCTTCAATAGAAATCCAACTTGAAACCAAATCAAACGAATTGAAACATCTTAGATTCACTACAAGCTTCACCTCTTAGCCCTAGCTAAGAGGTTTAGCCGTTCATGATCCAAGGAAACATGAAAACAACTAAACAAAGCATAAACTAGAAAACCAAACTAGGAGGGGTTGTAGAACTCCAATATCGACTTCCGCCGTCTCCCACCATGCTTAATCTCTTCTAGGATGCCTTAGGAACGATCCCTAGGTGTCCTTTTATAGTGGGGAAGCTCTGCTACGTCGGAATCATCTAGAAATTGCGTAAGGATACGCAATGCGCAGAGAAAATCGAAACCTAGAATAGAAGCTGTCTGTTTTTGCATGTGGACAACCAGTCGGGACCTGGTCGGATTGGGCTGGCGGACCGGTCACGATCGGTCGGACCTCTCTGTTTGACAGTCCAGGGAGTATAGATGGGTGGCCGACCTGCTGGCCGACCGGTCAAGACCGGTAGGACCTAACTGGTCTTTGGTCCAGGGTCTTTCAAAGGTGGGTAGTGGAGTGGTCGACCGGTCTGGCTTCTTTGGCTGACCGGTCACGACCGGTCGGACCTTCTTCCCTTTACATTTCTTTCTTACTTTCTTCGTCTCTCTCCTCTCCTTGCTTTCTTCTTTCTTTGGCCCTCCTTCAACCTTCATCCAATTGTTCTAAATGGATCCTTTTGGTCTCTAAATGACGAAGTTCATTCTCGTTCCTACAATCACATAACATGTGTTAGATGGGCCTTTTAAACATGAAAACCATGCATATAATGTGATGTAATGGCCAATGCAATATATAAATTGGAGGTTCAACAATTTACTTTGTGCGATTGTGATTACTTCGTTTGATTCTAATATGTACATGCTTTCGCAAGTTCTCAAAAAGTGGTATTAGAGCTAACGTTGGGTGGCAGATTTAAATCTGAAATCGAAGTATCAATGGTGTCTTGCATTAAAGTCAATGTTGAGAAGTATTGCTGCAAAAACAACTTTGAACTATGAAAGGTGAAGATGAAGGGCTTCCTAGTTCAGCAAGGACTAGAAGATGCACCGCTTGGAGAGCGACCGAAATCTATGAAAGAAGAAGAGTGGAAGAAGACAGATTAAAAGGATAATATCTCAATCCAATTGTGCTAATGGATGAAGTTCTCTATAATGTCATGAGAGAGAAGACTGCGGCTGATTCATGGCGAAAGTTGAAAAATATCTATATGAAGAAATCTTTGGAAAATCATTTGTATTTGAAGCTTCAATTGTTCAATCTAAAGATGGTAGGGAGGCAGTATTAAGAGCCACATTAACAACTTCAACATGTATATTTGTAAATTGCTGGATGTGGATAAAGTGATCAAGGATGAAGATCAGGCATGTATCCTATTGAACTCTCTTCCAAGATCAGATGAGTCATTCAAGGACTCTTTGTACGCCGGTAGGGCAACCATTAACATTAAGACCTTTATCTCAGCCTTCCAATTAAAGGCGATGAGAAAGAAGAGTGGTGATGTGGGTAAAAAATGGGATAACGACCATTTTCAGTCTCAGGCTCTAATTCGACTGGTTGTCCCTCTATATCCGATTGGTTGTCCCTCTATATCCGACCAGTCGAGGAGGACCCCACTCAACCCGTTGGCGAATGGTCGGCAGAGAGACGTTGGCAGCCCTTTTATAGCCATTGGTGCTTTCTTTATATAAAGGCTAGGCTCGATTTTGGGCCAAAAGAGAGATTTTAGTGCATTAGAAGCCACCCTCATTGTCCATACCATTAGGCTCTAATCCTAAGCATTCCAAGTCAACTTTCTTGTGTTTGATAATAAGATGGAATTGCTCTCTCTTTATCTTTAGATGTTTAGGAACCTTAATCATAGGTAGATCCTTCGTCTAAACCTCTCTGAAGATTCTTTTAGATGAAATTCCTATAAGAAACTAACTCCTAATTGTAGAGAATTCACACTATCTCCTATCACCTTGGACATCTTAAGAGCATCACATGCGAGGTGATTGATCGGTGGAGTTAGATTTTTGCAATGCAATGACAACACGATCGGGGGAGCATTAGGGAGCTGATTGAAGCACAAGAGAGCGGAGATCAAGCAACCTAATAAGGCGCTGCACAAGGGGCTCAATCTGACAAATAAGTTGTCACCTTAAGAGTCCTAGCACTCATTCATTTTGGGAGGATTGAGTTTGAATTTAATGTTGATGGTTATCCTACTTAAAACCACGTAGGGTCGTTTAACAATCCTTAACTAGTCTGTTGGGCCTAAATAAGTCTTCGAAGGGAGCCACCAACACGGGTGCATTCGTGTATATAGGTTGGGAGGAACCTATAAACTCCTAGGTTGGGTGGAACCTGTCAAACACCTAGCTTGAGAGATGAACCTTGAAAATCTCCAGTTCAGATTGAGAGGTGAACCTATGAAAAAACCTTCATATAAAGGTTGAGAGGTAAACTTGATTTAAAACCTCCGTTATAGTGAAATCCGGTGTGCCTAAGGGATGAGTACGTGAGTCAGGAGTAGAGTAGACAAGTAGTCGAACCACTATACATGATTATATTTGAGATTGTCTTTTGAGTCATTTCTATTCTTGCATTGTCTTTAATTGTCAATTACATGAATGCTTGAATGGAATGTATGCTATGCATTGGTAGATTCTCATACTCATCTTGTAGTTTCACTTCTAGACTAGTTGCTTAGTAGCTATATCATTTGTAGTCTAAATAATCACACATTGATTAGGAGATCAACATGTTTCATCATTTTAATCCGTGTGCTTAAGCTAAGTTGTTTAATTCAACATGTCCTCGCTAGCCTTTGTGATTGGACCCACTTATGCTTGGAAGCTAAGTTTTCTTGCTTAATTAGTGTATAATTGTCAATTAGTTTAATTAGGCAAATAAGTTTTTAAAAGAATTTTAAAATGGTCCTAATCACCCCCCTTTAGGACTTGTCATAGTTTTACAAGCTTTGCTCTAAGCTTCCGCACACTAGTGTGTACAAAGTGTGAGCTGATAGACGCAATTTAAATCTCATCGTCAGCCTCAGTCTCAAGCACCAGACGTCCACGGATCTGAGCACATCCTGCACTGCCATACATCGATGTATGGAGATAACAACTGATTTCCAAGGGATCTGGGCGTAATAAGGTTTATCCTGAATAATCCACTAGATCCAGACGAGATAAGGATTATCCCAAGAAATCCAGGCATCACACCCGTATACAAGATCTACGGATCCACTTAAATCTCTCTGATAATTCATTTACAGCCTAAGGTACAGTAATCACACATAGCCTTAGAGTGATTCTACTCCCATCAGTCCCTGTACCGACTTAACCATCGAAGGGCCCTCCGCTGGCACGACCAGCATCCCCCCTGATCTCCTTTGGTGATCGCAAGTCACTCCATCAGCGTCATTCATTCTTGCGAGGACACCGAACGATGAAGATCTACAGTTGATCCTTGATCATTATCTGCTGACCAATTTTAGATGTCAACAGATTGTCGCCGTCTATGGGAAACGTCTCTATCTTTTTCTTCGTCAATTAATCATTTTCCCCGTTTCACCTTATTAAATGGCTAGATCCAAGCGTCCCAATGCAACATCCTCCTCCATGAGACGGTCAGTAGAAGTTAAAGGAGTTGCTTCCTACCGTTTATCTATCACGCATGATGCCCCACCATTAATGGGAAACCCATCAATTTGATGTCTACACCATTCCAACATCTCACATGTCAAATCAAGGTGGACCACACCATCTGTTAAGCTGTCTAGCAAGAGCTTTATATATGCAATCTTTAAGCCATCCATCATAGGATGACTGTTCATTCTTCAAGCCCTCCATCAAACATAGCAGCTGGTCCAACATTTAATCAAACTCCAGCAAACCATGGTCCAGCAAGATTTTCAACATATCAACCGTCCATCCCATTCATCCATCGAGATGGAAGCCTTCTCTCCCAACTCCCACACATTACACGTGTATAGCAAGGACGAGCATCCAACAAGTTGTCCATCTCCATTCCTCTCACGTCTTATGCAATGGAGAGTTTCACATGGCCACACGTATGTCTAGCAAGTAAAACTAAAAGAAAAAAAGGGGAAACAAGGTTGCTGCCTATTTTAGGAATATTGAGGATTTTAAACAAAGAAAAGGACTACTCATTTTAGCCACGTTGGGCCCAATTCATGGGGCCCATCTTGAAATTTTTAGAAATTTGTTCCGTTCATGTAGAAGAATGGCTCGATGCAAAAAAAAACCATTAAATTTCATGTTGATCGAAGCTATGGATTGACCATGGTGGTCGAAACAATACGAACTGTCTGGAAGTTTTCTGATTTCCACCGACTTAACTTGGAAGCAGTCCAGGTAGGCCCACCAGTAATTATAGGAAGAATCTAATTCGACGTCGGACCATTTGCCTCAATCCCAGCTCAACATGAAAGGACTTTCCCTTTAGGAAGATTTATACATATTTGCGCCAACAGTCAAGGCGAAAGCCACTACCGCTGATCATACATTGTCATGGGAAGCACCCCTCAAAAAGCTCCAAGACAAGTCCGTATATATAGAGTAGCCTGATCAAATTATAGGGGTTGGCCTCATCCGTCAGCCTCGACCTCAGTCGTTGGCCTCTGCCTCATCTGTCGGTCTTGGCCTCATTTGTAGGTATCAACCTCATATGTCAGCCTTGGCCTCATCCGTAGGCCTCGATCTTAGATGTTGACCTCAGCCTCAGCTACATCTGTCAGGCCTCGACCTCAGTGACAAGAAAACAAAGATTGAATAGGCCTCGTCCTCAGACCAAAAGAAGAAAAATAAGGATTGACGAGACTGATCCCCTAAAAGACAAGACAATTCTCTGCATCGACCTAACTGACCATAGCGGGATCGATCATCTAGACGGCTAAGTCTAAGATTATGATGCTAAACAACCATAGTTCAAGATTGTGTTGCTAGACAACCAACTTCAAAAGCATTTTATGCCTAACTGATTTAAAGCCTCAGTTGCCTCTTCAGGTGCTCTTCAGCTGAGCATAGTCCGCTTAGACAGACTGTATCCTGAAAGCCTCAGCTGCCTCTTCAGGCTCTCTTCAGCTCAGTACAGTCTACTTAGACAAACTGTATCTTAAAAGCCTCAGCTGCCTCTTCAAGCGCTCTTCAGCTGAGCACAGTCCGCTTAGAAAGACTGTATCCTGAAAACCTCAGTTGCCTCTTCAGGCACTCTTCAGCTAGCACAGTTTTTCTTAGACTGTATCTTGAAAGCCTCAGTTGCCTCTTCAGGTGCTCTTCAACTAAGCACAATCCAGCTTAGATAGACCATATCTTAAAAGCCTCAGCTGCCTCTTCAGGCGAACTTCAGCTGAGCACAGTCCGCTTAGATGGACTGTATCTTGAAAGCAAAAGCTGCCTCTTTAGGCGAACTTCAGCTGAGCACAGTTCGCTTAGACAGACTGTATCCTGAAAAGTCCCATCTGCCTCTTCAGCCGAGCATAGTCCACATGGACAGACTGAGTCATGAAAGAAGATGCCTCCTAAGGCACGCTCCAACTAAGCTCAGTCCACTTAGACAGTCTGAGGACTCACTCGATGAACAAATACGTGCAAAAAGCTCAGAGGGCCAATAATTGCGTAGAAATACCTATTTATTTGCTATACAACCACTCAACTGAAGACTGAGTGAAACAACAGTCTACCATCGAAAGAAGTCGGCAAAGCATCACATACACAAGGTACGGTGGGAAATGTTTTTTCATTAATCGTCACAAAAAAACAGCCTATTTAGACTGGTTATTCATAAGCTCAATGAGCCACTAAAGCCACTAAAAAGTTTGTTGTGCAAAAGAATCTCTCCGGATAATCTGAGAACATAATTCAAGTTCTGTGCTCAGACTTTCTAACCATAGTACTGGGGGGACTACTGTTATGGGTAAATTCGAGCTGACCTCAAGTCACCAGGAAAAGCCCACGGGCCCACGGACAAGTCCTCAGGCTCAAACAATGGTGTCAGGCGCAAGACGGCCGACCATAATAGGAAGAGAGCCGAGGACCAGAACTAATAAGCATGGGGCTTATACTACTCCCAAGAAGGAACCTAAGGACTAAAGTTAATAAGTATAGGGGTGGCCTCATCTGTCGGCCTCGACCTCATCCGTCAGGCCTCGGCCTCAGCCTTAGGCACTAGACGTCCACGGACCTGAGCATATCCCACACCGCCATACATCGATGTACGGAGATAATTAACAACCGACTTCCAAGGTATCTGGGCGTGATAAGGTCTATCCTGAATAATCCGGCCGTTGGATCCAGAAGAGATAAGGATTATCCCAAGAAATCTGGGTATCACACTCGTATACAAGATCTACGGATCCACTTAAATCTCTCCAATGATCCTATAAATAAAGGTATTCGTCTACAGCCTAAGGTATGCAATCACACACAACCCTAAAGTGATTCTACTCATCAGTTCATGTACTGACTTAAGCATCGGAGAGCCCTCCACCAGCACGATCGACACTCCCCTAATCTCCTTTGGTGATTGCAGGTCACTCCATCAGCATCATTCATTCTCGAGTGGACACCGAACAACAAAGATCTATCGTTGATCCTTTATCATTATTTGCTGACCAATTTTAATGTCTGTCAACAGGACTTGTATAAAGAACATCTAAAAAATTATTAAATTGAGTATTTTAACCCTTTAATTATACAATGGTTACATTGGCCATTCACATTCAAAGCTAAAGAACCAATTAACATAGGGTTGAAATGATCCAAATTATGAGCTTTTAATTAATGGCACCTGTTGTGGATAAAGAGCCTGACCTGAAAGAAGCATGATCGTACCTGACCCGGGAATGACTGAGCCGACCCGTTTCAGGCTCCGGATACAAGTCGGGTCGTATTAACCCGATAAAGGTTGGTCGGCTTAATCCGATATAATAAAGATCGTCTCGAACGAGCTGAATTGACAAATCCGTGATCTTAGGCCCACGCTGTGATATCAGGAGGAAAGATCGACTTTCCCAGCGAATAGGGATAAAGATCTTGGTTTGTTATGGGAAAATCCGAAGATCTCGGGAACCCAGCTGGCAGTCCGCCGGAATCACGACTCTCCAAAAGGAAAATAGTTTTGCGACCTAAGTCTATAAATGAGTATGTTCTCTCCATTATCAAGGTATGAGACTGATATCGATCTAAATTGAGATATTCGATTATTAAAGATTGAACTGACTTAGGCATTGGAGGGTTACCGGCTGGGCACCCAGCCACCCCCCTTATCCTCTGTGTCTTTCGTAGGATCTGAGGAGTCTTCCATCTCGATCGTTCCCAACAAGAAGTTCAACTCCATCCGACCATCCAGATTAAAGGATCTCCCCTCTCGTCTGTTGACCAATTTTCAGCATCAACGAATTGGCACCGTCTGTGGGAACGCCTTTTTCCTTTAACTAGGAAGCCCGTGTTCTCACCCAATCACTTAAGACGATCTCAACATCTTCCCTCCCTTTCACAATGGCTGGAAAGAGAAAGTATAAAGGGAAAGCACCCGCGATCGCCGGACCTTCAGACGATCAAATCTCAGAGAATGAAGGGTCGTTTCCCGACACCCCTGCTATTCAACTCGATGGGGATTCTCCTCGTTTTGCTTAGCAGAGGGGACAGCAGAGACCTCATAATCGGGGAATCAGGTTGTCCCTCCTCGAAGAGCAGGTGGGAGGGGTCACCCAAAAGCTGGGGGTGTTGACGAACGATTCTGCTACGTGGACCAGAGACTGGACGAAATGAAAGCCCTGTTAACTGGCCTGGTCCATCCAACAGTTTTAAACAGCAGAGACCATGAAGGGCCTCGGCGTAATCAACCCCAGCCTCAACAATCTCAGCACTCTCATCAGACTCGAGCGTCACAACGTTCGCAGCCCACTCCGGACGAAGAGCATGAGGCCGCCAGCCAATCCACCGGAGCAAGGTCCTGACCAGCAACCGACTTGCCAGCCAACGACCTACGACATAAGCTAGAGGAACGAAGGACGGCTCGTCTCGAGCATGAACGAGCCAATCGTGAAGTCAGCGACCGGGTAGACGACAATTTAAGCCCGCTGGAAGCCGAGTTGAAGGAACTCTGGGAACAAATGGGCGATATCCAAAGGGCACAGCGAGCCCGGGCACCAATCGTCGTGGACGCACTGGTCGACTCATCTGAGTCGCCGTTCACCGAAGAAATTTGAGAAGAGCCCCTTCCCAAGGGATTTAAAGTTCCTCAGTTAAAGCAATATTCAGGGATAGGAGATCCGGCAGAACACTTAGAAAATTTCAAAGTCCGAATGGAACTCCTTGGAGCCAGCGGGCACATTATGTGTAAAGCCTTTCCGTTGTCATTGACGAGCTCGGCGTGGACTTGGTTCTGCAACTTAAAACCAAGGACAATCAGCTCGTTCTTCAATTAAGCCGAGCATTCGCCACTCAGTTTATCGGGAGCACCGACCCGAGGAAGCATTCAACTCACCTTGCCGCGATCGAGCAAAAAGAAGACGAGTCACTGAAAGATTATCTCGCGCGCTTCAATTCTGAAGCGGTACAAATTGAAAATCTCTCACAAGATGTGTTGTTACACACTATGATTGGAGGGCTATGAGACCGAAGATTCCTTTGGTCTGTTGGGGAAGAGCCACCTCAGTCCGTGGCCGAATTTTTAAATCGAGCGGCTAAACACATCAACGCCGAGGAACTGGTTAACGCTCACCGACCGACGACCAGGAATAAGGATCGTCAGGATAGCGGCAGCTCAAAAAGACACAGGTCAGAGCGGAAGTCAAAGCGGAGGTCATCGGCTCGGAACAGACCTGCTCGTGGAATAAAATCACCAGCACCACGGTTCGAAAAGTATACACCGCTCAACAAAACCATTGAGCAAGTGTATTTAGCAGAGAAAGGCAAGTACAACTTTGAACGACCTGCGAAAATAAAAATCGACCCCAATAGAAGGTCGAAATCAAGGTACTGTTTATACCATAAAGACCACGGTCATAACACCATAGATTGCTTCGACTTAAAGCGACAGATAGAGGCCCTCATCCAGCAGGGATTCCTGAAAGACTACATCGCTCAACGCCAGAACGGTCGGAGAAACGAAGATTAATCAGCCGACCTGAATGAAGAACTGAATAACAACCCTGTGGAAGAGATTCACATGATCTTCGACGGGCCGACCACTGGAGATTCCAGAAATTCACGCAAAAATTATGTACGACAAGAAAGAACGTCCCAACCAGAACCAGGGCTGTCTGTGAACATCGCCAGCCGACCTTCAAAAGTCGCAAAAGTTACATCTCGAGCTATAACGTTTACCGAAGAAGACGCCCGAGGAATCATGCACCCGCACGATGACTCTCTCGTCGTCTCATTGGTGGTAGCAAATAAAAGGCTCCACCGGATGATGATCGACACGGGAAGCTCGTCCGACATTCTATACACTTCAGCCTTCGAAAGAATGAAAATCGATCGTTCCAGATTGAGGCCGGTCAAGACAGCATTAACTGGGTTCACAAGGGATAACGTCATGCCGGAAGGAGAAATAACCTTACCAGTCACAGCTGGAGAAGAACCTAATCAGAAAATGATTATGGTTGATTTCCTCGTCGTGAACACCCCCTCCGCCTATAACGCCATCATCGGCCGCCTTATCATGCGAGCTCTCAAAGCTGCTGTTTCCATCTATCACCTGACAATGAAGTTTGAAACTGATGAAGGAGTCGGCGTGGTCAAAGGAGACCAGCAAGAAGCCCGTCGTTGCTACGAACTTTCTCTACGAGGAAAAAATAAAGGTGCAATATCAACCGTCTCTCACGCGTCCTCCTTGGACCCGAGAGAAGAAGAGCAGGAGCGCGGATCACCGGCCGAGGAGTTGGTCGATATTCCCTTGTTGGAAGCCGATCCAAACAGGATTATTCAGATCGGGTTACGTTTGACAGACGAGGTACGAGAAAATTTGACAAACTTTTTAAAGGAGCATGTAAATGTTTTTGCATGGTCCCATGAAGAAATGCTCGGAATCTGCCCGGAGATAATGGTCCACCGACTCAACGTCGACCCGACCATCTGACCAGTCCGTCAAAAAAGGCGCACTTTCAACACAGAAAGATATGCGATAATCGAAGAAGAGGTGCGGAAACTGCGCAAAGCGGGATTTGTCCAGGAAATATGTTATCCAGATTGGTTAGCGAACGTCGTCCTCGTCAAAAAGGCCAATGGGAAATGGAGGGTCTGTGTGGATTACACCGACCTGAACAAAGCTTGTCCTAAGGACAGCTTCCCGCTACCAAGGATAGATCAGCTCGTCGATGCAACTGCTGGGCACGAACTCCTCAGCTTTATGGACGCCTACTCTGGGTACAATCAGATCCAGATGTATGCTCCCAATAGGTGAAAGACTGCGTTCATCACGGATCGGGGCCTCTACTGCTACAAGGTCATGCCCTTCGGGCTCAAGAACGCTGGGGCAACCTACCAACGATTGGTAAACAAGATGTTTGCGGATCAACTAGGCAAAACTATGGAAGTATATGTTAACGACATGCTCGTCAAAAGTAAGCGGTCAGAAGATCACGTCAATGACCTCTGCACTGCGTTCGGAATATTGAGGAAGTATCGTATGAAGCTCAACCCTAGCAAATGCGCCTTTGGAGTGAGCTCGGAAAAATTCCTTGGCTTCATGGTAAACCAGCGAGGAATTGAGGCCAATCCAGAAAAAATCCAGGCCCTTCTCAATATGAGCTCACCTCGCACAGTGAAGGAAATTCAGCGGCTCACAGGAAGAATCGCAGCACTCAACAGATTCGTTTCAAAGGCTACTGACCGGTGTCTTCCTTTCTTCAAACAGCTGCGTAAATGTAAGGAAATGACATGGACTTCAGAATGCGAGCAAGCTTTTATTGAGCTGAAAGCCTACCTCGGCCCCCACCATTATTGTCCAAACCGGTGCATAAAGAAGAATTACTTCTATACTTAGCAATTTCGGGAGCAGCAGTCAGCTTGGCTCTTGTCCGAGACGACGAAGGAACAAAAGGCCCGTTTATTACACGAGCAAAACCCTAATCGACTCGGAAACACGATATCCTCAAATCGAAAAACTCGCCCTGGCTTTAATAACCTCGGCCCGAAAGTTGAGGCCATACTTCCAAGCGCATCCGATAGCTGTATTAACCGATCAAGCATTACGGCAGGTACTGCAGAATCCCCAAACCTCAGGTCGCCTCGTCAAATGGGCCGTCGAATTAGGTGAATTCGATATACGATACCGACCTCGTACTGCAATTAAGGGACAAGCTGTAGCCGACTTCATCGTCGAATTAACCGAGCCCCACGAGGCTCAGTGCGGTCGTGAACTTGTCCATGATCCGGAAGTAAATCATATCACACCTTTCTGGTTATTGCACACCGATGGATCTTCCAATTCACAGGGCAGTGGAGTCGGCCTCGTTCTGTCCTCACTTGACGGGATCAAAATTCAGTATGTACTTCGATTCGGGTTTCGAGCTTCAAATAATGAAGCGGAGTATGAAGCCCTCTTGGCCGGTCTTCGCCTCGCCTCGAAAATAGGGATCCGATCGGTAAGAGTATACAGCGACTCGCAACTAGTGGTCGGACAAGTGACTGCGGAATGTCAGGCAAAGGGAGGAAGAATGTCTGCATATCTGAAGAGAGCTCAGGAGCTACTGTTGCGTTTTGACCATTACGAAATCGTTCAAATCCCAAGAGATGGGAATACAAACGCAGACGCTCTCGCGAAGCTCGCGTCATCAGCAGACGACGAGCTCGGTAGAATGATACCCATCGAGTTCCTCCCTCAACGAAGCATATCGTCAAACGAATTCGCAGGGGTTTTTCCAATATCGGTAAGTCCAGATTGGAGAGATCCTATCATCCGGTTTTTACAATCGAGCGAGTTACCCAACGATCAGAAAGAAGCTCGGCGCATCCGCTATAGATCAGCTCGATATACGTTGATAGATGGAGTCCTCTATAAGAAGGGATTCTCCCGCCCGTGTCTACGCTGTTTAGGACCTGAAGAAGCCGATACGTACTACGTGAAATCCACTACGGATGTTGCGGGAATCATTCCGGAGCCCGAGCACTTGCACAGAAATCGATCCGGCGGGGATATTATTGGCCCACCATCCAGTAAGATGCCCGAGAGACCGTTAAGAGATGCGATAAATGCCAACGATTCGACCCAATACCTCACCTGCCGCCTGAAGAGCTCACTCCTATGCCTGGACCCTGGCCGTTTGCTCAATGGGGGGTCGATATCATTGGCCCACTCCCGACGGGAAAAGGACAAGTTAAATATGCAATTGTCGCTGTCAACTACTTCACAAAGTGGGCCGAAGCGGAACCACTAGCTACCATCACAGAAAAGAAGACAACGGACTTCATTTGGAGGGCGATTGTGTGCCGTTTTGGGATCCCGAATACCATAATCACAGACAATGGGCGACAGTTCGACAATCAAGGATTTCGCGAATTTTGCAGAGGATTGGGTATTAAGAATATATATTCATCTCCTCACCACCCACAAGCCAACGGTCAGGTCGAAGCGATCAGCAAAATTATCAAGAACCATCTCAAAACGAAGCTCGGAGAAAAGAAAGGGACTTGGGCGGAAGAACTTCCTGAAGTGCTATGGGCCTACCGAACCACGGCTCGGTCCACTACCGGGGAGACCCCCTTTTTCTTGGCATTTGGAGCCGAAGCCGTTGTGCCAGTAGAGATCGGAATGCCCACAAGCAGGACGAGCCATCATCGGCCCGACCAAAACAAAAGCCAGCTGCGAATGAGCCTAGACCTACTCGACGAAGCAAGAGAAGCTTCTCAGGTACGAGTAGCCGCATATCAGCAGAGGGTCCGGCGATACTACAATTCCAAAGTGAAAGAGCGACGATTCCGAGCCGGTGACCTCGTCCTTAAAAAGGTGAACATAAACGACAAAACCGGGGTATTTGGCCCCAATTGGGAATGGCCATATAAGGTCGTCAGCTCGCGTCGTCTCAGCACTTATCAGCTCAAAAACATGGAGGGTAAACGTCTTCCTCATCCATGGAACGCCGAACATCTCAAAATCTACTATCCGTGAACAACGGACTGTACTCGGCACAAAGTATGTATTTCGAAGCGATAATTTAATAAAATCCTTTCCTAGGAATTGTTTTACGACGTTCTTTCAGTGCGACCTAATCTCGATATCGTACACTCAAGCTTACTGAAATACATGGAGCAATAGGTGGCTGACCTGGCTAGCCAACCCCAGGTCAGTTCGACAACACAAACATGTTACATCAATATTAATGCAAAAGTGAACTCTACAAAGGGATTAGCAAAATCTGCCTCTAAAGGGCTTGTATTAAAGGTAAAATGTTGTATACATTTTTCAAAAAAAAAAAAAAATCCCATTTAGTCTTTGTCAGCCCCAGACGGGCGAGCCCCAGCATCTCCGACCTGCGCCTCGTCCTCCTCCTCGTCCTCGTCCACAGGCGTAAGGTCAAGGGTGGGGAAATGCTTGAGCATGAGACGCCTACACTCCTGGAAGCCGTCATTGTACACTCCTCAGAAACTGTAGACAACTTCTCGAGCTTAGCCTTCGCTCCATTAACCTCTGCCGAAGACTTCAGCTGGACCTCCTTTAAAAGCCCAGCCAGATTCACCTTCTCCTCCTCGGCTTCAGAGCAGCTTCAAGAGATTCGGCTTTATTCTCATCAGATCGGGCCTTGGCCTCTCCCTCCTTCAGGGCCTCCTCTAGATACTGGACCTGTGCTTGAGACACTTCCAACTCCGATTGCGCGACCTTCAGCTCGGACTGAGTGGACTTCAGCTCGGACTGAGCGTCCTTCAGTAGAAGGAAACATTTCTTTAGCTCAGCCTTCACAGCTTCAGTCTTCGTCTTCCAGGAAGAAGCAGCAACCAGAGCCTTCTGCATCTGGCAATTCCGCTCGGCCATTACCTAGCGGATCATGATCAGCAGAGCCGAATCCTGCGAAAGTAATACAGTTAGCATGTAAGTCAAAAAGCATCATAGGCACACGACAAAGAAAATCATAAAATTACCCTGAGACTGCTCTCTATCGCAACCCCGACCATTTGATCCGGGTCGAAGGAAGCATAGTATTCAGGTCTTGAGGGATGCTGTGGTTGACACGCATGTATGCGTTGACACCCTCCATCCAAGATGAATACTGCTCCGTTAACGGAGGCATCTCGACTTGGTCCTCTCGTTGCTTAGCAGGGGTAGCGGAAGGAGCGCGTGGCTGAGGAGGACGAGAAGTGGAGGCGTCAGCAGCAGGTTGGTCAGGTCCAGCTGCAGCAGGTAGGGGGGCATGAGAGGAGATAGCTGGAGGCGCGGGAATGCTGATGGGCTCAGCTCGTGAACCCGAATCATCCGGCACACTGATCACCGGATCATCAGCAGATGTCACCGGGGTGGCCGTCGGCTCGGCTCCGACGGATGGTGAATCCGAACTGGGAAGTTGCCCGGATCCGCATACAAAAGATTGAGGCAAGCGGGGCGGTCTCTGCGCCTCGGTAGTAGCCACCCTCTTTCTAGGGGGCTCAGCAGAGCTCTGCCCCCGATCCAGAAACCGAGCTGAAATTTTGCGAGTCTTGGAGACCGCCTTCGGAGCTATTCCTGTCCAAGAAAAGGGAGGAAAAATGAGAAGAGAACGAAACGAAAAGAAGAAAAAATAAGTTACCATTTCAGCCTACTGACCTGATTCAGAAAAGAAATTAAAAGTGATCACTCTGCGAAAATCCCTCTCTTCAACAGGGAGAGCTCAGGCTTTGTGGATCTGTCTCTCTTGTGCAACGGACAAAGCCACCTGAATGGTCGCCGAAACTGTACGAGCAGACAAATACGTTAGAAAAAAAAAGATGAAAAAAGTTTTGGGAAAATCAGTTAGGTTGGAACTTCATCCGACCTGGTAGAGCAAAGTCAGCTCGGACTCGGAAGCTCAAAGGTTGAGGTTCGTCCGGCGCACACTCCCAACTGCCCGACGCGAAGAACCACTTCCTTTTCCAAGTTTTTGTGGAGGAGGGCAAGCAGGTAATCATCGAGCCGCCCTGACCCAGTAACAACGAAAAATAATAGAGTCCTTGGCTGCCCAAAGACTTGAGAATATACATAGAGAAAAGTTAGTTGGAAGTAAACTCCTTATTTCCTAACCTCTGCCACAGTATGTAGCATCCGATCATGCACCTCCATGCATTCGGTTGCAGTTGGCTCGGAGAGAGGCCTAAGACGCTAAGGACTTCCCTCACAAAAGGGTGTAAGGGCAATCTCAGCCCGGACTCTAAGTGCATTAAAGAGATAACTACCTCCCGGCTTTAGGTCGGCTCGGTCTGTCAGTTCGGTCAGGAACCCTAAACTCTATGTAATCTGGGAGTTCGTATATCTCCCTCGCAGCATCCAGCTCATCCTGGGTAATCTGCGAAACCATAGAATCTAGTTCAAAGGGCTCTCTATGGGCCGTGGCATTACCAGCAGCTGACCTAGGAAGCTCGGACTCTCCCTCTTCAACGGCCTCATCCACCCTCACCCCAGAATCCGATTCACCGAGATTTGCCCCCTCTCACCCCAGAATCCGATTCACCGAGATTTGCCCCCTCGTGGCACAGGAGAGGTAAATCAGACTCATGGTCATTGTACCTCACCTTAAGAATTGCCTCAGAGCACGAGGTTTCTGGATCCGACATTTTTCAAATAAAAAAGAGAGAGAGAGAGAAAAGGAAATCCTTTGGAAAATAAGAAAAGAAGAGTACCAGAGTGCTGGCACGACCATTTGGAGGAAGAAAGTTGGGGAAAATAAAAGAGGGAAGAAGAACGAGAGCACGGGAGCTTAGAGAAGTGAAGCAATAAAGAAAACAAAGAAAGGTTTCCAAAATCCGGCTAAGTCCTGGATTATATACTCGGGAAAGGGTTTGGGCCCTACTCAGGTCCCACCGCATTCAATACAAGAGCGACACGTGGCGAACCCCTACTTGGTAATTCGAAAAGCTGCGCCGTTCAGGACACATGACGACGCCCCGTTCGATTAAATCATATCGACGCTGTCACGTCGTACAGAAGAATGATGGCTCCTCGATATTTCAAAAGACACATTTAATGCCATTTTTCCGCCCATCGAAACGGCAGCGTTACGGATACTAAACGATAAAAAGCATTTAGGTCGGCAATTTCCTCTTATGTTTTACCCCCGAGCCAGACAAAAGACGCTCGAGGGTAAAGGGGGCTTCTGTTGTGGATAAAGAGCCGACTTGAAAGAAGCTTGATCGTACCGACCCGGGAATGACGAGCCGACCCGTTTCAGGCTCCGGATACAAGTCGGGTCGTATTAACCCGATAATGGTTGGTCGGCTCAATCCGATATAATAAAGATCGTCTCGAACGAGCTAAATTGCAAATCTGTGATCTTAGGCCCACGTCGTGATATCAGGAGGAAAGATCGACTTTCCCAGCGAATAGGGATAAAGATCTTGGTTTGTTATGGGAAAATCCGAAGATCTCAGGAACCCAGCTGGCAGTCCGCCGGAATCACAACTCTCCAAAAGGAAAACAGTTTTGCGACCTAAGTCTATAAATGAGTATGTTCTCTCCATTATCTAGGTATGAGACTGATATCGATCTAAATTGAGATATTCGATTATTAAAGATTGAACTGACTTAGGCATCGGAGGATCACCGGCTGGGCACCCAGCCACCCCCCTTATCCTCTGTGTCTTCCGCGGGATCTGAGGAGTCTTCCATCCCGATCGTTCCCAACAAGAAGTTCAACTCCATCCGACCATCCAGATCGAAGGATCTCCCCTCTCGTCTGTTGACCAATTTTCGGCATCAACAGCACCCATCACAGAAAGTGAGAACTATGATATGAACAATTTAAAATCTTCTAGTATCTTATTGCAATAAGGTGGGATGTATTCTACCAACTCTGCAGACCCAAGAAGTGGCCTTTCTAATGGACGGTCCAGATCAACGAGCACATTCACTGATGAGGATCCATGAAGGTTAACATTCTTCGCTAACCATGGCGAAGAATATCAAAACACAGGATATATGGATTTTTTTTTTTTTTTTTTTTTTTTTTTTTTTTTTTTTTTTTTTTGTATTTTTTAAAGTTCCAGCAGGTCAAGCCCACCATGGTGGAACTAAAGAAATATGGTTGGATTATCTCCAGAAAAGTTCTGATTTTGAAAATGATGTTGCAAAAGAGCTACTCTCTTTCTTGCATGGTCACGGCATCCTTATCAGCTTGCTACCAAAGACCACCCAATAGAAATGATCACATGCAACTGTTGAATTGTATGGGAACTTTTACGTACGCCCATTTCTTTCCTACCAATATATCATATGCGTAGGATATCTGGTCTGTTTAGAAGGTGGTTTACACGGTGATGATCAGCGGGTAAAGAAATAATATTGATATGCTCACCGGGTGGGACACAATATCACAATCAATGGACAGTGGATGGATTGACTCCGTGGAATGGAATTGTTCACCCAATAAGTGGATCGGCATGATTTTCAAGCCAAGTAATCATCATGGCATCACCCTCCTTTTCCACCGTTCAGATGTTCTACAACATGTGACTCGTTGGCATGCAAGAATGGTTGTATTATCTGTGAACATTTCCCACTATTTAATTACTCTTGATGGCCATCCTCATTTGATTTGGACAAAGCTTCACCCGGTTTTTTGGACGCCGATTGCGTCCTGCCCCCGCCCGGACGAATTCCGGGCAGACCTGTGAAGGGGCATACAGTGATGTATCCATTTATCCACTCCGTTCATCCATTTTATAAAATCATTGTAAGGTATGACACTAAAAAGTAGGAAGATTCAACAATCAAGTGGGCCACACCAAATAGTGAGCAGACCCTGGTGACGTCATTACTGGAATGATGACATCACCAGGTTCCCATCACTATTTAGTGTGGCCCACTTAATCGTTGGATATGCCTCATTTTTGGGCCCACATCGTAGCATGACCTTATAAAATGGATGGACGGAATGGATAAACAGATACATCAGAGTGGGCCCTTCCACAAGTCTGGCCCCTTATTAGCTGTGCAACTCACGCATATAGTTAGTCACACGATTCACCCACCGGTGGATTTAGTGTGTATCCTTAGCATTTCGAACCTGAATACCTGCTGTCGAAACAGAGCTCCACGTGTTTCTTCTCTCATCTTGTGAGACTACTAAAGGATGGAAAGTGAATTGCCCGCAGGCGTGGATTAGGTACTTCCCCCGCCCGTCGCTATCTCGGGACAGGCTATGGCTATGAGGGCCATCGTGATGTATGGATTTTAGGATTTATTCCAAAAACAAATAGGCAGATTCAAGGTTCAAGTGGGCCACACCATAGGAAGCAGCGGTGCTAATGATGCTTACCATTAAAACTTTCCTAGGGCCCACTATGATGTTTATTTGCCATCCAACCTGTTCATAAGATCATAGAGACTGGGATGGAGGGAAAACACAAATATCAGCTTGATCCAAAACTTCTTGTTTTCAACAGTAAGAGTTTAATCCCCATTTTTGGTTCACTTGAGCTTGGATCTTCCTCATTTTTGGGCCCATAACCTAAAATGACGTGGAAAAATGAATGAATGGTGTGGATAAAATCCATACTTCATGGTGGCCCTCAGAGCCCTAGCCTGTCCTGAGCTCAGGACGAGCGGGGGAAGTACCTAATCCGTGCCCATTGCCAAGGCACTACGTGGCCTAAGCTATTTGGGCACACATATGTGCTTTATCCAAGTTGTCAATCCATTTTGCCAGCAAATTTTAGGTCATGGGCCCAAAAATGATGCAGATTCAAAGCCCTATGGGACCATACTAGAGAAATGATTGAACACCCACAATTAAAAACCTCATAGGCCCCACTGTGATCTTTTATTTACCATCCCAGCTGTTCCTAAAGTTGTTCTACCTACATTTTTATAGTTCCTGCATATCCAATGGAAAGGGGACACATGGTGTTACATAATGAGGAGATCTCGGAGAAAGTACTCAGTTGATTTTGTGGAAGCGCATTTGGCGCTATTTGGACAAGCCACGCCATGCATGATTTAGCAGGGCATGGTCGAATAAGAAGTGAGTATGAGGAGAGTAGTGGTTAAAGAAGGACAGACCTAGAAGGATGGACCTAGAATGGCAGATTGTGTGAGATGGTTATTGTAACCTTCGAGGTCCCATACCAAAAAAACGTGGGGAGCATCTACATGACTCTCTGCATCCTTTAAGTCTATAAAGCAAGATGTCTCATACCAAAGAATCAAGCCAAAGCAAACAAAATCTATCTTTCAAATTACTCTATGTTCCATAGCCTTTTACGTTCCCCAGCATAATCTGTCTTTTACATTCCTTAGCATAATCAGTAATTTACGTTCTTTAGTATAATCCATAGTTTAACCCTGTAACTAGGAGTAGCTATAATCATTAGTTGTAATCTGATGTAGTGAGGCATCCTCTCGATCATGAAGGAAAGAGGACTAGAAGAAGGACCCAAAAGTGGGCCCACTTGAACTGGCGAAAGGGGTTAGGAAATCCTGTAAATATCAAGTCTTAAACCCCTGTCGACCGGCCGAATGACCGGTTGGATGCTTCAGCCGGCCGGTCAGATTTCACATTCCAGAGAGCAAAAACTCTCTGGACCGTCTGGACCATGTCCAACTGGCTGGAGGTCCCTGACCGTTCGACCGGCCACTACGCAATGCGTGCATGAACACTTACTATTTTGATGGTTTTTGTTTCCGTTTTGAGTTGTTTGCTTTCCTTTTGCAATTAGGACACCTAGGTTACATTTCTAGGGCTTAGTTTACTATAAATACTTGTTTATTCTTCGTTTTAGGGAGATCATTGAATAATATAACTTTTTTTCCTAGAAAACTATGGTTTTCTATCGTTCTTCGTGGATTCAAAGAGAAGGTCTCGTAGATTCGAGATATCCCGTCGTGGATTCAACGAAGACAGGTTGAGGAGTTTTTGTAGATCCGAGATTTGGATTAGTTATCCCCGTGAGAGAGACGTTGCTCAATCTCACCACATTCTGCCCGCACCAAATTAGTATCAGAGAGAGGTTCTTCCTCGGTGATGGCATCTAGCAAAAATCGTGGTAGCAGATCCAGTACTTGGCAGAGAGGATGGAACTCCTCCAGAGATCGGTTGAGGCATCGATGCAAGGAGTACAAGAGTCTCTCAATCAGATTGATGCAGCTTTGGCACAACAGCAAGTTCTGGTGGGTGCTCAACCACCCGTAGTGGAGGTTCGGAACACTCTAGCAATCCGTCTGGCCCTCCCGACAGCGAATCGACGACGAGATCATGCAAATTCAGATGGCAGCGACGACGACGTAGAAAACATCCTTGCCCGGCCTCAAGCACATGGTAAGGATCGTGGAGATCAACATGAATACAACTATAAAGGTAAGGGAGAACTTCCCACGTTCAATGGCTTGCTTAAAATAGATAAATTTCTAGATTAGCTAGCAGAAGTAGAGAATTTTTTATTATATGAAAGTTTCGGATGATCAAAAGGTTAAACTTGTTGCGTACAAATTAAAGTCGAGTGCTTCGGCATGGTGGGAGAAATTACAACTCTCCCTCACCCGGCAAAATAAGTTGCCCATCCAATCATGGCCTCAGATACAATAACTCCTTCGATCACGCTTCCGACCCTACGACTACGAGCAGATCCTATTCCAGAAATACCACAATTGCCATCAGGGCAGTCAGATCGTTGAAGAATACGCAGTAGAATTTAGTAAGTTGGCTACACGAAACAATCTCTCAGAAACTGATGCCCAACAAACTGTGAGATTCGTTGGCGACCTCCAACCTACAATAAAGGACCAAGTACAGTTGATGCCAATCTGGATAGTGGCAGAAGCTGTGGAGCGAGCTACCCCTTCAAAGACCCAACTCCATAAGACACATGTGCATTCCTATTCCTCGATTTATGCCCCTATGATGGGCCCCACACAGAATTCATCTACATCCAAAGGAAAGGAACTCGTTGTTGAACATGTTCAGCCCCATGTTAGTCGCCAAGCCACACTAGGTAGTGGCCTAACAAGGCCGCAACGTTCAACCATTATACCTAGCCCAAGTAAGATTCCAAATCCTTACGGTCGGCCGAGGCCCAACTATTGTTACAGATGTGGACAACCAGCTCACCTATCCAACATGTGCCCTCAACGGCCCAGGTCTAATGTGGTCGTCTCCACAAAAGATGCACCAGCTGAACCAGAAATTAATGTTGATGCTGAACAAGTTGATGAAGATGAAGAAGGAACTGATTGGATATCAGAAGATTAGGGTGTATCATTGGTCATACAGTGATAGCCACCTACACTTGTTGAATCGTCTAATCCGCAGCGACACAGTCTCTTCCGCACTAGCTTCACTGTGGAAGAAAAGGTTTGTACCGTGATCATCGATGGTGGTAGTTGTGAGAACATAATATCTCAAGCCATAGTCGAGAAACTGAAACTCAAGACCACACCACATCCCTCGCCCTATGTGATTGGATGGATTTAGAAAGGCATTATGATGGTGGTCAAGGAACAGTGTCTTGTCTCACTTTGTATCGGCAATTCTTTCAGGGACCAAGTACTATGCGATGTCGTTGACATGGATGAATGCCACATGATATTCAGACGCTCGTGGCAATATGATCGGGATGCCGTACACAAAAGTCGTGACAACACCATCACCTTCATCAAGGATGGATGGAAGGTCATGCTCACCCTAGCGACGCCACGCGAAAGCCACCAAGTAACCAAAGGAGATGGACAATCTCTCTTTGTCTCAAGCCACAAAACTCCAAGACCTCGAAAAGGCAAACGAAACTCGAGGTCGAGTTTCTTTCAAGAGAGGGCGATTGATGTAGTGAGGCATCCTCCTGATCATGAAGGAAAGAGGACTAGAAGAAGGACCCGAAAGTGGGCCCACTTGAACTGGCGAAAGGGGTTAGGAAATCCCGAAAATCTCAAGTCTTAAATCCCCTGCCGGACGACCGGTCGGATGCTTCAGCCGGCCGGCCGGCCAACCGGTCGGATTTCACAATCTAGAGAGAAAAAACTCTTTGGACCGTCTCGACCATGTCCGATCGGCTGGAGGTCCCTGATCGGTCGGCCGGCCACTGCGCAGAGTGCACGCGAACACTTACTATTTTGATGTTTTTTTGCTTCCGTTTTGAGTTGTTTGCTTTCTTTTTGCAATTAGGACACCTAGGTTACGTTTCTAGGGCTTAGTTTACTATAAATGCTTGTTTATTTTTCATTCTAGGGAGATCATTGAATAATATAACTTTTTTTCTTAGAAAACTACGGTTTTATATCGTTCTTCGTGGATTCGAAGAGAAGGTCTCAGTGGATTCGAGATATCCAGTCATGGATTCAACGAAGACATGTTGAGCAGTCCCTGTAGATCCTGAGATTCAGATTAGTTATCCCCGTGAGAGAGACGTTATTTAATCTCACCACGTTCCGCCCGCACCACCCGTACCATAATCCAAGTCTATGCTCCTATGCTAGACTTAGTATTCCCTTTTCGTTTACTTCTTCATTTCAAAAGTCCTTTTGTACGAAAGACAAAGGTGTGACCCATTCTTGGAGGATGAACCCTACCCTCCTGATATTCGCTTGATTAACACAAACAACATATTGCGAGTTACTAAATAGGTGGTCGATCTTCACAGATCTCGGTCATATACGATCAATTTTGATGTATCTATCTAACTTGGAGCTTGGGGTCAAAGTTGTTTAGTTGGAATCGAGTTGCATAGTCAATTCTGTCACACCCACACACGTCCAACACGTGCAGCCAAAAATTGTGAGCAATAATTTTTGGCACGCTCGATAGGACCCTATTTAATTGGACAAACTGGTGTGATTCTAAGTTGAAAAGGAGAAAGAAAATGAGTTAAAGGGGAGGTCGAATGGCTAGAACTAATGAGCCTGCGACGCCTATTCCACTTTCTCCGATTAAGGAAGTACAGATGGAACCGACTAAGGATGCATTAAGCTTGAATGATCCAATGCCTAACCCATAAGGGGCATCATCACCACATACCTATCATCTGGAGATGATATCATTGAGCATTTGCGATATGAAATTGGGTATCCGGCATATCGCAGAGCAGGGGAGATCTCAAGTTGAGCTATCATCGTACGATGGTCGAACAATGTCGCATTGAATGAGAAAATTTTAATAGATGGATGGCAAGTCAATCTGAGAGTGTGAATAGGTTTATAGCCTTGATAGATGTCGAAAGGGCACAAGTGACACAAATACCACCTTGATAGAATGCTGAGGCGAGTTCCATTGGGAATCCAGTACCACCACCCCCGCAGCGGAATGTTCACCCCGTTTCAATCCCAGATACTTGGAATCCTCCTTAGCCTGTCGAGTTTAGATGACCAGAGTGGGAGGCAAGAAACTTTGCGCCTGTGCCAGATTTTCGAAATAATCTCATGCCTGGGGAGTTGCCTCCCCTTAGGAATCCACCATATCAAGGGGGACCTTATCAGGGTGAACACCACTCGGTAGGTCTAGATCCACCACCAGTGGTAGAACCTCAACGCCTAGACTGCAATCAGATAATTCAGATGGTCCAGGAAGTAACAGGCTAGGTTCTCAGCCGCACTACTACCCCGGTTTATCATAAACCATACCTTGAATGGATCGATCGACAACATCTGTTACTAAGAAATTATCGGCTGGAGATTACACTGTTCTTAGGAAGTCCCGATCAATCAACCATAAAGCATGTGGGTCGATTCACCATGCAATGTGGTGAGTTAGACAATAATGATTATCACAAGTTACATCACTCGGTTCAAAAGTGCTAAGAGCCAGTGTAAAGCGGTCATTCCCGAGACCGAATTCGTGTAACTTGCATGATGGTTTGGAATAAAAACTCTGAAAATGTTCATTGAGATGGAATTTGTGAATTTATACGATCTCACGAGAAAAGTATCCCGATATGAACACCTTCTTCAAGAGAGGTCGACGTAGAAGAATTCGTCAGCAGGGACATATTAGTATGACACTAACTACGAGGTCGCAATAGTTGAGGGTGGTTAAAAGGCCACTTGTGTATTCTGCATTGATTAGAACAGAGGCAACTATGTCGGTCATGCAGAAGACCCAATGAACGTACATCTTTGAGCTTACCAAGGTTGATGAAAATTTTGAAATAATGTTGGCTGGGGAGTTCATTAAGGTTCTCATAAATCATAAAATCCCTATAGCAAAGAAGTAAAGAAGAACGTGTATTATAAATGGCATGGAACCCATTCTCATTCTACTAACAAATGTGTTGTTTTTGGGAACATCATTTAGGACAACATCGATAAGGGACTGTTGAAATTTTCCAACAAAGAAGAAAAGGCAATGTAGATTGATGTCGATCCTTTTTCACTGAATGTGGAGGTTAATATGGTCATGGCAAACTTCTAAAGGTTAAATAAGCCACGATAAAAGATTGACCTTGGCTCTAGTAGTAAAGTGGTTGTGCCCCAAGAACCCAGGAGAGGTCACTACAGATCTCGACAGATGGTTGTGCACACAAAACCTCAGCCAATGACTGTGTATTATATCAGGCCGAAGTTGTTTGTATGTGACTATTGTGAATGATTGATTTGGCTGACCACAATGTCGCATTGCGTGGACGGACGAATGAAATCCTAGTCTATACAAAGGGGTGAAGGATCATAACCCTATAAGGCATAAGAAAAGTTTCAACCCTACGTTGAACGGGCTCGGCCAATCTCGACACCAAGTCAAAGGATGGTCAAGCTGTTCCTTACCTAGGAGGAGGTTTGGAGGAAGGCAAGGCACCATAATTTCCCAGTAGTGCCTGAGGGAATGACTCATACCCAGAAACGTCGATGGCATCAAAAGGAGGTTGCTAAGCAATGAAATCTGGATCGCATAAAGCAGGAACTCTAATGTGAGGATGATCGACCAAACAAAACCTTGAGGATTCCTTAGCCAGAAGATGAACAACTTACATTGAATAAGGTCAATGTGGTCTTGAGACCTGTAATAGATGGTCTGATTATGGAGGACCAAGTACATGCTAAAAACAATCCACCGATTGACCCAAAGAATGTAGGAAAAACTAGAAACCTCGATGACTCGACTGATTACCTCGGTGATAAGTGTTTTTGGGCAATGACTTATTGATTGAGGAACTACTTTATGCAGTAAGGGCATTAGAGACATCCCCATGTAATCTCCAATAGACAAAAGTGAGTTGTTGAGCCATGAATATTACATATTCTAACCCCTTTTCATCATCACATTATACATACTTTCAATGATAAAAGACCTATCTAATGCATGTTTTTGTGAATGTAAGAATGAGAGAGAGATTTTACTATTTTGGTGCTAAATAACCACTCTAATACACTTTGAAGATCTAAGGAGGGAAGGCCAAAGAGATGGAGGAAAGAGGTGAAGAAAGAAGAGAAAAATCAGCTCACATAGTGGCCTCAACGGTCAAGACCGGTCGACCACCCAAATAGCCTTCATCAAGAGCTGCTGGAACAAGGACCAGATGGGTCCGACCGGTCATGACTGGTCGGCCATGCACTTTCTAATTTTGGGATTTCAAACAGGAAATAGGCAGTCCCATTTTTAAGTTTTTGACCCAGTTTGTGGGGCCTATCTTGATGATTATTGCAAATCCAATCCATCTATATTGAAGATTAGCTCGACGCCGAAAAACTCGAAGTAGTTTCGTGTCGATCGGAGCTACGGATTGACTGTGTCGGCTAAAACAATATGAGTTGTCCAGAAAGTTTTCTGATTCCGCTGCTCAGCTCTGGAATGATCCAGGTGGCCCATCATTGATGATATGAAAAATCTAATCTGGCAATCTTCTAGATCACATCTATATATGAATAACCATAAAGTTTCAGGTCAAAAGAATGTGTGGTTTGATCATACTGGTTGAAGAAATATGGACCATCCAGAAAGATTCCAACTACGTAGATTTTATAAAAAGCTCTAAGTGTTCTAATTTTCTCACATAATTCTAGTATTTATTTGGATAATCTAAGCCATCTATCATCTAGAGGGGGAATGTTTCGACTAATGTTCAAAATTTGAGACCAATTCGACCTCTGTACACTCCGTAGCATTGAAAGCAAGATGACTGGTTCTGGAGGTACCAGAATTGTGTGATTTTGAGAGGCGGTCGTTGATCTCATTGGTGGGTCCATTCAAAAGATAATCTTGGAATCTAAACCATCTTTGAGGAAGATCATGTTCTATGGAAGCTACAAGTTAAATTTGAAGGTAATCCGATCATTGGTTAAGCCGTACCAAGCGAAACAAAATCTGTTATGTTGTTGTCCTCTTGTTGCATTATAAATATGAGAGCTCTCTCCTCTTCTATGGCAGTGAAGGACGTGGGAAGCAAGGAGATCAAGACCTAAGCCTCCTACAACTAGTTTTTCTTTCTTTTCTTAGTTCTAGTTCTAGTTTGGGATGCTTTCTTCTAGTTAATCTCTTAGCTAGAGCTAAGAGGTGAAATTTGTAGTTAGTTTCAATGCTTAATTCGTTTATGCAAGTACCATTTTCTTAACTTTGGATTTTTGAAGTTCTAGTTTGAATAAAGTTTGAATTTTTAGATGAATTGTGAGAGTTCGTGTATTCCGGACATGAGTTCCTTGCAATTCTTTGAGATTGCCGATTTGTTTGGATTTGAATTGTAATAACCTTGGAGCATGCCATGATCTCCTGGTATGGCTGTTACTTCAAAGGTTATAAGTTCAAGTTCTATGTGCTTCATTAGAACTAGAAACTCGATTTTCAGATTTGGGTGAGACTGTTTGTGCTTGAATGAATGGATTGGTATTGAAATACTACAAGTGGATCCTTGATGCTCTAGTTACCCTCAATTATCAGATTTTCCTTGTTTTTACTTTGTTCTTAAAAACTGATTTTCTAAACTTTCTTAGATTCTAGTTATTAGAATAGTTTGAATTGTTTACCTCTTCCCTGTGGATCCACCTCGGTCTTACCGAGAATTATTACTACATCGCAGCATTGCACGTGAGGTGAGCAAACAAGTTTTTGGCACCGTTGCCGGGGCAAAAGTTAAACGGTTCTAATTGTTCTAGTAACTATAGAGTAGTCTTAGTTAGGTAGGATTTTCATTTTTTCTAGAAACAACTTTTTTAGTACTAATAGTCTTTTGTTTTTGTTTTTGTAGGAACATAATTGCTAACATAGTTCTCACCCCCAACGGGTAAAATCTCACTATCTCCTTTCTTTTTATTCTTTTTCCTAAATTATGGTAGTTTTCAATTCCTTTGAATTTCATCATGGCTAATTGGATGGGTAGTGCTTATGAAGATCTTTCGGAAGATGAAAAGTCGGACCATGGGATCCAAACTTATTATGATCGGGATCCCTCCAAGCATGAGTGTTTTTCTAAGATTTAAACAACCTTCACTACCCCCACCCCCACGTAAGACGATACGTGATTACATTAATGAAAGTAATACACATGTTAAGACATAGCGTAAGACGATGGAGGAGTACTAGAACGAAGCAAAATCGAATAATGATCAACCGAGAAAAACATTACATGATTACCTGATTGAAAATAACATGAGTGTTCCACCGGTTATGGTAGGAGGTATGCAACGTCAAAAGGAACGGGTGAATAGTGGCCAACTGGTTAAGACAATGCGTGATCGGTTGTATAGATATGCCTATCAACCATCACATAATTCTTCATCCTACAATGCATACAGTCTTAATTGGGGAAGACACCATTCTCCTTGTTTAAGGGAAGAAACAATCATAGTTATCAACAATCACCCTAAAACGTCTTCCTATTATGATGACTTGTGTACACAAATCCTTGAGGACTTAGAAAAAGAATATGAGTATGATCAATCAAATCAAGCCTACTCGCCATCTTGTGAAGACGTTAAGCTCGAATTTGGGGGCATCGAAGCAATCCCCTCTAATGAGAAGGATGGGACTATCCAAGTCCCACCTTCTTCAGATATAATGAATAAACTTTTAGAGGATATTGATCTCGATGATCCCAATGACATCATCAATTATGGTGAGTCCACTATCTCTTTTGGATGTTTTGAACTTAATGATGAAGAGATTTCAATGATGGTTGACGAACCCGAGGAATTCATAAAATCTGAAAGCGATAGTGGGGTTACCTATAATAAGGGTTCGGTGGATGCTTATGAACCTATGGTTTCTTTTTCTCAAGAGCATAATGATTACGAGTCTCTAGAGGATATGCATGCTAGAGAGATGGCCAAAGTCGATCTTTTTTAGTCCTTCCATCAACAACACATTACAAATTCTATTATGGAAGATGTTTACGTCGAATTCTGTAACAGGGTCCTCCGAATGTTCACCTTATTTCTAAGCAATTTTCTCCGTGGACCTGAAAGGAGTCAGAAAGCAACTAAGCGTGGCCGACGTCCAGCCGTTGGCCCTCAGATGCTTAAGTAAGATAGGGTGAGGTAGAAAAGAGAACTAACCAACGGGGGTTAAAGATTGAGTATTGTGTACCTTTTAATGATAAAACCATCCATTTATAGACTCGAATGTCCCTCTCTGTTACGTTAGATGCCGAGATCATCGACTGATTTCATGGGATAGGACGTTTATCCTACTTATCCTTGAAACAATCTAATCCAATTAGTCACCCAGTCGAGCACGTTCCTTGATAACGATCCCTTGAGACTCGGAGCCATAAACGGAAATAAGCCCAAAATCGGCCTGTACGGGCTGCTGGTACTAAACGGAAATAAGACGTCATCACTGGTCATTAATAAAAGCTGCTCGCACGACGGGAGATACTCGTGAGACCAGGTGCTCACATATTGAGATGTAACTCCATTCAACGGCTTGCGAGAAGGACTGCTCGCGGGTCGAGAAGGAAATTTCCTGCCTTGTTATATCCGACTATCGACCATAAAAGCTCGAAGCCTTGATAATCGTGCTTCGTATTTATCCAACCTACGAGCCTCGAGCAGATGATCTCGAGAGTCGAATAGGCGCTCCGTATTTATCCAACCTGCGAGCCTCGAGCAGATGATCTCGAGAGTCGAATAGGCGCTCCGTATTTATCCAACCTGCGGGCCTCGAGCAGATGATCTCGAGAGTCGAATAAAAGTACTCACAGAATCAGGACATCATGAAAATATCGGCCGCGAATAGTTGATCTTCGCTATTTTGACTATAACAAATGCCCTCCAAGTCCTTACCGCCAAGAATTCTAAGGGAAGGACTTACTTGCTGTCACGCGTAGCTGCCTGCTGCCTTTACTGAGAAGCCGTACATGATTGGGTTAGAATTAATGAGCGCCAGCCTTTCGCAGCCTTTCCGCAGTCAGGAAATGAAGAGACGCTCACCACGTGTCTAGGAAATTAATGGGCGTGCCTGCTCGACTGCCGTGCCGAACGAAAGGTAGCCACGTGTTACCATATACGGCGGAATGATTGCCTATAAATATACGGAGTCCGCCATATCTTCAGATTTTCACAGAAGTTTCAGAAAAAGAATTTCTTCCTTCAGTCATCTTCCTCCGTGCTTTCCTGGTGTCCTTCCTGGTGTCCTTCTTGGTGTCTTTCTTCCTCCCTTTCTCGTAGTCGGTATTCCATTTTTCTTTCCTTTTTCTTCTTAAATACTCCCATGGCCGGAGATTCTGATGAGACCACCGTTCCCCTGGGGGATGCTACCCCGGAATCCTCTGCCTCCAGTAATGCGAGGGTTCCGGCAGGTAGATACACGGCGGCTGGGTATCCCTCCATTTTATCGGAGGACCGGCTGCTTGAGCTACGGGAGAGATATTTAATCCCCGACTCAATCATTCTCCGGTTACCCGGAGATGGAGAGATGTCAGATTCCCCTCCCCCAGGGTGTGTGGCTTTCTATGAGTACCAGCTCATTCTGGGGGTACGCCTTCCTCTCCATCCCTTCGTTCGCGATGTTCTTCGATGCTATAAGATTGCCCCCGGGCAACTTATCGTGAATGGATGGAGGGTGGTTCTGAGCTCATTCGCCTTCTGGGCTCAGGCCGGCAACGGGGAGCTCACAGCTGAGGAGTTCCTCCGTATGTTCCGCTTGAAGAAGGCGCCCTCCAGCGAAGGCTGGTACTACTTGTGCTACCGGCACCGGGATAATTTCGTGCTGGGGAAGCCCTCCTCGAATTATTCCGGCTGGAGGAAACGCTGGTTCTATGCCTCCGGGAACTAGGAGTCTGCTTCCTCCAGGGGCCCAGGAGTAAATCGCTTTTTCTGTGAAGGTAGGCACAGTTTCACATTGTTCGTTTTTCTCCAATCAGACTTCGGGCTTGCGAGTTTTTTTTTCTAACTCCTGTTTGTGCTCACAGGTATCCCGGCTTTGGCGAAGCCGAATTTAAAAGGAGGAATTCACGAGAAGATCGTGAAAGTTTACAAGCTGCCTGCCCACGACAGGCATATCGAAGCTTGCCTATCCTCCTTGCGACTCGCGGCTGCAGGGCTAATACTCAACGAGGAGGTTGAAATGACGAAAACCGGAGAGAAGAGGGGTTTGCTACCTCGACTAAAAGGCACGAACCCCAAGAGGCAGAAGAAAACACCTGCCGGGTCATCTCAACCATCCACCCGACCTGCGAGCACGGTGGGGGCGCCAGCAGCTCCTGCGCCTGTCATCCCCTCGCTGGTGGTCGCACCCGGACCACCAGTAATTAATATCACTGACAACTCTCCGAGGGATGACGGAGAAGGATCCAGCTGCCCCCCAGCCGAAGAAACTCGCGAGCCGACAGGACATCGGGAGTCGGCTCCTGCTCGCGAGGTGGCTCCTACTGGTGAGGTAGCTCCTGCTCGCGAGTCGGCTGCCGCTCCTGTCACGAGCACAGCGGCGCTGGTCGTAGCCCAGCCATCTGGCAGTGGATCCTTCACTGTCCCTCGCCACCTCCATCCTATATGCAAATTTCTATTCGACAACATCTCCCCCCAAACTTTTGGCACCCTTCCAGAACCAAGCCCTGAAAACCTCTTCCTCGAGGAGGGAGTGAGGATGGTCTAGGTAAGATCTCGCTGATATTTATTTAACTTACTATTTTTGGGCTTCCAAGTATTTTATCTCACATTCCCTTTTCCATTTTGCAGGGCTTGGATCTCATCTTGCGGACGAGGCGTGATATCGTTGCTGCCCGTCGCGTGATTGATGAGGCGGAAGGGAAGAGGATCGCCTTGGAGAAGGCAGTCCAAGGAAGGGATCAGCTCCTCAAGTCCCGTGAGGCGGTGATCTCGAAGAGAGATGAGGAGAAGAAGATCCTCATTGAAAAAGTCCAAGTCCTGACCAATAGGTACCAGGCTCTGGACTCCAACTTCGCCAAGCTCGTGGAGTTGAAGGAGAAAGCAGAGAGAGAGGGAGATCTTCCGTCAAGACAAGATCTCGCTGGAAGAGCGGCTCGCAGAGGCCAAGTCACAGCTCAAGGAAGTTAGCGAAAGCTTGGAGAAAGAGTGCTCCACTCTCGCGCAGCTCAGGGATGACTCGATCCACTGGGATGAGGAGAGAGTCGCCTTGGTCAAAATGCTCTCTGAGGAAGGGGCTCGAGCAATATCCGAGTTTCGAACCTCGCAGCTATATGACGAGGAAAGATATGAGTCATATGATGCTGGTCGCGACTTTGCGCAACGAGTAGTGCAGCGGATGTCTCCATCTTTTGATATGGGGGAATTCGGACAAGTCGCGACCATCATAGCTGCAGAGGAGCAAGCTGCTACCGAGAATGAGGTGACTGAAGCCACTCAGGCTGGAGGGGTTCCAGAAATGGGCCCTAAAGTCGAGAGCGCGGCTCCTCCAAGAGACTGATTTTCCTTTTTCTCTTTCTCCTGTACTTATGAGCAAACTTTGTAAACAATTGATTATCAATGAAAAGATACTTTTGATGATGTTGCTCTTATTTCCTTTCTCTCGTTTTCCTTTCATGCAATGAATGCCTTCTCGTTTAACAAGTAGTAATGAGTTATGCTCAATCCGGGGGGTTGTGGTGACCATGCCCTCATGGAGATAGACTGATCTATCAATTGAGAAATGAGTTATGCTCAATCCGGGGGGTCGTGGTGACCATGCCCCCGTGGAGATAGACTGATCTATCGATTGAGACTTTGATTCTACCAAGGATGGACAATTCGGCCAAGAGAATTGTGTTCTCTTCGGGGCTATTCAGGTCAAGTAAATGGATTTGTGACCAAAACAAGTGAGATTTAATCCTACCAAGGGTAGGCAATTGGCCAAGAGAATTGTATGTACTCTTCAGGGCTATTCTTAGTCCAAGTATATGGAGTAGCGACCAAAAGGCTTCTTCGATCCATAAGGCATTTGAACGTCATTAAAAGTTACATCAAGGGAAATATTGTAGCAAATGTTCCACGTGCCAAGGGCGACGTACAGGTCTTCCCTGCATATCTTCAAGATAGTAAGTGCCGGGTCGCACAATTTTGATGACTCGATACGGGCCTTCCCAATTTGGATCAAGCGACCGAGCAGGAACTCCGAGGTTCTGTCTGAGGACTAAATTACCGAGCTGGAAAGCTCTAGGGCGAACTTTAGCATTTCGATAGCGAGCAATGCGTTGTTGATATGCGGCTGCTCGCATCTGGGAGGCTTTTCTTTGTTCTTCCAAGAGATTGAGATAAAGTCAAAGACTTTCTTGATTACTTGTGGGGTCATACTGTTCGATCCGATACGAGGGCACTTGAATTTCCACTGGTACTACTGCGTCGACACCAAATGCTAGGGAGAAAGGGGTTTCGCCTGTTGATGTATGAGTCGTTGTTCTATATGCCCATAATACTTTTGGCAGAAGTTCGGGCCATATACCTTTACATTCACCAAGCTTGGTATTTAAGTGGTGCTTAATGATTTTATTTACTGCCTCAACTTGGCCATTTTCCTGAGGATGATACGGAGAGGTGCGGATGTTACGTATCTTCCACTTTGCACAAAATTCATCGAAAGCTGCATTGTCGAACTGCGTTCCGTTGTCGGTAATTATAGTGTGGGGGAGTCCATAACGGCATATGATATTTCTCCATATGAACTTAGTAGTTTGTTTCTCAGTGATTTTGGCTAATGGTTCTGCCTCGGCCCATTTGGTGAAATAATCAACCCCTACTATTGCGAACCTATTTTGTCCTTTTCCAGTAGGCAAGGGCCCGATAATATCGACCCCCCCATTGAGCGAAAGGCCAAGGGCTATCAACTGGAGTCATTTGCTCGAACGGTACATGAGGTATAGGAGAGTATCGCTGGCACTTGTCACATTTTTTAGAGAATTCAATTGCATCTGCTTTCATAGTGGGCCAATAATATCCTTGCCTCATCGCCTTATATGCTAGGGATCGCCCCCTGGGGTGGTTACCACATGCCCCCTGGTGTATTTCATCTAGAACACGATGTGCTTCTTCTGGATGAAGTGTAATATCCCAAAAATTTAGGCACACGAGTAAGTACATGAGTGCGTGTTCACATGTGAGAAATTAAATTCTAAGCTGTATTATTCACACGCATACACACATATACACAGTTTATACGTGTCCTGACGACTTGTCAGGCCTCTGAAAAACTTAGAGTACTTAGTTAAGTCGATAGACCGACCGTTAGGATAATTTGTCGTTACTAGACTAGAAGATTTAACCGTCCACTCCAAATTCGAATTACGCGATCAATGTAAACCGCCGTACATTATCCTGTACACATGTCTGTCCATAAATAAGAACCGTACATTGTGTCCATCACAAGGTATATCCTTAGACCAATGAATTCTTGGTCCTATGAACCTGCTCGGCTGTGTTTGTAACACCTTACGATTTTAGAATAATCTCAATTATAAATTAGTTATTTATTTAAGAAATTAAATAAATTTAATATAGATAAATTAATATTAAATAACTCGTAAGAAATTATAGTATGGCTCCTTCATTAAAATTGCTCAACATGAACCCTAGAATAGCATGGAAGTGGTAGATTTCGCAAAACTCATAAATCTGTAAGTATTAGGAAAATACCATTAGTTAAACTTAAGTTATGGGACCAATTGCAAGTTTTATGATTTCTGGAAATCATTTTCATGCAAAACCTTATATACTAGTTCTAGGACACGATCCAACCATATATGTCAAATTTCAACCCTCCGATCATCCTACAAACGCCCTAATCAGAAATCGGACCATAAGTGGGCCATCTGACTTCAGAACCGTCTCATTTTTGGTGTTATAGCCTAAAATCATGTGGCCTACCTAACTATTGGAGTGGATTCTTCATATACATCATGGTGGGACCCACGTGCACCGCGTGCACCACACATACCCGGTCAACCCGCGTTGACCGCCTGATTGAAGAAAACTTCTTCTTCTTCTTCTTCTTCTTTCGCAGCGTACAGCGAGCGGACGCTGTCCGCCTGCTTCATCTTCGTTGTCCGTTGTTGGACCGTCTCGGGTGGACCCCACTGATCTGGTCAGCGTACGCACATCCCATACGTGCAACGCATGTAATAAAAAAAAAGAAAAAAAGAAAAGAAAAGGAAAGACCGCGTCATCTGCGGACGCTGTTATAGCGTCCGCTGCGACAGCGCTGCCGCTGCCGCCATTACCAGTCGCCACCGTTCATCACAGTGGACCCCACCTGGCGATCCAAACGTGTCCGGTCACTGTGCCGACCGCGTAGGAAGAAACACGATTTCCTTTTCTTTATGCGTCGCTGTAACAATGCGCGGACGTGTGAGGACTGTTCGACTGCAACCTCCGCACCGTCCTTCTGTGGGCCCCACATTCATCATCCAAACCATCTATTCTTTTCCTCTCCCTCTCGCATGGTATCCCCTTGAAAATCTCCCTCATCGGTCTATATCCGTTCTTTTTGAATTCACCATCCAAATCAAAAGAGGCCAAGATCCTGGCCATTGCTGTGCATGGTAGCTTGGAAATTGTTTCGTTAGGGTTGTGTGGACCCCACTTACAGTTTCAACGATCCACGAAGACTAAGGTTGCAAGGCACAAGATCCGAATCCAAGTTGGATTCGAAAATGTACAACAGTCGTGCGGGCGTGTGTAGTTAGCTATAAAAAGCCGGCTCTCTGTGAGAGGGATAGAGAGAGAGAGAGAGAGAGAGAGAGAGCTGTTAGAGAAACGTAGAGAGAAATAGAGAGAAAGAAATCGTGAGATAGAGAAAAGTCGTGAGAGAGAGAGAAGCTGTGAGAAAGAAAGAGAGGGAGGTAGCGTGTCAGTTAGGGAAGGAGAAAAACGTCTCCCACGCCAGCAGTTGGGATAGCATCCCAGGCCACGAGGGGAGTAAGGAAGAAGGAGAAAGAAGAAAGAAAAGAAGAAAAGAAGAAAGAAGAAGAAAAAGAGAAAAAGGAAGAAGGAGAAAGAAGAAAGAAAAAGAAAAGAAGAAAGAAGAAGAAAAAGAGAAGAAGGAAGAAAGGAGAGAGAAAGAAAGAAGAAAGAAGAAAGAAAAAGAAAGAAGGAGAGATTTCCTCTCTACACCGAGTCGACTCGCTGAGTCAACTCAGATTCAAGTTGGGACTTATTTGGAGCTTAGGAATTATCAAACTGTGAGTGATTCATCTCACGTAACTTTCTCTGTTAATGTCCTTTAGTGTTCTTCCGTGTTTTGCGTTAAATTTAGACTCATTCTCTAGTTAGGAATTTAGGTATACTTTTATACATTCTTTCTTATCATGGAATTCTAGGTAAGGATCCGTCCATCTCCTATCTCTATATCCATAAGTTCATCACCAATTATCCTTTTCTTATTTAATTAATCTTCTCAAGTTTTCCGTTTCAATGCACATGTCAGAATTCTATGACAATTCGATTTAGGATTTGTTGCATATGACGTAATCAACATGCAACACTAAATACATGTAGTATTCTCAAGATTCCCCGTGTCATCATTCTCAAACTTCCCGATAAACAACAACTTAGGGTTCAACAGTATACAATACATAACTCTTGAAACAATGTTAGCCTGCCAACATACTAAACCTTACACAACGACCTCCTCAAATTCCTCGATCAACATTAACCAAAATTTGATAAAGAATTATATGAATGAAGATAACCCATGCATGGCGTGATTGGAATTGAGTTGATATGCATTGTATGCTTGAAGAATGCTTCCATAACTCATGACATATACATACATTTATACACTGCGACAGAACAGGAGCATGGTTGATTTGACTTCTGGCGTGCATGGTTGATTTGCCGCCTCGCTGTACCGGTTAGGTGAGCATGGTTGATTTGCGATAGGTTCCTAATGTTCAGTGGTAGCGAGTTCTGGTCGTTTCACTTATTGAGCATGGTTGATTTGCTCGGTTGGATCAGTGGTGCATGGTTGATTTGCCCACTGGCGTGCATGGTTGATTTGCCGCCTCGTTGTACCGGTTAGGTGAGCATGGTTGATTTGCGACAGGTTCCTAATGTTCAGTGGCAACGAGTTCCTAGACGTTTATTGCTCTCACACGTATCATGACATACATGACATCATGATAATCATGTTCTATTGATAATAAACCATAAAGTGTATCAATCATAACATTATCCTCATATATTACTCACAATTCTATCCATTGATGATTCGCATTCTATCTCTTATTAATTGGAATATTACCTGTGATGGAAATGACCTCACTGGGCTTTTAGCTCACCAAAATCACCACAGTTCTTACAGGTTTTCAGGAAGGAAAAGACGTAGACAGAGCAGAGTATTCAGATGGTCACGTGTTACTTAAACGCCAATCGTATTTGATTCATTTTATCTTGTAAAATTCAATGTAATAAGATATTAGTAGAAAAGAAACGTTATACTTGGGATTTATTTTAGTTATGCGATGTGTGGAATGGAACTTCAAAAAATCTATGCTCGAATTTTCAATTCACACCCTGGAACTCAGGCTTTGGGTTGTTGTACTCGGGTTCCGAATTTCAGGGCGTGACATGAAGACACCTTAAATAAGGCAAGAAAAAACTCTTACGCAACAGTATTCCATCTTGTAAGGTATACCTGGCGGCTTGATCACGAATTTGTCGTGCAACTTTCTTATTGTCTGGAAGGTATCCGTCTCTGAGATAAAGGAGTATGGGGTCCATCCAACATGGGGACGGTTGTACTGAAATCACCTGCTCGAGAGTTACTTGGTCGATACTCGACTTCTGAAGATGCTCGATGGGAATTGAATATGACAGCTCAGATTCTGGTACAGAGGTGAGTTTTGCTAAAGAATCAGCGAGTTGATTCTTCTCGCGAGGGATGTGGATTATTTCGTAATTCTTCAACTTGGCGAGCAAGATAAGCACTCGAGATTTGTATAAGGCCATCCTTTCTTCTTTAGCCTCGAATTCACCAAGAACTTGGTTGACAATAAGCTGAGAGTCGCTGTGAATGAGCAGATTTTGAATTGAAAGGACAGTTGCTAGTTCGAGGCCAACGATCAGGGCCTCATATTCCGCTTCATTATTTGAGATGCGAGTACCGAAACGTAAAGTGTATTGGAAATGCGACCCGTCTGGAGCGACTAGAATTAGGCCCGCTCCACTACCGGTGGTCCGTGGGACCCGTCCACGAAGAGCGACTAGGAAGGCTGGTCGCTGATTGCGACATTATCACCGGAAGAGGAGTACGTGAACTCGGCGATGAAGTCAGCTACGGCCTGACCCTTGACTGCAGTCCTGGGGCAAAATGATATGTCGTGCTCACTGATCTCGACCGCCCATTTGGTTAAACGTCCGAAAGCCTCAGGTTTTTGAAGGATTTGCCGTAGCAGATGATTTGTTGGTACTAAAATAGCGTGAGCTTGGAAGTATGGTCGCAGTTTTTAAGTTGCCGTGACTAAAGCCAGGGCCAGTTTTTCCACATCAGAATACCGAGTTTCAGCGTCAACCATTGCTCGACTGATATAATAAACGGGCATTTGCACCCCGAAATCTTCTCTTATTAAAGCGGCGCTAACGGCCGTGGAGGACACAGATAGATAAAGAATGAGTTGCTCGTGTGCTACAGGTTTAGATAGAATAGAGGGTGTGCTCATATATTTTTTCAGTTGTTGAAAAGCTTCTTCGCACTGTGGTGTCCACTCCCAATCAGATTTGGCCGTGGCACGGAGGAGTTTGAAGAAGGGTAAGCACTTGTCAGATGCTCGCGAGATGAACCTATTCAACGATGCTATGCGACCAGCCAGACGTTGGACGTCCTTAAGAGTGGCTGGGGATTTCATCTTTATTAACGCTTTTATTTTTTCAGGATTTGCCTCAATCCCTCGCTGGCCGACCATGAATCCGAGAAACTTTCCAACAGATACTCCGAATGCACATTTTTCTGGATTTAGCTTCATCTGATATTTCCTCATCAGGTCGAAGGCTTCTCGAAGATCAGAAAGATGATCGTCTTCTACAATGCCTTTTACGAGCATGTCATCAACGTAGACCTCGATATTCCTACCGATTTGGGCGACGAATATTTTATTGACGAGACGCTGATAGGTGGCCCCTGCATTTTTAAGACCAAACGACATTACCTGGTAACAATATAGTCCTCGATCCGTGATGAAGGCAGTATGTTGGCTATCGGGTTGATGCATCATGATCTGGTTGTAACCAGAATAAGCGTCCGTAAAACTAAGCAGGGCATGCCCAGCTGTTGAATCGACCAGCTGGTCGATCCGCGGCGTCGGGAGGCTATCTTTGGGGCACGATTTGTTCAAATCTGAATAATCGACGCACATTCTCCATTTTCCATTAGCTTTCCGGACGAGAACTACATTCGCGACCCATTCTAGGTAGTCAACTTCTTTTATGAAATTGACCGTAAGCAGCTTCTCGACTTCAGCTTTGATTGCCATTTGCCTTTCTGCAGTGAAGGCACGTCGGCGCTGGTGTACGGGCTTATGCTTCGGGTCGATATTCAGACGATGTGTGATGACGTTGGGGTCGATGCCTAGCATATCTTTGTGAGACCAAGCGAACACGTCTTGGTATTCGGTGAGGAGACAGGTCAACTCATCCCGGAAGGCAATCTTCAAAGAGGATCCCATGTAAACAACTTTGGAAGAGTCATCTTGGGTTAAGTGAATCGCCACTGTATCTTCCCCAGGAGTTCCCGATTGGAGGGCGTTCTCTCTTGGATCTAACGAGTTGTCCGTTGAGGAGTTAGGTGAATCTTGTGCTATCATCATAACGGGTGCTGCTTGTGCTTTCTTTCGGTCTTGTAGGGCTATCTCATAACAGGACCGGGCCTCTTTCTGATTTCCTCGTACAAACCCAACACCATTTGGGGTAGGGAACTTGACGCACAAATACAAAGAATGTAAAGCTGCCCCAACCTTATTAAGCGATGGTCGCCCCAAAATGGCGTTATATGCTGATTTTCGATCTACCACGAGGAAGTTTATGAAGATGGTAGTCTTTGCTGGACTCTCCCCAAAAGTGACTGGAAGATCAATGCTTCCTTTAGGCGTTACCACCTCGCCCCCGAAGCCGACGAGGGGAGTCGAGACTGGCTTGAGTAGGCTTTTGGCAAGTGCCATTTTGTTGAAAGCTTCCAGGTACAGAATATCGGCTGAGCTACCTGTATCCACCATAATACGATGAGTTAGATAATTTGATACCTTTAGTGCGACTACGATGGAGTCTTCGTGAGGGAAGTGAATTCCCACTGCATCTTCAAGGGAGAAGGAAATCAGAGGATGACTGGCTTTTGACGCGCTGGGTGCCTGTTCCAGCCAATAGATATGCTGGGGCTCTTTAGACGCCTTCTGAGTGTATGCTTTCCTTGAAGCCTGAGAGTTGCCCCCGCAAGCTGGTCCTCCGACAATGGTGCGGATTTCTCCAGTAGGTTCAACGTCCTCTTGTGAAGTATGACGATGAGGCGGCTCCTTCTGGCGTGGCGAGGCTTTTGCCCTTTCTGGTGATCGACCTTGACGAGCAACATAATCTTGGAGATGGCCCTTTCGAATGAGAGCTTCGATGTGATCTCGTAGAGATATGCAGTCTTGGGTCCTATGCCCGTGATCTTTGTGGAAGTAACAGAACTTACTCTTATCTCTCTTTTCAGGATCAGATTTGATCTTTGCAGGCCATTTTACATATGGTTTATGCTTGATCTCCATTAACACCTTTTCATGAGATCGATTGAGAGGAGTGTAGTTATGATATTTACCAGAATAAGGTTTCTTGGGAGAGCGATCCCGCCGGTCACGATGATATTTTTTATCCGAAGAAGAGGTTTCCTCCGGCTTGCGCTTCTTACCCTGTGCACCATGACGTGCCAGTGCAACTTCCTCTACATTGATATACTTCTGAGCTTTGGTTTGAAACTCTGCCATAGTTTTTGGAGGGCTTTTATCTAAGGCAAACCTGAATTTCTCGCTCGTGATTCCGGCTATGAGGGCGGTGAGACCTTTTTCTTCGGTATAACCTTCAGTTTGAACGGCTTCGACAGTGAACTGTACTGTGAACTCCTTTATTGTCTCCCCATGCTGCTGTTTCAAATCCATTAGATGGGACGCTGGCTTCTTAATACGAATGCTTCCCATGAATTGAGAAAGGAACAACTCTGATAACTGTGAAAAGGAGCCAATAGATTGAGGCTTTAGCCCCCGGAACCACGTACGAGCTGCTTCCTTCAATGTTAGGGAAAAAGCCCTACACATGATTTCCGAGCCATGTCCCTCCAGTTCCATAAGAGACCTATATGTTTCCAGGTGTTCAAGCGGGTCGCCAATACCTGTATATGGGGTGATAACAGGCGTACGATACTTTCTAGGCAATGGTGCCTCCATGACTTCGCTGGTGAAGGGGGACTCGGATTGATGTATCGTTGCCACAACGGCAGACGGTCGATTTGCCTTATAGCGCTGCTCCATGTCATCAAAACGATCATGGATTCTTTGGAGATCTCCTTCCCATGGTAAAGTATAACCTGACGTTTCGACGGTGGACCCTTGAGGCTGCTGTTGGCGAGAAGCGCTAGAATGTATGGAATGTGGAGGTTGCACAGGGGGTTGGTTGCCAACCAGCATTCAGTTGGGTGGAGGATGATTTGGTTGGACCTGTGGTTCGTCCACAGAGTGTCTGGAAGCCACCGGTATGGGTTGTGCAGGTAACCCTTCGGAAGGCAGCCTCTGAGGCCCCAAGAAATGTTGATCGAGTCGATTTGACAGGGCTTAAAATCAAGCGCTGAGGTTTAGGAGTGTGTTTCCGAGGAAACGCATGGCGTCTTCTTGATTTCCAGAAGCCTCGAATAATGGATTATGAGAAGGCACGTTAGGATCTCCATGAGGGATGCCTGTCGAAGTGATTGGAGGAACAGGTAATGATTCCGTCACGTCAGGCGGAGGTAATGTTTGCCTTGATGTGGAAGGATGAACTGTCTTCTTAGGAGGCATGGTGGAAGGATTTTGATCAGTGGTAGAACGATTGGCTGTGATGATCAAATCGTATTCCCACAGACGGCGCCAAACTGTTTACGTCGAATTCTGTAACAGGGTCCTCCGAATGTTCACCTTCTTTCCAAGCAATTTTCTCTGTGGACCTGAAAGGAGTCAGAAAGCAACTAAGGGTGGCCGGCGTCCAGCCGTTGGCCCTCCGATGCTTAAGTCAGATAGGGTGAGCTAGAAAAGAGAACTAACCAACGGGGGTTAAAGATTGAGTATTGTGTACCTTTTAATGATAAAACCATTCATTTATAGACTCGAATGTCCCTCTCTGTTACGTTAGATGCCGATATCATCGACTGATTTCATGGGATAGGACGTTTATCCTACTTATCCTTGAAACAATCTAATCCAATTAGTCACCCGGTCGAGCACGTTCCTTGATAACGATCCCTTGAGACTTGGAGCCATAAATGGAAATAAGCCCAAAATCAGCCTGTACGGGCTACTGGTACTAAAGGATGAGAGACGTCATCACTGGTCATTAATAAAAGCTGCTTGCACGACGGGAGATACTCGCGAGACCAGGTGCTCACATATTGAGATGTAACTCCGTTCAACGACTTGCGAGAAGGACTGCTCGCGGGTCGAGAAGGAAATTTCCTGCCTTGTTATATCCGACTATCGACCATAAAAGCTTGAAGCCTTGATAATCGCGCTCTGTATTTATCCAACCTGCGAGCCTCGAGCAGATGATCTCGAGAGTCGAATAGGCGCTCCGTATTTATCCAACCTGCGAGCCTCGAGCAGATGATCTCGAGAGTCGAATAGGTGCTTCATATTTATCCAACCTGCGAGCCTCGAGCAGATGATCTCGAGAGTCGAATAAAAGTACTCGCAGAATCAGGACATCATGAAAATATCGGCCCCGAATAGTTAATCTCCGCTATTTTGACTATAACAGAAGACCTCCCTTTGATTGAAAATTTTGTTTCTTTTGATGATGAGGTGGCACAATCTGAAATTTTAAAAGATCAACCAATGCTAGATGATGATGTTAATGCACTCTTCTATGGCATACTAGTGCACCTTATTGGTCGATCATGTGAGTCCATATGTTGTAATGTTGGTTGAGCCTTGGCAAGCTGAAGACTCAAGATTCAAGTGGACAAGAAGCATCAAGGAAGAAGAACAGGTAAATGAGATGCCTTGGTGACCCTAGCCCTTTAAACCAAAACACTCAAAACCTCTTTGATGACTTAGACCAATTAGGTATACCCTTAGTCATCATCATTAGTCTTACAACTCCATGAAAATATGAAAAGTTAGACTAATTAAAGAGGTTGAAGCTATTGTAAACATTTCACTTCAACAGCAGTTTTCGATTGATCTCTGATCAATCAGACAGTAGCTTCGATAGGACTCCGATCCATCGGACAGAAGTCCCGATCAATCGAAATTTGTTATAGCAAGTTTAAAACTCACCGGACAGATTTCCAATCAATTGGACATTCTTCCTATCCATCGAAAGGGGTCCTTCCGATTAATCGGAACATGATTCCGATCAATCAAAATTTGTTCCATAGAACTCTCTGGACAGATTTCTGATCAATCGAACAAGTCTCTGATCAATCGGAAGTGACTTCTGATCAATCAGACTTTTTTTTCGATCAATCGGAGATACGTGAATCTGCCCATTTTTTAACGTTGGAAGAAAATCTATAAAAGGAAGGGGATTCATTTTTTAGCTAAGAGGGGAGATTTTGAGGAGATGAAAGCCACCATTGTTAAAGATCATTAAGAGCTCTATTCCTAACCCAAACAAGTGATCTTCCTTATGATTTATCACAAGAATGGAGCATTCAAAGCTCAAAATGAAGATACACTTGTCCCTCTTTTGATATCTAAAGATTGGATTGATCTTGATAGTCATATTCCTATCCAATACTCTACAATGAGATCTTTATATGTGAGACTCTCTAAGCAAGTCATTCCCATAAGTTGTAAAGATCTCAAACCTACCTCCCATCTACCTTGGTCATCTTAAGAAGAGTATATGCAAGGGGATTGATCGTTGGAGCTGGAGCATTGGCAACGTAACGACATCAACATCGGGGGAGCACAAGGGTATCTGATTGAAGCACAGGAGAGCGGAGATCAAGCAACTTGAAGTGGCACTACAAAAGCCTCAAATCTGATGAGTTAGTTGTCATTTTTCTAGAGTCCATCCACTCTTTTCCTATGGAGAATTGAGTGTAGATTTTGTTTGTCAAACTCGCATTCTAAGGGTGTTTGTCGATCCTTTGCTTATTAGTTGAGCCTAAAACGTAGGGATGTTTACCACGCCTTGGCACGTTTGTCAGGCCTAAAATTCAGGGGCATTTGTCTTTCCTTAGCACGTTTGGCGGGCCTAAACAAGTCTCCAAGGGGAGCCACCAACACGGGTGTGAACGTGTAGGTTGGGAGGAACCTGTAAACTCCCCGGTTAGGTGGATCCGATTTAAAACACCTTGGTTGGGAGGAATCAGATTTAAACTCCCTAGTGAATGCCAGGTGTGCTCAAAGGGGTTGAGTACTTGAACCGAGAGTGGAGTAGACCATGAAGTCGAACCACTATACATGCTTGTGTTTGTAATTATATTTGAGCTACATTTCTTATTATACAAAGTATTTAATTGATTAATTAGGAATGCTTAATTAGGAATATATGTTAGGCACTTGATAGACACATCCACACACACAAGATGTACTTTCACTTCTTGAGTAGACTTGAGCTTATTGATCCATCCTCATTTAAGTCTACTTGAGTTTCATGGATTAGGTTCTTCATTAGTTTAAATCATTTATTAATCTATGCTTGCTTAGAAGGTTGTTTATTGTTTAAACCATATGCTAGTCTTGTGATTGGACCCACTTAGGCTTGGAAGCCAAAGTGTTCTTGTTTAGTTAAAATTGTTAAAATTGTGTAAATAGGCGAAAAAATTTTTTAAAAGATCCTAATCTCCCCCCCCCCCCCCCCCCCCCCCCCCCCCCCTTTCGGACTTTGCCATAATTCTAGTTGCTCCAAGCTTCCGCACGCGTATGCGTTGGTGTCGTGTTAGACTACCGACGTAATTTCAGTGCTTACCACTAAATTTGAAGAATTTTCCTTGGAAGACCTCTCTATAGAGGAGGAATTCATTGCCATTGAAACAGAATTTCTTCAATCATTAAGGGAGGACGAGGACCCTTCATCCAACTATCTCGATTTCCTAGAGGAATGCGTGGTCCACTCCTATGATCTTGAGTGATTAAGGAGTTGGATATTTTGTTAGAGATGGTGTTGGTGCCTGAAGAACATCATTCCATTGATTTACACTCTTTACCATTGTTTGTGGAAGCATCATGCAATTCTACAATTATGGAGGAGACAACTTTAACTGAAGGAAACATGATGAATGTCTCTCCACCATTATAGGTTCTTCAACCCATTGAGAATTTTGACTAAGAGGATCCATTTTTAATCAATCACAATCCAGTCCAGAATTTGATGAGATATCTTTTTACTACTCTTATCTACTCCTTTCATGCCTGTGATGCACATTATGATTGAACCTTAATGAAGGAAAGCACCCATGTCTACTGTCGAGCAAGACTTTAGATGGTCCTCAGAAGAAATTTGTTGAACTTCATGAAGATCCCACTCAAATTTGATCATATAGTCGATTAGAGTAATAAAGGGTAGGTAAGTAGGTTAGGATTTACTTTTCTGCATTTAGGATTGAATAAGTCTCATAGAGACAATAGATGATGCTAGAATTGATCAACTTGCTACCTCAGGTACTCTCGTTCTCACTCTCCTTTGTTTTGTTTCATTGCTCTCATGTCTTGCTTATTGCATATCTTGTTACATTAAGAATAATGTAAGATTTTGGTTGGGGGTAAGATTCTTAGATGAATCTACTAGGTTTTGTGATGTTTCGAGCACTGATGTAGATTTTTTTTCTCAATTCAAAACTCTTTTAGAAAACTTTGTTTCTATGTACTTGGAATATTATAAGTATAAAAGAGAGAGAGATGAAGTGATTAATTTTAAAAACCTTAAATTATTTATAACATGATAGTCTTCTATATTAATTTTCTTATTTTTATGATCGATGGAAAGTTTTGAACACATTTTTAGTTTAGTTCACATTACATGATTCTCATGTTTTGAAGGGATTATGTAGATTTGTAAATTTGCTAGACTAAGATTTAAGGTGTTGAGGAACCAAGCCGGGGAACTTTGTTTATCCTTGTTCATGTGAAGTAAGAAAAAGAATGAAAGATATGGATTTTTGAAAATCCTATCTATGTTTATAGTGAATGAAAAGAAAAATAAAAAGTGATTATATTGAATATTTGTTGATAAATTCTGAAAAGGACTACCTATTACCAACCAGGGGAAGGTCTACCCTAACCTAAGATGGAACTAGGAAGTAGTGTGAAAGCTGTCGAAGGAACGATAAGGCAAATTCTTATCATAGGCATGTCTGGTTGATCTGTACACTTTTAAATCTTTAGTTTCGCCAGTCTATGAAGAAGGTAATCCAGGAAATTCATGAGATGAACTTTCACCATGCACACTAGACCGCACTTGTTCGGATTCTTCTATTTAACAATCAATTGGTGAGGACTTTATGCGAAACACTCATTATATTTAGGGAGTTTAAGATCGCAACTTCTATCACTTGGTTTCTTTGAATTTTGCACTTTTATGACTTGAAGTTTATAAGAGCATAGTTTTCGAGAGAGAGTTGGGTTTTGAAAAGTTGAAGTTGTTTCACACATGCTTTGCTCGAGACTAATAAAAAGTTGGTTGGGGGTGTGTTGAGCCATGAATATTACATATTCTAACCCCTTTTCATCATCACATTATGCATATTTTTTATGATAAAAGACCTATCTAATGCATGTTTTTGTGAATGTAGGAATGAGAGAGAGACTTTACTATTTTGGTGCTAAATAACCACTCCAATACACTTTGAAGATCTAAGGAGGGAAGGCCAAAGAGATGGAGGAAAGAGGTGAAGAAAGAAGAGAAAAATCAGCTCACATAATGGCCTCATGGGTCAAGACCGATCGGCCACCCAAACAGCTTTCATCAAGAGCTGCTGGAACAAGGACTAGATGGGTTCGACCGGTCATGACCCAGTCGGCCATGCACTTTCTAATTTTGGGATTTCAAATAGGAAACAGGCAGTCCCATTTTTGGGTTTTCGGCCCAGTTCATGGGGCCCATCTTGATGATTATTGCAAATCCAATCCGTCCATATTGAAGATTAACTCGACACTGAAAATTTTCAAGTAGTTTCGTGTCGATCGGAGCTACGGATTGACTGTGGCGACCAAAACAATATGAACTATCCAGAAAGTTTCCTGATTTCCGCTGCTCAACTCTGGAATGGTCCAGGTGGCCCATCATTAATGATATGAAAAATTTAATCGGACCATCTTCTAAACCACATCTATATATGAATAACCATAAAGTTTCAGGTCAAAAGGATATGTGGTTTGATCGTACCTGTTGAAAAAAGATGGACCATCCAGAAATATTCCAACTGCGCAGATTTTATGAAAAACTCTAAGTGTACTTATTTTTTCACATAATTCTGGTATTTATTTGGACAATCTAAGCCATCTATCATTTAGAGGATGAATGTTTCTACTAATGTTCAAAATTTGAGACCAATCCAACCTCTGTACACTTCATAGCATTGAAAGCAAGATGACTGGTTCTGAAGGTACTAGAATTGTGCGATTTTGAGTGGCGGTCACTGATCTCATTGGTGGCCCATTCAGAAGATAATCTTAGAAATCTAAACCATCTATGAGAAAGATCATGTTCCAGGAAAGCTACAAATCAAATTTGAAGGCAATCCGATCATTGGTTAAGCCGTATTAAGCGAAAAAAATTTTACTATGTTGCTGTCCTCTTGCTATATTATAAATATGAGAGCTCTCTCCTCTTCTAGGGCAGTGAAGGACGTGGGAAGCAAGGAGATTAAGACCTAAGCCCCTTATAACTAGTTTTTCTTTCTTTTCTTAGTTCTAGTTCTAGTTTATTATGCTTTTTTTAGTTAATCTCTTAGCTAAAGCTAAGAGGTGAAATTTGTAGTTAATTTCAATGCTTAATTCATTTATGCAAGTACCCTTTTCTTAACTCTGAATTTTGAAGTTCTAATTTGAATAAAGTTTAGATTTTTAGATGAATTATGAGAGTTTGTGTACTCCGTACATGAGTTCCTTGCAATTCTCTGAGATCGCCATGATGGGTTTGTTTGGATTTAAATTGTAGTAACCCGGGAGCATGCCATGATCTCCTGGTATGGCTGTTACTTCGAAGGCTACAAGTTCAAGTTCTAGGTGCTTCATTAGAACTAGAAACCCAATTTTCAGATTTGAGTTGGACTGTTTGTGCTTGAATGATATATCCTCCAATTAGATGAATGATAGGACTTTGATTCTAATTGTGTTTGTGCTTGAATGAATGGATTGGTATTGAAATACTACAAGTGGATCCTTGATGCTCTAGTTACCCTCAATTATCAGATTTTCCTTGTTTTTACGTAGTTCTTAAAAATCGATTTCCTAGACTTTCTTAGATTATAGTTATTAGAATGGTTTGAATTGTTTACCTCTTCCCTGTGGATCGACCTCGGTCTTATCAAGATGTTTTTACATCGCAGCCTTGCACTTGAGGTGAGCAAACATGAGTCCAATAACAAATGACAAAAATATGACTAAAATTTCAAAGTACCCAACTCATTCAGAAACACTTGGGGGGTAAGGTTTGGGTTTTGAATTGCTTTTAGATCATTCTCGCCAATTGTTTTTTTACTAGCAGCATGGTACTCACACTCCTAGCAAGCTTTAAAGCAACCCATCTAAACCCAATGAGATGGAAGGAGATGTTGAAGAACTCGGTTTGCCAGTAATAATACAAAATGGATCTTATTATCAAGAGGAGGTGGATAACAACGTGCCGAACTTGAACACTATTACTGTTGAACTTGGAAAATTGTCTGAGAGAGTGGTCATAGAAAAATCTATTCATGCCATGACCCAGCACTTAAAGTCGTTGTATATTTCTATCCATTTAGAGGGTAACCCAGTTACCAGAATTCTGGTCGACAATGGAGCAGTGGTAAACCTTCTCCCAGCTAAAATGTTACCAAAGTTAGGAAAACCAAGGGTTGATCTGATAACGACCGAAGTCATGGTCAATAATTTTGTTGGAGGCGTAACAGATATATATGAAATATTGCCAGTAGAGTTAACAGTGGGGGATCAAGAAAGTGTTAGCTCCTTTCTTTGTGGTCGATATGTCATCTAACTATAATGCGTTGTTGAGGAGGGATTGGATACATTCATTCTCAGTGTATTTTATAATCCCTACATCAGTTCCTGATCTTTTGGAATAGGACAAGGTCGAATTGGTACTAGCCGATAACAAGCCATTTTTTACTACGTCTAATGTGAACAAGGCCTACTTCTATGGGGATGAAGTGGACCGATTCATTTTACTGGAAGTAATAGATATGGATGCCCAGCTGGGATATCCACCTCGAGAAACCCCTGACAGCATTGTGCAAGATATTGTTGTCGTGATTCGTCCAATTAACGACCCGTTAAAGGATATAATACCCTATTAGTTGGTTCCTTGATGCATCATTAAAGAGATCACATGACTAATACAACATTAATCAATCAGAAGAAGGCCGACTTCATGGTCAGAATAAAGAGGCTCAAGGACAGCCTGAAAGAATATGGTGACAGTTTCTTTGTCAATTTGGCTGACACGATAATACCGGCTGATGAGGTGGCCGAAGATGGAATAAGTATGAAAGATTTGGAGAAAGCTCTAGAGAAAATGGAAGACTCTCAAGCTCAGGTTTAAGACTCCTTGATTGAGATAAATCTATGAACCAAACATGATCCTAGACCAACTTTTATTAGCGGTCTATTAGAGTTGCAGGAGCAAGTCGAACTCACGGGCCGGCTTAAGGATTTTACTGATTTTTCACATGGAACTGCCACAAGATGCATGGGTTAGACCGAAGCTTGGTCGAGCACCAACTTATCAACCGCATAAACAACCTCCAAGACACATGACAACGGAAGTTACTTAGAAGATTAAAGAGGAGATCGAGCGGCTGTTAAAGGCAGGATGTATCTGGACCTATCAAGTATGTCGAATGGATCTCTAATGTGATCCAGGTCATAAAAAAGAACGGAACCTGAATTTAGCCAGAACTAAATATGAGTATCCAATGCCTATAGCTGACTAGTAAATCGATCGAGTAGCAGGGCACCAAGTGGTATCATTTATGGATGGCCATTCGAGGTATAACTAAATCAGTATAGCGACCGATGATGTGCCAAAAATAGCTTTAAAGTGCCCTGAACCTTTAGGGACCTATTGTTGGGTGGTTATGCCATTCGATCTTAAAAATGTTAGAGCCACCTATCAAAGGGCGATGAATGCTATCTTTCATAACATGATTGGTCAATTCATGGAAGTATACATTGACAATGTGGTAGTTAAATCAGCCAATATTGGGGACCATTTTTCTCACCTACGCAAGTCCTTTGAGCGAATGAGATCCCACAAGTTGAAATTGAACCCCTTAAGTGTGCTTTTGGGGTTTCAACTAGTAATTTTCTGGGATTTCTCGCCCATCAGCGAGGAATCAAAATAGATCACAATAAGATGTGAGCGATCATAGTTGCTCAACCACCAATGAATTAAGGCAGAGTTACAACCTTTCCTTTGTCAAATTAATTTTATGCGTAGATTCATCTCAAATTGTGCAAGGAAGACTAACGTGTTTTCAAGTGTTGTTTTATATATCCTTTATTTAGCATTGCTTTTATCACACACACACACACACACACACACACACACACACACACACACACACACACACTTAATAGTTAGAGATTTGTATGTTTCATGTGTGAGGAGAGATTTGAAGATCTAAGATGAATAAGCACTTAAAGTGATGATTTAAAGCTCTCAAGGTGATCAAGCCAAAGGATGGGTGTTTGGAGACCTATGTTGAAGATGTGAAGTACCAAAGATACAAGAAAATAAAGTACAAGAGATAGAGAAAAGATTGAAAAATTAGAAGCCCAAAGAACAGAAAAAATTGTTTGTTCGGTGCGACCGAAATTGGCGAAAAAAGTCCAGCAAACCAGTGAAGATTTCAGTCTTAATTGGCTCGACCGAGGCATAATTCGGTGCCACCATGTACATTGTCGGTGAGACCAAACAAGCATAAATCAAGATAATGGGTTGAGTGAATTTCAAAGTTAATTCGACTGCATCCGAAGTGTTCTTCGGTTGGCTTTGTTGCGACCGAAGGCACTCGTCGGTGCGACCAAAGCGTAATAAAAGTGTGTAAATTTGAAGTCAGTTCTAAGGCGATGTAGATTTTTTCTATTTAAGGGAGTGTTTTAGGATTTTCTTCTTAATCTTTCAGTTCTAAGTTATTTTTCATTATTTTTATTCTAAGATGTTAGTCATGTTAGGCTAATCTCTTAGCTAAGGCCAAGAGATGAAACTTGTAGTTAATTTTAATATTTATTTCTTTTGATTTAATAATAATAGTTTGAATGATGATAGTAAGTTGAATTAGTTTGAATTTTACTTAATAAAAGTTCTTGAATTTTTTAGATCCTTGATTCGTTGTGTACTCTATTTACATCAAATGCTTTGATTGAGTGCTTGCTTAGCTTAATAGAGAAGGAATAAATCTGTATAATTGATTGATCTATTGTGAACTCTGGGTATAGTAGATGCTTTTGATTTCCTACGATTGATATTCGAGTTCTTCATCAAAGAATCGCTCAACTGAATTCATATTTTGTTAGTGTTTAATTTAATTTAATAGAATTATCTTCCAATTGGATAGAATAAGAATTTCGATTCTAATTGAGTTATAGAAGTTGAATTGATGGATTAGATATTGAAATTGCTATAAGTGGATTCCTGGATCATTAGTCTTTCTTAGTTATTGTTTTATTCCATTTCCAAATCGCTGGAGAAATCCAAAACCTTTGTTTAGATCTAATTCAATTAATTAATTCTAATCTTGTTTTCACAATTTCCTGTGGATCGATCTTGGACTCACTGAATTAAAACTACATCGCGACCCTACACTTGGGGTTGTCATCCTTTTGGATCAATCATTACTCTACTCTTGGTTACCTGCACTTCTCTCTAAGTGCACTAGATTTCACTATTCTCGTGGTTTTAAATCAGATTAACCATCAACCCTCACATCTTACAATCTCAGATCGCGTTTACCACTTGTCGGTAGGCCCTATCCAGGGACTTACAAAGTTTGGATCTCAAACTCTCACTGATTATAATCTAAGAACTGACTACGTACTCTCCCGTCGAAGGCCCACACAGGGACTTAAGCACGAGATTGGGTCACAATCTCTTGACCCCAATCTCCACAAGAAGGGGATCAAATTGGACTCTAAATTAGAACTTACTAAAAGGTGAGCCCCATTCAAGTGACAAGACAATTAACTTTAGCTCCGTGTTTCTTCAGCTTCTCTACATGCTCCTAAGATCAGCTACTAAGTATCAATGATATACCTATCTAATGCAAGGTAGTTGGGAGAAGTAATAGTGTTTCTTTTTCATATTAAATGTAAAGGTAAATTTTGGAACCATCATATCTGAGCATTCAATGGCTATTAATGACCAAAGGATCTATGAAGGTTAGGTCAACCATTAATGGAAGCTTAAGTTCATACTTCAATCTAAGTTTTGAATACTCATTAATGTGCGATTAAACATACGGATTGAATGATGAATTCAAGAGAAAGAAAAGCAAGGAGGGAAGGATTTGCTATAAAAGCTCTCTCTTAATGCTCTAATCGCGTGTGCTCAACTTGCCCCAAACGCCCTCAAAAGATGTACTTATAGTTGTGAAGAAATGAAAAAAAGGCTAGAAATCTGCCTATCGGCCAGGCCGACAAGGGCCATCAGCCAGCCAATTATGGGTGAAGGCCAGCCGAATTAAGACTGCACAGAAGGATTTTTCAGGCAAACCTACTATCTCAAAATCGGCTTGATCAGTCGGTCGACCAGGTCTGTTGGCCGGTCGATGATAGCCATTGGCTTGTCATAGGCCGACCAAATTAACAGTTTTTAGCTTTCAGTTTGCTGGCATGTTTTGGCCTAGTTTGGCCTGATCGGCTTAACCAGTAGGCTAGTCAACAGGACCTGTCGACCTGCCTATAAAGACCTTTGATAGGTCTAAGTTCAAATGCATTTTACTTAAAGATTTTTCTTAAAAACCCTTTTATGCACGAAACTCTTAAGGTCTTCCCTGATTAAGAAGACCCGTTGGACACGGTTTAAAAGGCTACGGATTTTCCTATAAGGTTAATCCTACTAACCAAAGGGTTTTCGGATTCCTAAGGCCTATCTATATGGTACTTATCAATCATGTCTTAATGAACCTTGGAGTCTTCACTTGGCAAGCGGCTTCAGCTTCAAGTATTGAGTCTTCATTCTTCATTTGGAGCTCACTAGACTTGACACAACCAACTTCATGGCAATTGACAAAATATTGCACTAACACTAGATGTCGAAAAGCGTTATTCTGTAATAGAACAATTGTGTTTATCATTGTATTTTTTATGACCACAAAGTTAAGGCATTATCTACTGGTCGAAAAAGTTAATGTAGTTACAATCACTAATTTAGTGAAGTATATGTTGAATCGTCTGATTTTGAGCAGCCAAATTGAAAAATGGGTTTTGGCTTTATCTGAATTTAATCTTAGGTATTTGCCTCAGAAAGTGGTAAAAGGTCGGGCCATAGCTGATTTTCTGAATGACCACCTGTCTGACCAAGAAAATCAGTTGTCCTCAAAGGTGTTGGATCTGTATCAGGTGCATCTTGCACCTTGGATGCTATTTTTTTTTTTATCAAGTACTAACAAATCGTTAGGGCCTGAAATTATCCTAATCGCTCCAAATTGAAATAGGCGGGAATTTGCGTTCTAGATAAAATTTAAGTGTACTAACAACCAAGCCGAATATAAGGATATGATAATCATTCTGGAGTTTATTAATGTAATTAGGTGCGAGAAACATAAAAGTAATAGGTAATTCACAGCTGGTAATAAATCAAATTGCAGGAACTTTCAAACTTACTAGTCCTACATTATTACCATATTATGCATTAGCATCCCAACTACTGGATAGCTTTGACGACGTCGAGTTAATGCACATGATTAGGGATCATAATGTCAACGCCAATTAAATGGCATAAATAGCATCCGGTTTAGAGTTTATTCAAGGATCAAATTAGAAACTGATCATTGTGTAGAGGAGATCGTTATCTCCGGTCTTGAAAAGGGAGATGACTATGGAAATCTGCCAAATTGAAATCGAGGAAGATGATTAGAGCGCTTTGATCATAAGTTATCTCCAATGCCCCTAGGCTAAGACTAGTACAGACATCAGAAGATCGACCACTAATTACATTATGATCGACAATGAGCTGTGAAATTGTGTCGGTAGTCTAACACGACACCCTACGCATATACACGGAAGCCTGACGGAGCTTGTAGAACTATGGCTAAGTCCTGGGGGGGGGGGGGGGGGGGGGGGGGGGGGGGGAGTGGTTAGGATTGTTTTAAAATCCCTTTTGAAAACATCTTGCCTTATTAAACTAATTAAGCAAGAACACTTAGCTTCCAAGCTTAAGTGGGTCCAATCACAAGGCTAGCATATAATAAGCAATCAAAAACCTAGCCTAAGCATGCATAGATAATCATATGATTTAACTAATCAAGAACCTAATTTATGCAACCTATGTAGACAATATGAGAATGGATCATATGAGCTCATGTCTACACTACTTAGTGAAAGTGCATTTTACGTGTGAATGTGCCTATCTAGGTCCTATCATACATTCCTATCAAGCATTCATAATTAAGCAATTAAATATACAATGCTTAGATAACAATGTGTTCAAATACATCACCAACACAAGCATGTATAGTGGTTCGACCATGGGTTTACTCCACTCTTGGTTCAAATACTCATCCCTTGAGCACACCGATATTCACTAGGGAGTTTAAATCAAGTTCCTCTCAACCTAGGTGTTTTAATTCGATTCCACCCTACCGAGGAGTTTAACGAGGTTCCTCCCAACCTAAGACGGAGATTTTACCGGTTCATCTCTCAACTAAGATGTTTACCGGTTTCATCCCACCTAGAAGTTTGACAAGGATCCTCCCTACCCTTCTGTTCCAATCTAAGAACCTTGCGTATACTCCTGTCGAAGGCTCCCCTTAGAGACTTGATCGAGTTTGTAAATCCAAACTCTCACACTCAATCCTCCACGAGGAAGGAGTGCAACTAGACTCTCACAATGACACTTACTTATCGGATGAGCCCCTTGTTCAGCGCCTCAACTCCACCGATCAATCACTTCGCTTGTGATGCTCTTGAGATGCCCAAGGTGATAGGAGATGATGTGAATTCTCTATAATTAATATGAGTTCCTAGAGGAATTCCACCTAATAGAATCTTTAGAGAGGTTTAGACAAATGATCTACCTATGGTCAAGGTGACTAAAACATCTAAAGATCAAGAGAGAGCAAGTCCATCTTCATATGAGCTTTGAATGCTCCATCTTATGATTAAACACAATGAAGATGGCTTGGAGTGCTTAGGATTAGAGCCTAACAATATGGGCAATGAGGGTGACTTTTAATGCACTAAAATCTCTCTATAGACCCCAAATCGTGTTCAGCCTCTTTATAAAGAAAGCTCAAATGACTGAAAATTGTTAGATTTCGATCGGTCAGCCCTTAATAAGACTGATCGGATAGGGTCCTCGATTAATCGGCCAACCGATTGAATTAGGCCTGGACCAGCGGTTTGGTCGCTGTCCTAACTAGGGTCGGTCGTGACCGGTCGGTTGATATCCAACAATCGGTCGGATGCCCAACCGATTGATCTCAGACCGATCGAATTAAGGTATGGGTCAGAATTAATAATCTTGCTTACACAATACATGAAATGTCATAAATATCATCAACATATAAAAAATATGAATCAAGATGAATCTACACATGTTTCTCCCATACACATGATAATAATTGTGTTTTCACATTCAAACATCAATATGTACAAACCACAAGATAATTTAATGAAACTCAATAATAAACCCACGATTAACAATGCTTATACACATCCACCACATGCATCAAAGTTACATGATCTAAGGTTAAGGAAAAACTTTAAAAAAAAAAAGATCAATAAATGACTTGAAGGAAAAATCCTCACCTTTTAGATGGATCTAGATTAAAGGTTGTAGGAGTTGGCAACGCCTGCTAAAATTAAGAGAAATTCTCTCTCTCTCTCTCTCTCTCTCTCTCTCTCTCTCTCTCTCTCTCTCTCCCTTCTCTCACTCCTAGGGTTTGGACGTGCAAGCGGGTAGAGATGGCTGGATTTTTTTTGTTTTCTCTATAACACATGTTAAGAGAGAGGCTTTCTCTCATATATAACGCCTTTGACGGTCCACATTATGATGTCCATGACTGATATTTTGTGAAATTCATACCACGAATATGATTTAGCATTAAAAGATGAGTCGTAATACATAATTTTCTTAGCTGTCCACTTTCTGAATTGACTGAATTTTTTTAAATGGCCTGACATGTGCTAAAACGGGCTTGATCTCAATTAACGGTTCATGCTTGATGATCAGGGCCCAAAATTGAAAAAAAATTTGTATTCATGATAGGAAAATGATTGGACAAAATATGGTGGTTAATCGATGGTGGGAAATGCTTAGATCTAAAATTTCAACTTTTGGCGAAAAATGAATGGGCTAGCTTTGTGGTTCAACGGTGTAGGATTATAGCTCTGAATCCAAATTTTGTGGAGTCTCGTAGTCATATGAGGCCAAGATATGTTCCAAATTTGAGTTGCGATTGACAGTAGGGAAGTGGGTTAATTGAAATGTTTAGATTTGAAAGGAGTTGGTAACTCGGTTATTTCCTAAAATGAGATAACTTCGCATTTAAGAAAGAGACTTATCAATGTGTGGCACTCAAATCACACTATTGGCCTATGATATGGATGATCTAAGTCACTCACATGAAGAAAAATATTCGAGTACGACTAACCATCCACTTTCCTCACTGATGGACATTAAAATCAAGGGTTAAGGGAATGATTTGCTAATTAGGCCATTTATACAATGATCTAAAAGCTAAAATTTGACGTGTGTAGTTCATGTATGATAAGTAGGCATGGTATAAAATTTCACATCAATCAGATCATGGGAACCATGTGAACTAGAAATCAAGGATCTAAGTTAAGGTGAGCCATTAACATTTTTAGGCACTCAAGATTTCATATTTATACTTATTGGATAATCACACAAATTCTAGGATAAGCATTTACCACTAAGATAATCAGTTTGGTATGGTTACTTTCCCAACTACATTCCTCGATCAACGGCCACATATGCTTATAAGTTAAGATCTCCATGATCGGGGGTCCTACTTGAAAATCTATCTCCACTATATTGTTAGACACTTAAAATTACACTTACCTTTTAGACTGATTCGAAAACGACCTATCTGATTTATTAGAAATTGCGAATTAGGGGATCCAAGGGCATTATCGTAATTATAAAAAAAAATGCGAGTTTTAAGAAATCTAACTGTTCTACATTGTTCATGGCGTCATTCTAAGTAACTTGTCTAAAGGGTCGCCTATTAAATCTCTCACGGATGATCTGTTATTCTCAAATCAAAGTAAATGCTCGATATATTTAATTAAAAAAATTAAAATAAATTCTGAAAAATTCTAAATAAACTTAAAAATTCGGGGTGTTACAACCCCCTTCCTAGAATAGACGACCTATTCGATCAACTGCAAGGTGCCCAATACTTCTAAAAAATAGACTTATAGTCGGGATACCATCAGCTAAGTGTTAAGAAGGAGGACATACCCAATATCGCGTTTAAGACAAGTTTCGGGCACAACGAATTCTTGGTGATGCCCTTTGGCCTCATGAACGCCCCGGCAGTGTTTATAGATCTGATGAACCAAGTCTTTAGTAGGCCATTCCTATACCGATGTGTTATCGTGTTCATTGACGATATCCTTGTATACTCTAAGAGCCGCGAGGAACACGAGCAACACTTGAGAGTCGTGATAGAGACGTTGAAACAACATCAGTTGTATGCCAGTTTTCGAAAATGTGCCTTCTGGAAGGAGGAAGTGAATTTCCTTGGGCACGCTAGTTACTAAAGAAGGTATCGCAGTAGACCAAACGAAAGTTACGCCAGTACAAGACTGGGAACAACCAAAGTCAACAATCGAAGTAAGAAGCTTCCTAGGGTTAGCCAGGTATTATCGCCGCTTTATTAAGGATTTTTCTAAAATCGCGAGGCCGTTAACGCAATTGACCTGCAAGGATGTCAAATTTGAATGGAATGAGAAGGCAGAAGTTGCATTCCAAGAGCTCAAGGATAAGCTCACTTCTACCCCTGTACTAGTTTTGCCTAAGCAAGGAGTTAAATACACGGTGTACATGGACACGTCTCGTGTCGGACTAGGATGTGTGCTGATGCAGAAGCACAGAGTGATCGCCTACGCGTCTTGTCAACTGCGAAAGCATGAAGACAACTACCCCACACACGACCTGGAATTAGCTGCGATCATTTTCGCATTGAAGTTATGGAGGCACTACCTATATGGGGAGGAGTTCGAGTTGTTTTGCGACCACAAGAGTTTAAAATATATTTTTACACAACATGACCTAAACCTGAGACAACGGTGTCAGATGGAAATGCTTAAGGGCTTCCATTTTGACGTGTCCTACCACCCAGGTAAGGTAAACCTGGTAGCTGACGCTTTGATTCGCAAACGGGTGATTGAATTTGCAGCCCCTCTTATGGTGGAAGAATGGAATATGGTTGAGTTTCTACGGGACTTTGAGCAAAAACTCACTGTCGAAAGAGCCCTACGAAATGATAGTCCACCTTTGAGTAGAACCCAAGGTAGATTATAAAATTTTAGAAGCCCAAGATCAGAATGGAGCGTTGCGCAAGAAGAAGGAACTGGTAGAAAATGGAAGTTTACCGGGATGGCATATCGGGAGTGATGTGGGCTTACGTTTCCAAGGCTGCTTATGCATCCCAAATGTGCAAGAGCTGAAGATCGAAGTTATGGATCTGGCCCATAAAACCAAGCTCGTAATGCATCCATGAAGCACGAAGATGTACCAGGACATGAAGAGAAATTATAGGCGGGATAATATGAAGCACAAATTGCAGAATATGTATCTCAGGTGTTTTACTTGCCAGCAGGTCAAGGCCGAACACCGACAACCTCCCAGCCTGTTGCAACCTATGCCGATAGCGAAATGGAAATGGGACTTTATCTCAATGGAATTTATCGCATGGCTACTTAGAACTAAGAAAGGGCATGACTCCCATTTGGGTCATAATGGATCGGTTAACCAAATCAGCCCACTTCTTGCCCGTGCACACCTCGCAAACCGTAGAAGATTTGATGCAGGTATATATTAACGGAGATTGTGAGGTTGCACGGGGTGCCTCATGAAATAGTGTCAAACAAAGATACTCATTTTACCTCGATCTTCTGGACGCGAATTCAGCAGGCCATGGGTGCAATATTAACCTGTAGCATAATATTCCACCCCCAGACAGATGGGCAAACTGAATGAGTGAACCAGGTGCTGGAAGATATGCTCCACGCATGCACTCTGGATTTTAAAGACAGTTGGGATGATTGTCTCCCCTATGCCGAGTTTGCTTACAACAAAAACTACCAAGCAAGCATCGGCATGGCCCTGTATAAGGTATGGGCGCCCCTATCGAGCTCTACATTGTTGGTCAGAAGTAGGAGAAAGAAGAATGCTTGGTCTAAATCTCGTATAACAGACATCCCAGAAAATTCACATTATCCGAAGGCGTTTGTAAACGGCCCAAAGCCGCCAGAAAAGTTATGCTGACAGGCTGTCCTCGACCTCTGGAATTTGAGGAAGGAACTCATGTCTTCCTGAAAATATCACCGATGAAAGGGATACTACGCTTTGGCAAAAAGGGCAAGTTAGCTCCGCACTATATCGAGCCCTTTCATATCCTAAATCGTGTAGGCGCAGTCGCCTATTGCCTCGCATTGCCAACACCCCTCGTGGGAGTTCATGACGTGTACCATGTTTCTATGTTGAAGAAATACGTACCAGACCCATCCCATATCATTAAGTGAGAGCATGTCAAACTCCAAAAGAATGCTACTTATGTGTTCCAGCCTACCCACATCTTAGACAGAAAGGAACAGGTCTTCCATAACAAGACTATCCCATTAGTAAAGGTGCTTTGGACTCACAACTCTGAAGAACAAGCCACATGGGAAATTGAAGCCAACATACGAAAGAATTATCCTCACCTACTGGAAGAATATGGCCAGGTACAATTTCGAGGATGGAATTATTTTTCTTAAGGGGGTAGATTGTAACGCCCTAGTAAAACTATCACCTAGGGACCGAGCATGTGCTTGGGTCCGTAAAGCATAAATGCCTTTAGCATGACTAATACACCCTCTTGAACTTAGAAAAATCCTAGTTGCATGGCACTTAGAGCTCAGGTGCACTCGATGCTGCTCGAAAAGGCCCGACCTGCCGCTTGTCTCGTGGCCGACGAACTTGAGATTTGGGTAGTACAAACAGCAAGTCGGGCCTGACAACCCTGGATGAGCGTCATGGCGTCACCATCACCTGAATCAATAAAAATTTAAGAACAAGAGAAAGCACTTGGAAGTGCAAATACTTTTCTCACCAAACCAAATCTAGGCAATCATTACTTGAATTGCCTTTTTCCAGATAGACCATTCGAATCCTTGCATGGTCATGGGGCTACTTACCTGAGACCTTAATACAATAATAATCTTGGCCCCAAACCTGCGGTCCCAATCGATAATCGGAGACCGTTAAACTGTTCCGCCTGTGGATTTGTTATGGGCCGTGACCTGAAAATTATAAGATTATAAACGTGGTAAGATCCTGGCCCAGGAAAGCTACCCCGTGGTCCAGATCGGGCCAGATCGAGCTAGATGGGCCCCACACTACCAAAAGTAGGCCTAAAAAGTCATTTATAAGCAACTAAAATTCTTGGGGGCTATAGCTTCTATTTGCCCAAAATATAAGAAGCCTCCTCTCTCAGCCACTTCTTATTTCTCTCAACATAAGCTTAGAAGAGAGAGAGAGAGAGAGAGAGAGAGAGAGAGAGAGAGAGAGAGAGAGAGAGAATTGAAGGAGAGGAGCAAGCCCAAAGGAGCTCTTGCATGTCACTCCCCACCTTCTACCACATCTCCATCATTGTGTGGGAGGAAGAGGAGCCACCCAATTCAGGTTGAACCACTTCCACAGGTGAGAGAGATGGCCCTCACTCCTAAGATTTCCTGAATTCTTGCTAAAATTGACATTTTCCCTGACATGCAACCTCCTTCCTTGTAGGGATCTCAAGGTTTCTCAAGACAATGAGGTGTGTACCATTTACCTTTAGGTTATCTTGCACCACATTCAAGAGACATGGATAATGCCTAAATTCTTAAATAGATATGCTAAGAGATTGTAGAATGTCTTAGGAATTTTGTTCAATAATTGTTCTAAAGTGAGAATTTCTTTGATTATGTTGATTGCACTACCATGCATGCTCCCATCTACGCATGTTCATTTTAGCAGACATATTTATAGCATGGAAAAATCAAGAATTTGTTAATTTATCTAGGAAGTGTTGATATTTTAAGGTGTATGAAGTACATTCTGTCACATGCTGGGAAATGTCGGATGATTGTTGAAAATTTGACTGAAATTCTCAGTATTGTGTGGTGCAATGTATTACAAATTGGAAGGAAAGGTGGTAAATGAAATTTTGTCGGGTAGTCTAACACGACACCTTATGCATACACGTGCGGAAGCTTAAGGAGCAACTAGAATTATGGCTAAGTCCTAGAGGGGGTGGGTTGATTAGGACCTTTTAAAATCTTTTCGCCTACTTAACAAATTTAGCAAATCAAACTATGTAAGCGATTAACACTTCGGCTTCCAAGCCTAAGCGGTCCAACAAAAAAACTAGCAAATGATAAATGCAATTAACAACCTGGTCTAATCAACACATGTAAACTATAGAGGATGGACCAATAAAAGCTCAAGTTTACATGAGGAGTGAAAGTACATCATGTGTGTGTGGATGTGCCTATCAAGTGCCTAGCATACATTCCTAACTAAGCATTTATAATTAACAAGTTAAACGCAATGCATAAAGAGAAATGTGCTCAAGAACAATTACAAACACAAGGATGTATAGTGGTTCGACTACTTGTCTACTCCACTCCCGGTTCAAGTACTCAACCCCTTTGAGCACACCGGCATTCACTAGGGAGTTTAAATCTGATTTCTCCCAACCAAAGTGTTTTAACTCGGATCCACCCAACCTGGGAGTTTACAGGTTCCTCCCAACCTACACGTTTGCAGCCGTGTTAGTGGCTCCCCCTTGGAGACTTTTTTAGGCCTGACTAACGTGCCAAGGAACGGCTGACGTCCCTGAATTTAGGCCCGGCAAACGAGCCAAGGAGTGCCGAACAACCCCTAGTCTTTAGGCCGACAAACAGGCCAAGGAACGGCTAACGTCCCTAGATTTTAGGCCGAATAATAGGCCAAGGATCAGGCAAACGACCCTAGTTCGAGTTTGTCAAACAAACTCTACACTAAACTCCCACAGGGAATTAAGTGGATGGACTCTTAACAAGACAACCTTACTTGTTGGATTAAGCCCTTTTGTAGCGCCTCTTTGGGTTGCTTCTTCTTGCTCTCCTGTGCTTGAATCGGCTCCCCTTGTGCTCCCCCGATCTTTGACGCCGCTACTTTGCCAAGGCTTCAACTCCAAGATCAGCTACTTTGCATGTGATGATCCATTGGAGATGCCCAAGGTGCTAGGGAATGGTGAAACCTCTACAAATGGTAGGAAATGGGTTTCCTAGAGGAATGCACCTATTTGGACTCCTAAGTAGTGTTTAGACAAGGGATTTAACTATGATCAAGGTGTCTAAATCCTAGGAATCAAGAGGGAACAAGTCCATTCTCAACATGCCATTGAATGACCCAAGCTTATGATGAAAACACAAGGAGAATTACTTGCTTTGGGTTTGGGATAGAGCCTCTGATGGTCTCTAGCAATAGTGGCTTTTATCTACTTAAAATCCCCTCTTCGCCCTAAAATCGAATCCCCTGCTTTTATAAAGTTTCCTCCAACGGTCAAATAACGGGCAGATTTGTGTAGGGTCGGGCGGCAGATTGGGTCAGGCGCCCAGAATCCAGTCCATTTTAAGAGTTTAAACACTGGACAGAGTTGAGCCTGGTCGAGCGCCCGGACAAGTTGTGGTCGGGCGCCCGGTGTCCATTTTTTCACAAGTCGGGCGCCCGGTGTAAACTTGGTCGGGCGCTCGGAATTCAATCCTCGACGGGTCTTGTGCTGCTGGACGATTTTTGCACTGGTCGGGCGCCCGATGACCCTCTGGTTTTAAGGCCAACTCACATTGGGGGGGGGGGGGGGGGGGGGGGGATTCCTCTCAGGTTGGGCGCCTGGTGGACACTGGGCCAGGCGCCCGGACATGCATGAATTTCTGTTGTTTTCAGCAGAACATGCAACCTTTTGGCCTTTCTTTCGGTGGACTTTTGGGACACCTACGGCCAATCTAAGATGACTTAATGATATGCCAATTGGGTCATGGTCATCTAGAGGTTTATGGTTTAGGGTAGGTATTAGGTTCGGGCTCACCAAGGCATCACTTTTACCTGTTTCTTCTTTCTTGATGCAGCTGGTCCATCTTGAGTCTTCGGTCTTCGTCTTCATTAAGCTCAACCAACACTAGACTCACTGACCTAAGTAATTGACAAACAAGGTGCACTAGTATGCCACAGAAAAGTGCACTAACAATCTCCCTCTTTGTCAATTACTTACAAAAACCTATCCTACCAAAACAAAATACATTACATGTCAAAATTTAAAAATTTACAACTCGAAACACTAAAACATGTAACTAGGAAAGCTCCTCTTGAATGCTCCCCCATAACCTGTCAATCCCTGAATCACAAAACATAGCAAACTAGTTTTGGTGGGACTTGATCTTTCTCCCCCTTTTTGTCAGCAATTGACAAACTATACTCTCCCCCTTAATGATATATCGATTAAGGTTAAGGTAAGAGTAGATAGTATGTCGCAGTTATAACTATAAGCACATGCTAACTAGAGAGAGTATAGGGTGCATGATCATATTAAACATAGAGCATGCATGGGAACATGATTAACAAGAAAATGTATTATTCTAAGGATAGTTAATCATGCAAAATTGGTCATCTATGATATACTTTAAGCATTAAAGCTCAAGGGCTTATAGCCCAATCAACCAACCTCCCCAAATGGTATATCAAAACCAATAAAAAATAAAGATTAGCATATAATTAAGCATGAAATTCAGCAAGATTAGCTAATCTAAGCATGGTGATAATCTAGCAAGCAAATGTATCAAATAAAAGCAAGGCTAAATTATCAAAATTTGGGCTAATGAGGCTTGAATCCTCTGATTTGCCCATACATATAGAAATGAGGCTGAAATTCTCAGATTTACCTATCAATGCCTTTCTAGCTACCATCTCTAACTATGTTTAGTTTGATTAGCCTAAGGGTAACTAATTTTCACAACACCCTCATAGAATGTAGCATGAGGTGAGGGGTTGGGGAACTCCTTTTTCTCCTAGAAGGGAAAGCGGTTGGGATCATCTTTTAGATTAGGGGGGAGAGAGATAGTGGTGGAAGCCATGAGAGCTCTCACAATGTCTTGGCTCTCACCACTATTGGAGTCGTTAGATTTAGAGTTTGACTCATCCTGTATCATCCCACGTGGCTACCATAGCCTTTTTACCTTCCGATTTAGGCGTTTCCGGACAATCTGAAGCAATATGGTCACGTTGACCGCAACCTAACATCGAACAGATGAAGGTTTGGATGATTTCCCTTTATATTTATCACCCTTCTTGTCCTTCTTGTCACGATTATTCCCTTTCTCAAACTTGAGGAATCTCTTGAATCTTTCATTGAGATCGCCATCCTCATCATCGCTATCTTCGAACGAGTCACTCTTAATTTTCTTTTACTTATGTGAGTGTCTATGTGAAGATCTCAAAGCGATGTCATTCTTCTTAGAGGGGGCCCTAAAGTGTAGTTCATGAGTTTGTAGAGAACCTATAAGTTCTACTACTTTCATGTTATCTATGTCTCTACACTCTTCTAAGGCAACTACCTTGGTACTAAATCTTTCCCGGAGGGATCTAAGAATTTTTCTACACAACCTACCTTCCGGAACCCTTTCCCCCAAGGCAAATATGGAGTTGTAAATATCAAAAAGTTTAGTATAAAACTCCATGAAGGTTTCAGTCTCTTCCATCTTAATGTTTTCAAGTTTGGTGGTTAAGAGCTGAAGCTTTGAGTGTCTTACTGTGCTGGTTCCCTCGTGGGTTACTTCAAATATATCCCACGCTTCTTTTACAGTTGCGCATGTGAAAATGCGCTGCAAATTCTTCCAAGGAAACACCACAGTAGATCGCATTGAGAGCTTTGGCATTTGCCACATATTGAGCTCTCTCACTGTCATCCCTATTTCTCATCATCTTTAGGAATGACAATGATCTTACCATCAACCTCCACTTGTACAGTGGGCAAAGAATATCCATTTACTGTTGCTGCCCACACGGATCGGTCGATGGATTGGAGAAAAATCCTCATTCTAGCCTTCCAATAGGTGTAGTTCGATCCGTCAAAGTATGGTGGACGGTTGACAGTATTCCCATCTTGGTTAGACATGATGCTAGTGCTTCAGTATCGGATCTCACTCTAGACGGTTAAGTCCTTGAAGAGTAACCCGCTCTGATACTACTTGAAATTGCGTCGGGTAGTCTAACACGACACCCTATGCATACACGTGCGGAAGCTTAAGGAGCAACTAGAATTATGGCTAAGTCCTCGGGGGGGCTGATTAGGACCTTTTAAAATCTTTTCGCCTACTTAACAAATTTAGCAAATTAAACTATGTAAGCGATTAACACTTCGGCTTCCAAGCCTAAGCAGGTCCAACCAAAAGACTAGCAAATGATAAATGCAATTAACAACCTAATCTAATCAACACATGTAGACTATAGAGGATGGATCAACAAAAGCTCAAGTCTACATGAGGAGTGAAAGTACATCATGTGTGTGTCGATGTGCCTATCAAGTGCCTAGCATACATTCCTAACTAAGCATTCATAATTAACAAGTTAAACGTAATGCATAAAGAGAAATGTGCTCAAGAACAATCACAAACATAAGGATGTATAGTGGTTTGACTACTTGTCTACTCCACTCCTGGTTCAAGTACTCAACCCCTTTGAGCACACCCGCATTCACTAGGGAGTTTAAATCTGGTTCCTCTCAACCAAGGTGTTTTAACTCGGATCCAGCCAACCGGGGAGTTTACAGGTTCCTCCTAACCTACACGTTTGCACCCGTGTTGGTGGCTCCCACTTGGAAACTTTGTTTAGGCTTGACTAACGTGCCAAGGAATGGCTGACGTCCCTGAATTTAGGTCCGACAAACGAGCCAATGAGTGCTGAACAACCCCTAGTCTTTAGGTCGACAAACAGGCCAAGGAACAGCTAACGTCCCTAGATTTCAGGCCGACTAACAGACCAAGGATCGGCAAACGACCCTAGTTCGAGTTTGTTAAACAAACTCTACACTCAACTCCCACAGGGAATTGAGTAGATGGACTCTTAACAAGACAACCTTACTTGTCGGATTAAGCCCCTTTGTAGCGCCGCTTTGGGTTGCTTCTTTTTGCTCTCCTGTGCAGCTCCAAGATCAGCTACCTTACATGTGATGCTCCATTGGAGATGCCCAAGGTGCTAGGGAATGGTGAAACCTCTACAATGGGTTTCTTAGAGGAATACACCTATTTGGACTCCTAGGTAGTGTTTAGACAAGGGATTTAACTATGATCAAGGTGTTTAAACCCTATGAATCAAGAGGGAACAAGTCCATTCTCAAGATGTCATTGAATGACCCAAGCTTGTGATGAAAACACTAGGAGAATGACTTTCTTTGGATTTAGGATAAAGCCTCTGATGGTCTCTAGGAATGGTGGATTCTATCTCCTCAAAACCCCCTCTCTTCGCCTTAAAATCGAATCCCCTGCTTTTATAAAGTTTCCTCCAACGGTCAAATAACGGGCAGATTCGCGTAGGGTCGAGCGCCTGGTCAGATTGGGTCAGGCGCCCGGAATCCAGTCCATTTTAAGAGTTTAAACACTGGACAGAGTTGAGCCTGGTCAGGCGCCTGGACAAGTTGTCTTCGGGCGCCCGATGTCCATTTTTTCACAGGTCAGGCGCCCGGTGTAAACTTGGTTGGGCGCCTGGAATTCAATCCTCAGACGGGTCTTGTACTGCTAAACGATTTTTGCACTGGTCGGGCGCCCAGTGAGCCTCTGGTTTTAAGGCCAACTCACATAGGCGGATTCCTCTCAGGTCCAGCGCCCGGTGGACACTAGGTTGGGCGCCCAGACAGGCATGAATTTTTGCTGTTTTCAGCAGAACATATAACCTCTTGGCCTTTCTTGAAAGTATGTCGGTAGTCTAACACGACACCTACGTATGTGCGGAAGCTTAAAGAGCAACTAGAATTATGGCTAAACCTATAGGAGGGGGGTGATTAGGACCTTTTTTTTTTAATTCTTTTCGCCTACTTACACAATTCAACAAATTAAACTAAGTAAGCAAGAACACTTTAGCTTCCAACCCTAAGTGGGTCTAATCACAAGACTAGCATATGATTAAACAATAAACAATCCTAGTCTAAACATGCATAGGTAAATAAATGATTTAACTAATCAAGCTCCTAACCAATGCAACCTATGTAGACTTATGAGAATGGATCAATGAGCTCAAGTCTACACACCTAGTGAAAGTACATCTTGTGTGTGGATGTGCCAAACTAGTGCCTAGCATACATTCCTATCAAGCATTCATAATTAAATAATTAAACATCCAATGCTAAGATATCAATGTGCTCAATATAATCACAAACACAAGCATGTATAGTGGTTCGACTTTGGGTCTACTCCACTCCCGGTTCAAGTACTCAATTCCTTTGAGCACACCGGCATTCACTATCGGAGGTTTTAAATGAGGTTCACCTCTCAACCTTTACACGGAGGTTTTACTGGTTCACCTCTCAACCATAACTGGAGTTTTGGACAAATGGCTAATTCTCAACCCGAACGGAGTTTTGGACATAGACTAACTTTCAACCCGACGCACGTTCACTCCCATGTCGGAGGGTCCCCCTTGGAGAATTAGTTTAAGCCCGGTTAATGGGCCAAGGAACGGCTAACGTCCCTAGATCGAGTTTGACAAACAAACTCTAAATGAAATCTCAAAAAAGACAACCTTACTTGTCGGATGAGCCCCTCGTTCAGCGCCGGTTTGGGTTGCTTGATCTCCGCTCTCCCGTGCTTCAATCAGCTTCCCTTGCTCCCACGATCATGTTGCTGTTGCGTTGTTAATGCCTCAGCCACACTTGATCAAACACCTTGCATGTGATGCCTTTGAGATGCCCAAAGTGATAGGAGGGTAGGTTTGAGAACTCTACAATTAATGAAAATGGGTTGCCTAGAGGTTCTCTCCTACAACGATCTCATCTTAGAGTTTTGGACAAGGATATACCAATAAAAAAGGTTCCAACTCTAGAGATCAAGAGGGGATGAAGGTCATCTTCTTCATGAGCTTGGAATGCTCCAATCTTGTGTTAAAGCACAAGGAAGATGCCTTGCATAGGTTGGGAATAAGCCTCAAATAGTCTCCAACAATGATGGCTTCACTCCTCTCGAAATCCCTCTCCTTGCCCCTCAAAATGAGCCAAGCCCTTTTATAGAAAAATATGCAACGGATCTAAAACGGGCATAAAACGGCTAGTGCCGACCGGTTGTGACCAGTCGGCCAGGGGTCCACGACCAGTCTGGACTGGTCGGCCACAGCAAAACAGGTGGACAGGGGCTGCTGTGTATGGGGAAGGGTCTGCCCAACTGGTCAAGACCGGTCGGACCAGCCCAGCCGACCGGTCACGACCAGTCAGTCCTAAGCCTGCTCAAGACAGCATGCTTGCTATATAAACTGGACACACGTCCGACCGGTCTTGACCGGTCAGTCCAGTCCAGCCGACCGGTCGTGACCGATCGGACAGGCCTGGGTTCAGCATGTTTGATTGCTAACCCATCCATTCTCCAACCCATTCACAATAGCCTAGATTTGGGTGATCTTTTGGGACACCTAGGGCCAATCTATGATGACTAAAGGATTCCTATATGGTAAAGGTCATCAAAGAGGTTAAATGGTTAGGTTTTGGTCAAGTTTAAGGCACATCAAGGCAACTTTTACCTGAATCTTCCTCCTTTATGTAGCAGGGCCACTTGAGTCTTCGGTCTTCATCTTCATTAGGCTTAACCGACACTAGACTCACTGACGTAAGTGATTGACAAACAAGGTGCATTAGTATGCCACAGAAAAGTGCACTAACATTTCTTTTAGTGGACTTTTGGGACACCTAAGGCCAATCTAAGATGACTTAATGGTATGCCAATTAGGTCATGGTCATCTAGAGGTTTATGGCTTTGGGTAGGTACTAGGTTCGGGCTCACCAAGGCATCACTTTTACCTGTTTCTTCTTTCTTGATGCAGCTGGTTCGTCTTGAGTCTTCGGTCTTCGTCTTCATTAAGCTCAATCGACACTAGACTCACTGACCTAAGTAATTGACAAACAAGGTGCACTAGTATGCCACAGAAAAGTGCACTAACAGTAAAGTACTAGTATAATTATATAATTATTTATTGTGTCGCTTAAATCGAGAGTCAGACAAAAATTGGAGCGGCTGCATAGGTCAGCCGCTCCCTTGAAACCGAGAGTCGTCAGGTAAGGTGGATTTTGGGTCTCCGACTGTGGTTTGGGAACCACACAGGACATAGGTGCCTAAGGTCAGTCTCCCGTCATCCTCTCGGTTGATGATTGCCAGCCCCAAAAACCAGTATAGGCATTGTATGTGATTTGACGCCCTAGTCCGAATCTCACACCAACACTCCCAACGTGTGGGCCCACTAAAAACTATATGGTGGATGATCCCCAAGACTCATGAGCTGGGGATGGTGGTATGTAACCTATGCCCATGTTGTGTGCCTACGTTGGGCTGGTGCCTCCCCGTAGTGTCCCTACATTGGGGTGGTGCCTCCTCGTAGTGTTCCTTAAGGACCCGTGGAGGCGACGTGCCTACCACCTGACTGCGGGGAGTGGTATGACCAAACCTTCCCCGCCTGAGTCGGGCGTGGCTAATGAGTCACGCCCGAACCGAGCGCTTGAGCTATTCGCCTAAGCTGGGATCAATGAGGTTACTGGCGATGATATGTACTCACCCGCAAGGAACCAGATGATCCTAGATCGTCCAAGTAATATGATGAAGGTGTGGTTGGCGAAGTCAACCGGCTGGATGCTAATACGGAAAGATTAAAGGCTGGACTAATCATGCATGGTTCAGCATGGCATTCATGATGAGCAGGTGATGGGGTCGTGCCTCATTCACTGGCGGCTCAGTCTGTGCGGGTGATCTGGTGGTGTCACTCATTGTCTGTTGTGGCATATTGGAGATCGGGCATGCATCTGCACCACATGCACGCATGCATTTAAATAACCATGTTCAATGATATGATGTACTGCCTCTTGACTGATATACTTCTATCTCATTATCTATGATTGTTACATTTATGCATGAGTAACTTATAGGAAATGTTACCACTAAGTTGGCCACTCACTCCTTTTCTGGGACGATGTTTTAAAACACCAACCAGACGACCCGGGTGACGCAGGTGTACAGGAGGCGATTGCGGCGATAAATTACGTGGAGGAGGGTGATCCCGAGGACCCACATTTCCAGCTCTCAAGTGACCAGCTGTAGAGAGAGTTGCAGTTTTTGCTAGCTTTGGGGGAGATAGCGTCGGGTGGCGTTCCTGTATAGTTTGTTTTGCTAGCATTTTGGATTGAGGGTATTGAGACTCTAGCGGGTCCCGTCGAGTGAGTCAATTGTTACAGATTGTCCTCTTATTTTGCTTTATATATACTTGTGCTCTCACTTCTTATCTTGGTTATACTTATTCATGTTATCGCTTCAAACTGGGATGTCAACTCAAATTCGAATTATTATACTATCTAACTGCATATGCTGCATTATGTGGACCCGGGATATTGGGAGCCAAGGATACCCGCGGCCTTTGGTATCCGGGGTGCTACATTAGCATACAAGCTGCTTTGCCAACCACACAATGGCCATTATAGCCTTATAAAGCTTGATTAAGACAATCATAACAGGTGGAAACACCAAATTTGAAAATGTTATCACCAAATATCAACCAAAATTGCATAAATGCGGTTGCATTACCAATATTTTGGCATATCTTAATTTCTCACAATCTTTTATTGCAAAACCATCTAAAAAACAGTATTGCCCAGTTGTAGTTGAGTTTTAGTATTTCAACATATGCATATTTCTAATATAATTATTTATGATCTCGTAAAATGTTTTATCTTTAGAAAGACTTCCTCGATAATATTCCAAGAAAAACCTCATATTTTGCCACTGGGAAAGGGCGGCAATTGGTATGGATTGAACCGAGCCAACCATGCCCCAGCTTGCACCATAAAGTCCAAGGACCAAGCCTGATGTGCACCTAGCGGAGTGGGACCACGGACAAACCCGAAAAGAATCAATGAGACTAGGGCCTCACATGGACCAACCCTCTTGATCGAGCAGCTTACCTACGCACAAAGAAACAATATATTTGGAGTGGAAACCAACGCAAGATATGTTCCATAAGCAATCATCAGAAGCATATGATAGAACACAAGTACACAATGTTTACGTCGGATTTGGTAACAGGATCCTCCAAACGTTCATCTTCCTTCGAACCAGCTTCTCTCCAAACCTAAAAGAATAAAAGAGAAAACTAAGGGTGACTGGCATTCAGCCGTTGGCCCTCCGAAGCTTAAGTCAGACGAGACATGGTTATAAAGTGAAAAACTGGATATGAGCTTAGAGATTGTGTACCTTTATCATCTGTGAGGCCATATACTTATATAGATCAAGGTGATCCAATCTATTACGCAGGCCGTTAAGATCACTGCTGATTTTGGGGATAAGATGCTTATCTTGTTAATCCTTAAACATGGGGGATGACCTAGCAACCTTGAACGTCTAACTGATTACGTCTCTTGATGGAAATGTTCAGAGTTATGGATAAAAACGAACCAAAACTAATCTGTACAGACTGATACTAAAAGGCAGCGATTATTCGTCTCGAAGATAACCTCATTAATAACCTTGAAGTGGGCTGCTCGCATATTGATATACGATCCCTTTCGACGACCACGAGCCGAGCTGCTCGCATGTGAAACCTTTATGTCGTAACCAAGGAGTAAGACAGACGAATTATGAAAATACCCTCATCCGATGACCAGCGACCAAGCCAGCTCGCATATTCGGAAGTGTATAACGTACTTTTACGATATGCGAGCCTCGACCATAAGGGCTCACAGGCTAAACACCACAAAAAAGGCGCTCGCGGGTCTTGAGTCTTTGATAGATTCAACCACCGCTTTTCGGCTATAACACACAAGAAGTCAAACAAGGGTCGTGATAGAATGACCTAAGCTCACAAGTCAGCCCAAAAAAATGACAGGCCAAACATGCCATGCCTAAGCAGGCCCACAGGCCTAGCTTAGGACGCATGCTGAGAGGTCCAGCCCATGAGCTACGGACCTTTGTCCAGCCCACCCCACATGCAAGCTGAGGAATCAAAGCTTGGGCTGGGCTACCTTCCAAATACTCGGCCAGCTATATTAGAATTTTACTGCAACTTGTAGGGTTGCGTTGGCCACAACACGAACAATCATTCGTTTTATGCAAAAGATTCAATTCCTTTTTGTGTACACCCAACCCCACTCTCCCTCCCAGCTTTTCACCTGCTGCTGCTACTGCTACAAATGACCCCTTCATTTGAAACACCAAAAACAATTACAACTACCATATCAAACTCAGAATATATTCTTATCAATTTATCTACCCAACCATATCCATTTTTTCTTTAACCAAGTTCCTTCTCACAATGCCAATGGGCCACCACCATCTCCATCTTCTGGGCCGTCCAAGTGAATCCTCTTCAAACATTCTACAACCCAAGTTGCTTGGAAGAAAAAGAAAAAACAATCCCAGCTAGAAACTAATGCCGCTGCATCTCCTGTTTGTAACTGATCAGGTTCAGCTCCCACATGCATTCTGATTCCTTCTGTTTCAGTGCCATCCCCATGCTGGCTCCCTGCTAACCACCATTACTGAACAGCTGCCTCATGGTCCCCATGTCCCTACTCTCACCATTCATTGACACCAGGCCCAAGTTCAAATCAAGACCTCACTGCGGGACCCCAAATCCATTTGGACCAGACAGCGAACCCATCAGGTTCATGAGAAAGCATTGTTGGGATAAGGGAAAAGCAGCAAACAACTGGCCTAGTATCTGGGTATAACAGTGATTCTTGAATCAACCATGCAAGGGAGGGAACAAGTGGACCCATACAATTGTGAGGCAAGAGACATGGCGGTGGGCCAACTGTGAGGCTGTTGTAGCTGAACATATGAGGTCGCATACATGCACATGACCTATCGCAGGCTGCGCACTAGAAATGCCACCAGCTCTTGCCAAGCTGGTACCCATGGAAAAACTGTTGGCCATGCTCGAGCCCATGATTGAAACAATGGGATCATTGAGGTTAAAACCTCCATAAGCTTTTGTGTCCTGCAAGGATGATTTATGGAGGCTATGATAATGGACAATGGAATCGTGGGTTTACAAGAATACTGGGCTGTATTCAGATTGAAGTCTCTCATGGAAGGGTGCCTTGACAATGAGGATGGTGCAGGAGATGGGCTGTGGATGCCACATACAGGCTGATTGAAATCTCGTCCGCCCTCTAGTTCGACAACAGAAATGGGCAAGCATCATCAGCATCCTAAATGCAGTTCGGGTCCAACTTGAACATCTCTGCTCTTTTTGAACTGATTTCCATGGAGGAACCCTTGAAGGTAGGCCAGATGATGCCGAAATGGTACAGGTACCAGATCAACAGCGGCATCACTGCACGCCCAGCCACGTTCAGATCAATTTCAATGAAGTTGTGTCTCAGCTTCAAACACTTGCTACTGGACTCAACGAGAGATGTCTTCTCACCATCCGGAGTTCTTCGAGGAGACTGGGCAGGAGGAGCTTGTTGCTGCAGACCCCTCCATCCCAGTTCCCCTTCGAATGGAGAGACATGGTGGGCAATGCAGGATGATGATGATGACCAAACTGGCCACTTCAAGCATATACACATGCTTCTACACCTGGCACCTGTTACACCACAAACCATATTTTATGAAATCACCGCACACACACACATTCAAAACCAAATCGACAAAAACTAATGACCTACCCATCTCTGATTTCAAATCCAATTCAATGCAAGAAAGAGGCCTTCAAGAATAACTTTTCATATCTGTAAGCTGCTATACCTACACCCAGGAGACGAAGGAGCACACCACTTAGTTATCCTGCCAACCAGATTTTATTACAATCACCCTTCTCCACAAAGAATTTTCTTCTTGCCAAGGCCAACCTAAAAGATCCGCCACACACAGATTGAGGAACTTGGCGAGGTTACCTTGTTGGCTCACCAAGGTTGTGTTCGAGGATGGCTCCGGTTCATCTTGATCAAGAGCCCAATTGCACTTTGGATTGCTGACTTTTACTCATTCCTTGACCAATGTCTCAAGATATTCTGAAATTGATTCAAAGCCTAATTTTAGACGGACGTTGAGAGCATAGATATGAATATCGGTACCATATTGGCCACTATGGCTGTATTGAATCCGTATCAGCACGAGATGATACGCGATATAGAGCCATGTCGTTCCAATACGAAAAAAACTAATCCATATTGGCCTATATCGGCCGATAAGCCCATAAAAGCCCAATTTTTATTTTTTTTTTTTTTTAAATTTCATTGATGTCTCCTTTTTTTCATTTAAACCATCGAGGAAGCTTAAAAACTCATTTAACGCTAGATGATCTAGACTTATTTTGGGAATGAAACATATGATTTGAGTCCCATTCGACAATCGAAGCGAAGTAGAGTATCGTAGGAAAAATCGGAAAGAAGAATAAACCTTCACTTTTTGTTGTATTTCAATGCAATGGGTCATAATTCACCAAATCATACTCGATTTGCATTCAACTAGGGCTCATTTAGTTTACCTTCAACAAGTAAAACTGACAGACAACATTGAAGAAGAAGAAGACGAAGAAGAAAAATTCATAAATATCTCATTATTCTCTTCTTCTTTTTTCCTGATATTTTTCTTAATTCTTTAGCTTAAATTTTGTTTTTGACCAATAACGGGCCGACATGATCTGTTACAAACTGATATTGATACGTGACTGCCCGTATCATATTGTTTTTTAGCCAGGTTGATACGCCCTCTGAAACCAATATTCAAAGCCATGGCTGATAGGGAGGGAGGGAGGGAGGGGGGGAGAGACAAGTACCAAAGTGCAGCTGGATCCAAACACTTGTAAATACTGAGAAAAATCAGTTTGGTGGTAATAAATTAGTTCAACTCATTTATTCTCATCATCCAAACAAGGCCAACGAGTTCTTAGTATGGCTGCTTGATTTTCACCCAAACTTTTTATTGGGGGAGAATCAAGATGCCAGAGAATGGGGAAGTGCATGCACTAACTCATTAGGCTGCAGAGAAATACAGAAAAATGGATGCTTATGTATTTCACATGGGATGGACGCTTCAACTGCAATTTAGGGTACATCCAAACAGCATCTAAGGATATCTTTAGGTGTTCACACTTCCAAGGTTTGACAAGATGGGGCACTGTGTCCACAGGTGAAATGAAAGGGGCAATAAGAGCAAGACCTACCCACTCGTCTCATTTGTGAATTGGGGTGGATAAAAAGAGAAATAATTAAGCCCTGTGTTGGTTCCTTTTTTATGCTCAATATCGAACATATGGTGTTTGCCAGAAAACCCCCACCAACTGCAATTAGGAGACAAACAAACACTAAAGGCACACAATAGGGTGCTAAATATCAAGCTCAACTGCAATACAGTGTGTTCAGAAACAAACTGATGATGGCATTGCCAATCTTTTGAGCAAGTGATGAACATAAGACAAAAGTAGATTTCCAGAAGTAGGAAACTGTTACCAAAGATGTCGATAAAAGAAAAACCCAATCAAATTGTCCTCAACCAACTGCCTTGATCAGAAGACCCACAACTGCCATTTCAGGAAGATTGTTGCATAACCTTGCAAATATCCTCATAGTCTACCGCCTGAAGCACTCGCCCGTCATATATACCCTTCTCTACTTGAAGCTTAGCACAGTATCTGTTAGTGTCCACTGACAATAACCTTGCATTTGACCCCCGATATGCTCCATTCACTATCCTCACAAGACCCCCGATCTGTGGAATCACCGTTTCAAGCTCTTCTTGATCAATCCTAAGCACATGCTTGCTATCAAGCATCTCAATCTCTCCAACATACTTGTCGATAACCTTGACAACCACCCCCTTCTGCTTATAATACCCCTTCTCAGCCAACCCTTTACTCATCACTTTCACAACTATTCCTTCACATAGCCAGTAATCTTTCCGGTTGCTACGCTCCTTCACCATTTCCTGCTCTTTCATCAAATCATCCAAAGCTGAAGCACCACCAAACTTTGTTCGGTTATCCCCATTTTTAATCTTGTTTGCCTTAGCCTCAGTTTCCAATTCTTCAAACACTGGTTTAGAGCTTTTAGAATTCTCCACAGAAACCGATTTCGAAGACGACCCAAGTGAGAAAGCAATCTTGCCAGTCTGCTCCGATTGCAACGGCAGTGGCTCGGATTTCTCATCAGACACATTTCTTGATGCTGGCATTAGTTTTTCAGCCAGCTCAATCTGCTTCTTGATCTCCTGCTCTTGTCTCTCCTCCTCCACCATGTCCGACTTCATCCTCTTGTTCTTGAGTCGTTCCTTGAACAAAGTCTCCGAGTCGCGGTCAATGTACGTCATGAACCACCCTTTCGGTGTCTCCTCGACTTTGCACTTCCCAGTGCGGCCCAAGTACTTGACAAATTCTGTGAGTGTAGCCCATTCTGTTGAGTTCATGTGGATGTGGTGGCGGTCCGCAATGTACTCATTGTAGAGGACAGTAGGCAGCAATACGGCTGAAACGGTGGCTCCGCTTCATGTGCTCAAGGAACGTTGCCTCGAACTCCTCTGAGTAGCCGTCGACAATGCGGTTAGGGTTCTGGCCAAAGACCTGCATCTGGCGCTGGTGGCTCTCGCTCATGCAGTGGCATTTGAAGCCATTCTCATCGCGGCATTGTTTTTGGCACATCTGGCAATACCAACGCAACTTCTGAAGACCTTTTGCTTTGATTCGGTTGGCAATTGCCTTAGGTGTGAGGAAATCATTCTTACCCATTGATTCTTTCTTCAAAAATCTCAACTCCAAGACCCAATTTTTTTATAGTCTCTTTTATCTTTCTTTTTTTTTTCCTGATATGAATATGAAAATTCTGCTTGATGGATTCTTGATTCTTCTACAATAACAAAAAGAAATCCGAATCCAACTTCTCCTGCCCAATCTGTGTTAGCTTTTCCCCTCTGCAAACTCAGAAATTCGCTTGAATTGATTTCCTATTTCAAGAGAAGAGAGAGCCAAAATCCAAACTTAGTTTTTCCATTCTTTTCGCTTTGCATAAGTCCGGAATAGCATCTTTCTAACTATAATAGGGACAAACACAACCAAAATACTAGCTAGAATTTTTTGAAAAGAAAAAGTCCCTATTTGAAAACCCTAGCCCGAATTTTCCCTGTAAAAGATCCCAATTTCAAAAGCCTAGCTCGGATTCCCACCAATTTCAAAACTTAGTTATATTTCCCCCAAATTTTCTGGCACGCTGGACGTTAACTGGCCACCACATAAGCAAAACGAACTAAAAGGGGGGAAAAAGCTTTAATAAATTGGAGAGATAGCTTCGAAGGAAGAGATGGATTGAAAATAGGAGACATTTTCAAATAGATGGATTCAAAAGAGACGCGTGTTTTCAAAGATAGGAGACATTTTCATCGATTCGGAAAAAAAAAAAAAAAACCTAGAAAATCTGACAAACCCTAGAGATTTTAAACAGATCTTTGCTGCCAGGATGCCATTAGATTAGACAGACCGTCGGTTGTCCATTTATTCTAATGGTGGAGACCACAAATCAATGGTTTAACGCCGGATGATCATCACGGTGGGGCCCACCTTTGAAGGAAGGAAGGAGAGAGAGAGAGAGAGAGAGAGAGAGAGAGAGAGAGAGAAACATACCGGTACGGAGGCGAGGCGGATGGTGGAGTGGAGAGAGAGGTAGGGACAAGTTAGAAGAAGTGCAGGAAGATAGCAGCGTTAAGAGTTCCCTCTCCACTGCTGTTCGGTCCCAGGCGCCCGATGGACACTACGGGATTTCTGGATAGAGCCGCCTTAATGTCCTCGCTACTTGATCGGATCTATCTGTCTTCTTCTTCATTTTCCTTTTTCATCCAGGCTGTCAGAATCGACGGTTATAGTTGGTGGGCCACACCACTGGAATCATTGGTGAAGGAGTCGGATTGCGTCCTTCCTCAGTATGGACGCTTTTTCCTCCGTATGGACTAGGGCGGTAAATGGTCGGGTTTGGGGCGGGTTTAGTCAAAACCGGACCCGGCCATTTAGCAAAAGGGCCCATCAGATCCATTTATAAATGCGTCCGGGTTTGGTAGAGGGAGATCCACCCAGACCCATTTATAAATGAGTCGGGTCTAATGGGTCCGCATCTAGATCAAGTATGCAAGCATTTTACAAGGCTTAAAATTGGGTCTGGACAGGTTTAGGCTGGACGGGTCCCTTGAAACATAGATCAAACCCGCCCACTTACTAAATGGGTTCAGGTCGGGTCGAGCCTAATATAAAGGAAACCATACCCAGACCCATTTAACTATTGGGTCTGTTTTTAGACCCAGACTTGTACCATTTAACAAATGGGTCGGGTCTAAATGGGTTGGGTCCGGGTATCCCATCAGGCCCGTTGACCCATTTACAGCCCTAATAGCTGTGAAGGGGCCCACCACGATGTATCTGTTTATCTCATTTGTCCATTCATTTTATAAGATCATTTTAAGGAATGACTCTAAAAAGGAGGAGAATCTAATGCTCAAGTGGGACACACCAACTAGCGAGTTGAACCCTGATGACATCACTAAAATAGCGTTACTATAGTGATGACATCACCAGGTTTAGCTCCCTATTTGGTGTGGTCCACTTGAGCGTTGGATATGCGTATGTTTTGGGCCCATATGTTAAACTGATCTTATAAAATGAATGAACAAAATGAATAAACAGATACATCATGGTGGGCCCCTCCAGAGCTGGGTATGGAGGCTTTGAGGAAGGACGTAATCGGACTCCACTAGGGAATGTGAAAGAATGAACATTAAAAGCTTTTTGTGGGCCATGAAAGTTTTGGATGAAGCTGATATTTATATTTTACCTTTCTTTTAGTTGGTTGACCTTATCAGAATGTGGGCCTCAGGAAGTTTTTAATTCTTGGCTTTCAATCACTACTGTTTCCTATGGTGTGGTCTACCTGAGATTTGGATGTGCTTAATATTTTGGACCACGTCATAAAATGGGCTGGATGAACGGCTGGACGGCGTGGATATGCAACACATCATTAAGGTGGGGCCAAGGTAAGATAAAGGGTAACACCCACCAAGGCAGTAATCGCCACCCGTTGCCATGCACCCCCTGCGGTAGTGTGTCAATGTGTGGGGGCTGTGGCTAACCTGGTGTATCTGTTTTACATAGCGTTGTCCATCCGTTTTGGCCCCTCATTAGGGCATGAACAACAAATGAGGCAGGTCTGAAGCTCAAGTGGACCACGTCACAGGAAATAGTAGTGATAGGAGCACCCACCATTAGAAACTTTTTGATTTCAACGGGCGGATGTCGTTAACCCCACAGTTTCCTATGGTGTGGTTCACTTAAGTCTCGGATCAATCTCATTTTTGGGTTCATGTGCTAAAATGAGTTGGGAAAACAAATGAATGGCTTGGACAATACATTACGTTGGCCCCACAGCACCTAACATATCAACACACCTCCCCTGAGGTGGGGTTCCGCCTAATCCTTGTACGCCTGCCCTACGGGGGTACCACGCTAAAGGTCCACCGTACACTCCATGATATGCTTAGATGCCCCCACAAGCATGAGCATTGCGTAGAAGGTGCATGAGAAAAGACGTCCATGTGCCACATGTGAAATGTGTGTGGAGAGGTCTCTTCAGGGCTCTAAGGTTCATTTGGGACCTTGTATTTTTGGAATGCATGGAAATTATTGTTCCAATTATTTCCCATTAGTTGTTCCAATTATTTCCAATTAGTTGTCTCTAGTTCAATGGCACCGATAACACTATGGTACCGATAACACTAGTAGTATCAGAAGATATCGATTATGTATTGCTAAGGGCTGTTTAGATACTACCAAATAAGTTATTTTTCCACTGAACTTAAGACGTTAAGTTACTTTTGGCACTTAAGTTCGTTTGGTAAGTAGAATTGAAAATTAACTTATCTCTTAAAAATTACTCATCTTAATAAGTATTTAATTTTAGCTTTTTGACTTTTGACTTTTCTACTTACCTCTCTCATTTCACGCTTTTGATCTTTCTTTTTTATTTTTTGGTTAGTACACACCCACACTGTTAGTCACCTGCCAATGTTAATTAACCACCCTCCAATTTGGCTTTTCTACTTCTCTCTCAAGTCATGCTACATATCAAAGTTCTCTCTCATGGTACACTCAATTACTACTTTGTCATACCATCCATATCAAAGGAGGCCCCACATGATGGACTGTCCCATCAAAGGTGGGGCTCACACAATGGACAGCCCACATCAAAGATGGGCCCTACCTTAATTGGTGCAAGATCCAATCCACCAATCAGGTTGATCTGATCTTCTACATCTTTCCCAAAAATGGTTCTAGTCCACTCACCATGTCTTCTAGAGCATTGGAAACAAATGAATGGGTTAAAAAACGTCAACCAAGTCTTTTAGAGCCGTACATTTGTTTTGCAGACTGTGGCCCGCTTGACCAATGGATCAACCTAATTCTTGTGTCAAGGCATCCATATAGTAGTCCCATTTTGATGGATGGAATGTATTTCGGACCAATCGTGTCATGCTAGACATGAGCTTTATTGTATGCACGTGGGATTAAAAAAGCTCATTCTATTAGGAAACTGCCTTAACACTTAAAGGGGCATTTGGCATCTCTACAAATAAGAGCTTATTGGCTTATTTCTAAAAAAATAAGCTTTCAGACTGTTTGGTAAAAGTATAATAAAGTGCTTATTTTTTTAGAAAGTAGTAAATAAGCTCCAATTTAATAAGTTGGGAAGGGGTTGCTTTTTGAAACAGAGCTTATTTAGCTTAAGCAGGTAAACATTTTTGAACTAATTTTTGGACAAGTTTACCCTTAAACTTTTCAAGTAATTCCCATCTTACCCTCTTCTCTTCTCTTTACAATTTCTTCAAGAAAGGCCCACATGATGAACGACCCATAGTGAATGTGGACCCCACATGATGAATGACCCATATCAAAGGTGGGCCTACATAATGCACGGTCACATCAAAGGTGAGCCCCACATGATGGATGGCCTGCTTCAAAGTGTGGCCCCACATGATGAACGATCCACATCAAGCAAGCCCTACCTAACGATGGTCCACATCAAAGGTGGGACCCACACGATGGATGGTAGACATTGAATGTGGGACTACATAATGGAAGATTGACATTAAAGGTGGGACCACATGATGAATAATCCATATTGAAGGTTGAGCCCCCACATGATGTGCGGTCCATAGCAAAGGTGGGACCTACGTGATGGATGGTGGACATCAAAGGTGGGTCCCACATGATGGACTATCCACATCAAGTGGCCCCACATGATAGATGGTCCACAACAAATATGGGACCCACATGATGGATGTTCTACATCAAAGGTAGGACCCGCGTGATGGATGGTGGACATTGATTGTGAGACCACATGATGGAAGGTTGAATTAAAGGTGAGCCTGCATGATGAATGACCCATATTAAAGGTTGGGCCCCATATGATGGATGGTCCACAATCAAGGTGGGACCTACATGATGGATGGTGGACATCAAAGGTGGGTCCTACGTGATGGACTATCCACATAAAGTGGGCCCCACATGATAGTGGATGGTGGACATCAAAGATGGGCCCCTCATGATGAATGACTTATATTAAAGTGGGGCCCCACATCTAGGTGGGCCCACGCAAAGAAAGGTTCACATCAAAGATGGGCCCACAAGATGAATGACATATAATGAAGGTGGGGCCCCACACAATGAATGGTTCACATCAAGGTGGGCCCACATAATGGATGGAGTGGGCTTCGCATGATGGATGACCCACATAAAAGTATGGCCCCTCATAATAGACAGTTCACATCAAGTGGGCCCCACCTAATAGACGCTCCACATCCTAGGTCTCTCATGATGGATGACCCATATACAAAGTGGGTCATATGATGGATGATCCACATAGCAGGTGCACCCCACATGATGAATGGTGGATATTAAAAGTGGGCCCCACGTGATAGACAATCCACTTCAAAGGTAGGGCCCACACTATGGACACATCAAATTGGAAGTCCACGTGATGGGTAGTGGACATTGAGGGGCCTCACATAAAGAACAATTATGAATGATGTTGGGCCCCACATGATAGACGGTCCACCAAAACAACCATTTGGATTGCTCTTATATAAAAGTAGTTGTAATCTTTAAAAAAAACGAGGTTAACTACCCTTAAAAAAGCTCTTATTTGAAAGTTTTACCAAATGTGCTTATTTTAAATAAGAGCTTTTTTTGGAGATTTTAACAAATGAGTTTATTCAAAACAAAAAAGACTTACTGAAGTAACTCTTATTCAAAAAACTCTTACTGAATTACAGTAGAGACCAAACGAGCCCTTAGCCTTTTCTTTTCATGTCAATATGTTGCTTGTTATATGTAGATTTGAAATTTTCTTTCCAAAGGTCACTTATCAATGTGTTATTACTAAACGTGCTTATTTACTTATTGGCTTACCAAACATACTTATATGTTTAACAAGTAAAAACCAAGATAAGTAATTAATCTAATAAGTAGCTTATCTTAAGTAACTTACAATCCAAACGGGCCCTAAGTATCTCACGTGTTTTGGTATTACCAATTTTTTTTACCGTGTGAATTGCATGTAGTGCCTATATCACTAATTTATTTTTTTATACTTGGACAGTATCATCAATGTACCAATATAGTAAAAAAATCTGTTTATTACATAAATTTTCATTTCATTTTCTTATGAGTGCATGGTTATATGATGAAATGTATGGGTATGTGCATGAATGCATGGATGGATGTATCTATGTATGTACGGATGGATGGATGAATAATTAGATGGTTGATTGAATGGATGGATGTATATGTGTGCGTGTTCATGTTCGTTCATAAATGGATAGATCATGCATTTGTGTATATATGTATGTATGTATGGATGGATGAATCATACATGTGTGTATATATGTATGTATGTGCATGGATGGATGGATTGATGGCTCCACCATTTTCCCCCATGTTTCTCTAATGTTTCTTTGAGTAAACGATTCCTGCTTTTAGGCTTCCATTAAAGGAAAACTTATTATTTGATTTCGAATGTCTCCCTAAGTCAACATTTTATGCTTTTAAAGAAAAACTTATTTAGCATGCATCTTTATTACAATTATTTAATTCCTAAATATGCAAATATGTATATTTGAGCATCTCTTTAAGTTCTATTTAGAAATTCCACCATTTTCTCCCTGTTTTAGCATCCCCATCATTTCCTATGGCATAGCTCACTTGAGTTTGGAAACTCCTCGTCCTTTGGAGAACCACTTTTGACTATCCCAATAAAACATTACTAAAATTGATGGTCCAAATAAAATATAATACAGAACGGTACAATCATGCATCTGAGCTATTTATCATATGCCACACATTTGATTGCCCATCTCTCAAAAAACACTTACGACTGGATTATTTTATTGATCCACAAAAAGGATAATATATAATGTTGTAACAAAGAAGTCTCAATCGTTGATCTGGACTGTCCATGATGTGGGGCCACATTCCATGATTATTTAAAACTTTTGCCACTAAAAGCTCTCTCTCTTTCTCTCTCTCTCTCTCTCATAACAAAGGGGGGAGCACACCACTTATAACTTTGTTGATATGTCAAAAATAGCTATATATTCATTCAGGTGGGTGGCCAAAAAGAAAAAAAAGCCTCACCATCATATAGCTGCACCAGACAGCACAAAACAAATAAATTACAAGCAAAAACTATGTAATGACAAAAACCAAATCCAGCCACCAAACAAAGACACACCAATCAGTACCCCAGTTTCATCAAAGACAATGTAAGCATGACAACAAAATAGCCACAGCTTCCAACACAAACCAGGAGCACAAAAGCCACCGCAGCAACCTCAGCATCTTTAGAAGCCTACAGCAGGAAGGTAAAAGGACCATAGCTTTAAATCAGCAACTGTGGGATCCTATCATTTCGATCCCATGACAGGCTAGGCATGGGGAGCTTTAGATTAGGATGATACAGCATAAACAGGGCCACAACTGGAAAGAGAAGCACAACCACCTTTGGACTCGCAAGCCAGCCATTATCAGCACCCAAAGCATCATTGGTCAAAACAGAAAGGAATCATCTCCACCGTCTGCTACCCATGCTGCCCATTCATTACAAAGCCACAGCACACCATCCATAGATGGAAAGCACCCAGCCTAACCTTCAGCTCTCCCCCATACATTGCCCGCAGCCATCATCAGCCACACATCCCTCCAAAGAGTGGATAAGAACCAGCAGCAGCAACCAACTATTACTTCACTCATCTCGATATCCAGTTGAGTCGGGTAGAATTAAAGAGTCGATTCAACTAGAATTGAGTTTTCATAATAATTAAGCTAGGATCTTCTTATTCTAATGATAGATACTCTGGAAATGGTGTGAGTACGAAAATAGCATAGTTAAAGCAAAATAGCTGTGGTGTAGACACTGTTTCCTTGACTGCTTGAGCACTGGGGTCCGAATCCTGCAAAATAATCATATTTTCATTTAAAAAATGAATCAACTCGGCAGGTCACTCAGTTCAAGTCATGCCGAGTCGTGTCGAAAGATTTAAGTTGACTCGGCTGAGTTTCAAGGCGAGTCAACTCACAACCCCCTTTTTGATATCCTACACAAATGACATAACACTTCCAATAGGATTGATGATCTCTGGAACTCTGTGCAAGGTCAAACAAAGTTAGTAAATGATAGCGCAAATAATACCTTCCTTTTTTTCATTTGAGGCACTATATTCAAGTATCAAGCATGGCTCTATAAAAAGTTGTATGAGTTCATTTTGTCTCCATTGTGTCGTTCCCTTAATGTGTTGCTCCATGGAGGTCTACAAGCTGAGATCGTCAAATGATCTGAACCGTCCGGTCTGGATGCTATATACTATGGGCAACCCTAATAAACTTAGGGTGAACAGATGATCTCAAATCATCAATGTTTCTAAATAAATGTACACATTGAAAAGAAAATTTTCAAATAAGTTGCATTCAACTCCAAAAATCGAACATCTCATCACTGAACTGTGATTATCAAATCATAGCTTTCTTAAATAGTGCCTAGAAAATGGACATTCAAATCATTGGACCAGCTCAGCAAGTAGGCCTAGATGGGCCAACACATGCTGGCGATCCTGAGTCGCAACATGGGCAAAACAAACTCTCATCATGGACCATGGTTGCAGCTCTGGAGACTAATTTCACAGGAACAGAAGCTAACCAATGCCAAAACAGGATTTCCCTGTTCTGCTATTGATTTAAAATTAACGTGGTAATCACATTAGCTATGAAGAAATATACATGAAACAACAACATCAAGAAAAAAGTCATGCACGAGTCACACCACTTCTACCACCACGTAATGCTGCCATCCTTCTCTTTGCAACCTTGGACCTGTAACACCACACTTCGAATGCCTCAGTCAGGTCCGGAAAGTGGACATTCTCCCCGCTCAACCAGTCAGCCAAGATCTGCGCCTGGTCCCCCGATGGCAAAGCGAGCACAATTGAAATGAATGCAGATTCAATGCTCTGCCAAAGCTCGCTGTCCATCTTAAAGGAAGGTCGATCCCCACCATCAAAACCATCAGAATCAAGCATTGGCTTTGTCCTCCTTACAAAAGGAAGCCAAACCTTTACCATGTGAAGCCGCCTTGCTGTTGGAAGGATCACATTCCCATATCCAATGACTTCTAAAACCTTAGCAGCAACCTCAATGACTTTTAATTTCTTTTCAAGTGCATCAAAATTTAAACTCCCACCATCCACAGCCTCCACTATCTTCTCCGACATCTCCACCCAACTGTGCACGAAATCCTTCATCATCTCCAACTTGATCAATATCTGGCAAGCCCATGCTAGGTCTGATAAGAGGGATTGTAGCATCTGCTTCCTTCCCACGACTGGATCCAAGTCCTCTGGCCCACTAACCAGAGTCTCTAGCTCACTGTAGAATCTGGTTAAGAGACTGTTCGCACATTTTCTAACCTCGGATTTTATTCTGTCATCAGCTGTCAGCAGTGGGGCATCATCATCCTCAGTGAGCATATACTCAAGCTGCTCCTGGGCAGAGGATTTCAGCTCATTCATTGATGGAGGGGGCGATGATGTGGCAAAATGGATGGCCGAGAAGAAAATTCTGATGACGGCTGTAGGGTCAACCGGTTGGAGACGGGCAAGGATCGGTTCGGCTTGTGATCCAAGGGCTGGGATGATTCTTAGAATCTCCTCCTCCTCGGCCTCCTCCCAAGGGACTGCTTCCACGTAGTCCACGCAGGCACGGACCATCTGCGGACAGCCTAGCTGGACAGCCACTTGGAGGATGCCAAGTGCTGTTTTGACGCCATGCCAGCTGTTGGGCATTGAGTCATCAGGAATGTAAAGGAGGCGTAGAGCACTAACGTGATGGTCAAAATCTGATTCCTGGCAGTATACTTCGACACAGTTACGGGAGTCTAAGATCTGGCATGTTGGCCAATCCTCAGAGAGACGCTCGGCAAAGTACTTGCTCTTTTCTATGAGTATGTGAGAGTGGCAGTAAAACCAATCATCCCTGCCCTCATGAGTCCGTAACCTGACAACGACATCGCTGGTTGACCTATCACCAATTTCATTCTAAGCCATTTCGAAGAAACAATAACAAATGGAAAATCAGAAGATGAAGGCAAATGGTTTGGAATGCAAAATCCACTTTCAGAAAGTCTTGCTAATCCATACATTCCTCACCACATGCAGTCTGCACATTTATGGGAGATCTGATTCGTGCATCAGGTGGACCTCAAGGGGTAAAAGACCTGCCCCAAAACAAGTTGATCCATGCATCAGGTATCCAACACGTACAATGAATGTGGGCTGTTGGCAACAAATTTTTGACCATTCACTGCTTTTGAGTAAATGTGGCCATATGATGAGTTGACCAGCAGTTAGTTCCTCCACGCAGTGGCCTCCACCTGATGCATAGATCGGATGTCCACAATGTGCAACGTTGGTTAGTGATTGCCGCATTTGGAGAGATCTGTATGGAATTGGCAAATGCTCTGGCAAATGAACGCACTTGGGCAGCATTAGTTACTGTAAACTGAGATGGAAAAGAGAGACAAAAGAAAGAAAACAAGAGAAGATGGAGAGAGCTTTGAACAAGGGGCTCTCCATAATCCTTTATTTATATCCAATAATCTTAAGAAGAGAAAGTAAAATACATATAAAAGTCTTTAAGAGACAAGAATAGAGATGTAATTAGGAAACCTAAACCTAATATGAAAATAAAGTGTACCTTGATGGTGCACAGCAGCACAGGAGACTGTACGCTAGTAGATACTACCAATCAAAGATTCAATTATCAACATATGAGCTTTGGGTTCATGGAAACATGATTCAATTCGAACTCTGTTGAGTGGAATGATAAGTTTAAATGCATGGTGAGATGTTAAAGCATCTTGTCATGGCTTGAAGGAAAACAACACAATTGCGAATGATCCATCATTCCAGAAAGGCCTTTCTCATCTACCTCAAGGATTCAATGATGGACCACCATAACAATAAGCACACTGCAGCAAAATTTCTTAAGATCAACTAAAGCATGGATTGAAATCGTCCGATATTTCTTGGTTCTGGCCCAGTCGTATTGGTTTCGGTTGGGTTCGTCTAAAATTGAGACGGGTCACCCCGATTCGGATCAGTATCATTCGACGCGGGGCAGTCACACAGTTTGTCTAGTCCTATGTTTTATAAACACTTGGGCTTCATTCCATTTCCCCATTTTTCTTTGAGTCCAAGGTTGGGGAAGAGAGAAAACTCGATTCTGTAGAGAAAGACGCTCCATCCCTCCCCAATCAAATTTTTCTTAAAAATATAAACATGATAATGTATGATATAACAGAGATAAAATATAATGCCGATCTAAATAATTCCAGTTGTGACAGAAGAAAGGCAGCACCAGATAAAGAAAAGTGCGCCACAACTGGTACTTCATTGTCTCAGCCACAAACAGTTGATGACAATGAGGATGGTGTACAGTCCTACTGTAGCAGTGCGAGTAACAATCTTGCTACCCATATTGATTATGGTGGGGTAGTGGCAGTACTATGAGGTAGGTGATGATGTCGTGATGAAGAACCAAAGATGCACATGACCATGGTCATGGAGGAGATAGCATATAGATGATACGGAAGGGGATGAGCCTGATTGCTAGGGGAGGAACTACACTAATAAGCCTGAAAATGGAGATGAATGCCCTAGCCAGATTTTTAAGTTGAAAAGTGGGCAAAATGCCTTAATGGTGGGAATTTAGTCATGCTTACTGAGATTTTTAACTTGAAAAGTGGGCACAATGCCTTAATCATAGGAATTTAGTAGTGCCTAACCATTTTAACTTGAAAAGTGGGTAAAATGGCTGTGGGATTGGCATTTTGGTGGGCAAAGTGCCACAAGGATAGACATTTAGGTGATGTTTCCTACATTTTTAATTTGAAAAGTGGTCAAATGCCTCCAAGATTGCCATTTGGGTGTCCTCACCTAGATTTTTAACTTGAAAAGTTGGCAAAATGCCTCAATGATTGGCATTTGGGAGCCTTTTACCTACTTTGAGTAGGTAAAATGCCTCAAAGATTGAAATTTTGGTAGCAGCAAAGCTCCACTGAGATGGTAGAGCCAGTTTTGTCAAACTTGGAGTCACCACTAGCCCTTTTTTTGTACGATTCAAGGAAGCCTAGAATCCTTGTTATTGGCCTGAAATCGTAACGGATGATTCTCTCAGTTTTTGGGAGATTGACTTCAATAAGGTCTTCTCACCAAATTCCCGAGTATGCACAACGGTTATGGAGTAGGAGGGGGTTAGGCAGCCTACTCCACCTGCAAAATAGCGGTCTCTTCTCAAGGAAATGAAATTCCAATGGCCAGAATTTCATTGAATGGTTAAGTGGCCCTCAAAAGACAAAAAATTGAAAAATGAGAAAATTGGAGGATCAGAGAGAAGATTTCTTTTTGTTTTGCATGTTTGATCTTTAGAATTGAGCTTGAAAGTGGACTTGATAGCCTGGAATGAGTCTTCGAAACCTTGTGCGAAAGAGGGTCTCTCCTTGTTCTAAGAGTAATGTGAAGGAAGAAGAACAAGATAACACTTCTCCTTCCAAAGGTTCTGAAGCCCTGATTCACCACTACAAGGAGAAGAGTTGTGCTCTTCGGCCTTGAGGGAGAAGAACTTCCCATGGTTTTAGTCCTTGTCTCAAATGCTCCTTCTTCTACATGAGGATTGCAAGTCCTTGTCTCAAATGCTCCTTCTCCAGGAGGATTGCAAAAAAATATCCAAGTATGGGGGCATTTGGATCCTTCAAGGAGCTATGGGACTTGGGAATTTTATAGAGGCAAGACCTGTTTCTTGGAGGGAGGGGTCTCTATTTACAGAGAAGGGAGTAGCAACATTGCAAATTGAGGCAAAGTTAGGGGTATTCTCAAGGGTAGGAAAGCTATGGATGGTTGACAAGTGGCACATTATAGATTCTAGATTGGGTGGTTGGAGGACAATTTATAGAGAATTGAGGAATAATTGGGCTTTGGGACGGTTCTAGGAGGTTTCTAAGAGGGTTGAGTGGCTATGATTGAAACACTTGTAGGAATCTTAATGTGAGGGGAAGTTTTCAGACTTCACGGTCCAAGTAAGTTAGAGTTTTGTAACAAAGATGGTAGTTAGGGTCAAACCAAAGCTTCAAGGGGTATTTTAATAAAAATGGGGTCAAAGAAAAATGGGATTTGGGTTTTAGATTTCCATGCAAGGACAATATAGTAATTTCAAAATTGTTTCCTACTTAGTAGAAAACACACCTTTGGTTTTTCATTTGTAACTTGGTGCTTAGGTGTTGGATTTGAGTGATCTATAACTTGTTGGGAAGGGGGGCAACTTGATGGGGGTTAATACTTTGGTTTGAGAGAGAAATTCCTAGGGGTTAAGGAGATATGGGGTCCACAAGTTTGGTCAATTTCCGATTTGTAACAGTCAACCAATCTCTGTGCACTATTTGGTATTTCGATCATAACTTTGCACCTGTAGATCGGATTGAGCTTTAAATTAGGCTCATTAGAAAGGTTATTTAATGGGCTACAGGATGGACATATGGATTATAGCATTTGGATACCGAAAGCTCAAGGAATTGGGACCTGAAATTGGTTTAGGGGTTTGGGGTTTGGAGTTTGGGGTTTAGGGTTTGGGGTCTAGAGTTTGGGGTTTAGGGTTTGGGGTCTAGGGTTTAGGATTTGGGGTCTAGAGTTTGGGGTTTAGACTTTAGAGTTTGGGGTTTAGGATTTGGCATTTGGGGTTTAGGTTTAGGGTTTGGTGTTTGGGGTTAGGGGGTTAGGGTTTTGGGCTATGATTAGGCTGCTATAGTTGGCCATAGGCACAGGACTAGGCTTAGGCTTCGCATAGGAGATGGGTACTAGGTCAATTCTGCAAGCTTTTATTTTGGGAGCAATGCAAGACCCACCCTTTTTAACGACGGAGGGGGTTAATGGGGTGTTTATAGGTGACTCTACTCGTATTTTTTACTTGAAAAGTAAACGAGGCGTGTCAAGGACACGCATTCAAGCGCCGTCACCCAGATTTTCAATTTGAAAAGTGAACAAAATGCTTCAAGCATTAGTGTTTAGGTGTCATTACCCATATTTTTAACTTGAAAAGTGGCAATAATAACAAAAAGACTGGAATTTATGTACCCCTACTACACATACTTACCTGGATGGGGGGCACCCCTACCTTCATATTTAAAAGTAGGAAAAGTGCTTCATGAATAGGCATTTAGATGCCCTGTTCAGATTTTTTACTTTAAAGGTGGGCAAAATGCCTCAAGGATAGTCATTCTAGTGCCCTTGCCTAAATTTTTAACTTGAGAAGTGAGCATAATGCCTCAAGGTTTTGGCATTCTGGTGCCTCTATTAATCTTTAACTTGAAAAGTGGGCGAAGTGTTTCAAGGATTGGCATTTTGGTCTCTTAACCAGATCTTTAACTTAAGGTGTGTGCAAAATGCCCCAAGGCTTAGCATTTTGGTGCCCTGACTCAGATATTTAAATTGGGAAGTCAGCAAAATGCCTTAAGGATAGGTATTTAAGTAAAAGGTTACCTGGATCGTGGGTCTCTTTAGTAATGGGTACGCAGTACACTACTTCCTCCAATACATGGTATGGTAAAGGTAGGATCATGTGCGTCACTCCAATACATACACTGGGTATGCAATGTAGTTTTTATATATGTAGCCATATTGCAATTTATATTTGGAACGACAAATATTATTATTATAGACCTTGCTAGCTTATTATAATTAAATAAAAAATAATAGAAATCTCCATATTGTAAAGATAATTTTGTATTAATTGAATCAATAAAAAGAACATAGACCCATAATTTTGGGTTGCTAAAAATTGCAATCTAGATCACAATGACCCATAATCTAGATCACTCGATCCGTGTGGAAAATATATTTAATTGTCTGTGTTATCTGTGTAATCCTGTGGACCACTATATGTTTCTTTTATGAGTTAATATAAATATTAGGCTAAACCAGTGTTTTAAATAGTTACGCTACGTAGCGTGTAGCTTACGCTACATAGTAGCTTAGCCTAAACGTTACGTAGCTCATGAAAATAGCTTAAGTTGTGTATAGCTTATGCTACATGATTAATTTGGATACGCTACACGCTTCATGGACTACGCTACACGCTACATAGCTCACATTACAAGTCGTTTTTCACTATAATATTAAAATCAATAATGTTTTTAATGATTTGTTACATTTTTCTATTTCAATGAAAATTCGTTAGTCTTTTCAATGCTTTTAGTGAAATAATATAAGAAACAGTTTTAAATAACTTTCGTTGCTCTTTTTTCACTTTCATATTTAATCATTACCCCTTGCTATTACTTTAGGTTGCATTTGGTTGCACCAAATATCATGAAATTTTGTTAAATTTTATTATTAATCATCTAATTTGGTGCAACCAAGTGCATCCTTGATTAAAAATCTAAGTAGTGTGTAGCTTACGCTACACGCTATGTAGCTTACGCCTCACGCTTCAGAGGGGTGAAGGCTACGCTACACACTATTCACTATTTAAAACACTAGGCTAAACACAACACTTGTTGCTCTATTCTTCTTCTTCTTCTTCTTCTTCTTCTCTCTCTCCCTCTCTCTCCCTCTCTCCCTCTCTCTCTCTCTCCCTCTCTATCTCTATCTATCTATCTCCATGGCACCACCTTCTACTTGGTATCATAGTAGGTCTTTGGACCTGATCGCATCTATGATTGTGGGGCCCATGGCCATACGGATGACGTCGGTAGGGTATTTCCAGGTAGTCATTCAAAGCAAAGAAGTAAGGGATCTGGAAGAATACTTTAGAAGAATATTAGTGATTTTTTGCAATTTTTGGATAAGTTTTTTGTTTGAAGAGAAGATTCAATGGAGTAGAAAGCAATGAGTTGTGAGAGAGAGAGAGAGAGAGAGAGAGAGAGAGAGAGAGAGAGAAGTTTAGGGCACAGGGCAACAATTGTTGTGTTAGCTTAAAAGGCTCACACTTGTGTTTATATCAACTCACAAGAGAAACATATAGTGTTCCACAAGGGTAAAAAGATAACATGGACACAATTATGTATATTTTCCTACACCATCCCTCAAGCTAGAGCATGCATATCGATCATGTCCAGCCTGGAACACATTATGACGATCAACTTGGGCTACAACCCCCCCGCAAACATAACATGGTGGGAAACAAGATCTTCAATTGCTACTTGTCTATAGATTGAGCCTTAGTTGTCCGTTGAATATTCTCTTCACATGGTAGGCTATCCAAACTCGACAACCATCTAACTGCCAAACCACCATTCATATACAAAATCCTCTTAAAGACACATGGAACACTGCCAGTGAACTACACTCACAAAAGTTGAGAGGGGATTATACTGACAATGGCATGTGAAGACACACGTGCAATACTATACACAATTTAAGTGAACTATATTCACAACTAATAACGAAGGCTTAATAAAGGAAAAATGATGAATGGGAGTACATAGATATTAATTCATGAGAGAAAGATAGTGTTCCATAGGACTACATAGATTACACAATTATGTATATTTTCCAACAATCCGGCATGGAAAACAAGGGGGGTCTAGTGTATTAGGTAACATTGTTTATGTACTGTGACAAAAATTTATAACTTGAAAAGTGAGAAAAACGCCTAAAGGATAGGCATTTATGCGCCATTCCCTAGACTTTTGCTAGAAAAGTGGGTAAAATGCCTCAAAGATTCAAATTTTGTCACCTCACTATGATTTTCAACTTGAAAAGTATATAAAATGCCTCAATAATAGGCATTTAGGTTCCCTCACTAAAAAAAAAAAAATTTAACTATAAAAACGGTGTTAAATGCTTCTAGTATTGGCATTTAAGTCCCCTCATAGATGTTTTTATCTTAAAAAGTAGGTAAACTGCTTCAAGGATAAGCATTTCCGTGCCCTTACCCAGATTTTCACCTTGTGCAGAAAATAACTCAACGATAGGCATTTAAGTGCCTTTCTCTTAATTGTTAACATGAAAAGGTAGCTAATTGCCTCAACGATGGAGTTTTCTGCCTTTCCTAGCTTTCTTGCTTCAAAAGTGGTAAAATGAAGAAATGATTGGAATTTAGGTGCCCTTACCTAGATTTTTAATATAAAAAGTGGGCAACATGCTTCCAGGATAGGCATTTAGTTGCATTTAGGTGCCCTTGCACAAGTTTTTAACTTGAAAAGTCACAAAATGCCTTAAGGATTAGCGTTTTGGTGCCCTTACCCAGATTTTTAAATTGAAAAGTGCATAAAATACCTCAAGGATTTGTATTTTGGTGCCCTTTCCCAAATTTTTTACTTCAAAAGTCGGCAAAATGCCATATGGATTGACATTGTGGTGCCCTTACCCTCAATTTTAACTTTTAAAGTGGGAAAAATGCTTCAAGGATACGCATTTCAAAGCCCTTTCCAAGATTTTGAATGTGAAAAGTGGAAAATGCCTTGAAATTGTCATTTTGCTGCCCCTATAGAGAATTTTTTTTTTTAACATTAAAAGTGAATAAATGCCTCAAGGACGGGCATGCCCTTACCAAGATTTTTAAATTGAATAGTGAGTAAAATTATTGGAATTCAAGTTCCATTACCTAGATTTTTAACCTAAAAAGTGAGCAAAATACCTCATGGATCAGCATTTTTGTACCCTTACCCTGAATTTTAACTTGCAAAATAAGAAAATGCCTCATAGATAGGAATTTAGGCACCCTTCCCAAGATATTGAACTTGAAAAGTTGGAAAAATTCCTTAAAGATTGGCATTTTAGTGCCCTTAACCAGATCGATTTTTTTTTTTTTAGAAAAGTAACACTACTAGAGATTGAGCCTTGGATCACTCGCACATTGACACACTACATATTCTCTACCAGCTCATCTAATAAGCAGGAGACCCCTTATGCAGATTTTTTTTTTTTTTTTGAAGGTTAATGGAAATTTATTAAAGGCCTGCTTGCAAACAAGCAAAACAAGAAAGGAATACAACGGGAAAACTAGAAAAACCACCGAAGGCGACCACCCCACTACTGCTTATAACTGGCAACTTTCAACTCCAAAACCTATCATTTAATTTGACTCACAATCAACTCCACCGACCTAGAGGAATCCTCAAACCGACGCCTATTTCTCTTTGTACAAATGGACCACCACACGGCCGGAAGCGTCATGAGCCACGACAACCTGTCTCTCTTTCCCTCGTTCCCTCCATGCCACACTCAAAGGAGATCCGAAACCGATCCTGACATCACCCACACTACACCGAAATCCCTAAAGATACAAGACCACAAGGAACAAATAAAAGGACATGAAATAAACAAACGGTCAACTATCTCCGCATCTTGCAAACACATGCAAGACATTGGGGATAGGTAGAGATCTTTTTTGGAGATTATCGATCGTAAGCACCCGCTTCCTTCCCACCAGCCATGTGAAAGCCGCAATGTTAGGCGGAGTCCCATAAAACCAAAAGTGGTAAGCATGTCCCCCTGTTGGGCTCCGAGTTTGTAGAACAGATCTCGTTATAAAAATATTTGACAGAAAAAACAACCCAAACAATAGGCGGACCAAACCATAGCATCCACACCCCCCGTGGGATGGATAAATTGGAGACGGCCCAAAAGGCTAATGAACTCTTCTATCTCAATATCCGAGAGATTATGCCTACAAGGCGGAGCCCAAGCCACAACCAAACCAGCATAGGAATAATAATCTGCCACTTTTAACTCATCAACAGAGTGAAGACTAACTATATTAGGAAAATCCACCTACAGAGCAGTGCTACCACACCAAACATCTTCCCAGAATCTAATTCTAGATCTGTCTCCAATGAGAAAAGAAATCCTCTGCCAAAACAGCCCCCTGACTGCAATAACTGTTTTCCAAATGTGCATGCTCTATATAAGGAGGATCCTCTTGTTTCCCACCCCCCCATTACTTAGACCGTATTTGGAAGCTATGATTTGACGCAAAAAGCTACCTTCTTCCATCCCGAAGCGCCACAACCATTTGCCAATAAGGGCCAAATTCATCCCTCCAAGGTCCCTCAAGCTTGTCCCACCTTGAAAAACCAGTTTACAAACTTCCTCCCATTTCAACAAATGGAACTTCTTGTGATCTTCAGATCCCTTCCCAAAGGAAATTTCTTCTAAGCTTGTCGAGATTATCCAAAACCACTCTGGGACATCTAAACAAAGACCAGCATGTTGGCAAAAGCTGTCTTGATAAGAGTTAATCTGCCCCCCAAAGAGAGAGAGTTGCTTGCCCACTTTGATAATCTTCATTCAATCCTTTTGTTCACCCTGTCCCAAAGGTGGGTGGTTGGTTTTCCTATACATAAAGGAAGCCCCAAATATGTAGAAGGGAAAGATCCCACCCTACACGCAAAGGCTTCCACTAGATTCTGCACCTCGGAATTAGAGAGATGGATCCCCGACATTTCCAACTTCTCTGTGTTAATTTTCAAACCCGAAACTGCTTCAAAACACATCACCACTTTCCACGGATCCTTAATCAACAAAACATCCGCTTCACAAAAATATTTGTGTCGTTTACAAATTGGAGATGAGAGATCTTGCTTCCAAGGTTAGCCACCTTGAACCCTCTAAACAGATCGACCTCTTGAGCTTTAGCTAACATCTGGGCTAAAAGCTTCCCCGATCCCCTTGTCTTAAACCTCTGGAAGAATTAAAGTAGCCTTTAAGAGAACCATTAACTAGCACTAAGAAGGACGACGACGAGATACAAGTAAGCATCTACTTCCGCCACTTTTCTTTGCATCCTAATTTTCCTAGCATATAATCTAGGAATTCCCAATCGACATGATCGTATGCTTTCTCCACATCGAGCTTGCACATAACCCCCGTCTTCTTATCCTTGAAACGAAAATTGATGCGTTCGTGAACAATCAGAGCTATGTATAGAATGTCTTCCTCCCATGAAAGCCCCTTGATTAGAAGAAATCACACTTCCCACCACCTCTTTAAATCTCAATGCAAGCGCCTTTGTCAATATCTTGTACGGGCTCCCCAAAAGACTAATCCACCTAAAATCTTTCAACCCCTCTACTCCTTCCACCTTAGGAATCAAGGCAATAAATGATTCACCCAGTTCATAAGGAATCCTCCCCTCATTGTAGAATTTCGAAATAAATCTTGTACGGGCTCCCCAAAAGACTAATCCACCTAAAATCTTTCAACCCCTCTACTCCTTCCACCTTAGGAATCAAGGCAATAAATGATTCACCCAGTTCATAAGGAATCCTCCCCTCATTGTAGAATTTCAAAATAAATTCCATGACATCATCTTTCACTACCTTACAAAAAACTTGGAAGAACGCCATAGGAAAATCGTCTAGCTCGGGAGCTTTGTCTCTACCCAAGCTATCTACTGCCTCTTTCACCTCGGATTCAGATATAGGTCTTTCCAACCAATCCGCCTTGTATTCCGTGATTTTTTCAAAATGAAGATGATCTAGTCTTGGACATACCCAATCCTCCCTAGATAAGAGTTTCTAGTAGTAGTCCACAATAGCCTTGAATACCTTATCTTTCTTATCAAGACGAGACCCATCCATAATCAATGAAGAATTTTTTTTTATTCGAGCTTGGGCGGATGCAATGCCATGAAAAATTCTAGTGTTCTTGTTACCCTCCTTCAACAGGAGAGTGCGCGACCTTTGCCTCCATTTAATCTCCTCATTTCTAAGTTGCTTACCATATTCGGCCGCTAGGAGGGCTCGTTTTTCCAGATCTTACGAGTTCAACAATGCAGCTCCTCCAACACCTCAGCCAATTCAGCCTATCTTGCCCCAATTCCAAATTTTCAGCTTTTCCTTCAGAAGTTTCATCTTCATGTCCAGTCTCGATCCTATTAACCCCTTCACTTGCATAGAATTCCACCACTGCTCAACCAAACTAGAAAAACCTTCTGATTCTAGCCAAGCTAACTAAAAAATCTAAAGGACTTGGGGCCCCAACTGTCAGTTTGCACCTGAAGAAGAATAGGTTGATGATCTGATGTAGGTATAGGGAGAGCCTACAGATTAACCTTAGGAAAACGATCTAACCATTCAAGGAGAGAAGAAATTTGTCTAATCCTGATAGGGTAGGGGGGATCGACCATTGGAGCATGTAAACTTGGCTCCCGACATAGGAATATCCACCATATCATACCTCTGAATCCACCCAGCAAAATCCTTCATGCTTCTGGTTAAACGAGTAGCTGGAGATTTTTCATATGAAAATCGGATCACGTTAAAATCTCCCCCTAGGCACTACGGAAGATCCCACTTTGTTGGAATCAACCTTAACTCCTCCTAGAACTCATCCCTTTGCTCGTATTTACACGACCCATAGATCCCCGAAAAAAGCCACCTCAAACCAGAAGAAATCTCAAACAAAACTACCAACACGGAATACTTACCACACTAGTAGTCCTCTCTTCTCCAAAAATCGGAATTCCATGCCACCAGAATTCCCCCTGAGGATCCTTGCGCATCCAAGGTTACAAAATCCTTGGACTTCTGACCCCAAATAGAATCAAGATCAAACATGTTGAAAGAAGAGAGCTTGGTTTGTTCAAAGGTGACAAGCTAAGCCTTCAATTTCTTGCAAATAGCCTTTAATCTACAGATGCTTAGCCCTGCTCCCTAGCCCTCTCATGTTCCAGCTGAGAATACTCATCGAGAAATAGACCTCGCCCTTCTGCCCCTAACCAAACCTGAAGATTTGCTTCCAACGTCATAATTAATCAAAGTGGCCAACCTAGTAAGTTCCCTCTGCCCTCTTTGCGTGAGCCTCTATGAATATTTATAGACCGATGCCCCTCTCTATTCAATGAATTGTATCAGTGCTATCGTCAGCGACGCCTTGTTTCTTCGAATGTCGTGCAACACTATATCTTCCTCAGCTATTGTGGCCTCATCTATGGCCATCACCTCTCCTATACTCTCCAATGACCAACATAAAATCTCTATTCCACAGCTCGATCGGAACCCCCCAAATCATAAACCATCTAAACTCATTCCTAAGAGGAGACACCTCCTCCCATCTCCGAATGGAACAAATCGGGCCATCATTGAACATTGTCGCTGCCATGATCATCTGATCGAGATTTGTTCTGGTTTCGCCAAAATCCACAATTCCATGGCATAGAGGGGTTTAATTTTGAAGTCCCAATCGTTCAATCTGCAACAGGCCTTCAACCAGATTCTGACTTGCGACAACAGAGCCCCTTGCTTCATCGACATCACAACAGACCATTGGAGCTAAGACCGTGCATACTTCACTATGACCAGGTCGACGCAAATCTCTTCCCCATTTGCCAAGGAGTTTTTCCAAACCCATCTATTGTAGCTTACTCCTAACAACCAAAGCCCCTCAGCTTGCCTCCTTCCTGGAATCTTTCTGTTGTAGCTTACTCCTAACAACCGCCTCTGCATATGAGTTGGTTCCCCCGTTCCCGGCAATACTCCATTACCAATACCCTCCAACCTCTCCTCCCCCAGAGACTCCCCTTTTCCCGCCTTCCCTAAAAATTCCCCTAAACTCTTCTTCCTCACCAACCCACCTTCCTTGACTAACTTAGCATCTTTTTCCTTATTCACAACATCCGGTCCGAATCTGGCCCGTTGAACCATCATCTTCCTACCTGCAAAATTTTCCCCATTCAACATTCGAATAGCTTTTTCCAGTTCCTCTTCCGTTCGCATACGAACAAATGCAAACCCTCAGGGTTCTTTGGATCCTTAACTCGGGGGATGACTATTTCAAGGACCATCCCGCTTTGCCAAAAATCCTTTCAAAGTTGATCGACAACCACCCGAAAGGATACCCAGTGACGTATAAGGTCAGCCGTTCGTGCAAAGAGGACTTCCCATTTTTTTTCTAGAGGTAGATCTTTTGTTGGTGGTAACCCTCGTCCAGCCTTCCAGCGTTTCACATCTTCTCTCCCTTGGGCTAACGATGCTTTCAACCACCACCCCTTTCCCTTTATCCCGACTTGATTCGAGTAGTCTTCTTCCTCGTCATTGCCCCTAACTGAACTTCCCCTACTCAGAGAATGATTGATTCCACGGCCAGAATTCTGTCCCTTAACTATGTTGTCTCTTCTCGCCACTGACCGACCTCAACCAGCATCGCTTCTTGCCCCTGAAGATTTGTCACTTGAAGATCCGCTACAAGACTCTCCCATCGCTTCCTCACATCACCTAAAGACCTGCCACGAGACTTGCTATAGGTTTTACTTAAATGTTTTTTTTTTTTTGAAAGGTAGGTTTTACTTAAACATCATAAAAAAATAACTCACAATTCACATCAGCAAAAGAACTCTTTACGTACCTTTACTCACATCCAGAATTTTCATTTTGAAAGTACACAAAATGCTTGAAGGATAGGCACTTAAGTGCCTTTATCGAAATTTGTTTAAGTTGAAAAGTGGGCGAAATGCCCCAAAGATAGGAATTTAAGTGTCGTTACCTAATCTTTACAAGAAAAGTGGGAAAAATAGCTCCAGGAATGGAATTTTAGTGTCCCTACCTAGATTTATTAACTTTAGAAGTGGGAAAATGCCTTACGGATTTGGGTGCCTTGCCTTAGATTTTTTACTTGAAAAGTGGGCAAAATACTAAGAGGATTGGAATTTAGGTACCCATATGTAGATTTCGATACATAGATTTTTAACTTAAAAAGTGGGCAAAATGCCTCATGGATTGCATATCTATGCCCTTACCAAAATTTTAACTTGGAAAGTGAGAAAATACCTCACTGATAGGCATTTAAGTGCCATTCTCGAGACTTCAAACTCGAAAAGCGGGCAAAAATGCCTTCAAGATTATCATTTAGGTGCCTTTTGTGATTTTTAACTTTGACATTAGGCAAAATGCAAGAACGAAAGAACTTAAATACCTTTATGAAGCTTTCTAACTTGAAAAGTGGCCAAGTTTCCTCAAGAATAAGCATTAACCCGTCCAACAGGTAGGTCTAACATGAGGATCGCCTAAAATCAACCATATTCACTTACTGGGTGGGCCAAAACATAGAAAACAAACGATAGTCTTTAATATAATAAAAATTGTAGATGTTGATCATGTGGCCCACTTTACGAGTGGTCTCTCTCTCTCTCTCTCTCTCTCTCTCTCTCTCTCTCTCTCTCTCCCCCCTGTTTAATGAGTTCAACTTTCTGAACCAAACTGTCTTTGCTTTTACTACATTGTTATCATTCTTCTCAACATCCATCACTAAAAGAAAAACAAAATAAAGAAAATTTAGTGCACTCTCAATCACCTGCCAGTTTCCAATTCATCCAAGTAAGATATTAGACATTTCCACCTCATGGTGGTGATATATCGTGTAACGCCCCGTAAAACAACTGGCCCCCGAACCTGAACATGTCCTCGGGCCATGTCACGCTTACGTCACTCCAGGGCGTTTAATTGGCCAATAGTAGCTTCTTGAAACCGAGGCTTCCCTAATCCAGGCTCCACGCGCACACCCATCGGGTCTTTGCGCTATCCAATCCAAGTCAGGTGGGTCTGAGACTTAAGTAAGTCGACCCCCATGTCGGGCCTGGTATTTTGTTGGATCCGCACATTAAAATTGATATCTGAAACCGTAAAACTGCACAACACTACGATTACACCCTAGGCGTGAGTGTACTCTCACCAAACTTAAGTAAACCAATCATTACAACACATACTTTTCTTGTGTGGCCCTTCTGCACCCTTGCATGGCGTTGAGATTTAGGGACTTAGAACTTAAATATAACATCCACCACAATCCCAAACTTGCAGCCCCGATCGATGGTCGGTGACCGTCGAACTGATCCATCGCCATAGTTCACAATTGCCGCACTATATTCTCGTAGGATCGCGCATGTAGCCATATCCTAGGCCAGGAGGACTATCCCTCGGTCCAGATCAGGTTAGATGGGCTCGCTGGGCCCCACACAATCAAAAGTAGACCCAAGAGTCTACTTATAGCCACTTAAAAAGTTGAGGGCTATATATCCTGATTTCCCAAGGTTATAAAAGCTCCTTTTCTCTCAGCCACTCTCATTTCTACCTACATCTAGCTGAGAAAGGAGAGAGAGAGTGAGGTAGAGAAGTTGGAGGAGAGGGAGATCAGCCCAAGGAGGGCTTGTGCATGTCCATTTGGGGCGATTCCTTCGCCGCCTTCGCTTCATAGGGCTAGGAGAGTGCCGGATTCAGCTTCATCCATCCTCACAGGTAATTGGAATGAAGTATACACCTGGAGCTGTCAAATTTTCTGCTGAATTCATGCAATTTCCTAACATGCAGCCCCTCTCTTGCAGGAATTGCAAGGGAATTCGGAGATATGAGGTGTGTATCATTCCCTACAGGTTGTCTTGCATCAAATGCAAGTCCACATGAATAATATCTCTAATTCTAGGTAGACTTGCTAGATAGATGTAGAATCCCTTAGGGATTAGTTCTCTAGATGTCTTTAAAGCTAGGAATTTCCTGTTTATATTGTTTAATCATCATGCATGTTTAGTATTACATAAGTATATATTAGTATTCACATATTTATCTTAAATTGGAAAGAATTGCTTAATTGTTTGTGCACTATTATGATTCCCTGAGATGCATGTGTATGTTGCTGTTGCATCTTTGGGGGAAATTGGTAATTTCTTCTGGTTGCTTGAAATTTTGAAATAACATCACCTGTATGTAACATATATATAGTAGAATAGTTAAAGTTTAGCTCCTAGCATAGTCCCATGGTTCTGTATGTTGCCGGATCGGGAAATTCATAGAGTTTGGGTCGGCCATGTAGGTTGGCCGTATCCCCGGAGTTGGAATCCTCAGGCGTGGGGTAATGCGGGTGCTGTCCGTGGTTCATGAACCACGTGGGGTATAGTACCCAAGGACAGTCTTCTGTCATCCCCTTGACTAAGGACCACCAACTCAACAAACCCGGTTCAGGTATAATGTTTGGATAAACGCCTATATTCGAATCCACATACCAGCACGACCATTGGATAGGCCCACTAATAATTACATGGCGAACGATCCCTAAAGACTCATGAGCCGAGCATGGTGGTATGGGACCTATGCTCGCGCTGTCGGCCTACGCCGGGGTGGTGCTCCTCCGTAGTGTCCTTGAGCACCCATGGAGGCAGTGAGCCATCCATTTGTTTGACTATGGGGTAATGGCATGACTGAGCCACCCCCGTCTGAGTCGGACATGGCTGACGAGTCATGGCCGAATCAGACGCTCGGACTGTTTATCCGAGCTGGGATCCTTGGGGTTACTGGCGATGATATGTACTCGCCCGCAGGGAGCCAGGTGATCCCTGATCGGCCGAGTGAAGAGGTAATGGTATGTTGGCTTCGCCAACCGGCTGGATGTTAAACTGGTATAATTAAGGATTTGGATAATCATTCATGGTCCGGCATGACATTCATCGGGCGGGTGACTGGGGTGGTGCCCCTGTCATGGTGGCCCAGTCTGTGCGAGTGTTGTGGTGGTGCCACACACTGTTAGCTGTGACAAACTGGTGTTTGGGGCATGCACATATGCATTTCATGCACTCATGCACTAAATAACTGTGCTTTGTTGTTGGCGATATCTTAGTTAAGAATGATGTGTAATAGAATCCATTATTTATGTATGCTTCCATTTGTGCATTGATAACTTGTATGTAATGTTACCACTGAGTTGGCCACTCACTCCCCATTCTGGGAACGGTGTTATAAAACACCACCCAGACGCCGCATGTGACCCAGGTTTACAGGAGGAGAGCGAAGCGGCAGAATACGAGGAGTTAGCCGCTGGCGAGGATCCATACATTCAGTATGCAGACGACCTGTATAGAGGGTGATAGGGGATCCTTGTTATGAGGGATAGCGCCGGGTTGGCGCAATGTATAGGTTTTTGCTAGTTTTTGGAGCCTGGTGATCGGGGCCCCTAGCGGGTCCCGTCGAGTGAGTTGTTGATGTTGCTTAATTCTTTTGGCTTATATATATATGCTCACTTCTTCTTTTGGATATAGATATCTCATGTGTTTGCTTCTAGCTGAGCATTATTCTGATTCTAGTAGCTTGCCTATTTCATTGCATGTTTTGCATAAAGTGGGGCCTGGGATATTGGGGGCCGAGGATGCCCTCGACCCTTGACATCCGGGGTGCCACAAGAGTTGGTATCAGAGCTACGGCTGTAGAAACAACTGGGATGTGGGAAATGGATCCACCGAAATGAAGAAGGATGGGCTATATAAGTGCCAAACGAGAGACCCAGGTTTAGGACTCGGGCATCGTGTGAGAATAGTTGGTAGTCACTTGGGAGCATGTATATGAGTGGGATAGAATTAGAGGTGATGAGTGGTCAGCTTTGGAAAAGGCTGAGGGGTCATGGGAGTGTGAAAAGTGGCCAAGGGTCAGAAATTAGGAACTTGGGAAGTTCCTCCAGATTGCTCAGGTGCCACCTGGATTCCACCTGAATGCCACCGTAGGACATACCCCTTCTTGGACAGTTTGCTTAGGTGCCACCTGGATTCCACCTGGATGCCACCGTAGGAGATACCCCTTCTTGGACAGATTGCTCAGGTGCCACCTGGATGCCACCGTAGGACATACCCCTTTTTGGACAGTTTGCTTAGGTGCCACCTGGATTCCACCTGAATGCCACCGTAGGACATACCCCTTCTTGGACAGATTGCTCAGGTGCCACCTGGATGCCACCTGGATGCCACCGTAGGACATACCCCTTCTTGGACAGATTGCTCAGGTGCCACCTGGATGCCACCTGGATGCCACCGTAGGACATACCCCTTTTGGACAGATTGCTCAGGTGCCACCTGGATGCCACCTGGATGCCACCGTAGGACATACCCTTTTGGGACAGATTGCTCAGGTGCCACCTGGATGCCACCTGGATGCCACCTGGATGCTACCATAGGACACACCTGCTTTTGGGCAGATTGCTCAGGTGCCACCTGGATGCCACCTGGATGCCACCGTACGGGCATAGTGACGCACGTGTGGGCCCCTTTAAAACCCATTCTTTCATCCTATTTCATTCCATTTCTTTTATTTTCTCTCTTCTCTCTCATTTCCTACCCTAGCCAAGCTTTCAAAACCTCCAAACTCCTCCTCCTTGCTCTCAAATCCTAGAAGACCTCCACCCCCTTTCTTCTCCAACTTCAAGACTCCATCAATGGCGGCCTTCCTCTCGGCCGTAGCTTCTTTCTTCGCCATTCCCCTCCTTGTGGCTCTCACCGGGAACAAGAGGGCTGCCGCTAGCACGAGCCGAGGGGCTCTGAAGAAGAAAAAGAGTGATTCCAAGGCTTCCACCTCGAGTTCACCCCTAGGAAGGTTTGCACGTCGATCCGTCGTCTACGAGCGACCGGTAGTGGAAGAGGTCTTCGAAAGGTATGAAGGCTTGCGAACTTTGAGGAATAAAGGGTGGGGCCCGGTCCTTGAGATCAACGATCCAGCCAATACGGGCTTGGTACGCCTCTTCTACTCAAAAATCCGAGAGACCCGAACAAACCCATTAGGCTTCGACTTGGATTGCGGTAACCAAGTGTATCACATTGACGCTGAAATCATAGCAGAAACTCTTGGAATCCCAATGGGGACGGTGTACATCAACGAGGATGACTGTAGGCCGTATCAAATGCGATGCGAACGCACCCGCATGCTGTGCGGACAGATGGCCGAGTGGAGGACCAATGGGAGTCTGTTAGCCAGCAAAATGAAAACTGAACTCCGAGTTATCCACCAAATATTCGCCGCTGATGTCTATCCCCGAAAGGGCAACCGCACCGAGCTGTCCTATTACATGGTCGAAATGCTTTTCCAGGTCTGGGGTGGCAAGGATGTATGCCTTCCGACCGTCATATTGCACCACATCATCAAGGCCGCTACAAATCGTCGTAATCCTCCCCCCGCTCTGCCATACGGGCGGCTCATTTGCAGGTTGGCCAAGAGGTACCGGCTTTCGGGGCCTAGGGAAGACCCTGCACCGGTACAATCTTTCAACCTACGCTCTCTTCAAAGGATGACTTTGAATGTAGAAGCGTCCGACGAACCAGACGTCGCAGAAGAAGAAGAAGAAGAAGAAAATGAAGAGGAAGAAGGGCAAGACGAAGAGTATCGTCCACCTCCCAACTATGAGGCCGACCATGCCGCCCTCAAGCGGAGGGTGGAAAAGATAGACAATCGAACAAAGAAGATGTATAGTCTTCTGAAGAGGATTGTTTGTTGTATGGAAAAAGAAGAGAAGAATGAAGATGCACCACCTCCCCCCCCTCCTCCTCAAGAGTAGGATGAGAATGTTATCTAAGCAATTAAGTCAAGTCAGTAGTTAGTGTTTGGGGCCTTGGGTGAGGCGTGTCTCCCCAAGTAGGATAAGTAATAGAAAAATTTTGTGCCATTTGTGGCAAGTGTTGAACTAATATAGTTAGTTGTAGGGTGTCGCTTAAAGTAAAATTAACATGCAATGTATGTGGCATTCCTGCCTGAAGGATGAAAATATCAATGAAATGCCTTTTTATTACAGCTAAGATGAAATCTATATTTCTGATGGTTATGTGCTTAATAGTTACTGTTTAATTTTCTCTAAGTGCATGGATGATTGACGAGTATTTACAAATGTTGAATGTATGCCTAGACAAGAGCCTAGTAGAGTACTAACTCTAGTTCCCTTGCCTGTTCAGTGACAGGCCGCAACGGGTAGACATAGTCTACACTCGAGGGCACCGGAATGTGGAGCGTGACAATCCGCTCCAACCGGCAAGAGGCCCTAACGACCCTAGCTCTAGTACCGAGCCTCCCGTCACTTTAGGAGACTTTCAAGCCCCAGCCCAAGAACACGGACCCGTGGCGAATGATGGGGCGGATTACCACCAAGGACCAGCGTTGCCGCCTCCACCACCACTACCCCAAGCCCCGCTAAATCAAGATGTCATGCAGCAGCTACTATTTGCGTTGCAACAGCAACAACAAACGCTGACAATGATCATGGGGTCAATTGCGCAAAATTCGGGTAGCGCCACCATTTCACCCCCTCCAAACCCTGTTAACACTCAGGCAACACCTCCACCGCCACTTGCACCCGCGAGGGCCGCCCCAGTGTATAGAGAGGGCATTTTTGAACGTTTCCAGAAGATGCGCCCCCCAACCTTCGCCGGAACTCACAATCCGGCTGATGCCGAACATTGGCTAGATCGAATGGTTAAAATGGTGGAGCCTTTCCACTGTTCTGAGGCTGAACAAGTCGAACTTATCGCGTTTTCTTTAGAAAAGGACGCGGATTTATGGTGGAAGAGTGTTCGTCGCATGGTTCCGAAAGACCATGTGTGGACTTGGCAGGAATTTAAGGACCACTTTTACGAGAAGTATTTTCCAATTACTTACCGTCATGCACAGGAGGCCCAATTCCATAAATTACAACAGGGGAACATGAGTGTTGGAGAATACGAAACACGGTTTTCAGAATTATTACGATATGCACCGGCCACAGCCAGGGATGAAGGGGCGAAGCTGCGACGCTTCTTAGAAGGGTTACGACCTGGGATTCGCACAAAAATGTGCTGTTCCGACATCTCAACATATGCGGCTGCCTTTGCCAAGGCTCTTGAATCTGAGCAAGATGCCATCCGTCTCTTCCGAGCTCGCCTTCAGACCAATCCGAGAGAGAGGGCAGAGTTCTCCACATATGCTCCCTCAAGTAAAAAGACTCGGGTTGAACCAACACCATTACGAGCACTACCGCCTCCACCGAGCTCCAACCCAATTCGGAGCTGCACATATTGCAAGAAAAATGGCCATACTGAACCCTATTGTTACACTAAGATAAAAGATCTTAACCTCAAGCCTTCGACGCCATCAGCCCGGCCGCAAAACCGCCCAAACGCCACACCTTCAGGATCAGCTAAGCAGCCCACACAGACAGGCCATCCTACATCTCAAGCAATCCGCCCCTACTCAGCACCGATAACAACGGGGGCTAATAGGGCCCAACAGGCACGCGTGAATGCACTGATTTCAGAAGAGATCGAGACGCCTGATTATTTCCCTTGTGCTTTCGAAGGTACAGCTCGCATCCTTGACTCTCCAGTTTACTGTTTGATCGACACGGGTGCATCTGTCTCCTGCATCTCGTACTCTTTAATCAAACGACTAGGATTAAAGACTACCGAAACACCCAAACGGGCCGTCGCGACGGCATCGGGAGTATTCTCTGACACCACCAAAGCATGTCTTCAGTGCCCCGTCGTCCTAGGGGACAAGGAGGTCCACATTGATTTGGTTGCCATCAGCCTGTACCACTACGACATCATTATCGGCATGGACTGGCTAACCTCCGTGTCGGCAGAATTAGATTGTGAAACCAGAATGATGACTATTCACTTACCCGAGGAAGATCCCATCTCCATCCCCGTCAGGGTCAGCTACAGGTATCGTGCTGAACTGTATGCCATGAAGGACGTAGACAGCAGTGATAAAACAGAAGCCGATGATACCCCGGTAGTTAAAGAATTTTATATGGTGTTTTCACCAATACCCGGCCTTCCACCAGCACGAGCAATAGAGTTTGCCATAGATTTGGTGCCTGGCACCGCACCGATCGCGTTGCCTGCATACCGAATGCCTCCATGTGAAATGGAGGAGTTGAGAATTCAGATCGATGATCTTCTAGGTTTAGGGTTCATTCGACCTAGTGTGTCTCCATGGGGAGCCCCTGTACTGTTTGTGCCAAAAAAGGATGGAGGTCGGCGACTATGCATAGACTATCGGAGACTAAACAAAGTAACTATTAAAAACAAATACCCCCTTCCTAGAATCGACGACTTGTTTGATCAACTGCGAGGTGCCCAATACTTCTCGAAGATAGATCTGCAGTCAGGTTACCATCAACTACGGGTTAGAGAAGAAGACATACCCAAAACCGCGTTCAAAACCAGCTTTGGGCACTACGAATTCTTGGTAATGCCCTTCGGCCTTACGAACGCCCCAGCGGTGTTCATGGACTTGATGAACCGAGTCTTCAGGCCATTTCTATATCGGTGCGTCATCGTATTTATTGATGATATCCTTGTCTATTCTAAGAGCCATGAAGAACACGAAGAACACTTGCGGGCCATCCTAGAAACGTTAAAACAGCACCAGCTGTATGCTAGCTTTAAGAAATGCGCCTTTTGGAAAGAGGAAGTAAAGTTCCTTGGGCACGTGGTCACTAAGGAAGGTATTGCAGTGGACCGAACTAAAGTTGCAGCAGTACAAGACTGGGAACAACCGAAGTCGGCAACAGAAGTGAGAAGTTTCTTGGGATTAGCTGGGTATTATCGCCGTTTCATTAAGGACTTCTCCAAAATTGCTAGGCCACTAACTCAATTGACCTGCAAAGATATCAAGTTTGAGTGGAATAGTAAGGCAGAAGTTGCATTCCAAGAACTCAAAGATAAGCTCACATCCGCTCCTGTCTTAATCTTGCCGGAGCAAGGTGTCAAGTACACCGTGTACACGGATGCATCTCGAGTGGGTTTGGGATGTGTATTGATGCAGAATGACAGAGTGATTGCTTACGCGTCCCGTCAATTGCGGAAGCACGAAGAAAATTACCCCACTCATGACTTAGAGTTAGCCGCCATCATTTTCGCCCTGAAATCGTGGAGACACTATCTATATGGGGAAGAATTTGAGTTATTCTGTGACCATAAGAGCCTAAAATATATCTTCACTCAGCGCGATTTAAACTTGAGGCAGCGACGATGGATGGAAACGCTTAAAGACTTCAATTTCGAAGTATCATACCATCCAGGCAAGGCAAACCTAGTGGCCGATGCGTTAAGTCGCAAAAGAGCAATAGAATTTGCGGCCCCTCTCATGGTAAGAGAATGGAATATGGTTGAGTTTGTGCGAGACTTTGAGCAAAAACTCACCGTAAAGGAGCCTTACGCCATGATCGCCCACCTTCTGGTAGAACCCGAGATAGATCACAAAATTCTGGTAGCCCAAGACCAGGATGAAGCGTTGTGCAAGAAGAAAGAACAGGTGAAAAGCGGAAAATTGCCAGGATGGCATATTGGGAGCGATGGCGGCCTGCGTTTTCAGGGCCGTCTATGCGTCCCGAACGTTCAAAAGCTAAAAACTGAAGTTATGGATCTGGCCCATAAATCTAAGCTTGCAATGCATCCGGGGGGCACCAAGATGTATCAGGACATGAAGAGAAGTTATTGGTGGGACAACATGAAGCGCGAGATCGCAAAATATGTATCTCAGTGTTTCACCTGCCAACAAGTCAAGGCCGAACATCGGCAGCCTCCCGGCCTATTACAACCTATGCCGATAGCAGAGTGGAAATGGGATTTTATCTCGATGGACTTCATCGCGGGCCTACCTCGAACTAAGAAAGGCCACGACTCCATCTGGGTCATAGTTGATCGCCTAACTAAATCTGCCCACTTCCTGCCCGTGCGCTCCTCTCAGACCTCTGAAGATCTGGCGAAACTATACATTAAGGAAATCGTGAGGTTGCATGGAGTGCCTCGTGAGATAGTGTCGGATAGAGACACTCGTTTTACCTCGATTTTCTGGTCTAGAATCCAACAAGCTATGGGAGCAAAATTGACCTATAGCACAGCATTCCATCCGCAGACAGATGGGCAAACAGAACGCGTAAACCAGGTATTAGAAGATATGCTGCGGGCCTGCACCCTAGATTTTAAGGATAGCTGGGATGACTGTCTCCCCTATGCCGAGTTTGCATATAATAATAGCTATCAGGCAAGTATCGGCATGGCCCCGTATGAGGCTTTATATGGTCGCCCTTGTCGAGCTCCTCATTGCTGGACCGAAGTGGGAGAAAGGAAATTGCTTGGGCCGGAGCTCGTGCAACAAACATCCCAGAAAATTGATATTATCCGAAGGCGTTTGCAAACGGCCCAAAGCCGTCAGAAAAGTTATGCCGACAAGCGTCGACGACCCTTAGAATTCGAAGAAGGGGCTCATGTCTTCTTAAAGATATCACCGATAAAGGGAATTTTACGTTTTGGCAAGAAGGGCAAATTAGCCCCACGCTATATTGGCCCATTCCAGATCTTGAAGCGTGTAGGCGCAGTAGCCTACCGCCTTGCCTTGCCGACACCTCTTGCGGGAGTTCACAACGTGTTCCATGTTTCTATGCTGAAGAAATATGTACCGGACCCGTCCCATGTCATAAAGTGGGAGCACGTCGAGCTCCGAGAGAACGCCACTTGTGTGTTTCAACCTACCCGCATCATAGACAGAAGAGAACACGTCCTTCGTAACAAGAAGATTCCATTAGTAAAGGTGCTTTGGACTCACAATTCCGAGGAACAGACCACCTGGGAAACTGAAGCAGATATACGAAAGGACTACCCTCACCTTCTGGAGGATCATGATCAGGTACAATTTCGAGGACGAAATTATTTTTCTTAGGGGGGGAGATTGTAACGCCCCGTAAAACAACTGGCCCCCGAACCTGAACATGTCCTCGGGCCATGTCACGCTTACGTCACTCCAGGGCGTTTAATTGGCCAATAGTAGCTTCTTGAAACCGAGGCTTCCCTAATCCAGGCTCCACGCGCACACCCATCGGGTCTTTGCGCTATCCAATCCAAGTCAGGTGGGTCTGAGACTTAAGTAAGTCGACCCCCATGTCGGGCCTGGTATTTTGTTGGATCCGCACATTAAAATTGATATCTGAAACCGTAAAACTGCACAACACTACGATTACACCCTAGGCGTGAGTGTACTCTCACCAAACTTAAGTAAACCAATCATTACAACACATACTTTTCTTGTGTGGCCCTTCTGCACCCTTGCATGGCGTTGAGATTTAGGGACTTAGAACTTAAATATAACATCCACCACAATCCCAAACTTGCAGCCCCGATCGATGGTCGGTGACCGTCGAACTGATCCATCGCCATAGTTCACAATTGCCGCACTATATTCTCGTAGGATCGCGCATGTAGCCATATCCTAGGCCAGGAGGACTATCCCTCGGTCCAGATCAGGTTAGATGGGCTCGCTGGGCCCCACACAATCAAAAGTAGACCCAAGAGTCTACTTATAGCCACTTAAAAAGTTGAGGGCTATATATCCTGATTTCCCAAGGTTATAAAAGCTCCTTTTCTCTCAGCCACTCTCATTTCTACCTACATCTAGCTGAGAAAGGAGAGAGAGAGTGAGGTAGAGAAGTTGGAGGAGAGGGAGATCAGCCCAAGGAGGGCTTGTGCATGTCCATTTGGGGCGATTCCTTCGCCGCCTTCGCTTCATAGGGCTAGGAGAGTGCCGGATTCAGCTTCATCCATCCTCACAGGTAATTGGAATGAAGTATACACCTGGAGCTGTCAAATTTTCTGCTGAATTCATGCAATTTCCTAACATGCAGCCCCTCTCTTGCAGGAATTGCAAGGGAATTCGGAGATATGAGGTGTGTATCATTCCCTACAGGTTGTCTTGCATCAAATGCAAGCCCACATGAATAATATCTCTAATTCTAGGTAGACTTGCTAGATAGATGTAGAATCCCTTAGGGATTAGTTCTCTAGATGTCTTTAAAGCTAGGAATTTCCTGTTTATATTGTTTAATCATCATGCATGTTTAGTATTACATAAGTATATATTAGTATTCACATATTTATCTTAAATTGGAAAGAATTGCTTAATTGTTTGTGCACTATTATGATTCCCTGAGATGCATGTGTATGTTGCTGTTGCATCTTTGGGGGAAATTGGTAATTTCTTCTGGTTGCTTGAAATTTTGAAATAACATCACCTGTATGTAACATATATATAGTAGAATAGTTAAAGTTTAGCTCCTAGCATAGTCCCATGGTTCTGTATGTTGCCGGATCGGGAAATTCATAGAGTTTGGGTCGGCCATGTAGGTTGGCCGTATCCCCGGAGTTGGAATCCTCAGGCGTGGGGTAATGCGGGTGCTGTCCGTGGTTCATGAACCACGTGGGGTATAGTACCCAAGGACAGTCTTCTGTCATCCCCTTGACTAAGGACCACCAACTCAACAAACCCGGTTCAGGTATAATGTTTGGATAAACGCCTATATTCGAATCCACATACCAGCACGACCATTGGATAGGCCCACTAATAATTACATGGCGAACGATCCCTAAAGACTCATGAGCCGAGCATGGTGGTATGGGACCTATGCTCGCGCTGTCGGCCTACGCCGGGGTGGTGCTCCTCCGTAGTGTCCTTGAGCACCCATGGAGGCAGTGAGCCATCCATTTGTTTGACTATGGGGTAATGGCATGACTGAGCCACCCCCGTCTGAGTCGGACATGGCTGACGAGTCATGGCCGAATCAGACGCTCGGACTGTTTATCCGAGCTGGGATCCTTGGGGTTACTGGCGATGATATGTACTCGCCCGCAGGGAGCCAGGTGATCCCTGATCGGCCGAGTGAAGAGGTAATGGTATGTTGGCTTCGCCAACCGGCTGGATGTTAAACTGGTATAATTAAGGATTTGGATAATCATTCATGGTCCGGCATGACATTCATCGGGCGGGTGACTGGGGTGGTGCCCCTGTCATGGTGGCCCAGTCTGTGCGAGTGTTGTGGTGGTGCCACACACTGTTAGCTGTGACAAACTGGTGTTTGGGGCATGCACATATGCATTTCATGCACTCATGCACTAAATAACTGTGCTTTGTTGTTGGCGATATCTTAGTTAAGAATGATGTGTAATAGAATCCATTATTTATGTATGCTTCCATTTGTGCATTGATAACTTGTATGTAATGTTACCACTGAGTTGGCCACTCACTCCCCATTCTGGGAACGGTGTTATAAAACACCACCCAGACGCCGCATGTGACCCAGGTTTACAGGAGGAGAGCGAAGCGGCAGAATACGAGGAGTTAGCCGCTGGCGAGGATCCATACATTCAGTATGCAGACGACCTGTATAGAGGGTGATAGGGGATCCTTGTTATGAGGGATAGCGCCGGGTTGGCGCAATGTATAGGTTTTTGCTAGTTTTTGGAGCCTGGTGATCGGGGCCCCTAGCGGGTCCCGTCGAGTGAGTTGTTGATGTTGCTTAATTCTTTTGGCTTATATATATATGCTCACTTCTTCTTTTGGATATAGATATCTCATGTGTTTGCTTCTAGCTGAGCATTATTCTGATTCTAGTAGCTTGCCTATTTCATTGCATGTTTTGCATAAAGTGGGGCCTGGGATATTGGGGGCCGAGGATGCCCTCGACCCTTGACATCCGGGGTGCCACATATCGTTTCCTACTTGCTTGGAGCTAACAGGGCTAATGCATGGCAACTCCGAAAAAAATATATATATAGTTAAACAGTTGAAGCCGTAAGGAGAAAATGTGATGGCTGCATATTAGATGATCTTATGAAACTTTCACTAAGGAAACCCATGTTTGAGCTAAACAATGAAAATGCCTTTGGAAAAAAATCTCAACTACCAGTATTCAAAGACAGAAAACTCACAGGAGAATTCTCCATCCAACCCACAAGCACAACTATTGATAAAGTTCTTTAGAAAGCATGGCACCTATATAGATAAAAAGAATCGGGACAAGGATAATTAGATCTTATATGTTAAGAAGGTAACAAGAGAGATAGTTTGATAAATGATCTTGAAACCCATATGAATGCAGGGACCATGCATCACTATGATTGATGAATTGGTGAATTGATATTTTTTAAATAGCATGAAAAGTAATCTTAGAATAAATACAAAAAAAAAAAAAAAGACCGTGAAGATGGATTTTCTGTACGCCAATCCAAAACAAATCACCACCATCATCATCTAAGCCTTATACCAACTAATTGTGGTCAGCTACATGAATCCTGTTCGGCCATTCCATGTCAATCCAAAACAAATGAATTTAACAAATTATTTATGAAGATACAATTCCTAATAAGACCATAGAGTGGGCGGTTAGGAGTCCGAGTCGAGAACCAAATAGAGCTAGAGAGAGACATTTGTGTGCACATGTCAGTTTTGTTGAGTTTTTTCATTGCAAAAATTTAAACTTCAGAATTTGGGATATCAAACCGCTAAGTATCCATAAGAGCAACAAATCTATCTATGCAGTAATCCAGCAATGACATGCTTAGTGAGCTTGTTTAGATTGGTTGAGGGTATGATTTTAGAACATCCCTGAATACACAAGTGCACCAACACTTGAATGTATGGGAACTAGATCCTGTGCCTTTGGAGGCATGAGGGTGCCTCTATGTCATTGCTGCACATGTCATACATTGACTACATAGAAACCATTCATTCAATAGGTCAAAAGTGATTATGCCAAAGTCCAAAAAATAAAATTGTTTGGATGATCCGAACACTTTAATTGGTGGCATACAGCATCAGTGGCTCACATTCAGTGAGAAACGTCTATCCATTGCATAGCTACGTACTCCAATCAAAGCAGTTTTTTATTAGTGCCCAATCGATGATGGAGCCCACGGGATGCCTTCTTCGAACCATCATACACATGCCACATATGCGGCACACAAACTAGAGCCATGAAAATGTCGTGCCTTCATAGGCAAACACATGCTTGGGTATATGCACACACATGAAAAGATGTGTGCATGTGTGCTTGTGACGCAGGACAATGGGCCTATCTATATGATGCGGAATGAAACTAAAGCAGAATGATTCAACAATGAATAATTAAATTAAATCCACACAATTCACAAATGCGGAAATTCAAATAATAAATTAATCATGAACTATAACCATAATTGCAAGCAAATAGTGAAAGAACTATGAAATCTCAAAGCCTGGGACCTATGGAAGGTAGAACTCTCATGTCCAAACATAGGGTTGATCCTACAATTCAAGGATCGAGCTCTAGGGTTCTAGGGTTTGGCTGGAACTTAGGGATTGACGTTAATTAGGGTTAGGGTTACGGTTTGAATAATTTAGGAATTTGGGATTTAGGGTTTTAGGCTATGGAAAATGGAAAATTCGGATTTGAATGTGAGGGGGTGGTCGGATTTGAAAAATGGCATGGGATTGAGTTAGGTTTGATGAAATCGGATAGGAAAAGGTTAGGGTTTTGGAAAAACTTAGAAAAAATGGGCACGGGCCTACTCCAAATGGAAACGGTTCAAGGGTTCAGGGGTTTTCAGCTTGGATTCAAAGAAAACTCAAAAGATCTTTTAATCGAATGGAAAACACAATCAACTTACCTATATTTGAAGAGAAGAAGAAGAAGAGAAAAGACATAGGAAAAAGAAAATCAACATCACATCATTAGCATCGCACCAAAAGGATCTCCAATCACTAGAGGATCAAGCTCATCTCAAGCTAGATGCAACGCCCCGAATTTTCACCAAGTATTGTATGTACACGGGCATCACTAGAAATTTTCTTGATTTGTTAGGCAAGCATAGGTGCACGTACCTGTCTTTAGTATCGAAATACCTAGAAAGTGCCTAGGAAACCTCGTTTCTAGATATCCAAACTCACAAGAAATATGTTGATTACTCTGATATGCAAATCCAACCGTACAAGTTCGATTATACATTCTTAGAGAGCCACTGACTTCACCTGATCGCCCAATCTTGGTCCTAACCTCGAAATCAATGAATCAAGGGCTAAGATCTAAGAAATCAACCATTAATTAATCAGAGCAACTAAAGAACCGTACAAACTCGATTAAACACCTTTAGGAAGCTAATGAGTGCGCTTGATCATCTAAACCTTAGGCCTAATCATGTGGTCAACGAATCTGGGGCTAAGATCTAGCGGACCCCACCGTCAATAAATCTATCTAACCGCAACATAATGAACATTTAACTAAGAATCGCACAACTAATGGTTTAGATCATATTCATAACCCGAATTAGACCAATGTCCTGTGTCACTTAGGGAATCGCACAACTAACGGTTTAGATCATATTCATAATCCGAATTAGACCAATGTCCCGTGTGACTTAGGAATTAAGGATGAGAATGGATTTGGGTAAAACAACAATCCCGCTAACTCTCTAGCGGCCAAACTTTAAACACGGCTAGATTGGACCCCACATATCGTACCCAAGAAATCTCACCTTCAACCCTATTCCATAAATAGCCGAAATCACTAAACAAGCTTTGGACCGCTCATCGAGGGACCATAGAGTCTGAAATCTAAAAGGGGCAACCCTCTAGACGAGCTAAACGACCTTAGGCGGATGTCATTGGGAAGTCGGTGCCCAAAATTGCGTAGTTGCAAGAAGTGCTTTAAATATCGACAATATTGGCCGATATATCCCACGATATATGTTGTATCTCACCTGTGCGATACGAAACACAAGTAGTGCGATATATCCCACATGTTTGATCCGGTGAACATTTTCGATTTCCAATCCTTTTTTTTTTTCTGTGAATCACGTTAAATTAGTGTCAAATTGTTACAAATCCATGATTTTTCATGCAAAGAGCTTCGATTTCAAATTTTGGAGGAGATGAGCCGAGTCTCAGAAAATTGAAAAAAAAAAAAGAAAAACAAAATCCAATTTCTCGCAAATCGGTTGCAATATTTATGTTTAAACATAAAATCAAACATGTACGTAACCTGATCTAGTGATTCTTCTTTTACTTTTAAATGGATTGCTTGTATTGCCACACGTCTTTTTTACATTTATTAATTATATGAAATGGCTTTGAATATACTTGCATCAATTCAGTTAAACAACGCATAGATTAGGACCCCATACAAAGAAAACCTATTAAGTGCACTTTTTTTTTGTAATGTTTTGATTTATATGTGTGTATTCATGTCTTTTTTAACAATCACTGAAGTCCCGTTGAAAATTTTGACCAATTTCCCAATGTTTTTCCATGTTTACAACAATCGCAATACAATCGATAGATCCCATGTAATAACCGATATGCATCCGTATCCCAAGGGTGCGAAACGTAACGCGATACCGATATTTCGAACACTGGTTGCAAGAACCAGCGAGAGCACTTGTAAGTGCAAATCCACATACACAAGAACTAACCAAACAATCATTACTAATTACACATTTTCTTAGGTGGGCCATTAGGACCCTTGCATGTCTATGAAATTAAGAACCTATGCTCTAAATATAACATCAAACCTGTCTCCAAAACTGCAGCCCCGATTGATAATTAGTGACCGTTGAACGAACTTCTCCTTATATTCGATAAACGCCGCATCCGAATGTTATGAAATTACAACCATGGGAAGATCACACCTTGAGGAAGATATCCCATGGATTAGATTAGTCCATGGGGGCTTGGTGGGCCCCACACAACTAAAACAACCCCTCACAAGGCCATTTTCATACAACTTCAGCAACCAGGGCCATTTCAGCAAATTCAGCATAGTATAAAAACCCATTTTCCAGCATTTACCCCTTTCATTTTCTCAGAAAATTGCTGAGAGAGGTAGAGAGTGAGCTAGAGAGTGTGAGAGGGTAGAAGGAGGGTGAGTGTGGAGGTTGTGCATGCCACTCCACCTCTCACCATTCGTACCTACGATGGTCTAGGCATCGTAATCCACCCCGAATTGTTGTATCCAGGCCATAGGCAAGGAAGGTGTAGTTCAACACCCCAATCCCTGAGTTTTCTTTTAGGATTTCTCAAATTTCTAACATGCAAGACTGATTTATGTAGGTTTCCCCAATTTTTCTTCAAGAAATTAAGGTGCGGACCATTACCCTTAGGTTAACTAGGACCCAAATGTAGTTAGATGAAGTTAATTCTTGAATTCATTAGTTATATATGCTTAGATTGCTGTGAGATGATGTACCATGCTTAGTTTCCCACTTGAGTGTTGAAATTTGCTTGTTTGAACTCCTTGATGACATCATATATGCTTAGAATGACTTGCATGCTTATAGTCATGTTGCATGACCACAATGATGCTTGATGAATGAAATGTTTGTTGTGATGTAATGTTTCCTACGGTGTATGATGCTAATTTTAGTTGCATGCCTTGAAATGTTGAATCTACGGTGACGTCATGCCATTACTATTTCTTTGTTATGCTGATTTTGCATGCTATGTGATTTGGGTCTGTACTACATGAAATTTACTTTGTATTAGATCATAAAATTTGTTTCGTATGATTGTCTAACTCTACAATTAGACAAGAACTGGGGATTCGGCTTGAGGTCGACTGTTGAACCTCCAATTTATACATGAGATTGCCCATTACATCACATCTTATGCATGGTTTGCATGCTTAAAAGACCAATCTAATGCATGTTTGTGATTGTAGGAATGAGAGAGATAATTCACCTATTTGATGGCTAAAAGAATGCTTTTAAACCCACTTGATGATGAAAGAAGATGAGCCAAAGGAATGGAAGAAAGAAGCAAGGAGAAGAGAGAGATGACATGGATTTAATGCCAATTTGAAGGATTTGGAATGACTAGAAGACCAAGCTTTAAAGAGCCAAAGAAGTGGAGAAAAAGCCTTGAAGGAATCAAGTTGAAGACCTGGAATGGCCAGAAAAGTCATATTGCAGAGCTGCAGGGCCAAAAAAGTCAAATGCAGAAAATTCAGCAGATAGCCCTGTAAACCAGAAAAACTGTAAAAATTGACCTTCGGCCACCCGACCACCATTTGGCCGGGCGCCCGAAATTGACAAAAAAATCCAGATTTTGCTGGAACTTTTCTGGACTTGGCCGGGCGCTGGACCACAACTGGCTGGGCGCCCGATGACCCGACTGGCGCCCAATTAAGAGGAGTCGGGCGCCCGAAATTCAAAGAAACTTTATTAAAACACGCTGGACTGTTTTGCAGTATGGTCGGGCGCCCAACCAAAACATAACCGGGCGCCCGAGCAACGCCCGACGACCGACGTAAGTGCGTAAATCTTTACGCAATGCGAGGCGGTGGGTGGTTTTCTTATAAAAGGACACCTTGGCATCCTTGCTAGGGTATCCTAGAAGAGTTCTAAATTCATGGGGAGCAAGGGAGATCATCGTGGAGCGATTGCAACTCCTCCAACTAGGGTTTTCTCTAGTTTTTCATGTTTTTCTTAGTTTTTCTTTGAATTCTAATTGAAGCATGGTAATGCTCGGCTAGAACCTCTTAGCTAAGGCTAAGAGGTGAAGCTTGTAAGCAGTTATCATGTTGGATTCGTTCTAATTCAAGTACTTTGCTTTGAAGTTTGACTTTTAAGTTCTAGTTTGAATAAAAGTGATATTTTTCGATGTTTTATGAGAGTTCATGTGCTTCGGACATGAGTTCCTTGCAATTCTCTGAGATTATCATGTTTGAATTGATTAGATTCGAATTGTAGTAACCCTAGAGCGTACCATAGTCCATTAGCATGGTCGTTACTTCGAAGGCTACATATTCAACTTCTATGGGCTTCATTAGAACTAGAACCTTGTTCTTTAACTTGAGTAGAGATTGTTTGTGTTTGAATGCCATATCTTCTAACTAGAAGAGAGATAGAACTTCAATTCTAGTTGTGCTATGCTTGGATGAATGAATTCACATGAGGGCTATCACAAGTGGATCCTCAAAAGCCTTAGTTCCCTTTTAATTACAGATTTTACAATTACTGTTTTAAGTTAGTTTTTAAACCTGAAATCCTCAATTCATTGAATTAGAAGTTGCTGGAACAACTTGAATTAGTTTACCTTATTCCCTGTGAATCGACCTCGGTCTTACCGAGATTTATTACTATATCGCAGCCTTGCACTTGAGGCGAGCGAACAAGTTTTTGGCGCCGCTGCCGGGGAATTTAAATAACGGTTCTAAATTGTTTTAGTGGCTATAGAGTAGAAGTAGTTAGGATTTATTGTTTTTTTCTTAGGATTAGTTCTTTTGAATTCTAGAACTAACAAAGTTTGTTTTGTTTTGTAGGAAGTTCTTCTAGTTCAAGCAAATCGGTACTATCCTTCCAACTTGAACTCTTTTAGTTTTTTGTTTTTATTTTATTTTTAGATTTTAGGATTTAGGATTAGTTCAGGTTTTGGATTTTGTGGTTTATGTCCCGTTGGGAACGAGACCCCAACAATCGTCTCCAATCCGAAGGTGGTTTAGTTGGACCACTATCCGTTCATAGACGAATTCGAAAATCTGCAAAACATTGTGATAATTTGGGGAGTATGGATCAAACACCTTTAAGGAATCCTCCCCCCCCCCCCCCCCCCCCAACTCCAACTCCAAATGCAAATCAAGAGGGAGTAGGAGAGAATGAGGTACATAACGTTCCTTCAATGAGATCACTACCGGACTACCTACAACCGGCCTGTGCAACTACACCCTCTTGTGTGGTTCTACCACCAACCGGGGGAAATATTGATATAAAGCCGGGTGTGATTCAACTAATACCAAAGTTTCATGGGCTAGACTCTGACAGCCCTATATTTGCACTTAAAGGAATTTGAAGAAGTGGTGGCTACCTTGCAATACACCAATGTTTCGGAAGACACCATTAAACTTAAAACTCTTCCCCTTTTCATTGAAAGAAAGGGCCAAGAATTAGCTTCTCTCTTAGACCACACTCGATAGGGTCATGGAACTGAGATGACTCGGGAATTCTTGAAAAAGTTCTTCCCAGCTCATAAAACGAACACCTTTCAACGAGCCATAATGAATTTTTCGGCTAAAGAGGGTGAATCTTTCTTCCAATGTTGGGAGGGGTTTAAGGAACTCCTGCTTGCTTGCCCACATCATGGCTACGAGAGTTGGCGAATTATAAACTTCTTCAACGATGGATTAAGTTCCAATATGCGCCAATTCGTAGAGATGATGTGCAACGGCGAGTTCATGAGCAAAAATCTAGATGAAGCTTGGAGTTATTTAGATATGTTGGCCGAGAATGCCCAATCTTGGGATACCTCGGATAAACCCAATAACCCCAAGCCTACTCAAGAGAAAGAGAAATGAGGGATCTATATCCTCCAGGAGGAAGATGACGTGAATGCAAGGATAGCCAACCTCACAAGGAAGATCGAGGCCATGGAACTTAGTAAGAGTGGAGTTCCAAAGTCCAATGAAGCTATTGAGACCATATGTGGGATTTGTCTCACTAATTTACACACTACGCAAGATTGTCCTACAATTCCTACATTTCAAGAGGTGTTACATGAACATGCAAATGCCACATATGGGTATCAACGGCCTTTCAATGGACCGATGGGTAATACGTACAATTCTACTTGGAAGAACCACCCAAATTTCAGTTGGAAGAATGCTCCCACGGGCAATCCTACCAACTCTTAAGGAGGGCCACCCATGCAAAATATGGCCCCACCTCAATTCTCAATGGAGAATACTTTGAAAGCGTTTATACAAGGGCAAACGCAAATTAACCAAACGAATCAGCAAATGTTCCAAGAGCTTAAAGTCTCGGTTGATGAGATTAAGGGACGCTTGAATGCTAGGGAAGGGACATTTCCGGCCCAACCTCAGCCCAATCCAAAGCAAGTACATGAAGAAAGCATCCCTGATCCTTTCAACCAACATATGGAGCAAGATAAATCCGTCACCACTCTTAGAAGTGGTAAACAAATGGACAAATCTAATCCGGTGAAGGCCGACAAGCCTAATGATCCGGTAAATTCTAAGGATGTGAGCCACAAGAAAAGGAGCGTATCTATAAGCCCGTAGCACCATTCCCTTCAAGATTGGTTGCTCCAAAATCTTTTCCAAACTCTCATGATATTTTAGAGATTTTCAGACAAGTCAAGATAAGCATTCCCTTGCTTGATGCCATCAAACAAATCCCCTCTTATGCCAAGTTTCTAAAGAACCTATGCACAACTAAACGCAAATATAATGTGCAGCAAAAGGCCTTCTTAAATGAGCAAGTGAGTGCCATTCTCACTCAAAAGACTCCCCCAAAATTCAAAGATCCCGGTAGTCCCACAATCTCATGTATCATTGAAGACTACCAGATTGAGCGTGCATTATTAGATTTGGGGGCAAGCGTAAATTTGATCCCGTACTCGGTATATGAGCAATTGGGTCTTGGTGAATTAAAACCCACCAAAACCACGTTGCAACTCGCTGATAGATCCATCCGTGTACCGAGAGGGATAGTTGAGGATGTTCTAGTCCAAGTTGACAAATTCTACTACCCGGTAAATTTTATCATCTTGGAAACACAACCGGTTCTAGATGCTAGCACTTAAATACCGGTGATCTTAGGCCGCCCGTTCCTTGCTACATCAAACGCAATCATCAATTACTGGAACGGGGTGATGCAATTGTCCTTTGGAAACATGACATTAGAAGGGAATGTGTTCCACTTGGGCAAAAGGCACATGGATGTTGATGATGACGAGCTTTTCGAGGTAAACATGCTCGAATCTTTTGAAGAAGGAGAGCTCCTCCAACTTGAACCACTAGAAAGCTTGGAGACATGCTTTGCACATTTTGTGGATTCCAAAGACCCCATCATTAGCGAAATTGTGCAAGCATTGAATATTGAGAGACCGGTAGTTGGTACTAGCCGGTGGAGGCCCCATTTTGAAAAATTGCCACCAACCACATCAAGGCCTCTACCGTCTAACATCAAATCATCGAAGCTTGACCTTAGACCATTGCCATCCGAGCTTAAATATGTATATTTGAGTCAAGAGGAAACATTCCCAGTTGTCATTGCCTCTCACCTAGGGAAAGACCAAGAGCTCAAGTTGATTGAGCTACTCAAAGAACATAGGGGAGCCGTAGGTTCGGACAATAGCGGATCTCAAAGGGATAGATTCTTTGGTTTGTACTCACCGTATACACCTCGAAGAAAATTCAAAAACGACTAGACAACCTCAAAGAAGGCTAAATCCAAACATGATGGAGGTTGTTAAAAACGAGGTGTTAAAGCTACTAGATGTGGGTATCATCTACCCCATCTCGGATAGCCAATGGGTGATTCCTACCCAAGTTGTCCCCAAGAAATCCAATATTAGCATCGTAGAAAACGCCAACAACGAGCTTATACCGACTAGAGTAACCACCGGTTGGCGTATGTGCATTGATTATCGGAAGCTCAACACGGTCACTAGGAAGGACCACTTCCCTCTCCCATTCATGGATTAAATTTTAGAGAGGTTAGCGGGTCATTCCTATTATTGCTTCCTAGATGGCTATTCCGGCTACAACTAAATTGAGATAGCCCTAGAGGACCAAGAGAAAACCACATTTACATGCCCGTTTGGTACCTTTGCATACCGAAGAATGCCATTCGGGCTATGTAATGCACCCGTCCACATTCCAACGATGCATGTTGAGTATTTTCTCGGACATGGTGGGTGAATTTCTTGATGTGTTCATGGATGATTTTTCTATTTTTGGTTATAGTTTTGATGAGTTCCTTAATCACTTGAAGTTGGTCTTGATGAGGTGTGAGGAGAAGAACCTCGTTTTAAATTGGGAAAAGTGTCATTTCATGGTACAAAGAGGAATAGTCCTTGGACATATCATCTCGTCCAATGGGATAGAGGTAGACTGGGCAAAAATTGACATCATTTCCAATCTACCACCACCCAAAAGCATACGCGATGTGCGGTCCTTGGACACGCCGGTTTTTATAGAAGGTTCATAAAGGACTTTTGTCATATCTCTAGGCCCTTATGTAACCTTCTCCAAAAGGAGAACCAATTTGAGTGGAGTGCCGAATGTCAATTAGCTTTTCTAAAGCTAAAAGACATGTTGACGACCGCTCCTATCATGCAACCACCGGATTGGTCCATGCATTTTGAGTTGATGCGCGACGCGAGCGCTATTGGGGCGGTGTTAGGCCAAAAGAAGGACAAAAAGCCCCATGTTATCTACTACACAAGTAGGACCTTGAATCGCGCCCAAGTTAATTACTCGACTACGGAGAAAGAGCTCCTAGCCGTTATCTTTGCATTGGACAAATTCAGGCCTTACTTAATAGGATCCAAGGTCATTGTTTACACAGATCATGCGACGCTGAAAAACCTTCTCTCTAAGAAGGATGCCAAGCCCCGTTTGCTTAGATGGATCCTACTCCTTCAAGAATTCGATTTGGAGATCAAGGACAAGAAGGGAGTAGAAAATGTGGTGGCGGATCATCTATCCCGCCTTGTCCTACCTAATTCCATTGATGAGTCACCTATTGAGGACTCATTCCCTGATGAGCAACTCTTTGTTGCTATGCGTCTACCATGGTACGCTGACATAGCCAATTATCTTTCCACAGGTGCGATGCCGATTCATTGGACTGCGCAGGACAAACGTAAATTTCTAAGGGAAGCGCGCAGATTTTTCTGGGATGAACCTTTACTGTTCAAATATTGCCCAGACCAAATTATAAGGAGATGTGTCCCTGATGATGAACATAATCCCATCATCTCCTTTTGCCATGATCAAGCATGTGGGGGTCATTTTTCCTGATAAGAAAACCACTGCAAAAATTCTGCAGTGTGGTTTTTATTGGCCCACGCTATTTAAGGACACCCACGAGTTTTGCAAAGCATGCGAGCGTTGCTAAAAGTTAGGAGGATTATCCCGTCGAAATATGATGCCTCTTACCCCAATTCAACATCTTGAAGTCTTTGACTGTTGGGGCATCGATTTCATGGGACCATTCCCCTCATCTTTTGGACATGTCTATAACTATGTGTCTAAATGGATAGAGGCTATTCCATGTAGAACCAACGATCATCGTACGGTTCTAAAATTCTTCAAAGAGAACATACTTTCCAGATTTGGGACACCTCGAGCCATCATTAGTGATGGTGGTTCTCACTTTTGCAATAGGCCTTTTGAAGCCTTAATGAAGAAATATGGCATTAGGCATAAAGTAAGTACCTCATACCACCCACAGACAAGTGGGAAGCCGAAATCTCCAATCGGAAAATCAAACAGATTTTGGAAAAAACAGTGAGGCTGGACCTGCAAAGATTGGTTAATAAGATTAGATGATGCGCTTTAGGCTCACCGTACCGCTTACAAGACACCCTTTGGAATGTCCCCTTATAGACTTGTCTATGGGAAAGCTTGCCACTTGCCTGTGGAGATTGAACACAAAGCCTATTGGGCAATTCGAGCATTAAATTTTGACATTGACAAGGCTAGCTCACTTCGCAAACTCCAACTTAATGAGCTTGATGAGATCCGGAACGATGCTTATGAGAACTCGAGAATTTACAAGAGTAGGATGAAGGCCTTTCATGACAAACATATCTTCAGGAAATCCTTCCATGAAGGCCAGAAAGTGCTCTTGTACAATTCCCGACTTCATCTTTTTCCGGGAAAATTGCGATCTCGATGGACCGGCCCATATATTGTCAAAGAAGTTTTTCCTCAAGGGGCTGTTGAGATTGAGAATGCAGCGAATGGTAACTGTTTTAAAGTTAATGGACAACACCTTAAACCATTTGTTGAGAAATTTGATTCAGAGGACATGTCCATCACTCTGAATGATCTTATGTATCAGGATGATTGATCTCCTAGTCTGACAGAGGTATAGCGTAGGTAGGTTTAGTCGTTTTAGTTTTGCTTGCTTAGTAGCTTTAGTTGTTGGGTTGTAGACTTCCATGATCGACTCTCTCGGGTACTATTGTTCTCACTCCCTTTTATTTTACCATTGCTCTCATGTTCATACTTATTGCATATCTTTTTACATTGAGGACAATGCAAGATTTGGTTAGGGGGTGAGATGAGATTCCTCATCTAGCAGTTTGCAACATTTCGAGCACCATATGTGAAAAAAAATTTGAATTTTTTTTCGAATTCTCTAAAATTTCAAAACTCTTTTAGAAAACCTTATTTCTATGCATTCGAGATGATATGAGTATAAGAAGAGGAGATACAAAGTGTGTGATGTTGTAAGTCTTGAACTTCTCTTAATATAATGGTTTTATATGTGAATCCCCATATTTAGGTGATTGATAGAAAATTTGAACACTCTTATACCTAGTTCACATTACACGATTTTCATGGTTGAAAGGATTATGATTTGTGGATTGGCTAAACTTAGATTTGAGGTGTTGAAGAACCAAGCCGGGTACTTTGTCCATCCTTGTCCATGAGAAAATAACGAAAGATATGAATTTCTAAAAATCCTATCTAATTTAAAAGAAAAAGGAAAAGGAAGGATGAAATTGGGAATGATGGAAAATTCCGAAAAGGGCTACCTATTACCAACCGGGGGATGGTCTACCCGTAACCAAAGCCGGAAATGGGACGTAGTGTGAAAGCCGTCGGAAGGACGGTAAGGCAAATTCCTGTCATTGGCTTGTTGTTGCTCTGTGCACCTTGAGATCCATAGTTCAGTTGATCTATGAAGAAGATAATCCTAGAAACTCATGAGATGGACTTTCACTATGCACACTAGGTTGAATTTTGTTCGAGTTCTTCCATTTATCAATCAATCAACGGGAATTTCATATGGACATTTATTATGTTTTAAGAGTTTAAGGTTTCAACGCTTATCACCTAATTTTTCTAAATTTTATACTTGAATATCTTGGAATGGATAGAAACATAGTTTCTGAAGGAGAGTTGGTTTTGGAGGTTTGAACTTATTTCACGCATGTTTTGCTCAGGACTAGCAAAAAGCTGGTTGGGGGGTGTGTTGAACCTCCAATTTATACATGAGATTGCTCATTACATCACATCTTATGCATGGTTTGCATGCTTAAAAGACCAATCTAATGCATGTTTGTGATTGTAGAAATGAGAGAGAGAATTCACCTATTTGATGGCTAAAAGAATGCTTTTAAACCCACTTGATGATGAAAGAAGATGAGCCAAAGGAATGGAAGAAAGAAGCAAGGAGAAGAGAGATGATATGGATTTAATGCCAATTTGAAGGATTTGGAATGACTAAAAGACTAAGCTTTGAAGAGCCAAAGAAGTGGAGAAAAAGCCTTGAAGGAATCAAGTTGAAGACCTGGAATGGCCAGAAAAGTCATATTGCAGAGCTGCAGGGCCAAAAAAGTCAAATGCAGAAAATTCAGCAAATGGCCCTGTAAACCAGAAAAACTGTAAAAATTGACCTTTGGGCGCCTGACCACCATTTGGCCGGGCGCCCGAAATTGACAAAAAAATCCAGATTTTGCTAGAACTTTTCTGTACTTGGCCGGGCGCCCGACCACAACTGGCCGGGCGCCCGATGACCCACCTGGCGCCCGATTAAGAGTAGCCGGGCGCCCGAAATTCAAAGAAACTTTATTAAAACAAGCTGGACTGTTTTGCAGTATGGTCGGGCGCCCAAGCAAAACATGACCGGGCGCCCGACCAACGCCCGACGACCGACATAAGTGCGTAAATCTTTACGCAATGCGAGGCGGTGGGTGGTTTTCTTATAAAAGGACACCTTGGCATCTTTGCTAGGGTATCCTAAAAGAGTTCTAAGTTCGTGGGGAGCAAGGGAGATCATCGTGGAGCGATCGCAACTCCAACTAGGGTTTTCTCTAGTTTTTCATGTTTTTCTTAGTTTTTCTTTGAATTTTAGTTGAAGCATGATAATGCTCGGCTAGAACCTCTTAGCTAAAGCTAAGAGGTGAAGCTTGTGAGTAGTTATCATGTTGGATTCGTTCTAATTCAAGTACTTTGCTTTAAAGTTTGATTTTTAAGTTCTAGTTTGAATAAAAGTGATATTTTTGGATGTTTTATGAGAGTTCATGTGCTTTGGACATGAGTTCCTTGCAATTCTCTGAGATTATCATGTTTGGATTGATTAGATTCGAATTGTAATAACCCTAGAGCGTACCATAGTCCATTGGCATGGTCATTACTTCGAAGGCTACATATTTGACTTCTATGGGCTTCATTAGAACTAGAACCTTGTTCTTTAACTTGAGTAGAGATTGTTTGTGTTTGAATGCCATATCTTCCAACTAGAAGAGAGATAGAACTTCAATTCTAGTTATGCTATGCTTTGATGAATGAATTCATATGAGGGCTATCACAAGTGGATCCTCAAAAGCGTTAGTTCCCTTTTAATTACAGATTTTACAATTACTGTTTTAAGTTAGTTTTTTAAACCTGAAATCCTCAATTCATTGAATTAGAAGATGCTGGAACAACTTGAATTAGTTTACCTTATTCCCTGTGGATCGACCTCAGTCTTACCGAGATTTATTACTACATCGCAGCCTTGCACTTGAGGCGAGCGAACATGGACCGCCTTTGGGCTAGGACGGTCGATTGAGGGTTGAAAGCGGGTGACCGGCTGTGGTTTGAGGACCACACGGGCCATGCGTGTCTAAGGTCAGCCTTCTCGTTCTTCCCCTCAATCAAAGGTACCGGCCGACGCTGGATTAGACTTGTGTATGATGTGTTACTGGTCGCTACTCTATCGAATCCAAGGTACCAACATCACCACTGGATCGGCCCACTTGTAAATTTTACTGCGAATCGGTCCAAGTCTTATGAGCCAGGCATGGTAGTATGGAACCTATGTCCGAGTTGTCGGCCTACGCTGGGGTAGTGCCTCCTCGTAGTGACCATTGAGCACCTGTGGAGGTGACGAGCCTTCCACCTGACCATGAGAAGGGGTGACGAGCCCTTTTCCCGCCTAAGTTGGGCGTGGCTGATGAGTCACAGCCAAACTAGGCTCTCGGGCAAGTACTCGAGGATGGATCAAGGGGTTACTGGCGATGATAGGTGTCCGTTATACAGGGAGCCAGATGGTCCCAAGTTGGCTGGGTGATAGGATGTACGTACGGTGGCTTCGCCAACCAGCTAGATGCTCAAATGGAATGATTAACAACTTGGCTAATCATGTATGGTTCGGCATGGCATGCATTGCGTGTGGATGATGATATGGTGCCTCATTCACTGGCGGCTTGGGTCTGTGCGGGTGATGTGGTGGTGCCACTCACTGTCGATTGTGACCAAAACAGTGATCGGGCATGCATTTACACTTCATGCATTCATGCATTAAGACTATAAGATGTAGTACTATGCCCATGTCTATGTTTACAATGTGGTTATGTTTAGTTCATTTTACCTACATTTGATTATATTTGTGCCATGAGTAACTTAGGGAAATGGAACCACTGAGTTGATCACTCACTCTCACTCTGGGACGGTGTTTTAAACACCAACCAAGCGATTTCATTGATGCGGGTACCCCACGAGAAAACACATTAGATGAGGCTTAGTTAGACTGTTTGGGTGGATTCTTTTATGAGATGTGGTACTGTATATTTTAGATTTAAATAACTTAAATTCAGTTATGTCTTTAATTCATTGCTCAGATTGACCTATCATTATGATTTGATGCCACATGGAACAATTCTTGCATAACACACATCTGCATACGCATGAGTGACTCCCGGGATATCGGGGATTGAGTTTATACTCGACCCTTGAAATTTCGGGCTATTACACTAGAAGAGGGTTTCTCTCAAAATTCATAAACTTTCATTTTTAAAATTAGGTTTTCTAACAAGTATATATAAGCCACGAATAGGAAAAAGTGCATTAAAGTGCCAAACAAAAAGAAAAGAAAAAGAAAAAAACGCCTAAAACTAAATAGTCTGTCCGACAGCGCCATCGAACCGTTTGACAGATCCTAGAAAACTCTAGTCTGTCTGGTCGCCTGCTCCTCTACTCCTCCGTTGTACTCTTGCTGTTGTACAACTATCACATGCTCACCATGTTCTCCTCATGTGTCGTCATACCACAGTGAGATGGGCGCGACAAGTCTCCAACGCCGGTACACTTGGGAAAAGACTCGTGAAGGCCTGACGTCCGCATCAACTCTCCCTGGCTGAAAAGAAAAGAAGTTGACTCTGTCGACGTAAAACTCCTGTACCGCTCTAGGATGTCTAAATCAACCCGCTGTAGCTCGGTCTTTATAAGCCACATGCAATATGAAGTTGGCCTGTTCTTCCATTTGAGATACTTCCGATACCCTCATTCGCTAGTCGACACCACTTGCTCGTCCAAAATATCTTCAATCTCTTCCTTTCTCTTCTTTCGGGTAGTTGTGGCAAAGGAGGTAAAGGTTGGGAAGACTGGGTAGGGATAAGCCATGGAGTCTGAGGTAGCGTAGATACGTCGTCGAGGTGACCCTTAAAAGCCACTAGATCCTCCACATTGAAAGTAGAACTAATTTCAATGTCGGGTAGAAGATCTATTACATATACATTAGTGCCCAAATGTTTTAAGATTTTATACTGGCCAGTACTACGTACTTGTAATTTCTTAATAGCTCCTTGTGGGAACCGTTTTGGTCTAATACGGACCATAAAGAAATCACCCACTTGAAATTCTTGCATCCGGCGATGTGAGTCAACATTTAATTTGTATTGTTCATTGCTAACATTTATCGACTTCCTAATTTCATCATGCAATTCATCGATATGCTATGCAAGTGACTCAGCTAAGTATGATGGTTTACGAGAGACGGACATGAATGAACCTAAAGGACGCTCTGATGAAGCAATGAACTCAAAATAAACAACTCTATTGTCTAGAACTTCGGAGATTATAACCAAAGAACACTTCTAGCGGGTAACACATAATTTCTCATTCTTTAGAATCCCACAAACCCGCTCTAACTGATAGATGTATTGCTCCTTGTACATGTTATAAACAAGGATAATGTTCAAGTATCCCAATACTTGAGGACATTCGACCGAGACTTTGTGGACGGCCAGAATGTGCCCCCACATGCCACCGTACTTAGAAGTGAAAAGGACTAGGCACACGGAATAAAACTCAAATTCGAACTCTCCTTAATGAACTCTTCCCTAGCTTATCAAATTGCCTATGCATTTCCGCATGCTCCATAGGGTTCACTTAGTAAGGGGAAAGCTTGACAGAGTCAACCTAGGGACAAGATCGATTGTGTGTTCAATGTCCCGCTTGGGTAGAAGTTCATCCGGTAAGTCATCTGGTAAGATATCACAAGTCATTTCCAAGTCCACAATCACACCGGATAACTACTCTACGCTAGCCTAAAAAATAACATCACTAGTCATGTGAGTGTCCACCATTGAATCCATACTAGTCTCTTTTTTAAACTATTTCGCTTTCATTACGGTAAGAGACTTAGATTGGAGCTCCACATCATTCAGTTCACACATGACCACTGGAAGTGGTGCGGCCTTAATTTCTTCAACCTCTTCATCACTAGCACCCACTCCTTCATGTCCAACAATGGTTAGTGACGCCTCAATTTCCTCTTCCTCATCACTATTGATTTCAGGAACTTACTCTTCCTCTTCATAAACGACCTGTTTAGCCCCTTCCAACTTCCCATTCACTAAAACATTGTCTCACTCCCAGGGAAATATAATTGGTGGTAAATACCCTTCAAGTTGCTCAAAGGCCGAGATTCCATTAGTGATGGATTGAACCACTTTACAAGAAGATGGCCATATGGGTTCCCTTTTTGGACAGGAAGGTGGGGCGACTCTTTCCTGAGTTAAGGGCTTCTAACAGTAAGAGGTGGGAAGATACTCTTCTTACAAACGCTCTTTCATTTCGTTCCACTGTGAGATCGAAGTTCCACCTTTCTGCTTAATTCTTCGCTCCAAATTTGTCCAAAACAACCTGGCTTGGCCCACCAATTTCAAGTTGGCGAACCTCACTTGACGGTTGTTCGACATATCATACCAATCAACATAATATTCCAAGTCTTCAAGCAAATCAAGGAATGTCTGAGGGTCCATGTGACCACTAAAATATGCCAAATCATCGGAGTTCGGTTTTCCAATGGGTCTCAAGGGCCACAAGACAACATTTAATGACCCTGAGTATCTTGAGCGCCTATGCTCCATTCATTACAGGGAGACTCAACAACTAAATTATAGGTGCAATGATAATAAAAATAGAGATAAGGCTAACCTAGACGTAACAATATGGATCCTAGACTTTATATTTACTATATGATGAATGCAATGCAAAATTCAGATTTGATGCATCCTAAACGTGACTCTAAAAAAAAAATTAAATTTGATGATGCTTAATGCAATACTAATCTAGGCATGCAATGGGATGCTCGAAGACTCTAAATGCACCTAATAACTCAAGACTCGAATGGAAAACACCAACCTACACTAGACCTAGGCTCTGATACCAAATTTGACGTGGGACAATGGGCCTATCTATATGATGCGGAATGAAACTGATGCGGACATCAGGCCCCACCTTGGGAAGACATGTGTTAGTTGCTTTGAGGAGATGATCAAACCGTTGGATCGTGATGATGATGTGATCGGACCATTGGTTCATTGTGGCCCACTTTCATCACACCATCATTGGAGCGCATTGGACATCTTAGATTTGAGTTTATTTTACGCATTTTTTACTTATTTGAGTTTTGGGTTAGTGTGGGTACGTTTTTTCATGCAAATGTCTTTTTTTTGAAATTTTGTTAGTAGGGGTATTTTGGTAATTATGCTAATTCCGAATTTTATAAGGGTGTTGCCCTAAACCTTTTTTATTAGTTGTTGATTTATGAAAAAGAGCAAACCTTTGGTTGCCTCCTTCCTCTTTCTCTCTCTCATGGTGCTTCTTCTTCTTCCTTGATCTCCTTCTTCTCTATTCTTCTTGTGCCCCTCCAACTTCTTCCAGGTATTTCATCTTCTATTATTATCCTTCTAAATTTCTGTTTTGTTTATTCCCCACGATCTAAACCTTGAGAATCGATCTAAACCCTAAACCCCCAAATTCTCAAATCCCTAATCCGAGAAACTTTCTGATTCTTTGGACTAGTGATCATCATTGATCGATTGGGTATGACCATGCAAGATCGGGAGGTTCCATCCCTCGCTGGATCCAACCTATACGCTACTTGAATCCCATACTCCATGGTTGTGATGATGACCCGTCCCATTGCATGTTTCCTTTATGATTTTCTTAGTTTATGATGATTGATGCTAGATTTCATTATTATTATTGCTTTTATTTCCGCTGAATAATTGTGTTCATGAGCATGCATCATATTTAGGGCTGTCCTGCATCAGAAACTAAAGCGGAATGATTCAACAATGAATAATTAAATTAAATCTACTCAATTCACACATGCGGAAATTCAAATAAGCAATTAATCATGAACTACAACCATAACTGCAAACAAATAGTGAAGGAACTATGAAATCTCAAAGCTCGAGACCTATAGAAGATAGGACTCCCATGTCCAAGCATAGGGTTAATCCTACAATTCAAGGATGGGGCTCTAGGGTTCTAGGGTATGGCTGAAAATTAGGGATTGATATGAATTAGGGTTAGGATTAGGGTTTGAATAATTTGAGAATTGGGAATTTAGGGTTTTAAGCTATGAGAAATGGAAAATTCAGATTTGGATGTGAGGGGGTGGTCGGATTTGAAAAACGGCATGGGATTGAGTTAGGTTTGATGGAATTGGATAGGAAAAGGTTAGGGTTTTGGGGTCAAGTTAGAAAAAAAGGGGTTGTGGGCCTATTCCAAATGGAAACAGTTCAAGGGTTCGAGGGTTTTCAGCTTGGATTCAAAGAAAACTCAAAAGATCTTTTAATCGAATGGAAAACATAATCAACTTACCTATATTTAAAGAGAAGAAGAAGAGAAAAGAGATAAGAAGAAGATAATCAGCATCACACCGTTGGTATCGCATCAAAAGGGTCTCCAATCATTAGAGGATCAAGCTCATCTCAAGTTAGAAGATGGTTTCTCTCAAAATTCATAAACTTTCATTTTAAAATTAGGTTTTCTAACAAGTATATATAAACCATGAATAGGAAAAAGTGCACTAAAGTGCCTAAAAGAAAAAAGAAACAAAAAAACGACTAAAACTAAATAGTCCGTCCAATAGATCCTAGAAAACTCTAGTCTGTCTAGTCGTCTACTCCTCTGCTCTTCCGCTGTACTCCTGCTGCTGTATAACTATCACGTGCTTGCCATGTGCTCCTCATGTGTTGTCGAACCATAGTGAGATGGGTGCGACACATTTCCAATGTTGGTACACTCGGGAAAAGCCTCGTGAAGGTCTGATGTCGTGTGCTCACACATCACCTACATAAGAATTTTAAACACAAAAGCTTCCCTACATCCCATAAAAGCATAAACCGACATATGACAGTGGTAAATCCTTTGGCAAAGTGTGATGGTAGTACACCAAGGCATTAAGAAATTGCACACATGGCATATAAGTAACTTAAACTAAACCGTCCAAATTAAGGGTGTAGGGTGCAGAATACGTGATATATTACATTTTGAGTGTTATTGTTACAGATTGAGCGACACAATTGCATCATTGAACTAGGGAGCCGAAACAGGGAACTTGGTAGCCCGCTTGAATCAACTACATGTGGGAAGACAAGCCAATTTACCTCCTGATCCAATGGCGGATATGGTATGCCAACAATATGGTCCTAGTCAAGTGCACGGGCCTCACTCTATGTCTCATCTCTTCTTTCTCTTACCCCATTTTCTTTTGAACGATATAGGAAGGAGGCACAAACGTTGTGACCCAATAAAGAGGGGATGCACAATGCATGGTCCAAGGAGCAAGTACACAGTCCACTAGAAGGGAGAGCATGTATGCAGCCCAAAGGAGAACATGCATTGCGCAAACCGAAGTGGAGCACATTGCACAGTTCGAGGGGGGAGCGCCCATAGGGCGACATGGATTGCAATCCAAAGTTGTGTGCACTCACCGCAGTCCTGTGCGTTAAATGTGCTTATAGTATGAGCGCCGGAAGGAGGTTAGAGAGAGTGAGAGAATGAGAGAGACAATTGGGGGGGGGGGGGGGGGGGGGGGGGGGGAGGCAATTTTACCAACTTCTCCCTCTCTCCTCTTAACATGTGTGGGGGTGGCGCCACCGTTCCTCATCTCCCACTCAACCCCATAGTGCATGGTGGGGAACCCTGCTTTTCTAGTCCACCTCAACATTGCTGATCAACATTACATGTGTGGAGAAAGAATCGAACATTTCTTCATTATCCATACACATCAAACAAATATCAGGGAGAATCAAGGCTCTTCTCTGGAGGTTATTAATTGTGAGAATTCTCTTCCGACTAATGAGCCACACAAAAACCGCAACATGAGGAGGGGCTCCATAGAACCAATGATGAAATGGGTGAGGACCTAGACAGCGAGATAACTTAGAAATTTGAATACTCATTTATTTGCAATTGGTTTACGGCCAGTCGGAAGATCAACTAATTTGGAAACATGGATATGTCATAATAGCCAAAATTATGCAAATAAATATGAACCTAGCAACAAGAGAGAAAGTTTCTTCATAATGAACACCTTCCATCTGTGTAAAACCCTTTGCCACTAAACGAGCCTTATATTTATCGACTAAATCATGTCTTCCTTTGAATTTGAAAACCTATTTATTTATAATTTCTTTACAGCCACTGGAAGATCAACTAATTCGAAGACATGATTTTTTTCATTGAGTCAATTTCTCCATTAATTGCAATAATCCAATCTTTGGAATTTGGGGATGTCAATGCGTCTTGATGCAAATTAAGTAAATCTTCATTTATTGCAACACAAGAATATGATTAACCTTCTATTTCAAAATGCCGCTTAGAAATTATGCCTCGTAAGCTTGATCAAGCTCCAGAACACTAGATGATGCGCTCCCACTATCTCCACAAATCATGAAAATGCCCTGATTACCTGGTGCAGCCGGCTGATGGGAAGAATCCGCCCAAGCGTAGGCACCTTCAATCTAAGCACAAGAACCATACAAAGTAGAAAGAAGCAAATTAGAAATTTTGATTCAATTCAAAGGTGCCTTGATACTACTCATCCCAAGCCCTTATATAAGCTTTAAAACATATATAAAAGGAAAACTCATAATGTCAATGACAACCAATGACTTATTACAAATATGGAAAATAAATAAAAGAGATTTAACTAGCGGATTACTCATAGCTAGCTGATTGATTTCGCTAGCTAACTACCTAAGTAGGCTAGCTACCTAAATAGGAGGCTTGGGCCTCCTTATTGATGGGCCAACTGTTGGGCTTAGGGTTAATGGGCCTGGGCCTGGGCCTGACCCATGATCGTGGGCTTAAAAGAACTCGACTTCGACGAGTTAATGGCTTGATATTACTCATAAAGGTCAGGATTCAAACGCTGGAAGTCGGTGGTTGTAATCCATGTAGCATTAAAGAGAGGTCGTCCTTGCCAATGGACTAGAAACTTCTGATAACCACCTTGGCGCATGGAGACACAACTTAGTCATCGAGAACATCAACGATCGTGTTTGTAGGTGGTAAAATAGTTGGAAGTGTGATGGCTTGTTCTTCGATACCATCATTAGTATGGTACCATGATAGATGGAAAGATCTTCCACATTGAAAGTAGGATTGATAAATAAATCTGTCCTATGGGCTAATTTTGGGGTTTTAATGAGGTTAATTTTGGGGTGTTAATGGGCTGGAATAGGGCTGATTTTGGGGGTTGTAATGGATTGGAATATGGATGATTTTGATGGCTTTAAATGAGCTGGATTAGAGGTAGATGGCTGCCAAAATTTCAACAAAGTCTCCCCTTGTCAATTGAACTTTTGGGCTTGGTTAAAAAAATGTGAATGAGGGTAGGAGGGATGGATGCAATAAAGAAAATAAAGGACAAGAGGTAGAATTTTATTATTAAAGAACCTAGAAATAATAATATCGAGATTATTGTTGATCTAGGACTTCAACCTAGCCGTTAGAGCCTAGCTCTGATACCAAACTGGTGCAGCCGGCTGATGAGAAGGACCTGCCCAAGCGTAGGCACCTTCAATCTAAGCACGAGAACTACATAAAGTAGAAAGAAGCAAGCTAGAAATTTTGATTCAATTCAAAAGTGCCTTGATACTACTCATCCCAGGCCCTTATATAAGCTTTGAAATGTACATAAAAGGAAAACTTATAATGTCATTGACAAGTCCAATGACTAATTACAAATATGGAAAATAAATAAAAGAGATTTGACTAGTGGATTATTCATAGCTAGTTGATTGATTTTGCTACCTAACTACCTAAATAGGAGGCATGGGCCTCCTTATTGATAGGCCAACTGTTGGGCTTGGGCGTGATGGGGCCTGGGCCTGGCCCATGGATCGTGGGCCCATATCAGCTTCCATCATTACCCTGGTTTAAATTATTGATCTCACTTCCTAATTGCTTCTGATATCTCATAAAGTTCTATCTCTATCTCTGGTTCCTTTCTGTTAGGATACCTATCTTCCACAAATATCACATCTTGGATTCAATTTCAATCCATCTGCCATAATCTTTGTACACTACCACATAAACTTTAGAATGAATGGGATACTAGACAAATATACACTCAAATTTTATCATCCAGCTTGCTACTGCTTGGGGTAAGAATCAATGTGTAGCCCAATCAACCCCCCACGAAAATTGATCTCCCAATGATGATCTCCCGCCAATCCATAATTCATATAGTATTCTGGGAACTGATTTTGAGGGCTATTGAATACAAAAATAGTGTATCTCCTCATAAAGTAGTTTGCAAATGTGTGTGCCATAAAAAATATGACCATATCTAATGAAGTTCTATTTCTCATTTCAACTACACCATTTTGTTGAGGGATGTAAGGCATGGTATACTATCGAGCAGTGCTAGCATTCTTACAATAGGACTTGAAAATATATAAAGTGTATCCTTTACCTCTGTTTGTCCTCAATGCGTTGATCCTCTTGTCCAACTGATTTTCCACTTTTGATCTATATTTTTAAAACAATCAAGTGCTTCAGATGTTTGGGAAATCAAATGTGTTGTACCATCCTGTGAGTAACCATCAATAAAAGTAATAAAGTATTGGTAACAATTTTGAGCTTGTACATTTAATGGATACCTTCGAATAGATTCCCGATTGCCTTTCCTAACACAATACTCACAAAAGAACAAATCTACTCTAGTCAATGTACCTAGCAATCCATCACTAAACTCATCATTCGATCTCTTCCTATATGTCCAATCCAGTATGCCATTTAATAGATTCATATATAACAGTAGCATCAATCACTGTTATTAATGAGAAATTATTTACAACATCTAGCTTAAAGAAGTCTCCTAACAATTAACCCAAGTATTAAATTGTTTTTCCTGAGTGAGACTCTACAAAATATTACATCAAAATTCTCCTTAATCAAACATGTGAAAGAGTTTAGATTTCTTCTCATTTTGGGAGCAAAAGGAATGTCTTTAAGCAGCAAGGAGTGTCTTTAAGCCCTAAAGCTAGACCCACTTGAGCCAAATAAGCTCTTACAAAAAGTGAGAGCTCTTACAAAAAGTGACCTCTCCCTGGCTGAGAGAGAGAGAGAGAGAGAGAGAGAGAGAGAGAGAGAGCTTATTTGCTAATTTCTTAAAAAATAAGATGCAATACTAGACATTTACCAAACAATCTATTTTCATAAAAAGATTCATTTTTTTTAGAAATAAACAAATCAGCTCTCATTTTTAGAGATGACAAACGGCCACTAACTCTCCAATTGGTGGACATTTAATAGACATCCAAACTGAAAAGCATTCAACAGAAAGACAGTCATTAATCAGAGGTTAATATGGTTCAATCAATCTAAATTTTGGACGATAGCATATCTGAATTGGGCCCCACAATTCGGATGGTTCAGTTTGAGTTAACATACACTACGTGTACAATGTTGGAGTGCATGTGTATCAGTCATCACACTTGCCAGAGTATTAACTAACTCCCCCATTGAAAAGGTTTTTAGTTTACGAATCAAAACCAGAAGTTCCAATCATTGAGAAAAAAGATCCGAACATTCTCAGCAACAGATTAAAACAAAAACAGGCTAAGAATTTCTTTCTTTTGTGTTTCTAATCTGCCATTGCATCACCGAGCAATGAAAATTTAGACCGATCACCTACAGCCAACGGCACCCTAACTTGTCATACAGGCAAATCTTTTACGCCCCATACAAACAGTGAGCCTCACCATGAAAATCCATCATCTTAAAAATCAAGCTGATCCACTCATCAGATGGGCCTCACCTGTCAGGCGCACAGATTCCAACGGTGTGGCGCACCCGATGAACGGACTGGCCTGGTTTTTGCGCCGGGAGATATTCATGGACTGGCCCACCGTTTGGACGGTGGGGATGTCCCTAAACAAATGGTATGTTGGCGGGGGAGATCTTTTCTAGAGATGGAAGAAGGAAATGAAGCAAAACCGTACCTTCTCTCTTCTCGTTGCTGCAGTATGCTCACCAATGGTGTTCTAATTTCTACCTCAGCATTTGGAGGGAATTACATGATACTCGACCCGAGGATATACGATACTCGGGTTTTTAGTTTTTTTATGTGGGTCCTGATTGAGAGCCACTGTAATGTATTTGTCTTATATCCACGCCGTCCATCCATTTCTCCTACTCATTTTAGGGCATGAATCCAGAAATCAAGAAATTCAAAATCTCAGATGGACCACACCAGAGGAATCAGTAATGATTGAACGCCTACCATCCAAATCTTCTTAGGGCCACAACTTTTGGATGAAGATGATATTTGTGTTATCCCTTCATCCAGGTCTGTGTGGCCTTATCAACAGGTTGGATGGCAAACAAACATTCCGTTGGTCCCCCAAGAAGTTTTGATGGTAGGCATTCAATCACCACTCTTTCCTTCTTTCCGGTGGTGTGCTACATATAAGATTGGGATCTACTACATTTTTTGGGCTATACCCTACAATGAGCTATCAAAACAGATGAACGGTGTGGATATAATGCACACGTATCACAGTGGTCCCACAGTCAGGGATCCACCGAAGCCGTGTCCGGTGAAATGGGCCATAAGGCATAAGCGTCTCCATGCAAACGGCAAATTGGAAGGAGAGGATGGGTCCTCCTTTATTATCGGTGGGGCCCACCAAACCAGTGGTGATCATGCACTCTTAAGGAACTGTGGGGGACCACGTGCTGAGGATGTGAAACAGTGTGGTGCTCAGCTATTTAGTTAGGACAAGTGGGACCCACCGCCAATGAACCATGGGCCTCCTCTACTCAACCATACAATTCAAGCCACATCTTTTAGGGGCATGCTGCATCCGCATTGCGGTCCCACTGATCAACGGTCAAGATCACGGGCCCAATTGTACAAACTGAAAACCCTAGTATACTTTGCACATCCTCGGGGCTAGGATGGTATCGTTATTGCCACCTTTATGAGGATGTGCACCGGATCCTCGAGCCTTGAGTTTCTGCAATCGAGACCTTGGCATCGTGGTCTGAACCGTTGATCTCATAGGCAATAACACGGATGAAACAACCCCAGCTGTTAGCAAATAGACGTTAGGTAGAAAAATACAATGGTCCACATTTAGGGAAAATTTGCCAGAATGGGATGGAATGGATCTTTTTAAGTATGGGTCTGGCTCCATGGCTGAGCGGTAGAGGGACTGTTTCAAAACTGAGACCAAGGATCGAGTTCCCATTGGGTGGGTGGGTGAGTGTGTGTAAAAAAAAGAGTATGGGAGATTTTTGGGAATTTCCATCCATCGTAGCAGCCATCAGATAAACGTACTAGATGCACTGATCATGGGCACCACTTCTATAACCTGTATGATTGATACACCAAAGGTGGGTCCTTGTATGCAGCTTTTTGGGCCACGGGTCATAGGTATTCAAGATACCAAAACTTTTTTATATAGGTTGCGTTGTTTTTTTAGTTGGGCGCGGTTTCAGTAAGGCAGCGGTAATGGCAGAGCGGGTGACGCTCTGGATTTTGCCAAGTCATTTTAGGGTGTGATCCCAAAAATATCATGCAATTTATAAGGCCTCTCTATTGTGGTCCACCAACCCAAACAGGAACTAAATGTTTTCATTCCACCAATTTGTCAAAATTGTTGTTTACCTGGAAATGGTATTTCCCATGGACCACGTTTGTATGAGCACTTTTTTAAGGCCACTTTGGATTCATGGAAAGCAAGGGAAAAGAAATAGTGTTTTTAATAAAACTCACTCTCTTATTTGTTCAACCTTTCTTTGTAGAAAATTATGAGAAACTATTTCCACTTTCAATCTTTGTTGGAAAACAAATAAATTTATTTTCACATCTATATCCCTAAAGAATACATTTTTCCATGGTAGAAGAAAAATGAGTTTCTCAAGGGCTAAACTCCAAATATGCTATAATTCATGTTCAATCACCTCACATGTGCCACATTGTACCAAATAAACCATTGCCCATCTTCAATCCTACCCCACCATTGCCACTATACCACATGTGCCACAATTCATCGTATATTTTGTCCCACATGCAAAGAGCTTCAAATGTATTAATGTGTCACATGAGCCACCATCCATCTTCTCTTGTGCCCCCACATGTGCTATTGTGTCACATATAACATAATTCATCTTAATTGTGTCCCATATGTGCAAAGCACCCCACATGTACCAATGTGCCACATGTGCATTGTCCACCTCCAATCCTCCAAATATGCAATGTACCCATGGTGCCAACGTTTTGGCACAAACGTGCACGAGCTGTCATCTTACTTTAGCACCCATGTGTTAAATGTGTCGTGTGCCACTATACAACTGTAAGCACCTCACATGTACCATGCATGCCACAATTTAGCTTCAAATACTCACATACGTTATATATGCCGCATGTGCCGCATGTGTCGCTATTCATCTCTAAGCATCTTACATATGCCACATATGCTAATCTAGCACATGCTAAAAAAATTTATTTTGCCAAACAACAAACTTGAAAATAGATCCTAAATTTATATGAAAATCTAGTAAAAAAAATAAATGAAGTAGACAATATTTCTTTTCCCACAATTTCCGAGAAATAAGGTTTCCCAATAAACATTATTTACTTTCTCATGCTTTTCATGAATCCAAGCATCTCAAATGAGATTTTCACTGTTTCTTTTTATATGAAAAATGATTTTTTTTTCTTTTTCTTTTTCAAAGATGGCATTTTCAATTTTACGTTTTAAAACTTCTACTAAATATGGTCTTCTCGGGTAGAAAATTCTTCTGTTTTACAACTCAACCCTACCCTTTGGTCTTCTTTACTAATATTATCTTAACCATGTGAAGCCATCCTTGGTCAATGATCTTAATCATATGGCCCATCATTAGCCAATTATCACACATTTATTTCCACATGAGTCCCATAGTTAGATGATCTTAACCTCCATTGGCAGAACTCAATTTTTAACTCTCCGAACTTTTCAAAAAATAAAAATAAAAATTGTACATTGATCAAACATTTAAAATTATGTACACTTCGGAAAATAAGCAGAAGCATTCAATTTTCTGGGGAAAAAACACGTTTTTCTTAGTACATATTTTAATCATAAATAAATAAATAAATAAAAACTTCTGGAATATTTTAGAAAATGAATATTGACAGTCACCACTTATTGATAAAATTGAGTAGCAAATGAAAAATGTTTAGTTGAGATATTGAATTATATGTGGATTACCTGAAAATGAAGGATTTGAAAGGCAAAGAACACAATTCAGCTATCCATATGCGTTATTGTTCATACAAATAGAAATTCTAATTATTCTAATTGAAATTTTCTATGTTAACCTTACTTATAAATACTACGTAGACACATGCAAATATATATATATAGCCTTTGTTTTGTTTTTTTTTTTTTAACACCAGGCTGTATTAAATTCAAACATTTCATTCTCCAATTTTTTTCTTCGTTCTCCCAAGTAAGTTTTGACCCTAATTTCTTAGACAAAATTAAACACAAACATTTCTTGTACTATTTATTTGCTTTGCAGTTTTGCTAACTATCATTTTAACCATTCAAGGCCCATCCTTAGTTGTTCATAACTCATAACCATGTTTATTTCTACCTTAAGCCCACAACTAGATGATCATAACCATGTCTTTTTCCAAGTTGGGCATTTTTTGGATAATTTTAACCATGTGTTGTGTTAATGGATAGAGAGTGTATTTCCTTATTAGTAGTTTAGGGTGCATTTCATTTCACCAATATATCATAAAATTTCACTATTAATAACTCATATTTTGTGGCAATAACTTGATAGTTTCGTAATTAGATGAAAACATTCTCAATCACTACAAATGATAACCTTCCCATGCATCGAGTTGCATCTGGCCATGTGGACAGTCAAAATACAGTCTATCTGAATTCAATCCATCCAAGGTCTGCATGAGCCACTGTGAGAATCCTGTTAACACAAAAAAAAAAAAAAAAACTCCAGTGCATGCAGGAAGCATGGAGTGTTGGTGCACGCATTGCTTAAAGATGGTGGAAATCTATAAGCAATGCAAAATTTGAATTGTCATGTCCATTGGAAACACATGAGCTATGATTGTTGGGCAGCCAACAGCCAGAGATGTACAAAATGACTAGGCATGCACACTGCACACACCCAATCTTTCCAACACCATCCCAACCATCAAAAAAGACAACAACAGCAAAGGATCCGCACCTGTGGCACCATTTTGCTGAAAGCTTAGCTAACAAAGAACAAACATTTTCATAATCTTTACACACACCTTGTTTTTCTTAAGCAACGTACCATGCCACTAGAAAGATGAGTATTTTCAAAATGAGCAATGATACCGATGCGAATTAGTAATTACCTTATACCAAGGAATACCTTATACCAAGGAGAATTCCTCGTAGGGTTCAGATGGGCTCGTGGATAATCACTTGTGACCATGAGTGGTCCACTGTTGATTGATCTGATAGGGTGATCAAGGCCATACAATGAAAGGGTACACAAATGGATGGTAAGAGCAAAAATGGTGCCATTGTTTGTTTTGCAGTCCCTTGCAAAATTGTTTCTACCATATGACCATAGCAGTTTTGTAGATATAACTAATCCACAACAGACCTTCCGTATCCATTGGCCCACTAGGCCAATCATAGGAATTGGCATTGCAATAAGGTAAGAAGAATTTGTAGCTCTTTCCAAGATAACTAAACACTCCCTAAAGGCGGAAGTAGACACAACTCATTGCTTGCATGGTCATCACAATCACCATTATCATCATCACCACCGTCATCAGAGAGATCATAAATAGGATCGGAACAATGCGGAGCCTCCAAAGAGTCATCACCTTCAGGCTGCTCGTAAATCTCACCTGATATCACAAAGGTCGGTTCTTGCAAGCTTGGCAACAGTTCAACTCTCGATACAATGCCCGAGGATGGATTGTCTGGTTTGTCCATCTCATCTGCCATAGATTCCAAAGATGTGTTTGATCGTGTGGTTGTAAGGTTGAGATGATGAGAATCATATCTAGACTTATCCTTCACTCTCTTAAGCCACCCATGGAGTGATCCTCTGATATTTTCGGAGATTACGGCTTTCTTAAATCTCGAACCCATCTACATCCATAAAAACAATGACTTTTTTAGTTAAGTATCCAACATGCCACAACTAAATAAATAAAAAAATAAAAATCCATAGAATAGATAGAGGAATTGTGCATTTCTTCCATAACTCGAAATACAAATAAAAACTGTAAAAACCTGCAAGTACCCTCTCTTTCATGGCGATCGCACAAAATCTTTCAATTGAACTACTTTCAGCTGAATGAACTAGAGTATTGTGTGGTTTCCTATTACTTGGGATAGCAACACATCTGTTAGTGTACTTGTCTGTGGCATACTAGTGCACCTTATTTGTCAATTACATGAGTCCATGTGTTGTAATGTTAGTTGAGCCTTGGCAAGCTGAAGACCGAAGATTCAAGTGGACCAGAAGCATCAAGGAAGAAGAACATGTAAATGAGAAACCTTGATAACCCTAACCCTTTGGATCAAAACACCCAAAACCTCTTAAATGACTTAGACCAACTAGGAATACCCTTAGTCATCATTATTAGCCTTAGATCATATAGAAAAACATGATAAAATATGTTAATTAAAGAGGTGGAAGCTGCTGTAAACAAATCAACCCAAACAACAGTTTCCGATGGATGTCCGATCAATTGGACAACGTTTCCAATAGGACTCTAATCAATCGGAATTTGTTCCAGAATGTTTGAAAAACTCATTGGACAAATTTCTGATCAATCGGACAGACCACTGGTCAATCGGATGGGGTCCTTCTGATCAATCGAAAATTCTTCCAGAGAGTTTGAAAAACTCACTGGACAGATTTCCGATCAATTGGACATTTTTCTGATCAATCGGAGATACACGAATCTGCCCTTTTTTTACCGTTAGAGAAAAATCTATGAAGGCAAGGGGATTCGTTTTTTGGGCTTATGAGAGAGATTTTGAGGAGATAAAAGCTACCATTGTTGAAGACCATTAGAGGCTCTAGTCCTAACCCATTGCAAATCATTCTCCTTGTGATTCATCACAAGCTTGGAGCATTCAATGTTAAAATGAGAATGAACTTGTTCCCTCTTGATTCCTAGGAGTTTAGACACTTTGATAATTGATATATCCTTTGTCTAAACACCACTTAGGAGTTCAAAAAGGTGTATTCCTCTACGAAATTCATTTCTTACCATTTGTAGAGGTTTCACCACCTCCTAATACCTTGGGCATCTCCATCGGAGCGTCATATGTAAGGTGGCTGATCTTGAAACTGGAGCATTGGCAACGCAACGGTATTAAAGATCAAGGGAGCACGATAGGAGCTGATTCGAACATGAGAGAGCGAGAAGAAGCAATCCGAAGCGGCGCACAACCGGGCTCAAATCCAACAAGTAAGGTTGTCATTTGTTAGAGTCCATCCACTCTCTTCTCGTGGGGAATTAAGTGTAGAGTTTGTCTTCAAACTCGATAGGTTCGGTTGTAAGACCTAGACCCGATTGTAGGGTCGAATTAAGTCTCCAAGTGGGGAGCCTCCGGCGGGAGTAAACACTAGGTTCGGTTGTAAGACCTTGACTTAATTATAGAGTCTAAAACCATTGAGGTTCGGTTGTAGGACCTTGACTCATGAGTGGAATCTACATTTAGGTTTGGTTGTGGGACCTTGGCTTGAGTAAGCCTAAACAAATCTCCAAGGGGAGCCACCAACACGGGTGTGGATATGTAGGTTGGGAGCAACCCGTAAACTCTCTGGTTTGGTGGATCCGATTTAAAACACCTTGGTTGGGAGGAACCAGATTTAAACTCCCTAGTGAGTGCCGGTGTGCTCAAAGGGGTTGAGTACTTGAACTGGGAGTGGAGTAGACCCAAGTCGAACCACTATACATCGTTGTGTTTGTGATTGTATTTGAGCACTTTTCTTATTATATATTGTGTTTAATTGTTTAATCATGAATGCTAGATTAGAATGTATGCTAGGTACTTGGTAGGCACATCCACACACACAAGATGTACTTTCACTTCTTGAGTAGACTTGAGCTTATATGGTCCACTCTCATATAGTCTACTTAGGTTGCATAGATTAGGAGCTTGATTAGTATAATCATTTGATAATCTATGTATGCTTAGACTAGGTAGCTTAATTACTTATCATATGCTAGTCTTGTGATTGGACCCATTGTTATAGAATAAAGTTGGTCGAAGAAGTATGCGATCAGCGACTCCCTTAAGCAGCCTTATATAGTTTACATACGACATGCGAGCGCCTCCTTGATAACTATAAACTGCGAGCAAGACAATACAATATATAGTCTAGCAAGCAGGGTTGGACGCATCTTGCAATCCAAGTAAACGTGCTCACTAGCCTATCGTTCATCCAAATTCAAGCAGCTCTGGTCACTAGTCGGTGGACGAAGACGTTATCGAGTCGTAGTCCTAGTAGCCTATATAGTTCGTGAGTTGACCCAGATTACAGACCCGCTTGGATCTGTTTCTACTCACCGGTCCCGAATTAAAAGGGATTTACATCAAGGAACGTAATCAGCTAGGCGTCTAACCTGATAAGATAGCATCTTATCTTATGAAATCAGGAACATCTCAACCACCTACGTGACAAACTAGTCCACTCGGACTTAAATAAATAGAGGATCTCAAGGATGAGGAAGGTATGCAATATCTTAGCCCACGTTTCACACTTCATCTTACATTGATGCCCATCATTAACTTAAGCATCGGAGGGCTAACGGCCGAACGTCAGCCACCCTTAGTTTCTTTTGTGGAGAAGAAATGAGGCTACCTTCGAAGAGAAGTTGGTATCCGTTTTTGACATTAACACCCACTTAGTTTAATTTGATAGAACTGTTAAGTAGGCGAAAAGAATTTCAAAAGGTCCTAATCACTCCCCCCCCTTATGACTTAGCCATAATTCTAGTTGTTCTCTAAGCTTCCGCACGCATACGCGTCCATAAGTGTAATCAAAGTGATACAATCTCAACATCCACCAAACACATAATATGCAAGTATGCCAATCCAGACCATCTAAATTGTGGGGCCAATTATGGATGGATCACGAGTTAAAATCCCATTGAAAATTGTAACCATCCGATTTTGTCCAATGAGTTGGCAGTCTGTTTTCTCAGCACCTCTTTTTTGCAACAGGGTCCATGTCTGGAGTGACATTCATGTATGCTACATTTCCATGGATGTGCTGCTTTGGCTCCCTTATGGCATATCAAACACACACAGCGGTTCACATGCTAGTGGAAAGAAAGGGTCATGTTAGGGTCTTTACGAAGTAGCTGTACAATCAAAATAAGTGGAAATGCCAAATCCTGTTAACATCCATGTGGAAGGGTTGCAAAATCAATTATAATTCTCATTGGTTTATATATATATATATATATATATATATATATATATATATATATATATATATATATATATATATATATTCAATGCTCCCTCAGGACATTGTACCTCTAAGCTTACTAATACCAGTTTCTCTCCCGAATTCTAACTGCTCTTCTTCCCTTTCAATATGTTACTAGAGAATGTAATATTTATTTATTTTGTACCATCCATATTCGGTGCTCCCTCGAGACATTATACCTTGTGTAATTAGGGTTCTCATAAAAAAGAGCATCTTTTTTACACCGATTTTCGGCACCCTGACGTGGACCAATGACAGGCCGCCATGCGTTTACGTTGTTAATGCAGAGGCATAGACCCTTAAGCGTGCCTTTAAAAGAAACAAATCGACAAACAACACGTGGCCACGATTAATGTGCCAACTAATAAGGCAGCGTACCTAGCACGTCTAAAAAAGACTCGCTGAGTGAAAGTATCTTATCACATATCTAGCTATGATACACTCGGCGAATCCATCTTTCATAGTCCTTCCAAAATGGGAGATCTTCCTAGAGATGTTCAAAGAGTCTGCAATGTTCGAAAAGGTTCCAAATATCCGAAGATCGGACCCTTATCCAAGCAAATTTGACTTCAGTTTGTACCCAAGTCAAGAGAAATGGACACACTAACAGATCATACACCCATCCGTATATCAATCGGAATTAAGAGAATGGAAAATATTGATGAAAGATTCATCCCATTCGATAATAGATCGGTATCAGTGGATCATGTCCATATATCCTCTCCAGCACTCCAAACCACACATAGTGAATGGTTAAATGTAGGAGATGGTTCAATCTAGACTGTCTAACACCTCGAGCGGTAAGAGATAGAGAGTCCGACCAAATGAGTGGCCATAATCGATTTGAGGTCTAGAATCAGCCCTTGAGGTTCCCTAAATTGATCTTGAATCCAATTAATAGGCCATGAAGATCTCCCATAAAGGGATCAACTACGAGAAGAATATCCAAGACGTAAGCAGTTTTAGATCTGTCTGGAGTCCTTCCTATTCAGAATGCACGCTGTAAACATTGAGGATCTAGGATCGTTAAGGAAACCCAACGAGGGTTTTGTTGCCTCAACAAGCTATAAAAGGAGCACATGAGGAAGAATTCGAGGCCTTATGCCAAACACATCTATCTACATTTCAATTTATCTTTCTTTTGTCCTAGCATAGCTTAGCCTAGTTTTAGCATAGATAACTACAGCCTAGCAGCTCCCATTACAGTACTATAGGAGTAGATTAAATGTCCGCGACCTTACGTTGTTGGATCATGATCAACTGAGTTCTGACTTGGACGATCACACATATCCAGTCACATCCTGTTGACCATTCGCCTCGATCGTCTATTCCAATAAACGAATCGAGTTATTTATCTCTCGCTTATTTATTCCTTTAGTTGTTTGATACTTTGTTGATTGTATTGGGCTATACATTCAAATATTAATAAAATTGGCATTGTTTAGCCTTTCTTTTGTTTATCTGTTTGCCTCTATTTCTTTGAGAAATATCAAGCTAAAGTACTATTGAAAGAACAAGTCCTTGAGTCCATTGACATAAAGCAAAATAATCCATTCGGAAGGGCTAACCCCTACCCTTTCACAAATTGCTTGATCATTAATCACAACCGGTGGTTGAGAGGATAGTTGGATCCTACGTCTAGTATCTAATCAGTTTGACTCAACGCAGTGTTCGCAGTATCGGTATCGCGTTACGTTTCGCACCCTTGGGATAAAGATACATATTGGGTATCAGTAGGGAAATATTGGTTGTATCACAGAATGTATCGCACTTTTTGGGAAACATGGGGAAACATTGGGAAATTGATTGAATTTTTCAATGAAACTTCAGGGATTGTTAAAATAGACCTTAATACACACATTTAAATCATCGTATGTAAAAACGAAAGTCCACATAATGGAGTTCCTTTGTAAAAGGATCCTAAGCTATGCGTTGTCTGACTGAACTGATGCAATTATTGTTTAAATTGATTCCATAAGATATATAAATGTAAGAAGACATTAATGAAAACACAACCAATTTATTGACAAAGTAAAACAAGCAAGAGAGTTGAGAAATATACCTATGGATGATGCAACTGACTGAGTATTCTCAAAATGCAGTTTTGACTATCCTAGTTCAATGCAATGCAAGCTACCCTATATGACCTAGATCTATATGAGGACTCAATAAAATCTAGAAAATAGCTAATTGGACTTAACAAACTATGAACCCTACACAGAGTTGGAACGCGGGTCGAGCTGATGATTTTTTTTATTTTTATTTTTTAGGGAGGAGAAACTAGAAGAAAATCGAAAAAAAATCATTTTTTCTACAAAATGGGGGACTCTTGTGCGTCTGACCGATACCTGGACGATATCGTCCAGGTATCGACGATATTTGGAGCCCACAAACAAAAAATCACGATATTTTACCGCTACATCGTGTGATATTATTGATATCACACGATATATCGAGCGATACATAGGAGTCAGTCATTTTTTTTTTTTTTGTTATTACTAGCCTGATATTTATTGGCGCTGACTGATATCGATAATATCGGCCTATATATCGGCCGATATTATCAATGCTGCAATCACTGACTCAATGTGAGGGACACCAACAATTCAATTAAACATTGAGTCGAGTAGACTTTGGCACGCCCGTGCATCATAATCACACATGAAATCCAAATACAAGCCCTTGATCACACGTGTGGGTGTGGCCTCATGTTTGATTGAATTAACAAAACACATCTAAGCACTCTAATAGCAATGTCTCCCCCAGATGCTACACTAACTATTCTCACCCAGTGAGAAGGATAAAGATAGGTAGTCTGAGAGAAATACTGAAGAATGTAATGCGCCACAATTATAGAACCTAATATCATAGTTGTTGCTCATGGATTATTTATCTTCCTAACTTGCCCTATTATTTTCAGTTTTACCATAACGACACTGAAATGATGAATCTCAAATAGCATTTATATGTTCCAAGTGAACTTCATCCAATACAACAAACTCTTAACACTTGTAAGCATAATATATGCAACACCTAGGGTGTGTTTGAGTGCGCTATCAAATTATTAATTAATTAGTAGTCCATTAAAGTGGAGATAAACCAATACGTAGTTTCATTAACATTCATATTGATGATCTTGTTGGTATAACAATATATGACATGAACTTTTCATTAACATTCATATTGATGATCTTGTTGGTATGACAATATACGTCATGAACTAGAAAGTACATACAATAAGGGTTGCCTCCCAAAGATAAGGGCCAAGCGCAACCCCCCCCCCCCCCCCCTTGCTCGCAAAAAAAAAAAAAAATAATCTGTAGATGCACTTGTTCCCACATTGGAATGCCCCCGTGATTAAATGGCCCACCCTCAAAAGTGATTGTTAACTCTAGTCACACAACTAGGTCGAGCCAATGGGCCAAAGTTGTGGATTGTTAGCACTAACACGCTCGCTCACTAGAAGCTACCTAGACGCAGAAGTGACTTGAGAGAAGTATAAGATGAAAGCTTCTTCTTTTTTTGTGTGTATTTTCCCAATGACCCCACGAGGGGTTTATACTGGCTATACCTTGAGATGACCATCACAAGTCTCCCATTCATTACAAGTGCGGAATTGACATGTCCATTTGACATTTGCACATAAGCATACATGCGAATGCACATGGAAATGCATCTGTACCCAAACCGAACCAACTTGGCCCAGCCTTGTCTGGCACAGTCAGTCCTTTTACAGTTTCGGCTCCAAATTGCAATTACGTCACTTTCTAGTTAGAAATGAAAAAAATATATAACTGAAATTTAAGGGCTTCAAACCTGAGTAATGATAACATATAGGGGAAATGTGTTGTAGCTACACCAAAATTGAAAAACAATCCTGCAATAATCAATGCACAAAATTGAACTCGTCAAGAATCCTTGAGATAATGAAAAAAAAAAGAAGACAGCCTATATCTTCTTTACATGAACCAGTTATGCTGCAGAAATTTATATGTATGAAGGATGACAATATCCAAATATGGAGAGTTGGGTAAGTGCCAGTGATTAAAGGAAGATATGCCATGTCTATCATATTTCTGCAGGTGTTGTAACGAGTAGATTTAACAAATATCAAGTGCCAATTAATTGTCATGCCAAATTGGCAATTCTTATCCAGTAGTTACTTGCTGGTTGCAAGTTGTTAAAAATTTGACATTACAAAATGTCTGCAGTCTGATAGTTGCATGAAGCAAGAAGCAGAGCGGCAATGATTCAGGTGTGGGAGAGGAGAAGGGTCTGTTCCAAAATGTTAGCAAGTATAAAAATGCCATGAAGCAGGAGAGAGAATGCAAAAATCTGAAGTGAGATTCAAAGTAGGAGCGGCACTTGATTAGAAGGATCCTGCAAGGTGCCCCCACCAGTTTTGTTGGCCTAACTTGCATGAATTTTTGAAATTTTCATTTTTGAAATTGTGGGGTTAACTATGGTTTAAAAATCTATGAAGACTTTGTGAACTTCTATGTTAGATCATTTAAGTTTCAAAATAAAGTTATCATGACCTCATTGAAAATGATTCAAGTTGATTGGAGGAATCATTAAATCTACACACTTTGGATTTTATGCAACTCGGTCTTTTTTAGGCACAACAGCTTCCAACTTGCACTGATATGAGAATTTGTTCATTTTGTATTTGTGATCTCTTTCAACCAAGCTAGCATGACTAACTGCTTTCTAAGGGGATTTTTTAAAGTATTTTCCTAATTATTGGGTGACTGTGGAACAATCTTTACGTGGGATTTTATATGAAGTAGTTTATGCATTATACTTAAGTATTTTCCTACTGATTAAGTGCAATCACTGAAGTGAGATATAACTTAGCTAGAAAGCTTAATTTTGGTTGTCTTTCTATGGAATTTGTTCATGTAGACTGTAGAGTTACATTTTCAAATATGGATCACTAAAACTAAACATCAGTATTGTACATGCTACATTGAAGTAAAAAACACATGATTTTGAAGACATAACAACTAAAATAAGCATGTGATGGCTACTTGGAAGAGTAGAGATTATGAATCATACATGTAACTACCCATACGATGGCCCCACCATGTATTTAGTGTGGCCCAAAGTAAGTCGGTCCAGTCATCAGTTGGGCCACACGAGTATGAAAAATGGATGGGTGCAATCAATCAACCAATGGTCCACATTTTCTGTACATGACACATATACAGAGTGTCCCACCTGATGAATGGTCTGGATCTTGCATGGGAAAGTATGATGTGAAATTCTACCAGTAGCAGCTGTCCAAATAAAACTCGATAAAAACATGGCAAATAGATTGAAGATTCTACTTAACATGACAAAGACATACCCTGATACCAATCGGATAACAAGGAACACACGGTTCTTCATGAAACATGATGGTCCCTTTATTTCCCACTGAATGCAAATATCATTAGTATCTAAAAAAAAAAAAGAACTTGTCCATGAGATATCTATGCCATAAAAAAATAGGGAATTTTACGGAAAATTACCTACTTATTATTAAATTTGCATTCCGTTACCTTTCTCAAAAAGGTTTCCAATAAACTACTGCATTAATTTAAGTAATTACCATTGGAGTACCTTCCATTAGATTTCTTAACGGAAGTTGGGGTCAGCCAGGTGAACAAAGGTGGCTCGGGTGGGCCTCATTGTGATGTTTATGTGAAGTCCACCTTATCAACTAGGTGTGCTACCCCATGTAAGGCACAAGGCCCAAAAATCATCTGCGTCTATGATTCAAGTGGACCACATGATTGGAAATAGTGTATAGGACAACCCACTCCCTCCAAACTATTTCCCTTGGTGTAGCCCACTTGAATCACGGATGGGCTAGATGTTTGGGCCAAATTTTGGTGTGGTGTCTAATGGTTGGAGTCGATTTCATATAATCATCATGGTGGACCCTATAAAAATCAAGGGTAGATGTCTCTCTTAACTGTTTACTTTGGTGTGGCCCACCTGAATCATAGGTCAGCCTGATTTATTTTATGCCTTAGGTCTAACTTGAGATTACACATCTAATCGTTAGAGTGGATCTCATATACACATTGAGGTGGACCCATCAAAAACCAAGGGTGGGCATCCCTAAAATTCCCTTTAAATCTCAGTTTTCTTAAAACAGTTGCGAGAGGGACGCCACCCTTGATCTTTTTTCGGAGCCCACCATGTTATGTATGTGAAATCCACTCCATATATTAGATGTGTGATACCATGTTAGCCCCAAGGCAAAATAAAATCAAGCCAACCTGCGATTCAGGTGAGCCACACCAAAGGAAAAGGTTGGGAGAGAGACATCCACTCTTGATTTTTACGAGGCCCACCGTGATGGTCATATGAGATCCACTCCAACCATTAGTTAACACACCAAAATTTATGTTAGGGGCCAAACATTATGATGAGGACATGGACTACCAAATGTTGATAGATTGGGCTGATGGATTTGTTTAGGAGTTTTGGGATGGATTAGGGCATGGAAAAGAGCCCAAATATCTTCCATAATGGGCCAAATCCATAGACCCATCAATGAACCATGCATTTTGGCACTGGTCGTACACTTTTGGGTCCACAAAAGAGTGGCATTTATCTTTAGTTCCGAAGTTTATCTTATTTTTTGACGAATTTTGATTTATTTTTTGCTTTGCTTATGTCTTACTTGAGTAAATAGAGGTATTTTAGTCATTTTCTTTTAAATATAAGATTGTATGATTGAGATTATAGCATCTAGCCCATAGTTTATACTTGATGAAAGGCCCAAATTAGTATTAGGGTTCTCTTTTGTTTTTCTTCATATAAATGCTCAATAAATAGAAAATGTCCTGCAACATTTTGGACATTTTTATCTTCTTTACAATTCTTGGGCTAGGATTTGTGCAAGTGCATGTTTTCACATCAAAATTGGTGAGAGCTTCAAGTATTCATTGGTTATTGCATTGTCTTTCCTTTCTTTTCAAGTGGAAGAATCTCTATTCTTGGATTGGATCTGTTAGGGCATTGATTTGGTCCTAGGGTTTGATATAACTTCATGCGGTTGATGATTCTCATTTGTGCTACACCGCATTAGGCCCATACGTGATTTAGGTGGGCCATACCAAGGGAAATAATTTGGAGGGTGAGGGTTGCCTTGTACACTGTTTCCAATCATGTGGTCCACTTGAATCAAGGATGGGGCAGATTTTTTGGGCCCAAGGCCTAATATGGGTTGACGTGCTTGGTGGTTGGGGTAGATTTTGTTAGAGTCCCTTGATATTCGTTGATATGCCATCCTCTAACAGCTTGAGCTTCTAGATAAAGTGATTGTTTAACATGGTATCAAAGCAGAAGGTCCTGTGTTCGAATCCCGAAAGTGGCAAATATGCCACCGGTAATATATTCTCCCACGAGGGGCCATTTATGGTGTGAGTTGTGAGTATCCCTCCACCTGGGCGTGAGTTGTGAGTGTTCCTCCATCCTTCCTTAGTATGTTCCCATGCGGAGTTCCACCCCGCACGTGCAGGGGAGTGTTAGAGTCCCTTGATATACATTGATACGTCATCCTCTAACAGCTCGAGCTTTTAGATAAAGTGGTTGTTTAACAGATTTCACATAAACATCACGGTGGAGCCCACCCAAGCCACCCCTTTGCTTGCACGGCTAACCCCAACTTTCCATTAAGAAATCCATCGGAAGGTACTCCAATGATAATTACGTAAATTAATGGTGTGTTGAAAACCTTTTTGAGAAAGGTACCCGAATGTAAATTCGATATTAATAAAGTAGGTTTTTGTAAAATTCCCTACAAAATATTATAAGAAGCTACTTACCATAAAACATATTATAAGAAGCTATTTATTTTGGAGAATTGCTCATCTGCAACTGGTCAAATTGTACAACCCATTTTCTTATGGTTGCTGAATTTTGTTTCCACTTTTGCCCTTGTAAATATTGGATATTTTCAAGGGCAAAATCCTAGTCAAAATTAGTCGAAAAAGTTAGCAGCCTAGGACTGGTTGTAGGTGGTCAGTTTTCTTTATTTTCACATATCAATTTGTTATTCTTCACAAGAAAAACATTGAAGAAAAATTCTTAATAAGGATGCCTATAGTGGTAGTTTATAAGAATAAGATAAATGAAACTGATACCTGGATCCAATATCATGCTATGAAATCAAAATATTGTTGGAAAGAGTATTTCAAGCAGGCTTATAGGGCAGCGCAGAATGAATGTTTTGTAATTTTCTAAAAGTCCAATTCTGTATGCTACCAGGAATATTAATTAGTTCATTAGTTCAAGTTCCATTATTGTAAACTGCTCTTTGTACCTGAAAAGCCCCAATGGGTCATGTAAAACAAATATATTTGCACTTGTTCATATTCCTCAATTTGTTATAATCATCGAGTACAACTTTACGATCATGAGCTGGATTTTGGAACCTAGATGAAGGTTTGAAACTTTGAACAAAGAGAAATCAGATAACCTAAGAAACTAATTGAAGATGCTAAACAAGATTGTGAATTTCCAATGAAGAATCCAGATCTTGACTCTTAAATTAGGGGTGTCAACGGCCAGGCCGAGCTCTAAGCCCAACCCGCATTGTCCAACCTAGGCCCAAGCCCATCCCAGGCCTGTGACAAGCCAAAAAAGTCCAACCCGAGTCCAGCCCAACATGGTTATGCTGGGCCCGGCCCGAGTCTAGCCCGAGCCCAAACCAAAAAGAGAGAGAGGCAATTTCAAGTTCGTCTTCTTCTTCTACATTTCTTATTCCAAAAATTCCAAAAAACCCTCCCAAAGAGAGTGTGGCAGTTTGAGTTTCAGTCTTCTTTCTACATTCCATATTTCATAAATTTAGAAATCCTCCCAGAGAGAGTATGGCAGTTTCAAATTTGTCTTCTTTCTACATTTCATATTTTAGAAAATTGGATGAACCCTCATTTCATGAAAAAACCTCAATTATCGAATGCATCATGATATTAGACCATCTATTAGATTCCATTGGAAATTGAATCCATCTAAGGAAACGAAAACCCTAGCTATCTATGATGAGAAGAGAACACCTTCTAAATCACATCACAACAATGAGGCTCAGGGATAAATTCCTATATGGGAGTCATCAAAAGATTTGTGGGTGGGACCCACTCTTTAGGCAAGGCTAGGCTGATGGGCTTCGGGACATCTATGTCCAAGCCTGGCCCGATTTTGAAACGGGCCTAAATATTAAGCTTGAGCATAGCCCTTGGGCTTGATACTACTCCAACCCAAGTCTGGGCCGAGGCAGACCAAGCCTAGAAGCTCGATAGGCCAACTCGGTCCATTAACACCCCTACTCTTAATTAGTAAATTGGCAATTTCCATTAAAAAAAAAAAAGAATATGTAGAACCATATTCTAAAACATATTCTAATTCGAAGTGGTTTTATTATAACTAAAGAAGGGAACAACATGGTTAGAGCTTCTATTTGCATGTTATAGCTAGAAAGAAGGGACCGGTTAAGTACGATAAAAAAATAAAAATATTGCATGCCTCGGTGCTACCCAACTTATTTTGGGAAAGATGATTTAGTCATTCTGAGGCATGAATCACCCAGCCTCAATACATATACGTGAGTCACATGTTTTGTGAAAATGAGGAATTACAATAATACTACTAAACACGAGGCTTTGCATGGTACACTCTGGGTGGTTAGAAGAATTTGATCGACATGATTTTGCTCGATGGTATATCCACAGTAATCCAAATTTGATTGATTAGATTATCCATGCATCCAAATGCAGCTCATGGAAGCAAAAAGTTACAAATATAGTGAGCCAAAATAAACGTGGAACCCAATTATACTTACCCGTGCAGTGGTATATATATATATATATATATATATATATATATATATATATATATTGCCTAAATACACAAGAATTACGCCACAAGGTTGAGGCTTAAGCCTTTGCAATACCGGGCTTAAGCCTTGTATAAATAATCCTCAAGAACAGCCTCTTGGCCTTCTCCTTTCACCTCATCTCGAGGAGTAAAACTCAAAGTGTGAGTGCTCTAGACAAAATATGTCATTAGCAATCTAAAGGATGTGAAAGGTAAATTCAATCCTTAGAAATAAATGGGGTAGGGATAGTGGTTAATAAAGATTTGAAGGATAAAGTTGAGATATTAAGAGAGTAAGTGATAGGATTTTGTTAATAAAACCTAATGAGTTCTGAGAGAAAACAATCAATGATATTAGTGCATATGCGTTGTAGGTAGGGTTAGAGGATAGAATGAAGAGACAGTTATAGTAGGATATATAGAGTAATTCAAGAAAGTTTGAATGGAGAGAGGATATTTGTAGGAGGAGATTTAAATGGTCACGTAGGGGATATGAAGGATATGGTTTTGGGAGACGAAATGAGATGGGAGAAGCTATCCTTGAGTTCGCTATGGCATACAATCTAACTGTAGCGAACACATACTTTAAGACGAGAGATGGGCATTTGACTACTTTCAAAAGTGGATCACATACAAGACAAATACATTTCTTACTCAAGAAGAAAAAATGATTAATACGTAAGGACCGCAAGGTGATACTTGGAGTCTTTTCAAGCCTACAAACTCACCCACTTTTCCCTTAGGCTGATATCTAGGAGGAAACACCATGTAAGTTTCTGCCTAAAGGTCCCCATGTAGGAATACATCCTTCACATCCAGCTGATATAAAGGCCATGATTTGCAACAAAAAATAGTGAGAATAACTTTTATAGAATTTATCTTGGCAACTAAACCAAATGTGTCCAAATAGTATAGACCAAATGTTTATGCAAAGACCTTTGCAACTAAATAGGTTTTATACTTGCCAATGGAGCCATCTGAATGCTACTTAATAGTGAGCATTCACTTGTAACAGATAAATCATTTTTCTTCTAGAAGATCTATTAAAACTCGTGTTTTTTTTTTCAAGACCTTGTACTTCTACTTCCATTGCCTTTCCACTTTAGATGAGCTAGACAATGTATTACACTAGAAGGATCAAAATAAGACAACCAAGCAACTAATGAATGAAATGCAGGATACAAAATTATAGGAAACACAATTTCCAAGGGGATGGGAACTGCAAGCACAAGTAGGATACCTAGTAGGACAAGAACAATGACCTTCACAAATAGTAATAGTCAAATCAAGTTCAAGAGGATAAGAGACAAGTGGGTCATTAGAAAGAGGATTACAAGGGATTATGTGTAACGCCCCATAAAACCATCACCTGGGGATTGAGCATGTGTTCGGGCCCGTTAGGCATAAATGCCTTTAGCATGACTAGTACACCCTCTTGAACTTAGGAAAATCCGAGTCCCATGGCACTCAGAGCTTAGGTGCACTCGATGTGCTCGAAAAGGCCCAACTTGCCGCCTGTCTCGTGGCCAACAAACTCGAGATTTGGGCAGTACAACTGGCAAGCCGGGCCTGACAACCCTAGACGAGTGTCATGACGTCACTATCACCCGAATCAGTAAAGATATAAGAACAAAAGAGAGCACTTGAAAGTGCAAATACTTTTCTCCCCAAACCAAATCTAGGCAATCATTAGCAATCATTGCTTGAATTGCATTTTTCTAGATGGACCGTTTGGACCCTTGCATGGCCGCAGGGCTGCGCAACCGAGACTTTAATACAATCATAAACTTGCCCCCAAACCCACAGTCTCGATCCATGATCGGCGACTGTTAAACTGTTCCGCTCGCGGATCTGACATGTGCCATGGCCAAAGATCATAAAGTCGCTCGTGTAGCAAGATCTTGGGTCAGGTGAGCTATCCCGCGGTCCAGATTAGGCCAGGTGGGCCCACTGGGCCCTATATTACCAAAAGTAGGCCCAAAAGGTCATTTGCAAGCAACTAAAATTCATAAGGGCTATATTCCCTAATTGCCCAAATTATAAAAGCCCCTTTTCTCTCAGGCACTTCTTATTTCTCTCAACATGAGCTGAGAGAGAGAGAGAGAGAGAGAGAGAGAGAGAGAGAAGAAGAAGATTAACCCAAGAGGGCTTTTGCATGTTATTTTCTATCATCTCCCTCATCACCACCATTGTCTAGGAGAAAGAGGAGCCACCCAAATCTAGTTGATCCAATCTCTCAGGTAAGAGAAGTGGGCCCCACACCTAGAATCCCCAAATTTCTGGTTGGAAATATCTCTTTCCCTGACATGCAACCTTCTTCTTGTAGGTATTTCCAGAAATTCTCAAGACAATGAGGTGTGTATCATTTACCCTTAGGTTACATTGCACCAAATGCAAAAAAACATGGATAATGCTTAAATTCTTAGGTAGCTATGCTAGGAGATGGTAGAATGTCTTAGGGATTTTGTTCAATGATGGTTCCAAAGTGAGAATTTCTTGGATTATGTTGATTGCACTACCATGCATGCTCCCATCTATGCATGTTCATTTCAGCATACATATTTATAGCATGGAAAATCAGGAATTTGTTGATTTATCTAGGAAGTGTTAATATTTTGAGGTGCATGAAGTAGATTCTACTCCATGGTTGGAAATGTTGGATGATTGTTGGAAATTTGACTGAAATTCTCAGTATTGTGTGGTGCATGTATTATAAATTGGAATGGTGGTAAAGTATTAGTATAACTATATAATTGTCTATTGCGTCGCTTAAATCAGGAGTCCGACAAAAATTGGAGCGGCCGCATAGGTCTGTCGCTCCCTTGAAACCAGGGGTCGTCAAGTGAGGTGGATTTCGGGTCTTCGACCGTGGTTTGGGAACCACACAAGACATAGGTGCCTAAGGTCGGTCTCCCGTCATCCACTCGGTTGATGATTGTCAGCCCCAAAACCCGAGGATAGGCATTGTATGTGACGTGACGCCCTAATCCAAATCCTCGCACCAACACTCCCAATGTGTGGGCCCACTAAAAACTATATGGCGGATGGTCCCCAAGACTCATGAGCCATGGATGGTGGTATGGGACCTATGCCCGTACTGTCTGCCTATGCTGGGGTGGTGTCTCCCCGTAGTGTCCCTTGAGCACCCGCGGAGGCGACGCGCCTACCACCTGATTGTGGGGAGTGGTATGACCAAACCTTTCCCGCCCGAGTAGGGCATGGCTGACGAGTCACGGCCGAATTGGGCGCTTGGGTCTATCTGCCCAAGCTGAGATCAAAAGGGGGGTTGCTGGCGATGATACGTATTCGCCTGTAGGGAGCCAAATGGTCCCAGATCGGCCGAGTGATATAATGAGGGTGCGGTGGCTTCGCCAACCGGATGGATGCTAATATGGAATAACTAAAGGCTTCACCAATCATGCATGGTTTGGCATGGCATTCATGATGAGCGGGTGATGGGGTGGTGCCTCATTCATTGGCGGCTCAGTCTATGCGGGTGATGTGGTAGTGCCACTCACTGTCTACTGTGGCATATTGTAGATTGGGCATGCATCTGCACCACATGCACGCATGCATTTAAATAACCATGTTTGATGATATGATGAACCACCTTTTGATTGATATATTTATATCTCATTATCTATGATTGTTACATTTGTGTATGAGTAACTTATAGGAAATGTTACCACTGAGTTGGCCACTCACTCCCTTTTTGGGACCGTGTTTTAAAACACCAACCAGACGACTCGGGTGACGCAGGTGTACAGAGGTGGTTGCGGCGATAGATTTCGTGGAGGAGGGTGATCTCGAGGACCCGTATTTCCAGCTCTCGAGTGACCAGCTGTAGAGAGAGTTGGGGGTTTCTTTTGCTAGTTTTGGGGGAGATAGTGTCGAGCGGCGTTCTTGTATAGCCTGTTTTGCTAGCATTTTGGATTGAGGGTATTCGGGACTCCTAGCAGGTCCTGTCCAGTGAGTTAAATGTTATGCATTGTCACCTTCTTTTACGATATATGTAATTGTGCTCTTACTTCTTATATTGGTTATACTTATTCATATTGTTGCTTCTAGCTGGGATTTCGACTCAAATTTGAAGTATCATACTATCTAATTGCATATGCTAGATTATGTGGACTAGGGATCTTGGGGGGCGAGGATACCCGCGGCCTTTAGTATCCGGGGTGCTACATTATGGAAGAGATTGATGGTCGGTTAGTTAAGGTGATCGTGAATTCAACTTTCTTCCTTTGTAGTTTATAAACCTGCAATTCTTTCATAGCAATTGGGGATTTTTTTGAAGCAACGAAACGAGTAGTCAGGGCAAAAGGCAAGATGAGGCTCCATCTTAGAAGAAGAATATGCAAATTGTTGATCAGGAGGAGAGAAGAATGGGAAGACTCATGGAAAGTGACATCATGGAGACAAGACTTCCTCTGGTGAGGACCATATTTGGTTGCATTAAGTGCAACAACCAAGACATTACCAAGTTCCAACCCTACTTGTCATATGATAGGTCTGTTGAGGTAGCTTGACAATTTTACCCATAATGTAACCTAGCTTCATTCACCGATTGATGTACAATCTTGTTGATTTAGACCATTCAAGATAGCCCAACTTCACTCGTCCATTGAATTGCAACCTTAGATTCTCCATCTAAGGAATTCTCAAACTAGCTTGCATAATCAGACTAGCTACGAACTCGAGGACAATGAGTCTATTGCCATTTTGAAAAGGGAGATCGAATCTGCTTAGATGAGCGCACAAAAATCTCAAAGTATAAGAAGGTTGGTTCCAACCACTTGCATCCACAACTTGAAAAAGAATAAACTGAAGATGTTGTAATGTAAAAAACCCACAAAATTTGGCCCTTTAAAAACATATCAAATTGAATTATTATTATTATTTTTTAAATCAAAGCTCATAGATGTGATCTCCAACAAAATGAGCGATCTCCAACAAAATAAACACGGGTACAAATGGTTTCAAGATCAACGAACCAATCAATTAACAGATGAATGATTCTCCTTTGGGACGAGAAGGATCAGGTTTTGGTAAGATGTGTGGCTTTGGAAAAAATCGCTCCAGGTTGAGTTCCAAAGGCTAGCTCGCCTTTTTGCAGAAAGAAATATTCTGGTAGCCGGTTACTTCTCTTTATATGAAGATGCAATTGCCTGGTCTCCTCCTTGCTATAGGAACTTGTTGGACAAGGAAGTAGATGAGCTCATTAGGCTTCAGCATTCTGATTTCCATCCTTTGGGGACGGATACGATTATGTGGAGTAAAGATAAATCATGTCACTTCTCTATCCATTCTTTCTATAGGATGTCAATCTTTGGGAGAGAGAAGAGATTACACTTCCAAGATTTGGTTATATGGCGCTCCTTCCACAGTAACAACTTTTTATATGGTTAGTGGGGAGGAAGAGAGTGCTAAACATTGACCATCTTCAATAAAGGTCGTTAGTTCTCCCAAACATTTTCATGATGTGCATGAAAGATGGGGAAGCAATTAATCATCTTTTCATTCACTAAACCTCTGCTTAAAAGGCACGGGAAAGGTTCCTTGTTTTTTTCTCCAAAGTGTCGAAGGTTATGCCAAGGAGGCAGGGACAATTAAAGATCTTCTCATGGCTTGGCATGGAGGGATTAGGAAACATGTTGGGAGCGGAAGCAACCTCAGAACGAATCAAACAAGCAATAGAGAGAATAATTTGAGATCACACAGAGAACACATATTTTTACGTGGAAAACCCTTGCAGAAACCATGGCACAAAGCTATGATCAATCCACTATGAACAAAGAATTACAAGAGATGGAACAACTTACTACATTGAAAGCCCTAGCTTTCTCCCTGCCAAATCCTAAAAATCGTGTAGGCTCTCCTTGTTGTACCCTAACCGTGTTTAAGAATATCCTTAAATACCCCTGTGCAAGATTAAGAAATAAAACTTGCACTTTCTAAAAACTTACACAAACTGTCGATCGAATCAACAAAACTTGACACTCCATCAATTGAATCGACAACCTTTGTTGATTGAATCAACAATGACCAAAACTTCCAGCGTGCAATCTAGAATTTCCTCAAATATTTCGATTCGATCGACACAACCTTCGATCGAATCAACAAGTCTTCAGTTGCACTGGGATTAAAGGTACTCGATCAACAATCCCCACCGTGGCTTTAATCCTCCAGCTCCAATGCTCCAAGTTGCTATCACCATCTCTAATCATCTCCAATATAATACCATCAGCGTTTCTTGTGCACACTCTGTCTGTATTTCTTCTTTGCCAAGCCCAAAGAAGTCGAACAAAACTTGAACTTCTTTACAAGAACAACCATTGTAAGCATATCCGTTGGATTCACGCTAGTGTGAATCTTCTCAAGAGTAACACCTCTTTCCTCTAGCATCTGCCGGATAAAGTGATGACAAACATCAATGTGTTTAGTTCGGGACTGATACATCGAGTTCTTCGCCAAAATGATCGCACTCTCGCTATCACAATGCACAGGCACAGCTACCCGTTGAAGCCCCAACTCACTCATCATCCCTTTCAACCAAACATCTTCTTTTAATGCTTCCGTTACTGCCATGTATTCAGCTTCGGTTGTGGAAAGTACAACCACAGGCTGAAGCTTCGACATCCAACTGATAGCTCCGCCCACCAACACAAATGAGTAACCAAAAGTCGACCTTCTATTATCCACATTCCCTGTGTAATCCGCATCCACATAGCCTACAAGTTTCTCCTCAGATTTTTCAAAAATAAGACGTAGTCCGTCGTACCTCGTATGTACCGCAGTAACCATTTCACTACTTCCCAATGGTTTGACATGTATCTGCTCACAACACCAACCGCATGTGAAATATCTGGTCTAGTATAGACCATGACATACATAAGACTGTCAATCGCACTTAAGTAGGGCTAGAGTTGTACATGAGTCGAACCAAATCAAGCTTAGTCCAATTCAGCTCGGCTTGACCAACGGACTGCCTAGGCTCTAGCTCGAGCTCGGCTTGGTCCTCGAGCCAAGTTGGGCAGATCGGCTTGGCTTGGTCGAGCTTACGAGCCTAGTTTGAGCCTATTCGAGCCTAATTCGACCCTAATCAAGGAGAGAGGGAAAGACTAAGGTCCTGTTTTTTTGCAAGGCGGGAACTAAAAATAAGGGTAAATGTGTTATCATGATGTGTCAGAAAACTTTGACTTTTAAAGCAATTTGTTTGTTTTCTCTAAAAAAGAGGGAAAAAACTTGTGATGACTTTTTTCAATTGTTTTTTGGAATGAATGTAAATGTCACATCATAGGTGTCATGTAGTTCTAAAATTGAAAGCATACGTACTCTCTAGTAGCAACGGATATGAATTGTTGATATGAACGTGGATTGCGTTCTGCCCGATATATTTCATAAATAATATGAAATTTATCCAATCCAAGCTTGGTTCGAGTCGAACCAAGCCTGGTTTCGAGCCAAGTTGAATCGTGCTTGGGTAAGCTCGAGCTTGGCTTGAATTTTGAACGAGCCTCAAAAATAGGCTCGGCTTGGCTTGATCCACCCTACAAATCGAGCCGAACTAAGCTTTTTCGAGCCGAGCCGAGCAAGCTTTTCGAACTGGTTCGGTTTGTGTACAGCTCTAAGTAGGGCACACGAGACATATACCGCTTTTCTTTATTTGACATAAGAAATCTCTAAAGAAAGCCGAAAGTAAGCAGCGTGGGGTGTGTTAACCGGTTTAACCTTTTTTCCGTCCAAACTTGACTAAGACCTTCTCAAGATACTCCTCCTGAGATAACCATAATTTGCTCCTTTCCCTGTCTCTATGTATATCGATGCCAAGAATCTTCTTTGTAGCCCCTAAATCTTCCATCTCAAATGTCCTGGATAATTGAGCCTTTAATATGTTGATTTCAGATATGTGATGCCTGACGATAAGCATATCATCAGAATACAACACCAGAATAATGAATTCCATGTCACTCAGTGCTCTGAAATAGACACAATGATCGAATTCACTTTTAATAAACCGTTAACTTAACATGAAAGAATCAAATTTCTTGTACGCCGACTATTTCAGGCCGTATAACAATCTCTTTAACTTACAAACTTTATTCTCCTCTCCCTACACCTCGAACCCTTCAGGTTGCTTCATGGAGATATACTCTTCTAGTTCCCCATGTAAAAATGCAGATTTCACATCTAACTGTTCCAGTTCTAGATTGTATTGGACAACCAGTACTTCGGCTTGCCTTTGCCTTTTGACTTGGACCTGATCGTGACTTCCCCTTCTCTTACTCAGATTGTATTTCTCGAGCAAACAATGCATCCGTAGAAGTACACATCCAAGGTATCCCTACCATAGCATAGAGTATCAACCAGATACACGTGGAACTCTGGTAAAGATGTTACAAAATTAGGGCTTTGTCTTCTTCCTCGATCTTCACCTCCACGCTTGCCAACTTGCAAACTAGTTTGTTGAAGACATTGATGTGCTCTAAGAGATCCGACCCTTCCGTCATCTTCAGAGTATAGAACTGTCTCTTTAGATACAAATGATTGGTGAGCGATTTCGTCATGTTGATACTCTCCATCTTCGTCCATAAGCCTGCGATAGTCGTTTCATAGATAACATTACAAAGGAATTCATCAGCCAAGCACAATTGAATTGTGCTAATCGCCCTCTAATCAAGTTTATCCGAATCCTCTTCCTTCATAGATTCAAGATGATGCACTTGAAATTGCACATGCGGAAGCCTTTGGCAGAGCTTAAAATTATGGCAAAGTCTTAGAGGGGGGTGAATAGGACCACTTAAAAATTATTTGCCAAGTAATACAATTAAGTGAATCCAAGAACATGAACTAAAGAGATACAACTATATGTGCAACGATTATATGTGGGAGAGATAGATATATCAAGTGTGTGCACTGAATTGAACACCTAGCATACAATTTATTTATACATTAGATAAGCAAATTAACTCACAAATATAAATATCATTGCAAACACAAATCACAATATCAAACACAAGGATATATAGTGGTTCGGCTAAATACCTACTCCACTCTCGGCTGATGCACTCAAACTCGAGTGTATCGGATTTCACTATCTAAATGGTTTTCAATAGGTTCACCACTAACCCTTTACAGTCCTACACAAGGACCTAGAAGATTAGCTTACACAAGAACTAATCTACGTACACTCCCGCAGGTGGCCCACACAGGGACTATGTACCCTTCCGCCGGAGGCTTACACAAAGGCTTACAAGGTTTTTTATAGGCTCCCTAGTAACCTATTGGTTTTCTATAGTTTCACCAATAACCTAGTGGTTTTCTAAAGGCTCACAACTAACTAATCGGTCCTCACTCCCGTCGGGGAGGTCCTACACAAAGAATTCGATCGGTCCTACACAAGGACCTACGTATACTCCCGTCGAAGGCGTTCCTACACAAGGATCTATTCAAGTTTGGGTTTCAAACTCCATGGACTCTTAAATTAGACTCTTACTAGTTTGGATTGAGCCTCGTTGATAGCGCCTTCTTGAGATGCTTGATCAATGCTTCTCCGCACTTGAATCAGCTTCTCCTTTGCTCCCCCGAACTTTAATGTTGATAATCTTCAACTTCAAACGATCAGCTACCTTGAAGATGTACCTATGAAGTGCCAAGGTAATGGGAGAGATGGGTTGGTTGAATCTCCTATAACTAATGGCCTACTTGGTTCCAATTGGGGATTCACTTAGATGAGCATTCTAGAGGATGATAGACAGAAATTTTACTTAAAGGTCTGGTGTCTAATCTCTAGAAAATGCAAGATACCATGTTCATCTTCAAAGGGAGCTTGGAATGCTCATTAGAGTGGTGAATCACAAGGAAAATGACATTAATCTCTTTAGGATAGAGTCTAGGAGTAATGAGAAGGAATGGGATACACTAGAGCTTCTAAATCACCAAAAACAATTATCTTTGCAAAGATCCGAATGTTAAATATGTAGAGAAAAAGCTTCAACGGATCTATAACGGCTAGTATCTGTTAGTGCACGTGGTTGTGCACCTTGTTTGTTAATGACGTGAGCTAGGGTATCTTAAGTCGGTTGAGCTTCCATAAGAAGACTTGAAGAACGAAGACTCGAAGACTTGAAGCACCGAGGCCGAAGACATAGGTAAATTATGAGATGCCTTGGTAAACCTAGCTTTAGACCCTTGTTCCAAAAACAACCTTAGCCTCTAGATGCCTTGGACTTAATAGGTAAACTCTTAGTCATTTTCATTAACCTTAGGATTTCCAAATGAACCCTAAAAATGTAAGGCTTTAGAGGCCCTAAGCTGCTGTAAACAAACTAGCCCAAAGCAACAATTTTTTAGTGGCTGTTGATCCCATCGATAGTCTTGTCAATCCCATCGATAAGGCAATCCAGCATCCTAACTGCAAATCTGTCTGGACCTTGTCAATCCCATCGACATCGACAGTCCTGTCAATCCCATCGATAAGGCAATCCCGCATCCTAACTGCAAATCTGTCTGGACCTTGTCAATCCCATCGACAGTCTTGTCGATCCCATCGACGGATCTGACATCCCATCGATAAGGCAGTCCAACATCCTAATTGCAAATCTGTCTTGACCTTGTCGATCCCATCAATAAGGCAGTCCAGCATCCTAATTGAAAATCTGTCTGGACCTGGTCGATCCATCGAAAGAGTTGTTAACTAGCCGTTTTTTAGCCGTTGGGGCTTAAAGTCTATATATATGGCATTCAGTTCTTGGGCATAGGAGATGGTTTTGAGTGAGAAAAAGACCCTAATGCTTCCCAATACTTCCTAACCATTCTAGGCTCTCACCCATTGAGATCCATGCCTTCTTCCAAGTGGTTCATCACTCTATGAGCATCCAAATGCTCCATTCGTAGAAGAACATGGTATCCCACATTCTCTAGAGGTTAAACTAAACCCAACCGGAATACCCTTTGTCTAAACAACCTCTAGAATGACCACCCTAGGTGAATTCTTCTAGGAAATCGACTACCCATTAGTTGTAGAAGATTCCACCCAACTCCCATCACCTAGGTCACCTCAATGGAGCATTGCATGCAAGGTGTTTGATTGCGGAGTTGAACCATTCGGCATCATTGATCAAGGCAACAATAAGGAGCTAATTCAAGCATGAAGAAGCAACTCAAAGAAGGCGCATCAAAAGGGGCTCAATTCGACAAGTAAGTTGTCAATTGTAAGACTCTAAGTTACACTCATTCCTTGTGTAGGATTGAGTGTAGAGTTCCTAACCTAAACTTGATTAGGTTCTTATGTAGGACCTTGACTCTTGTGTAAGGTCTAAATCAAAGTTTCCAAGGGGAGCCACCGGACATGGGTGTGTACATGTTAGTCTCTAAGGGGAGCCTCCGGCGAGAGTAAACGTAGGGCCTTGGAATAAGTTCACTAGTGGTTGTTAGTTAACCGATAGAAAACCAACTAAGTCTTCGAGGGAGTCGGTTCTTGTGTAGGACCGAGGTTATTGGTGAACCTATGGAAAACCATTTGTAAAGGTTAGAGGTGAACCTGATTTAAAACCTCCGAGATAGTGAATACTGGTACACTCGAGGAGATTGTGTCAGCTAGGAGTGGAGTAGACAAGTAGTCGAACCACTATACATGCTTGTGTTTATGATTGTCATTTAGCAAATTTCTATTCATGCATTGTGAGTCTAATTGGTGAATTATATGTATGTTTGAATGGATTGTATGCTAGGCACTTAATTGTTTATTCACACACATGTTGCATTTCACATCTCTTATAGACTAGTTGCTTGATTAGTTAAATCATTTGTAGTCTATGTTATTGGGTCCACTTGGCTTAGAAGCCTAAGTGTTAATTGCTTAATTAAGTTTAATTGTAAAATTAGTTTTAATTAGGCATGAATTTTGAAGTGGTCCTATTCACCCCCCTCTAGGACTTGGCCATTGTTTCTAGTAGCTCCGTTATAAGCTTCTGCATGCATAGCAACTAAGTGTGAGAACCAAAGGAGCAATTTCAGTATCGATCGATCGAGTGAACCTTCGATCAATTAAACTCAAATCGACACTGTCGATTGGAGTCTCGATTCGATCTAGAAACTCCTGATTTAACTGTATAGCTCATTGGACAGTTTTAGCCACTTTCAATTCGATCGAAAGTCCATTGATTCAAGTCGATTTGATCAACAATTTGTTGATTCAACTTTTGATCGATCGACAATCTGTCAATTCAATCTACAATTGTCAATTCGAATTTCGAATCGATCCACAGTCGAATTTATAGATCCTCTGTTCCTCTAACCTTGATAATCATTATCAAATTGATTCCTAAGGCTTGGGAGGATGATTAATTAAGGTTTTCCTATCGAATTGAATCAACTAGAGGAAGGTGTTTTGGGATTAAATGGGTTCTAGGTTTAGGGATACCAAGGCATCTCATGTTTACCTGTTGTCTTCATGTCTTGATGTTGCAAGTCTTCAAGTCTTCAGTCTTCTGTCTTCAAATGGGGGCTCAACCGACTCAAGACATACTAGCACACGTTATTGACAAACCGAGGCACTAACAATGCTTTCCCAAGGAGTGCGTGTTGCAACCCTTGCTGAATTATCTTCAACCTCTAAATTAAAAATTGTTTTCACCTGTGAAATTCTTTGTCTCAAACTTCACATTCAATCTCCTCGATGCCATGTCTTTAGATTCAATCTAATACCCCAACGACGCTTTGTTACCACTTGTTGGGTGCGAAAACAACCTCAAAACAAACTAAACAAGCAATAGAGAAAGAATAATCCGAGCACACACACAAAGAACACAAAGATTTTTATGTGGAAAACCCTGCAAGGAAAAACCATGGCACAAAGCGACGATAAATACACTATGAACAATGAATTACAAGAAATAAAACAACTTACGTATTGAAAACCCTAGCTTTCTCCCTTCCAAACCCTAGAAATCGTGTAGGCTCTCCTTGTTTGACCTTAATTGTGTTTAGGAGTCTTCTTAAATTCCCCCATACAAGATTAAGAAATAAAACCCTTACTTTCTAAAACTTAAACTCTCGATTGGATTGTCGTTCGAATCGACAGGACTCAACACTCCATTGATCAAATCGACAACCTTTGTCAATCGAATCGACAACAACAAAAAATGGCCAGCAGTGCAATCGGGAATTTCCGCAAATATTTCGATTTGATTGACATAATCTTCGATCAAATTGACAGGTCTTCAATTGCACTAGGATTAAAGGCACCCGATCAATAAAACAAGGGTGGCGGTTGGTCTTGATGGCCATCTTATGGGCTATTTGGGGGGAAAGAAATAGTCGATTTTTTCGGTATAAGAATGGATCGGTGTTGGAGGCGATTACTAGGGTAAAGCTAGAGGTTGTGTGGTGACATTGATTGCAATATCGATAATATTAGCCGATATATCAGCCGATATTATTGGTATCGCAGGTCAGCGATATGAAACATTGCCTGAATATCTAAAATCCTTCATATTGCACTATGTATCGCTGGATATCGCGAAATATCATTGATATCATGATATATCACTCGGTATCGTCATTGTTCCCTTTGTATTTTTCTTATGTATCAACAATATCTATTGATATTGATGGATATTGTTGATATCGTTAGGGAAACCATGACTGTCTTCACAAAAATCGCAAAATACTCCATTTTTCACATTTTCCTTCATTTTTCCCTCTTCTAAACATGGTTAGGGTGGATTTCAGTCCATCCTTTTGAATCTTCTGGGAGAAAAACAAAGTTTTTAAGCCGAAATCAAGATTGAAGCAAATTTGGGGCTGCTTTTGATTCGATGATTATTTTTGCATTTTGATCCCTTTTTTATTTAAATATACCAAATCAGTGCCTACAGATTAGAAATTCTTGATTCTTCATATTCTGCCTGGAAAATTAAGGATTTGAACCTTCAATTCGAGATTTGAGTGTAAGTGGTCCAATTAGGGAGAAATCAGGGAAAAATCGAAAATTCCCTAATTTCTCCCAAATTGCTTGCAATCTTTTAGTCCAAACACGAAATCAAACATGTATGAGGCCTTATTAGTCTCGTGTAGTTTTGAAGAATTTTTTAAGGAAAAAAAATTTGTTTAAAAGTAGTTAAAAATATTAAAAAATATATATTTTTTTCAAAATTCCACTTTTATCAGCAGTCAATTGGGCCAAACAAATCATTCCTAGGTATATTTCTAAATTTCTACTTCTTTTACTTTAGAATGTATTGGTTGTGTTTCCATAAATGTCTTCTTACAAATTCACTTTCAATATAGTTGCATCGATTCAGTTAAACAAAGCATAGCTTGGGACCCTATACAAAGGAAACCTATTATGTGCACTTTTTCTGTGATGTTGTGATTTAAAAGTGTGTACTAATGTCTTTTTTAACAATCCCAGAAGTTTCATTGAAAAATTCGACCAATTTCCTAATGTTTCCCCATGTTTCCCAAAAAGTGTGATAAATTCCTCGTTACGACTAATATATCTCATGCGACAACTGATGTGTATCTATATCCCAAGTGTGCAATACGTAACGCGATATTGATACCTTAAACAATGGTGGTGAGCCTCTTGTTTAAAGGCTCTTGATGATTGTAATGTGTCTCTTTTGTTTGGGTTGTATTTTTTTTTTCCTTTCCTTTGGCACTTTTATTTAATAAAAATTTCATTCCCTATCAAAAAAAAAAAAAAAAAAAAAGCAAAAACAAAAACAAATGAAATAAAAAAAAAAACATCGAATTTTTAAGAAAATTCTGGATTTTTTTTTCCCTATAATCAGTAATACATACCTCAGATCTCACCCTATCTCCATAAAAATAATACTAAAAATTTCTTAAATTCTTGCTCTTTCACATGGAACCCTTTCCATACGGATCTGGACTGCCTGACCGTACAGCTACTAATGTCAATAGTATGGGCCAAATGACGTCAATGAAGGAAACTATCATTGTGATCGTTCCTTGCTCTGATGCTAATATAAGACTGCTGAGAGTATTAAGGAAAATGAGACTAAAAGAGGAAAGAAAATATTTGAGGAGAACATGAGAACGTAGAGACAACGTATGACATGCCCCTTAACTGTATAAGTCCTCTACGAGTATGCCTGTATTTAATAAAGCAAATTTACAATAATGCCCCTGATGATAATAAAACAAAAGGATATGTATCCCAACAATGAGTTAGTTATATGGTATTTTGTATCGATACACATGGTACACAGGTGAAGGATCAGGGTCATTCATCCATTTGATCCTACCATGTATGGATCAGTAATACCCAAAAATAACAATGTGCGAGTGTTTCTAGCCACTGACTGGAGGACTTTACCCATTGATTTTTTACCGTTAGTTGGACCTTTTTTCCTACTGTTCATAACCTCAAAAGACATCAAATCAGTGGCTAGGACCATCTATTAATTTCTACGGTGGAAACATACGAACAGTTCTGTATAAGAAGGCTTACCAATGACCATATAAATGTTGCCATCTCAAATGCATTCTGCAAATCAAATGCAAAGAAAAATAAGATCCCATCTCAATTGGTATGCAAGTGTATATTTTTGGTGTTTGCTCTTACCTGAAAAGAAATTATTTGTATTAACCACAAAAGCAGTTTGGGCTTCCCAAACCAGAAGAGTCCATCTCGTGGCTTTAACTGATGTGCTGTAGGGTGACTTGCATTCATGGCTTCGAGAGCCAACTGCGACACTATATGATGTAATTTTGTACCCACTAGCAGGATCAACTTTTTTGTCATGAGAAATCCAATGAGTTTGTTAGTAGAAGCAGAGAGAAGCTCAGTATAAGTGATACTAGAGCAATTAAACAGGCACAAAACTGAAGAAATGCAGGAAGTTGAGGACTTACAATAGCTGGAATGAAAGACAACCAAAAGTAGGCATTTGTACCTGAGTCATTGTTCATGTTTCAGAAATCAAAATTCAGATAAGAAAAGGTTTGAAGCACTTGAAAGAGGTTTGCTAGAAGGGTTTGTGACCCTCTGTGGAGATGAAACTTTGACTATCTCCATAAACTGCAATTGTACGTGTTGAAGAAAGTTTTGAAGAATTGGAACTTTCAAGTTGGTGGATCACAATCCAGACAGACCATAGCCCACAAATTACGATGATTTGACAAACCCAGCTCTTCGATCAGGGCAACTTTTGCCCAATAAGTGTGCACCATTTCTCTTCTTTTTTTCTTTTTTTTTTCCGCACAACTTATTCTTAACCATCCATTGTTTGCCACGCCAAGTTATTCCAATTGCTGAGATTTTTGAGCTGCAGCCCCTTCACAAGGCGGATCACCAAATCAACTATTCAGATTTACCTAAAAGTGACACGCGTGGATGGAGGAGTTTTTTTTTCTCTCTTTTTTCTTTAATGGTAGCTGAGCTTTTACTAAAAAAAAAAAAGAGGTAAAAGTACAAAGAGAAAACAGCAGAAACCAGAATGAAGAGAACAAGGGATGAAGAAAAATTATCTCTCATCGTCCCTTATCCTTCTATATAGAGGAAAATGACCTTCCAAGAGGGCATGTTGGAGGAGATTATGGAGAAGAGCATGCCACAATCTCCAAACATGCTCACAAGCTCCTATAGCAAACCTCAATCAAGAAATGTTTTCCATTGTTGAGAGAGGGAGAGAATATATGTGATTCATGAAAATTACCATGGATGTTTACAAGCATGCAAGTTATGGCGTAACCCCAAAGTGGGACACTGCACAATTTATCAACCAGAGGCCAATACAAAAAAGTTATGGAATATTGATTTAAAAAGAAAAAAGATCTGCAGGTTTTAATAAGATATTCAGGGCTTGAATGCAGGGTTTATCCCTACTTCTTTAGGATTTTTCTATCCAAAAGAAATAGAATCCTAAAGATTAGGGCATCTGGTTTGTCAATGGCAATAGAAGAGTGCCCCTTTTCAAATTCTTTTGTTTCATCATGCGCCCAAAACAAAATGCTATAGGGTGATACTATCTGACTCTATGGGAGTTATTCCCATCCAAACAGGCCCTTAGTGAAGATAGAGATACATCTGGCTTGATAATTTAGCAAAAATATCAAGGAATCAAACAACAAGCACAATAGGATCTTGTCTTCACTTTTTATTTTTTATTTATTTTTTTGGAAAGTGGATCTTTGCTTCATAAGAACAACATCACTCATAAATTTTCTTTATTTACATAAGGTTCAATTTCTTATAATTTCTCATTTCCCCATTAGATTGCTTCATCTTTGTGAAACTGATATTAGCATTCGGCTGAATTCTAACAATGAAAACCATTAAATAGGACAGAATAACATAAAATTTGAATATTCCCACTTGCTTTTGATATCAGATAAAAGAAATCAATATGCAGGTTAACTGGCTACATTAATTTCTCGTGCAAAATAGGCATGAATGTATGGAAGTTGAAGTATCAAGGCCAAAAACACATCGAATCACATAAAATGTAAGCACGTCTTCAGAAACACATTACGGGAGCTAATATTGCAAAGGATTTGATTTTTCAACATGGATGAGATATGGCAATTTATTGGATATGAACAACAATGATATAAGAGACGAATTTTCATTACAGCCGAGTTAAGTTAGTCCAATACAAACAAAAAATCTTATCTTCCAATTTCAAAAGAAGAAAAAAAAAGAAAAAGATGGAACTTGTTTCAGGAATTATTTGCAACACGAGTGCTAAAAAGCTCCAACACATGCAATAAAGCTCATGCACACGCCACACATGTGCCATCAGAAAGGAACCGCTTTATTGATGCCCTAGCCAAAGAATCAGGTTGATCCATTGGTCAGGTGGTCTAAAGTTCGCAAAAGAAAAAAAAAAAGTACAGTCCTGAAAAAACTTGGCTGAAGTTTTCTAACCTATCCACCTGCTTTCAGTATAGGCACACATGCTGAGTGGATCATATTTATTTTTAGGAAAACGTATATAAGGTCATACCAACCTGATGGATGGATTGAATCTCGCACCTATTTTCCATGCTGGCACATGTGTGGCATGTGCATGAGCCTTATTACACATGCATGTGTGCTTATCAAAGCTCTTTAATCAAACAACTGGAAAAGGGAAAAGGCTCACTAGTATAACAGAAGTATAGAGTGCAGGGGAATACCTGATGCCAACAATATCCCGGAATTCTTCCTCCATGCTACGAAGCATATAATTATGGAAATCATAGGATAGGTGAAGGTTGTGATTCTACAATCAAAGACAAGTTTGAGAAGATAAAATTGTGGCAATGGTGATTTTGATCAACTTGCAATTTCAATTTGGCTGTAGAAGTCCTCCATAGATCATTTCTTAAACTAGTGGCCTCTAAATAATATGGAGATACTGAAGATCATAAAGTCCATTAAATCATCTAGCCACGAAGGGATATGTAATCAGAATGTTCGTGATTTCATCATTTTAATGAATTTATTTCAATGAGTGGACATTTATGTTTATGCCGCAGACATTTTTATTTTGTGTGTATGTGATTCAGAGAGAGAGAGAGAAGAGTAAAAGAGGAACAAGGAGAGAGAGCGGGAGAATAGAATTTAGGGTTGACGCCCCTCTCTTTTGTTTTATTTTAAGTCATAAATAATAACCATGACACCCTTAATAACAAAAGCAAGAATTCCCAACATGTCCTAAACAACTAGTAATAGAGAAAAGAGACTAAGGGGTCGTTTGGATGCCTGTAAAGTCTTTAAGTTGCAATCCGATTACAGGTAATCTGATTACAGGTGTAAAGTGTTTACAACTTGTTCTGTTTGGCTTTAAGTTGTAATCTGATTAAAGGGAATTTGATTACAGCGTTTGGATAACCTGAAATCTGTTTACAGCCTATAATTAGGTATTCACGCACGACAGAGCTTGGAGTGGCAAATCGTTTAAAAATAATCAAATGACATATAAAGTCTTCATGTAAGATAGATCATTGAAATAAGCCCAACTCAATGAAGCCTCTGGTCAATTCTTATGCTAAACAAATCACATGGTGAGCCACAAAAGTGGGCCTACTAATTCAAATTCAAAGAAATACAAGGTTTTTTTTTTTTTTTTTTTTTTGGTTTACAAAACCATCTATAAAGAAAGAAATAAAAAAATAGAAAGCCTCAATTTAACATCCTAAAATCTATATTTATGGTCAACAAAGCGGCAATGAACGAGATGATCTATTTTCATCAGGTGTGTCCCACCATCCCCATCAATTGAGCATCTTTCCGTCCATGGGCCACCCAATCAATGGTTAAAATCATCGGATCCAGATCTATTGTAACTGATGGCCATCAAAATGTATGGTAAAAAAAGAAAAAAAAATCTGATTAAAACCGTAACTTTTGGATGGACATGGCCCACATATACATCAATCTACATTGTTAATCTATTTATTGGCCATGGGCCATACAATTAACGGTTAGAATCATTGGATCTAAACCATTCAATTGATGGCCATAAAAAAGCATGTTAAAAGGAAAAAAAAAAAATCTGATTAGAAACATACATGTTGGATGCTATAGGGATACTCCTCTTTTAGGCTCCTTCAAAAACTCAGGTACGGATGCTCTACTGCAGATTTCTCCTCAATGGTGTCTTCAATTGATGTACATCAAAAGGCAATTAGGTAATTTAAGGCTTGAGATAATCTCACCCATTGGATTTACAAAGCCCTTTTTTTGATAAATAATACTCAATCTATGTGAGGGAGTTAATGGGCCATGCTAGATCTAAGCCATTCATAACAAACTATTTATTAATGAACATCCCTGATTTCATTCCCTTTCTTAAGAAATGAAACGTTTCTCATTTCTGGTTCCTCAAACACAACACCATCGTTTAATGGGTTTGACAGTGTTAGGAAAACCGACAGCAGAAGCAAGCCAAACACACAACAAAATATGGGTAAAACGAGCAACACAATGCAATCACACCAACGCGCAATCAACCACACAGACAATCCGATTTTACGTGGAAAAACCCCCCGACGGGTAAAAAACCACGACACAAAGCAATCCACTATGATATTAGAAGATTACAGAGATGAACAGCCCATAAGCAAGGAAACCCAAGAGAAAACCTAAGCTCTCTCTCTCTCTCAAAACACTCTCCACCCACCCTAATACAATTAGGAAACCTTGGACACCTTAGATACACCCTAATCCCGGATTTATGCCATATATATAGCAAACAACCCAAAATTAGAAGCATGTTACGCAAAACCGCATAACCATGCACAACGCCGCCATTACGCATGACCAGTTGGCAAACCGGTCACACATGATGCAAAACAGTCTAGAAAGGAAACTTCCAAAATCATCACGTTTGCCTCAACAGCCGACTGGTCGGAGCACACCTCAAATCGGTTGCCTAACCGGTCTGAAACACCCAGAAACTGTCCAGACCTCGCTTGGCTCCCTGGGTAGAAATCAGACCGGTCGGCCGACCGGTCTGAGCACCCAACTTTAACACAGTTTGAAGGCTCCTCCAACAATCTCCACCGAGGCTTCAAACATCGAATCTAACCTTCCTTGCTTTCTTTATCATCTCATCTTCAACATAGCTCCACCGCTTCTCGTGCCTCCATCAACCCTATCCTTGCACTTTCACGCCTATTTCGGCTCTTCTCATGTGGCCCTTGGGCACTTGCCACATACGAGCAACCGTGGATCCTGCTGCCGATCCCGCAACTCCAACATGAAACGTGCTCCTGATCAACTTGTAAAGATGGCCACACCTCTGTGCCTTTATCCACATGAGTGCCCCTTTCATCACTTTACAATACTGATCGCGGCCGATGAACCTGCACCCTTTCGCCTCAAGTGCATCAAAAGAGATCATGTTCTTCTTCATCTTGGGGACATGCTTCACATCTTCTAAAGACTCGTTCGATCCCATCAATCATCCTGATGCACACCGAACCAATCCCACCACCTTGTGAGCGTAGCCATAGCCCACAAACACCGATTAGTATGTCATGAATTAACTCCGGTCAGGACAAACATGACATGAAGCACTCGAATCCAGGATCCACTCTCCACCGAGAGACACCTTTCCGAATACAGTTAATACTTCATAAAGATCACCACCGTCCTCTACGGTATTAGCACTCTCTCCAGAAGAATTTTTAGACTTGTCTTGCTTCAACTTGGGATTCTGACAATCTCTCTTCATGTGACCTTCCTGACCACAATTCCAGCACCGGACCTTGGCTTTCCCTTTGCCCTTGGCTTTAGATCTCGATTTTGAATCTCCCATCGTACTCTGAATCTCTTCCCCTCATAACCAGTGCCTCTGAGGAAGAACGATAACCCACGTCACCGCTTTTCTTTTTCATCGCCCTCGACTGGAGGACTGAGATAACGGTCTCAACGTTGATGGTCTCCTTCCCTGCGCACAAAGAGTCCCTGAATGACTCGTATGAACCTGGAAGAGAATTCAACAGGATGCATAATTGATATTCGTCTTTCATCGATTCATCCATCTCACCAACTTGCAAATAAGCCTGTCAAACGTGATGATGTGGTCCTCCACGTCCGCCCCCTCCGCCATCCTCAGGTTAAACAACTGAAGCACCAGATACAAGCGATTCTCCAAAGATTTCTTCACATAGACCTTCTCTAACTTCGTCATCGTATCAGCCGCAGTTTTTTCCTTCATGACATTATAAAGGACATCATCTGTTAGGCAAAACTAGATTGAGATTTTGGCCTTCTTATCAAGCTTCGTCTACTCATCATCTTTCATAGCCTCAGGTCGCTTCCCAAGAGCTTCTTCAAGCCCTTGCTGAACTAGGAGGGCTTCGATCTTCACCTTCCATAGTTCATAGTTGTTTTTGCTGGAGAACTTCTCTATGTCGAACCTCGTGCTCGATGCCATGCTCTCATCTCAGATCCGAATTCTGCTCCACCCCAACAATATCTCTAATACCACTTGTTGGGAAAACCGGCAGTGAAAGCAAGCCAAACACACAGCAAAATATGGGATAAAACGAGCAACACAATGCAATCACACCTACACGCAATCAACCACATAGAGACAATTCGATTTTACGTGGAAAAATCCCTCAACGGGTAAAAAATCATGGCACAAAGTGATCCTCTATGATATCAGAAGATTACAAAGATGAACAACCCATAAGCAAGGAAACTCAAGAGAAAACCCAAGCTCTCTCTCTCTCTCAAAACACTCTCCCTCACCCTAATACAATTAGGAAACCTTGGACACCTTAGGATACACCCTAATCTCGGATTCATGCCATATATATAGCAAACAACCCAAAATTAGAAGCATGTTGTGCAAAACCGCGTAACCATGCACAACACCGCCATTGCGCACGACCGGTTGGCAGACTAGTAGCACATGGCGCAAAATAGTCCAGAGAGGAAACTTCCAAATTCGTCATGTCTACCTTAATAGCCGACCAGTCGGAGCACACCTCAGACCGGTCGCTCGACCGATCTGAAACACCCAGAAACTGTCCAGACCTCGCTTGGCTCCCTGGGCAGAAATCAAACCGATCGGCCGACCGGTCTGAGCACCCAACTTTAGCACAGTTTGAAGGCTCGTCCAACAGACAGCATCCCAAAGTGAGAGGTTTCAACCCTAGCAACAGTAGAGAGAGAGAGAGAGAGAGAGAGAGAGAGCGAGAGGTTTTTCTTCTTCTTCTTCTTCTCGTTTTGGTCCTTGTAGCTGTTGGAAGAGGATCTGCAAATCTCCCTACTTTCAAATTTTTCAAAAATTATAGTCGTTGCTTGAAATCTGATTACTTGTAATCTGAAACATGACTTTTTCTCATGTTCAAATTACAGCTAAAAGTTATAATCGGATTATAGCCTGTAATTTGTTTACAGGCAAAAATACCATCCAAATGCCCCCCGTAATCTAATTACAGGTAAACAAATTCCCACTTAAGTACTTTACAGGCATCCAAACAACCCATAAGGGGCCATTTAGCATCTCTAGTAAACCTCTAATTTTACCACTTAACTTTTTAGAAGCTAGCAAAAAGCTCTGAAAAAATAAGTGATGGGGAGGGGGAGGTCAATTTTTTCTAAGAGCTTATTTAGCTTAAGCGAGTAGACGATTTTAGCTGTCCTAAAATTTTTTAGGTAATTCCCATCTTACCCACTTATCTTCTCTTTATGATCTCTCTAAGGAAGGCACACATAATAAATGACCCATATTAAAGGTGGGGCCCCACATGATGAACGGTGCACATCAAGGTGGGCCCACATAATGCATAGTCACATCAAAGGTGGGCCCCACATGATGGATGATCCACATCAAAGGTGGGACCCACATGATGGAGGGTGGACATAGAAAGTGCGACCACATGGAAGGTTGACATCAAAGGTAGGCCCACATGATGAAGGACCCATATTGAAGGTTGGGCCCCATATGATGAATGGTCCACATCAAGGTGGGCCCACATAATGCATGGTTTGTATTAAAGGTGGGTCCCACATGATGGACTATCCACATCAAGTGGGCCTCACATGATGGAAAGTCCATAGCAAAGGTGGGACCCACATGATGGATGGTCTTATGATGGATTAAGAGGATTGGCTGAAATCATGCTTATATGTTCTCCCTCTCAATGTTTGCAATGTCTACAATAGACTTTTTTTTTTTTTTTTAAAGGAAAATTTTCATTAATTCTGAATTGGTAGGCAACAAAAAAGGAAAACATTCAGGCCATTCCCCATTGCTTATACATGAGGAGAAGCCTATCGTGTGCACGCCTATACAAAAAAGGAGAGAAAAACGGACCTAAAGGAGACTTTGGAGCTGAAGAGGATCAGGAGAATCGGAGCAGCTCCAACTATCCTATCCCTTTCTTGATCGCTGTTCTAGTCCTAATCACACCAATCCCAGCCTTATCCATGATTAGGTGGCCTCTAATAGCAGGGGGGAGCTCAGCTTTATTTCTGTACAGTCCATCCGGTTTGCCTTCGCTGGCCATCTTCGCAAGCTCATCTGCCACAATGTTGCCTTCTCTGGGAATGTGGATGAATGTCAAGTTCATGGAATCTTTCTTGGCTAATATCTCGCCAATGTAGTACCAAACGTTCCATGGGCTACGGTTGTGAGGCTGAATGGTTGCATCCGCAAGCACTTTAGAGTCTGTTTCCACCTCAATATTGGTCAGGCCGAGGTTCTCGCATATGCGGATGCCATCAATCATCGCTCTAGTCTCTGCTATCATGTTAGAGATAAAACCATACCTGTTATGGAAAGCGAAAATAACCCTGCCGTTGTGATCTCTACAGACGCCTCCTCCCCCCCCTTCTCCCGGATTGCCTCGCGATGAGCCATCCACATTAAGTTTCACCCAGCCTCTCGCAGGGCCTCCGCCAACGGATTATATGGCTGGTATCAATCTTCTCGTGGAAACTAGATAGGTGGATTCCCAAAATTTGTAAAGAGATTATATCTGAGAAAGCTTCTCCATCACTGAGGTCAAGTCTTTCTGCTATCATCTTTAGGCCGTTTGTAGCTCTCTGAATAATGTTGCTGACAGACATGTTGATCGCCTCAAATCTGGCTAGATTGCGTCCGATCCAAAGTTCCCAGACTATGATGCTGGGAGCAAATCCTCGAAGCATTTTGAGTCTGGAAGAGCCATTGGCCTGACTCATCCAATGGCATATTCTTTGTTGAATGGAGTGATGGGGAAAGAGGGTGATATCAAAAACTCTGGCAAAGTGGATCCAAACTGCTTTCGCTGCTCTCCCATAGCAGAAGAGGTGATCGAGGGATTCAAACTGCCACTCATCTGTTGTACACTGGGGTGGCGTTGTCGTGCTATCAGGGGTGATACGAGTTCCTGGGTAACTTTGCTGAGCAGAAATTCTGTTGGAAGGCTGGCCATTAGGGAGGCAATCCCCACAGCATTCACATTTGGAAGGTAGGCTGATTCCCATTCGAATGATGTTTTCGTCCACCGCCACTGCTTTATACATGAGTTTCCAAACAAATGCTGCAATCTTTGGGGTGGTGAATTTGTTCCAGAGCCATTTCGGCCACGAGAGGATCGGTGTTTGACGTCTCACAGCGTTCCAGGCCGATGTAAGGCTGAACTTTCCAGAAGAAGTCTTGCACCAGATGAGTCTGTCTTTGGTGTGTAAAGTTGGGACAGAGTGATTGTTGAGGTGGGAAATGATAGAGGGGGGTAATATATTTTCCACTCGTGATAACTCCCAATTTCCTGACTGGTTAATGAAGTCTTTAACAAGCACGCCTCTCAGGCTAATAGGAATTGGTTCCGTAGTTGCCAGCGATAGCAAGCCTCCACCTGACCAGTTTTGATGCCAGAAACTGATGTTCCCCTCACCTAGAAGCCATCTAGAGGAGTGTATGACGGAGTGGATGTGTTTGGCTATGCCTTTCCAGTCTGCCGAGGACCTACTGTTTGATCTTCCGTTATCCTATATGAATTTTGTTAGATACTTGGTAGTGAAGAACTTAGCCCACAGGGAGTCGCCATGAAGTAAGTTCCAGCCCCTTTTGACTTTGAAAGCTGTCATAACATCTTCCATGCGTCTGATTCCCAGGCCCCCTTCAGACGGGGATTTGCATATTTTGTCCCAGCTGATCCAATGCCTTTTCCTACCTATGTCTGATTCTCCCCAGAGGAATTTGGCAAAGGAAGACTCTATGCTCTTGATCGATGCTGCTGGAATAGGTTACAACTCTACAATAGACTTGTAAGGGTCAATCTGCATATAATATAGGTATCTCTCCAACTCCAATAGTAGTATCCTGTACAATGCGAAGGGTAGTAGTGAAACTCTCTACAAACTGTAAAGATTTTCCTCCTTTAAAGAAATATGGAGTCTGTTCCAAGAATGTGGTGATATCAGCCGAAGCATAACACATACGGGAAACAGGATTGTAACATTTATATCCCCATTAGATACCAGAGTACCCAAGAAAAGACGCTTGATAGCCCTTGGTTCAAACTTGTCATTAACATGATCAAGCTGATGTACGAAACAGACATAACTAAAATTTTTTGGAGGAATTGAGAGTGTAAGAATTTGAGGACACAAGAGAGGTGACTTTCCATCTAAGACGGACCAAGGCATCCGATTTCTCAGGTACCATGCAGTTAAGATTGCATCACTTCAAAAAAAAATTCAAAACCTTCAGTAAATATGCCCTCAAACCTCAAGTAAATGACGGTTTTTATATTCAGCTACCTCGTTTTGTGTGGTGAATGTGCACATGACGTTTGGTGAATAATGCCATGAGATAAAATATATGAGTCGAAAGTCATTGGATATATTCCCTAACATTATCAAAATGTAGAATACACACCTTAGAATCGAATTGCTTTTGTGCTTCCATATGAAATTCTTTAAAATAAGAAAACACTTTTGACCAATCTATCATTAAATATAACCATGTCATTCGAGAATAAGCATCCACAAAATAATAAAATACTTGATAGTAGATAAACTAGTAAGATGAACTGGGCCCAAATATCAAAGTGTACTAAATAAAAAGGTTTATCGCTTCTTTTGTTCATGTAAGGAAGAAACAAAACTTTATGGTGCTTGCTTAACTCACAAGCCTCACACTCTAACTTAGACACATGTGACAATGATGGAACCGGACTCTTCAAACTACTTAAAAAAGGATGAGTTAGTTTGGAATTCCACTAATGTGGAGAGACGTCTGTCCATAGTGCAACTCCAATTATTCCACTGTAGAGATAATAAAATCTATTCACTTCATGCCCTCCACAAATCATCCTCACCATCTTTAGATCATTAAATTCACAATAAGAATGATAAAATGTAACAAAACAATTGAAAGATTTGGTTAATTTTCTCACTAACAATAAATTCAAAGAAAATTTAGGAATGTAAAGTACCAACAACAATAAAAGTAACGAGGTAGGACAACCAGTAAACAACCCAGACACATGGGTTGAAGTACCATTTGCTAATTTGATAGAAGAAATGATGCTGACACAAAAGCAATCAAGGTGTACCAACGAAGAAAGCGCCAACCACAAGTGCCGTCCTTGTGGATAGGCGATTATTGAGGAACTAAAGACCCGCTGAAGACCCTTCACATGTGATTGGACACATAGAAGACCCCACTCAGGGAAGACACGTGTGAAGGAAGAAAGGAGAAAGGAGGCCGAAGAACTGGAAAATTCGGGCGCCCGACTGCCTTCGGGTGCCCGAACTTTGTCTGACGAGCGCCTGAACTTCTCTGGAGGTTTTCGGACGATTTCAGGCGACTGCTCGGGCACCCGACCGAGTGCCCGAACTTTCCTGCACTTATGTTTAATTACGCGTTTTGCTTACTTTTAGGGGTATTTTAGTACTTTTATGTCTTTATTTGCTTATTTAAGTGGGCTAAAGCCCTAAACTCGAATTTTAACTTTGATTATTGATTAATGAAAAGCCTCTTGGTGCTTCCCTCTTTCTCTCCCTCTCTCCCATGGTGATGTTTCTTCTTCCTTGATAACCCTCTTTCTTCTATTTGCTTTTTATGTCCCTCTAATCCTTCTTCCAGGTAATTCTATCTTTTCTAACATATTTGTTTCGTTAACCACAATCCCAAAAATCTGATTTTGAGCATAAACCCTAAAGTTTTCAGATTTTCAAATCCCTAATCCGAAATCCCTTGATTTCCTGGATTAGAGATTCCTCTTGATTGATTGGGTTATAGCCATGTAAGATCGGGAGGTTATATCCCTCGCCGGATCCAACCCTAGTTATAATTGAAACTCAAACTTCGTGGTTGTGATGATTGGCCCGATCCATTGCAAGCTCCTTGTGGATTTTCTTAGTTTATGATGAGTGATTCTGAATTTTAGATTATTTATTCCTTTTATTTTCTGTTGTTTAATTATGTTCATGAGCATGCATCATAATTAGGGTTGTCCTACGTCAAATTTGGTATCAGAAAATAGGCTTGCATGGTTTTGTCTAAATCGAGTTATCAAATTAGGGTTTTGATTTTTAGGTTTAATTTAAGTAAGTTCCAGATTTAGAAAGTTTTCAATTTTAGAAACTTTCCAACTTTAGAAAGTTTCCTAATTTGGAAATTTTCCAGATTTGAATTATTTCCTGTCTTAATTTAATTGTGTCAGTTCATATTAGTTTTGCATTCATCTCATTCATCTTGTGAGTCATAACACCTAGTAGTCTAGTTGGGTAGAGTTTGGTTCAAGTTTTACTTGTATGCTCACGAGAAGAGGTAGAGGTTTCGGACTTCAACTTACCATGAATAACAAGCAGTTATTTGAGCAACTTGCTCAATTGATACAAAAGATAACCGCTCTAGAAGCAAGTTAAAAGAGTAAGTTTGCCCGCCTTGAGAACCAATTCACCACTACCATGACTAAGGTCGAGCAGCTAGAGGCGTCCCAAAGGGAAAACCCCGCTGTAGGGGATGATGCACACTCCCAGGTGGGAGGAATCATTGAAGAACGCGCTGCCGCACGTGGAGGTAGTGAGGATAGGGATCGTGGTAATGGTCGTGGTGTTGTGCGAGAGGCACGAGCCACATACGATCATCAAGACCGCTATGATACAGATGAGCGTGCGATGAAAAATGTGAGAGTTGAGGCCCCGAGTTTTGATGGGCGTCTGGATCCCAAGCCATTCCTTGACTGGGTTGCTGACATGGACCACTACTTTGAGTGGTATGGCATGTCAGAAAACCATCAAATGCGGTTTGCAAAGATGAAGCTTGTGGGCCAAGCCAAGCTATTTTGGACCAACACCGAGCGTAAAATAGAAAGAGTTGGTAGAGCCCCTATCACACATTGGTATGAGATGAAAGAGAAGTTGAAGGAGAAGTACCTTCCTCTCTCATACCGTCAGAAGCTCCTTAACCAATGGCAATCCTTACACCAAGGGTCAATGTCTGCCGCTGACTACATCGCTAAATTTGAAGAATATATGATGCGATGTGATATCCAAGAAGACTCTCTAGTAACGCTCTCGCGTTTCAAGACGGGCCTTCGTGCAGATCTTCAGCGCGAGCTTATGACTCGACCCTTGACAGACTTGGATGAAGCATATCAAGTCGTCCAGGAGTTAGAGCAATATCTGAAGGCTCCTGTCGTTCGTCGTTTTGAGTCCCGAAACTCTAGTGCTAGATCTAGTTCCCAGGGGACTAAACCTAGAGTGCAGGTGACTATTCTGCCTAGGCCTAGGGAGGACAAGGGCAAAGGGGTTCTTGGTGCCGGTCCGAGTAACATGAGCCAAGTGAGGTGCTATGAGTGTGGCAATCTTGGCCACATGTCTAATCAGTGTCCTACGAAGAGCCGTGGAAAGGCCTTAGTTGTAGGCGAGTCCCACGAGGGTGGAGATAACCAGGGTGATTATGAAGTTGAAGAGTATCACCCTGAAGGAGGACTTACTAATGAGGAAGAATTAGATGGGGAAGCAACGCTTGCAGTAGTCAGGCGTGTGCTAGCTCAGTCTAGAAGTAGTGTTGACTGGCGTCGAAACACTATCTTCTACACTATTGCCGAGTGTGGTGAAAAGAATTGTAAGGTGATAGTGGACAGTAGAAGTTGTCAGAATGTGATTTCCACTAGCACCCTAGATTGCTTGAAACTGAAACCCACACCTCATCCAGACCCATATAAAGTTTCTTGGGTTGACAAGACATCTCTTCCTGTCACCCATCAATGTTTAGTCCCCATCGAGTTTGGGTCGTACAAGGAGTCCCTGTGGTGTGATATTTTACTTATGGATGTGGGACATTTTATCCTAGGTAGACCGTGGCTATTCAATAATGATGTCACAATCTTCGGTCGTTCGAATGCGTGTACCTTCATGCATAACGGTAAAAAGATCAAACTTAACCCCATGCCACCTAAGAACACACTAGGAAAGAAGAATGATGAGAAGGCAAGTGAGCCTAGAGGAGTGGGGAAATCCAAGCCTAAGTCTCTTCATATAATCAGTGCAAGAGAGTTTGAAAAAGAGGCTAAGGAGGATTCTATGGTGTATGCCCTTGTGGCTAGAGATATTACACCTGAGGTTCCATCAGAGTTGCCCCGTGAGGTGACCTCGGTCTTGAAGGAATACAGTGATGTATTTCTTGAAAACTTACCGAATGAGTTGCCACCTATGAGGGACATACAGCATGCTATTGATCTTGTCCCAGGGTCTACTCTACCGAACCTTCCTCACTACAGGATGAACCCTGCAGAGCATGCAGAGTTGAAGAAGCAAGTTGATGAGCTTCTGCAAAAGGGTTTCATCCAAGAGAGTATGAGCCCGTGTGCTGTGCCTGCATTGTTGACGCCAAAGAAAGACGGCACGTGGCGCATGTGTGTGGACAGTCGTGCCATAAACAAAATTACTGTCAAGTATAGGTTCCCTATACCTAGACTTGATGATATGCTTGACATGATGGCCAGGTCCACTATATTCTCTAAGATAGATCTCAAGAGTGGATATCACCAGATCCGTATACGCCCAGGAGATGAGTGGAAGACTGTTTAAAACGAAAGATGGGTTGTATGAGTGGTTGGTCATGCCCTTCGGCTTAACTAACGCACCTAGTACTTTCATGCAGGTGATGACACAAGTTTTGAGGCCGTTCATAGGAAAATTCCCAGTGGTGTACTTTGACGACATTCTTATTTATAGTACCACTAAGGAATCACACCTTGAACTTTTGAAGTAGGTCTGTAGCGTCCTTAGGAATGAAAAGTTGTACGCTAATCTTAAGAAATGTGCGTTCATGTCTAGTCAAGTTGTGTTCTTAGGATTTATAGTGTCATCTGAAGGAATGCGCGTAGATCTTGAAAAAGTCAAGGCCATAGTTGAGTGGCCTAAACCAAGGAACATTCATGAGGTGCGAAGCTTTCACGGCTTGGCAACTTTTTATCGTCGGTTCATTAGGGGTTTTAGCACGATCATGGCTCCTATTACTGAGTGCATGAAAAATGGAGAGTTCGTGTGGTCTAAAGCCGCAGTCAAGGCTTTCAAGAAAATTAAGGGCAAGATGGTGGAAGCTTCTGTCATGCGTCTACCTGACTTTTCTAAAGTCTTTGAAGTAGCGTGTGATGCGTCTAGTGTTAGTATAGGTGGAGTGTTAAGCCAAGAAGGACACCCGATAGCTTATTTCAGTGAGAAACTGAATAAGGCAAAACAAAAGTACTCCACTTACGACAAAGAATTTTATGCGGTAGTGCAATCCCTGAGACATTGGCGACACTATCTCCCACCGCAGGAATTCGTTTTGTTTTCTGACCACGAGGCTTTGAGATATTTGCATTCTCAGAAGAAACTCAACCCAAGGCATGCTAAGTGGGTAGCGTTTCTTCAGGAATATTCATTTGTTCTGAAACACAAGGCCGGGGTTAAAAACAAACCAGCGAATGCCCTTAGTAGAAGAGCGGCGTTGCTCAACTCTTTGAGTGTAGAGGTCGTCGGATTTGAGCAACTGAAAGATGAATACCCCACATGTCCTGATTTTGGGGGTACTTACGCATCGCTTTCCAGTGACCAGCATATTATGGGTGAGTATGTTCTTAAAGATGGCTTCCTTTTCAAGGGAGACAGACTTTGTATTCCCCGTATGTCCCTTCGTGAATTCCTCATCTGGGAGCTTCATTCAGGAGGGATAGCTAGCCATTTTGGTCGTGATAAGACCATCGCCCTTGTGGAAGATCGTTTCTATTAGCCAAGTCTCAAGCGAGAAGTAGCCAAAGTTTTAGGGCAATGTCGTACATGTCAGCTGCCAAATCAAAGAAAGCAAAATACCGGGCTGTATACGCCATTGCCAGTGCCACATGCTCCGTGGCAGGACATTAGTATGGACTTCGTGCTTGGCCTTCCCAAGACAATCAAGAAGCACGATTCCGTTTTTGTCGTTGTGGACCGTTTTTCTAAGATGACGCATTTCCTCCCATGTTCGAAAACGTCAGATGCGTCTCATGTTGCTCGTATCTTTTTTTATGGTGTGGTGCGTCTCCATGGGTTACCTAAAACCATAGTGTCTGATCGTGACGTCAGATTTACTAGCTATTTTTTGAAGACACTGTGGCACATTATGGGAACTCGTTTGCAATTTTCTACCGCTTACCACCCACAAACATATGGTCAAACTGAAGTGGTAAACCGTAATTTTGGAAATCTTCTACGTTGTCTAGTGGGTGAACATGTTAAGACTTGGGACCTAATTTTACCAACCGCTGAATTTGCTTATAATGAGTCAGTTAATAGATCTACAGGGTTGAGTCCTTTTGAAATTGAAAGTAGGTATAAACCTAAAATGCCCATAGATCCTTACCCATGTCGGTTACCCAAAGGTCTTCTGAATCAGCCGATGCATTTGCACGCCATATTCATGATTTGCATACACATATTAGACAGCAGATAAATAAGAGCAATGATGATTATAAAATTTCAGCTGATTCTCATCGTAGAGCGCAAGAATTTCAGGAAGGAGACTACGTAATGGTGCGAATAAGGCCAGAGAGATTCTCTCAAGGATCCGCTAAAAAGTTACAAGCGCGTAGTGTTGGACCATTCAAGATATTACAAAAGGTTGGGTCCAACACGTATCGGATTGACCTTCCACCTGAAATGGGCATTAATCCAACTTTTAATGTGGAAGATCTAGTCCGTTCCCATAATTCCATTGTCGACCTATTGTTCATTTCATGGCCTTTTTCTGATTTTGCTACACAACCCCGTCCACCCCTTCCCCCACCTATTACCCATAAATAAGAAATTGAGGAGATCTTGGATGATGAGATAGTATCTACGAGAGATGGAGGTTTCCAGAGGTATCTTGTCAAATGGAAAAACAAACCATCATCTGACTCTACGTGGCTGCCGGGCGAAGTGTTGTAGAGTATTGATCCAGATCTACTAGAACGCTACAAAAGTTTCAACTCGTCGGAGTCGAGTTTTTCTCACCCGGGGGGAATTGATGCGAACACAAAAGCATTCAAGGTGTACCAACGAAGAAAGCGCCAACCACAAGTGCCGTCCTTGTGGATAGGCAATTATTGAGGAACTGAAGACCCTTCACATGTGATTGGACACATAGAAGACCCCACTCAAGGAAGACACGTGTGAAGAAAGAAAGGAGAAAGGAAGCCGAAGAACTGAAAAATTCGGGCGCCCGACCATAGCCTTCGGGCACCCCATCAGGCGCCCGAACTTTGTCTGACGAACGCTCGAACGTCTCTGGAGGTTTTCGGACGACTTCGGGCGCCGGACCAAGCGCCCGAACTTTCCCGCACTTATGTTTAATTACGCGTTTTGCTTTGTTTTAGAGGTATTTTAGTACTTTTATATCTTTATTTGCTTATTTAAGTGGGCTAAAGCCCTAAACTCGAATTTTAACTTTGATTATTGATTAATGAAAAGCCTCTTGGTGCTTCTCTCTTTCTCCCCCTCTCTCATGGTGATGTTTCTTCTTCCTTGATAACCCTCTTTCTTTTATTTGCTTCTTATGTCCCTCTAATCCTTCTTCCAGGTAATTTTATCTTTTCTAACCTATTTGTTTCGTTAACCACAATCCCAAAATCTGATTTTGAGCATAAACCCTAAAGTTTTCAGATTTTCAAATCCCTAATCCGAAATCCCTTGATTTCCTGGATTAGAGATTCCTTTTGATTGGTTGGGTTATAGCCATGCAAGATCGGGAGGTCCTATCCCTCGCCGGATCCAACCCTAGTTATAATTGAAACTCAAACTCCGTGGTTGTGACGATTGGCCCGATCCATTGCAAGCTCCTTGTGGATTTTCTTAGTTTATGATGAGTGATTCTGGATTTTAGATTATTTATTCCTTTTATTTTCTGTTGTTTAATTATGTTCATGAGCATACATCTTAATTAGGGCTGTCCTACATCAAGAAATGGATAATAACTTGACTAACTGAGACAATACATTGTGCTTACCATCATCAAAAGCTCATGAGCCAATGACTCATGGAACCCTATCAAACTTTGGAAGGAAAATTATACTAACAGAGCGAGAGTGGTTGTGGAGGATGATGCGTAAGTGGAATGATCTTTCATCGGTCCGGCATATTCATCGTTGGATAGAGTAACTATACGCTTGAAGTACTGGGCTTAGAAATGAAGGGGATAAGCTTGGAGATATAACCCTTGGTGCCATCATCTAAAGAGCGAACCTAATTCTCCCAAGTAGGCTTACCAACAATATCCCAACATGTATCAATAGTGTGGCTATTAAAACCATAATGAGTGCATTGTCAATTGCCACAACCACAACCACGACTACCATTGAATTTTGTACCACAACCTCCCAATTATTTCTTCCTCTAAAGCGACCTCCCCAATTATTTCTTCTACCAAAATTGCCACTAAGGCCACAACCCACCCACCCCCCCCCCCCCCCCCCCCCAAAGATGTATTAACAAATACAACATGATCTAACAAAGAGGGACCCTATACACTAACTACACACTACACACTAAACATGAGTGAATGCCTCAATGATGGATGAAATCTCACTACCTCTAAGAATCTGAGCTCAGATAGGCTCAAACTCAGGTCAAAGATGAAAGAGGAATTTAGCAACATGGAATTCCTCTCTTTGTTGTCTTTTGACTCATAATTAGTAGACAAAGGTTGCTATACATTTAGCTCTTCCCAGATGCCTCATTAAGCTAAATAATACTCATTGATGTTTTTATCTCCTTATTGAAGAGCAGAGATATTATGAAGTAACTCATAGATTTGAGTTAAGTTCTTTTTGCCCAAATACATTTCTCTTAGACTTTCCTATTCTTCCTTCGCAATCTTGAAAAAGATAATGTTTGCACTGATCTAAGGTTCCATCCATACTATTCCATAGCAAAGCCCTAATTTGAACATCCTTCGCTACCCAATCTTTGTACTCTATTGAACTTTCTTCGGGTTTGGGAGAAGTCAAATATTTTTATTTTCTTTTATTTGTAAGGATTGCCTCTACTGATGTAGCCCATTATAAGAAATTTCCTCAATTGACTTTAGTTGATGTAATCTAAAAGTTCATCGACTCAAATAGAGATAAAAGACTAGTCTTGGCTTCATTCTTAACATCCATAGATCTAGGAGAAATAAAACACACGAGAGAATAATGTTTAACTTTAACTTACCCAACACATATTTCAGAAACCAATATATATCAACAAAAACGATCACTCGATGGCACTTCTTATTTCAAAACCTCCACACATACAGTGATTCTTTAATCCTTGCTATACGCAACTTCAACACATACCTTCAACCTCAAATTTGATCATAAATCTGGCCATAGATGCACAATGCCCCACTTTTGTCCATCATGATGGATCTATATGAAAGTGGGCCGCACACATGCACAGGACACAATCACACAACCCACCATGTGGTGGTTAAGAGAGATTCGAGTAGATTAGCCCCCAAAGGCTTTAGATTTTCACCTCAAAACAATAAAAAAATAAAGAAAAGGGGAACACGTTAAAGATGAAGGAAAAGATTGTACCCAGATCAATCACACCGATACCATGTGGACGTGATTGAGAAAGAGAAAGAGGAGGCAAAGAGGAAGAAAGGAGAGAGAATAGGAAAAAGAGAGAATAAAGATTAGGGTTAACGCCCCTCTCTTTTGCTTTATTTTAAGTTATAAAAACAATAATGGTCATAATGCCCTTAATAACAAAAGCAGGAATTCCCACATATCCTAAACAATTAGTAATAGAGAAGGCTAAGTACTAAAGATAAGTGAGTCCAATGAGAGAGAGATGGCCGCAACATGTTTCATAGGATGAGTGCAGCTAAAATAAGGATGTTGAGATGGATGAATGGCAAGGCGGGGAAGGATAAAATTAGAAATGGATGCATTCGAAGGAACTTAAGAGTAGAACCAATAGGAAATAAGACTGAGATGGTTTGGTCATGTGCAATGGAGACCAAGAACTACTGGCTAGGATTGGGTGCAATTTGAAGGCTCTAAAAGGGCAAGGGGAAGGCCAAAAAGGATTTGGGTGGATGTGGTAAGAAAAGACTTGATGACCTACGGTCTAAGTCTAACTAAAGTTATGGCCCTTGATTGAGTGGAACGACAAAACAAGAATCGTGTAGCAGACCCCAATCAATTGCGATAAGGCTTAGATGATGGTGAAAACATTGATGACAACATTTGTATGTTTCAATGATGGAAATGACATATACACCCTTTTTCTTTTTGTATTAAATAAGCAAAAAAAAAAAAAAAAATGCACCATTCTAAAATCCAAGATATAGAAAAAAAAGTGCCTCATTGAGAGACGGTGCATATATAATATCAATTCCCTTAACAAGTATTTCAAAAACATATTTCACAAATATGTACTTACACATGTTGGTACATCTTTACAAACAGAGATACAAATTTGCATTGAAAAAATCTAGCTGTAATTGATAAGATTAGCATATGCAGCTCCAATTTCTTTTGTTAAGAAGACCAAGACCGGAAATCATCAACAGGAACACAGATGAAAAGAGACACTCACAGTAATGAAGCCCAAACGCAACGCCAAATAGTCAGCTCTGTTTATAGAATTCCAAAATTGGCGTATAAAACACAGCTGCACACATTAATAAACAAGTTTGAATTACCCTAGCGCATGTAGGAACATTGTCTATGCATTCTCTATCAAAATGTAAAGTTCAAGAAAAAAATAATTATTCTAGTATGTATTAGGAAAAAAAAACAGCTATTGAAAACACTCGCTGGAGGGAATAACACTGAAAAGCAATTATTAGATCATTATCATCATAGCCTTCTCCCAGCTATTTGGATGGCTTTTTTAATCCTGTTGTGCCAATCAATCCTATCTAATACAAATGTTGTAATCACTTGGTTATTATAATCTCAATGCGAATTATTGGTGAGTGGATAACATGCTTGATGAAATGTCCGAATGGTATGGATTTAAAATATTGGAATTCATCTATGCTCGTGGATGTATTGTGGGTATGTAAATTTGTTTGGATTGATTGTTCAAGTGTTTGCGCTACACCCAATTGTCTCATTACGATGTTGTATTGGACTGCTTTATGTTTGAAACCCTGCATGTGGTGATATTCATCTAAATTATTATGAATACATGAAATTAGAGGTAGGCAACGATCCGATCCAAGTCGAACATGGACCAGATCAGATCGTTCGGCTACTTGAGTGGGTGTGTTCGAACAAACATTCAAACGGGGTGGCTTTGTTCAAACTCGGTTTGGTCTGACCCAGCCATGTTTGAACATGTTCGAACGTATGAATTTCAGACAATTTTTACGAGTTCGAACAATTTCGCTTCTTTTTGCTTTGAACAATTTCTTCTTTTTTTTTGTTGAAAATATTTTTTCTACTACTGAATAGTTAATACCAATTTGCTCACAAATTACATATTACAAATGACAAATCACAAGGTTTAAAGTTTTTAACTAACTAAATAAAAAACCAGAACATAAATAGTTAACATCCCCACTGTTTCCTGTGGTGTGGTCCACTCAAGCCTTCAATCCACTTCATTTTTTAGATAATGCCATAAATGATCTTTAAAAAATGGACGGACGGCTTGGATAAGCAAATATATCACTGTGGGCCCCACAGAGCACTAACAGGACCGTCCATCTCTAGATAGGTCCTGGTGGAGGTAGACTGGTAGTACCTAATCCGTAGATGTGAGTTGGCTGATGACGTGAACACCAACTAGCAAGCTGGTGTCAAAGCTCTGTGGGTCCCACCATGATGCATTTGTTTTATCCACTCCGTCCGTCCATTTGTACAACTCATTTTGAGGCATTAAACAAAAAGATGAGGCAAATACAAAGCTCAAGTGGACCACACCATAAGAAACAGTGAGGAGAATGATGTCCACCATTGAAACCTTCCTAGGGCCCACAGTCGTGTTTATTTGTCATCCAACCTGTACTCTCTCCCTCTGTGTGTGTGTGTGTGTGTAACCAAGTCGAACTAACGAGTCGAGTCGAGTCGAGTCGGTCAATATTCGAGTCAAATTCGAGTTCAAGTCGAGTCGAATAGGGCTATGATTGAAACCGACTCGATTTTTTTTCCGAATAGACCTTGTGCGTTCGAACAAAGTTCGAACACAAAGACTTTCTGTTCGAACAGAGTTTTACCGAGTCGATTCGAGTCAATCCGAACGATCAAACTTGGTTCATGTCCAGCTCTACATGAAATTATTTGTTTTGCATTAGCAGGTGTTTGATTATATTCCTAAATAATTTTGAGGTTATATCAACATTCAGTGTTGATAATCATGTTCAGTTTAATATGCATTTGCATTGCTATGGATTAAACTCTGACAACCGTTTGACCAGTGTACTGCCTACCCTTTGGTTGGCTGTCACAGACTTATTCGATTGACCAAGAGGAACACGGTCGACTAATAGTGGCTAATGTCAGTTTGTCGTTGTACACTTGGGCCCACTGAATAAGTTCCATTCAGAGTTAATCATTCTTGTGTGTCGACTGTTGAATTACACTCTATGAAATCTGGGATACCACTGTTGCTAGTGGAAGTGAGTCCACTTATAACCAATAATGCGATACAATCCCGCAAAGTCTCATGGGCCGGGCATGGTGGTATGGGACACTGTGTTCGAGCTGTCGGCCTACGCTGGAGTAACGAGCCTCCACGTAGTGTCCAGTGAGCAACAGTGAGGGTGACGACCCTATTTGCGTTAAGTTGATTTAGCTAACGAGCCCTAATTGTGTTAAGCTGATTTGGCTAATGAACCCTTACTCTTCGATTGATGTATAAGTAAATAAATGAATGTGAAAAACCGAAATAGGGATTTAAGAGTCACTGGCGATGATTGGCGACGCATCGCAAGGAGCCAGTGGTCAAGTTTTTTACTTATAATATAATAGTGGTATTCCAGCTTCGCTAATATTATTGTATATAAAATGATTAATAAAGGTTGAACTAATCATACATACATAACATTAACGTTCCAACTAACTGTCCGACTGTTAGAAATGCCAATATACCTAAGAACGACCTTCATACTTGCATTTGTGGGGTGGTTGATCGACTGCTAGAAAAATCAGTGCACCATTTACTTTTATGTTTATGCTACTTTGCCTGGGACATGCATGCACTTGTGGGGTGGTTGGTTGACCTGTTAGAAAGACCAGAACATCATTTTCTTTTATTCTCATCTCATGCATTTCATGCATTTAATCAACTAGCTTAGGAAATTGATTGTTTTGTTACGTTATCATTGCCTGTGCATGCTTATGTGGATAATATGTGTAATTCGCTTAATATCTGTGCGTTAGAATAACATGCTAAAGAGTAGTATATGTAGAAATATATATTTGTCGTGAACCTACTTACAACTCAAATGTCCCGAGTATAATTTTGGGAATATTTCTTCACTATGTTGCCGTTTGACACCTTCCATTTGACATATGCAGATGCCTCAGGAATAGGACCAGTTAGTGTTGCGCTCGGGGCACTCCAGTAGTCTTATAGCTTCATCCCTTTGGTAGTTGTATATTCCCTTCCTGTTGCATTTATTGTGATTTGTATAATTCTTATATGGGCTAACACTGCTTTTGAATTGTACATCTTGGGTGTTAGCCCTATATTTCTGAATTTAGTTATCTCCGTTTTGCTTTTGATCCGCTAATTGAATTGGGTTACTCTGATTATTTGTGTATGGAATGAATGCAAATCTGATTGAGAACACAAGTGGGAGCATTTTCCACGTGCGGCATTCCTAGACAAGCATTTTACTAAGTTCACACCTGGGAACTCGGGATCGGAGTCTCCGTACTCGGGTGCCGATTTTTGGAGCGTTATACTTGAGCTTTTGATATGCCTTGATTTTGGGCTCATGCCTTAAAATGATATGGAAAAATGGCTGGACGGCGTGGATAAGACACATACATCTATGGTGGACCCCATAGAGTTTACTCAATACACTATGGCGTACTGAGTTACTTAGTATGCAATTTGCTTCCTAATTTCACCATGCGGTTCAACTCAACTGAATTAATTTACCAAGACATGTGGTTCATTTACAAGTTGAGTTCGGGTTCTTGGACATTAAGAAGTATCAAAGATAGAATGTGTCTTCATTGTAACATGTTCCAATACAAACATGTCTACACTAAGCTTAAAGTACAAATCTACGTGTGGGACCCACCATGATGTTTTAATGACATCAAATCCACCCATCATGTTCATCTCCTCCTATCCTCCTTGGAATGAAAAACTGAGGTTGATCCAGAACTCAGGTGGGCCACACCATGTAAAATCATGCCTAAAACCTCTAAAATCACATGTCGTGGCCCTTCTTAAGTTTTGGAATGGCCTGATGTTTTGCGTATCCATTCATCCTCATCAGATGCATCTTCTGAATGGATTAGATGGAACAAAAAAAAAAAAAAGGGTCCCCACAGAATCTGGAAAGTTTTTAGTGGTAGGCACCCCATCCTAGCTGTTCCGTGTGGTGTGGCCCACCTGAGTTTTGGGTTGTCTTGATTTTGGGTTCCAAAAAGAAAAATAGGGCCCACAAATGATAGATGAATTGGATTTCATTAAACATCCCAGTGGGCCCCACATGTCAATTTGTACATTAAACTTAATGTTGAAACATTTGTACTGAATCTGGCCTCTTCTTCATCAGCAGATAGATGAAAATGCAACATAAGGACATAAACCAAAAACAAAGTGAAATTTGAGTTTGTTGATATTACCATCCAAATGAGAACTTTGTTTTGGCTCCATGGATGTGATGTATGGTGAGATATGAAAGTAGATTGGCGCTTAATTACCACTTTCTTCAAATCAATCCCCAAGGAATCTATATTAGAAGAAAAGAAATAAAACGCACAACCTTTGTGAGCAGGACTGCTGTTGTAATAAGTTAAGAGAAAAGAAACAAATCAAATAGAAGTTTCAGAAGAAATATTTTAAGCGAAACAATGTTAGAGAAGTTCAGGCATGTCTTAGACACTAAAACCTGTTGCAAGAACAATCTTCAAGATTTTATGAGGTTGCAAATACCGGAAGTGTTTATAGCCCAGGCTCCGACATGGCACAGGCGAAACATCTGAGCCGTCCATCAAATGGGGCCACCATGCTGATGCCCAGCCCCAAAAATAAGGTGGGCCCACTCGTATAGTGTGCTACAGCATACAAAACAAATGCCTGGTAAAACCAATTTATGTGGAACTCGGTAACACCACCCATTCATTTCGTAGATTGTGGCACACCAGATGGGTGGGCAGCCTGAGTTTTGGGCCAGTGGCATGGCCAAAGCCTGGGCCCTACACACGTGTGGGATTAGCAAATCTCAGATTTTACAAACTAAGTTTGATTGCATGACCTCGAAGGTTACAAACATGTGAACAAGATCAAACCACACACAAAAGAAGGCATGCTAAAAATAAATAAATAAATCTTACAATTATCATCCATGTCCTGCAATTATCAAATGAGCATCTGGTACCTGTATCTATTATCAAGCGATTCAAACCATGCTGATACTGGTATGTAAGCAGAATTACATGGTCCAGCTCATCAGGAGCACAGGATTTCCTGCCTGTGAGGCCCATGCTTTGGGGTTCCAAATTATGTGGCTCTAAAGCACCCCAGAGTGGAGTTTTAGTGATGTGGATGGGAGGATCCTAACCCTCTGATATTTGACCTCTTTGCTGTCAAATGTAGACTATTGCCACACTTATGTTTTCTTTTTCTTTTTCTTTATTCTTTTGTCCTCTTACCCATCTATTTGTTGGCCATAAATAAAATGGCTAATATAACCCAGTCCAAGAGGTCTATGAGGAAAGAGGTCAATCGGGTCAATGATTTAGATCACCGAATCATGGACCCCACACACAGGGGGACAGCAGGACCTAGTAATTCCTCCCTAATTAGTCACCAGAATGTACTACAGAGTTCGAGTAAGTAGTAAAGGACTGTTTACGTTGTTCGCTTGGAATGGCCATTGACCTTGCTTGTGATTCCCAACTCCTCCAGCCATGGATCTACACAAACTAGAAAAGAACTTCAAGTCATATATAGACAAAGAAATGCGCCAAGATGGCACATTTTTTTAATAAATCATGAAGAGAGTACAACCTTGAGCATGGCCAGAGCAACAGTGACGAAGCTGTAAGAAACATGAACAATGGCAAGAACAATCAATAAGCGATGGAGCTGCTCGATACTCTCATATGAAGCAAATGGTTCATGACCCTGCACAATAAGCTAAAGGTCACAAAAAGTAGAACATATTCCATACAAATGCACCATATTGATGATGCTTTTGAAAGACAGATGAATTCTCAAAAGACAGCAATCTTAGCAATGAAGACTGTGGGGAAGCACTGCTCTTTGCCAGACAACAAAGCAAATCAATGTTGGTTGTCATTTAGTCAGATAGATGAACACCTATGATGTTGGCAAGTGTGGCTATGGTGCCTTATGGTCGAGCAATCCAATCCCTACATTAATAGGGTTTTAATTCTAAGGCATTCTATGCCAGAAAAATGTTTCCCATCTAAACTACAACCATTTGCAATTTGAAGAATAGAGCATTTGGGTGCCAAATCCACAAGGCCATCAAAATCCCATGTTGCACCCACTGAAAATAAAACCAAAAACCACATTTTGGGAATAGTTTATTACGGTGGCCCACATGAGTAGTGGTCCACACGCACCTACACATGTGCATATCCTTGCATTTTAAGGAAACTTGAGCTCTAGGTCTTCGAAGCCTAATCACATTAGGAAACTCAACATGTAAAGGACTAGCATCTACAAGGAAAGAGTCTTAATAGGGCTTAGTTTCTAATGGGAGAGGGGAACCAAAGCAAACAAGGGAGACTCTTGGCCCTCTCCATACCAAGCTCAAAACATGTGGGACTACCAATTTGTAGCACAAACTTGAGAGAGAATTAGGGAAAAGGTGGCCAAGGGTGTCTACACCTGAGAGGTGTGGACCGACGATCAGAGCCATTCATCTTCAAGCTAGAACCTTGTAGAATTGTGCCGTGGATAACTGGTAAACCATGAGTCAAGGTATGTGCTTGATCTTTATCCCCGATTGTGGTTTTTTAAGTTTTAGAATAGTGCCTAATTGCCTATGTATGTGTTGCACGATCCCAATTGGGTAATCCCAACCGTTCATCGGGATCCATGAAAGTTAACATGGTCATCAATGATCAGCCCCCTCACATCATTTCCGTTTTAAGTCCCCGGAACCACTTTATTTGATTTACATTTCAGGACCCATACACATATATGACAAGGTAGGGTCTGGTCATTGCTTATTACACTTAATGTTGAAGCATCTGATATGGACACATTGCACGTATCTGTGTACCACAGCCTACATACATGTATTACATAACTTCATTTGTATATGCTAACACTCCTCGGATAAAATGAATAAATATGCAATCAGTATGATTAGATAGTCTTGTTAGAACCGCAAAAGTCGGTAAAGATACTAATGTATGAACTTAGTTATCACAAAAAAAAAAAGAAGGAGATCTGATATGAATGGGCTTTTAGGATGAAAACCACCTCAGGGCAGTAACGATGCCGATGACTCATCTCCTGGTATCGAGAATACGTGTGATTGAAGTGATAGAAATCATCAACGAGCAAATGTTTCACATTCATCACCTCACTGTTGTAGATTTTCTTCGCACATGGATAAAACCGACTGCTAAATGCTGAAGATTTAACACATATCTTAGCTACCCAGACCGTCCAATGACCCAACAGCAATGATAGAAGCCCAAAGAGCATTAGCTCTGCTTGCAAAAAGAAAGAAAAGAAAGAAAATCCCTCAATTAAAGTCAGAATTAATAAAGAGGAGTATTGTAGATCATACTCGAACACAAGTCTACTGTACATATAGTGTATATGCACATAAATCCTGACCATCTGAATTGTGGACCTCAGTTTCGATGGGCATTGCCCCAGATTGCACTTATCAGATGGTCCTTCCATTCGAATGGGTTGTTCTTATTCGCAGGAAGAATAATGATCACCTACAATCCATTTTTGCTTAGCTTAAGATACAACTAATCCCATGTGCCAATGTGTCAAGTGTAGGATATTTGAACCATGAAAAAAATACAGCCCACCAAGTAGGTCAGCTGGCACAAAAATCAGCCCTGTTCACTTATCACACGGGTCACATGAGTACATTGAAGCACGCCATCAGCAGGTCTGATTGAAACTGTCCGTCGTTTTCATACAGGGTGGCCCACCCAAGGAGCACAATGGCCTGGTTTTTTCACCAAATGTTCAAGGTGAGTCCCTCCTTTAGCACAGCTCTGATGTCCAACACACACATGGTAGGTTTGCAGGTTAGATGGACTGTATTGTAAGCTATCCAACAACCGGTTGTAGGTGATCATTACTCTCAAAGAAAAGATGTTCAAAGTTCCAAATTCATCGACAAAATCAGACAGTTAGAATCACCCAATGGTTGCAATCTTTCAGCAATGACCCATCCACAACGGTACCCACAATCTGGATGGGCCGTGTTGACATCAACGTACGACGCACATACCCAACAAGATAATGCCATAATTCCTCAAAAAAAAAAAAAAAAAAAAAAAAAACGCACCCTCTCTAATCTTCTGTAGAGCAGCAAGAAGAGCTTTCCTCTTTGTCTTAACCAACCACTGGTGCAAGAAATAATAAAATAAGTAAATAAAAGGACAAATACTCATACAAACAAGCAAAACCCAGTTCCTAAAAATATAAAAGGAAATCCAAGAAAGAAATAGAAGTAATAATCTCTCTCTATCTATACATCTAACCTTTCCAAATCGTTGTATAGAGCGTTGAACAAGGAATCCAAATGCAACCAAGGCGGTTATGACAGTTGCAACAGACCATGTTGGTGTCTCTTCCAATGACCTTCCCATCTTCACAACCTCCCTCTCTCCCACTTCTCTTCCTCTCTCTCTCTCTCTCTCTCTCTCTCTCTCTCTCTCTCCTCTGATTTTCCAAGAATTCCACTCTCTCTCTCTCTCTCTCTATGGTCTCTGCTGGGTATTTTGAATCTTTCATGTGCAGAATGTGGGACCATTAATGGGCCCATTTAAGGAGGGTGGGATTTGGTTACAGTGGGTCAAAGAGAAATCCTTTGATACTCTGGTGGATAGTGGTGGATGATGCACAGCCAGTTAAAAATTACCAGGTAATTGCATACGTGGAATATAATCAATTCAAACTAACCGTCCAAATGATGGGTACCAGCTTAGATATTCTAAGGACAAAATATTTACTATATGTGGTTATCAAACACTACTAGATTTGCGGTATTTATTGGACGGTTTAAAATGGAAATTATCTTCCAAACAATAAGTGTCCACGAAACAGAATTTAAGATGGTTCGACCAATCTAATTTTTAGATTTTAAACAGTGGGCCCAGTAATTTAGTTGGTTTCATTTGAGTTAAAAATATGCCACGTGTACCATTTCTATTTGCCCACGCAGCAAGAGTCTCAAACAACTTACACTGGGTCAAAACTGCCGACCGGACTTGGACAATGGACATGTTCCAAGCGTTACAGCATGCAGAAATAATGATTGCAGTCGCTCGAGTGCACTCGCCTCACACGTGGAGACTGGACAAAGCTAGTCAATTGATCCACACTGTTTGAATTCCACACAACAAAAATCAGATTTGTATGATGATCAGGTGATCTTAACCGTTCATTGTGTAGGGTCCTTCTGGCCCATCTGTTCTCGTATAAGTCTGGTTTAACACTTGTATTATTATATTCGTAGATAATGTAGACTGACAATCGGATCCGATATTACACAAGCCCTACCATTTCCACGTGCGATGCGAATGGGGATTCAAAGTACACTCGAGCGAGTGCAATTAGGTTTCGTAGCCTTGCATGTGATGTGCAGCAGCTGCCTAGGAGCGAGCAGTTGGGAAATGGCATGTTTTTCTTCTCGAGGGAATAATGGGATCCTGGACACGAGGAGATTCGTACTCGGGTTCTCTGTTGGGACACTCAGGAATAATAATCCACTGATCTAAGCCATTGAATTTGGAATTTGCCAAAGGATGTTATCTATGGTATAATCGTAACCTCTCATTTAACGGTACAAAAAATAGATGGTATGGCATTAAAAAATACATTTACGTCTATATTCAGAGGAAGAAGATCTGAGGAGCTGGGGTGGGCAGGACCTGGTATTTTGTAGTTCATTCGTAGTGTTTTCCAGCAGATGAATGGTCCAGATCTGTACAAAAAATGGAGCCAACTATACTTTGGTTACACTAGGATCTAGAATCCTACTTCGTATTACCCACTGTAATAAGAATGTCGAGCGGAGGTTCGGTGTAGTAACCTTAGACATTGAACCTGATCGGAAGCGGATTGCGTACTGAGTAACTCAGTACTGAGTAAACTCTGTGGGACCCACCGTGATTTATTTACTTTATCCACTCCGTCCATCCATTTTAAAGATAATTTTAGGGCCTAATCCAAAAAATGAAGCGTATCCAAAGCTTAATTGGACCACACTACAGGAAACAGTGTGAATTAAACCTCCACCGATTGAAAAATTCTTAGAAGGCCACAGAAGTTTTGGATCAAGCTGATATTTTTATTTTCCCTTCATCCATGGATTTGTGATCTTATGAAAAGGTTGGATGACAAATATACATCACTGTGGGTCCTAGGAAGGTTTCAACAGTGGAAATCATTATTCCTATGGTCCACTTGAGCTATGCTTCAATTTGGGTATCAACCCTTAAATGAGCCGGAAAAACGGATGGGCGGTGTGGATAAAGCACATACAATCACAGTGGGCCCAGCTGAGTTTACTCATTACGATAAAAGCTAACTCAGTACGCAATCCGATTTCAGCCTGATCAGGTGGTCTTCCGGATCGGCGATCCAGAACGTTGTTCTTATGAGTCCTGCACAACCTCTGCACGGTGGATTGCCTACTGACGCCTGCAAGTAGGTAGTTTCTGTGGGCCCCACCATGATGTATCTGTTTTATCCACACCTATCCATCCATTTTATCTCATCATTTTATGGCTTGAGCCAAAAATTGAGACAGATCCAAATCTTAGGTGGACCACACCACAGGAACCAGTCGTGATTAAATGTACATCATTAAAAACTTCTTGGGGCCACCGAAGTTTTGGGTCAAGTTGATATTTGTGTCTTCCCTCTATCCAGCTCCGTATGACCTAATCAACAGGTTGGATGCCAATAAATAAACATTATAATGGCCTTACCATGTTTTCAATGGTGGGCAATCAATCACCACTATTTTCCTATAATGTGGCTCACCTGAGATTACTCGTTCCCTTAAAATGATCTTGGAAGATAGATGGACTGCATGGATAAAACACATAGATCATGGAGGGGTGCACAAAGCACCTATAAGTAGCAAGGGACTCGGATTCGTAGTGACCACCCCAGTACGGAGCTGTAAAAGCCCTGTTGGCCCACCATGATGTATGTACTTTGTCCACGCCGTCAATTCACTTTACCTTGTTTCATCTCAAAATTGAGGTAGCTAGAGTCTCTACTCATTACTCAGTAGTTGATTCAGAAAAGCTTCAACACAAAAGGCCATGGGTTTTATTTGGTGTGAGTGGGAGTGCGTGTAAATTAAATTAAAAAAAAAAAAAAAAAAAAACTCTAAATCTCAAGTAGACGGCATCACAGAAATTGTGGGGATTGAATGCCTATCATGAAAATTTCTTATGAGCCACAAGAAATTTTTAATCAAGTTGATTTTTTTTATATTTTTCCTACGTCCAGGTCCAGACCATAATTAACACGTTGGATGGCCCATGAGCACTTGGAAGGCTTCGATAATAAGCATCTAATCCTCATTGCTTCCTATCATGTAATGATGCCTAGGCATTTCAGCAGTAAGTCTCAAGTCCGAGTGCTAAAGAGACACACTACCTCCACTGGTTGGTAGGGTGCATCATGTGACTAATGAAGAGGGTGCATTGCCCAGCTAACAGTGTGGGTGCGTTGCATGACTAACTACAAACATAAAAAAAAAATTATATAAAAAAAAAGAGCTTTAGATCTACCTCATTAAAATGAGCAAGTAACATGAATGGATGGCGTGGCCCAAAGAGTTTTTCCATTGTGGACCACTACCGAGATCCATACTGGTGGGTCACTACCGAATCCGAGTCCTTAACCGACTTGGCCGAAATTTCCTCGGCAAGAACAATTCAAACCCTTATTAGGAGTTTAATAACAACGGACCACATTTGATGGAAAAGTGACCAAATGTTGGGTGGCTAAAAATTTCAAAATTTATAAAATTGAGTCTTCCCATTCTGGAATAGGTCGCCTCAACTGTCTGTATCAGATTTATGGCCCATTTATCCGTAATCAAGACTCCATGTTAATTATTCATATCCTCGGCCTTCGGTCCTTATAATCTTTAGTCCGAGTCGTCGCAGTAAAAGAATCAGTGAACGTGTTTTTGCCTTTCCTTGTACTTGTGTTTTCCGTTTGTTGATTCTTGACCGTCCATCTGATAATCAGTGATTTGAAGAATTCACTATTGAGGACAGGCATCAGATGATAGATTCATCTGTAGATTTGTGTCCTTAAATAGGCGGTTGTATAAAAATTTCAATGGTCGGTCGAGATTAAAAAAAAAAAAAAAGGAAGAAGGAAAAGCTTATTAAGATGAGATTGACATCTCGGTGCGAATGTTTCAGAATTATACATTTTTAGTAGGTAACTACATTTGAACGGTCCAGATTTTCTGAGATTGTAGTCACTTTTAGACTAGACTGGCAATGGACTTTCTGTGGGTCCACACATGTCAATGAACTGGAAAGGTTCTCTACATGCATTGCGGCATGAAGGGACCTTTACCCGTTCGAATGCCTTTCCACGGGCAGACACCGGTTGGTAGTGGGGGCCCACGTTATATGAACGATGGCAACTCAGTCACATGACACGTGGGGGTATACATTCATGTCCATCAGGACCGTCCACATGTTATGTCTCAACACTGCTCGCACATCACCTGATTTTTACTGTTGAGTTTGGACCACAACCATTTATAGCCTGACCACCAAATTTGATAGTTAAGCTCATCTAACCAGTGTGATTTTCAGGCCATGCAGTGAAGCCCTCGATTTGGACGGTCTGGATTGTCGCGTATTTATGCCACTTGTGCTGTGAACGGTTTCCCAACAATTTGGGTGTCGAACGCCTTCAAAGTATCAAGACCTGTTTTAGGCAGAGCGTAAAACACCCAAGTTCTGTGAGCTCAAGATGTTGTATACATAAATCCACTCGGTCCATCATCTGATAAACCTTATTTAAACCGTACATACGAATGATAAATCTGATGGAAAAATTGGATGGGCCACACCAATGAGAACAATTTAAAATTGTTTCCAAAACCTTTTAAGTTCATGCTGTGTGGCCCGCCTGGTTTATTTATTTATTTTGCATCTTCACTTCATCCCGGTGATTTACACCTTTTTAACGGCTTTGATGAAAGATACACACCATGATGTTCCCACACAAAACTTGTGGCTGGCATCCCATCCCCATTGTTCCCTATGGTGTGCCCCAGATGAGTTTTGAATCTAGTTGATTATTTCTCCCCGTAGCCTACAATCAACGATAGAACCTGATGGACAGAGTGGATGTTGCATACACAACATGTGGGGCCCACCCAGGTCGGGTATTTCACGTGCTGCATACAGCAGCTGTGGAAGAGGAATCCGGTCCAGTCAGCACCATTTCCTGGAGGCTACAGTGGTGGGTGGTTGCCAGTCGCAATACCTTATTAAATGGTGGCACATACCTGCCGGACATGGTGACATGCGTCCACATCAATACAAAGCGTCCAAATCATGGGCCCCGCTGAATGGAGCATAATAGCGTGTAATAACTGACTTAAATAATTTTATTTGACCCTCATTGAATTTGGACTGCTGACCTCCTTCTTCTTCTTCTTCTTCTTCTTCTTTTAACGTTTCTATCCGTGGTCACCACGCGCGTTAGGATCGTTCAATTGACCTGATTATCAATTGATCTTGAATACCCATTTTCTTATGCTATTAATTGGATGGTTAGGATCCTCAGGTGGAAAGGTTTCAGTTTGCAAATAGACTTTTTCCATACATCATTGTTAGGGGGATTTCCCCCGAGTGGGCCGAGCTCAGTCGAATTGGAAAGGTTCCAATTTCTAATTTCCTATAGTCCTGCTCTCTCGCGCACCGGTGCTTATGGGAACTCATGAGCACCTTTTTTATAATTCATCACATGTGATGTAAGCCCAAAATCTGAGCCGTTCAAGTAATACAGCACCTCAAAAACCCGTAAGGGCCTAGATTTCATCTTGATCTAAAACTTTGATGGGCCTTGGATCAGGTTAAAAGCTGGGCCCTAGGGATTTTTTGAGGTTATGCATCACGTGGATGGCTCAGATTTTGGGCTCACATCACGTGTGATGAGTTCTCAAACTCATGAGCACCGGTGCGCCGGGAGAGCATCTCTCTCTCTCTCTCTCTCTCTCTCTCTCTCTCTATATATATATATATATATATATATATATATATATATATATATATATATGGATTTTTTTAGACAGGCTCCAATGCACAGATAACCTTGTGCGCTTCTCTTGAGATGGAGACTTCCTCTCCAACGACTTGCGCAACATGGAGAGATTTTAAGGGAATTTCTATGGGACCGACCTTGATGTATGTATTATATCCACGCCATTCATCCATTTTGAAAGATTATTTTATGGCATGAGCACAAAAAGGAGGCATATTGAAGGCTAAAGCGGACCACACCATTGGAAGCAGTGGGGATTGTTAGCTTATCGTTGAAAACTTCATGGGGCCGACAAAAGTTTTGGATATGTGTTTCCTTCATACAGGTCTATGTCACCTTATGAACAGGTTGGATGGCAAAAATACATCACAGTGGGCCTAGGAAGTTTTTAATGGTAGGATTTCAATCCCCAATGCTTAATGGCTATGGACCACTTGATCCTTCAATTTGCGTCCATTTTTGGGTTATAGCCCAAAATATTAATTAAAAATGAATGGGCGGCGTAGATAGTGCCTCTACATAACGGTCGGCCCCACGTATTCCCTCACAGGATCGTCCACATATCAAAGACGACCATCCATTTTTTCAGCCCTTTATAGGACATTGTTCCAAAATTTAAGCAATTTTAAACCTGAGGTGGATCACACCACAAGGAAACATTAGCGAATGAATGCTCGTGATTAAAAACTTCTCAAGGCCCACTTTAAGATAATTTGTAATTTTTATTTTCTAACCCGTTGATAAGGTAGACCTTGATGAAGGAAAAATACAAATATCATCTTGATCCAAAACTTATAATGCCAAACAAAAAGCTTTTAATGGTCATTTACTACTTTTTAAAATGGTGTAGCCTAATCAAGATTTGGATCTTATTAGTTGTTGGAATAACGTTATGAAATTAGTTAAGAAAACAGATGGGCCTAGTGGATATACAATACATTCATCAAGGTGGGCCCCACATGGTAAGGTGTTACCCAGGTAACAACTAATCTGTTATTGTAGTATCATGTCGCCCCACGGCAAGGGTAACACCCACTACGCTATTTTCCAAGTAACATGTAATCTACTCCCAAAGCGGATTGCCTCCTGCCAGGATCGAGGTGGCTACGAGATGGTCCTATGGGCCCCACCAATATGTATGTATTTTTATCTATGCTGTTCATCAAATTTTCTGGATCATTTTAAGGTATGACCTAAAAAATGAGATAGATCCAACTCTCATCTGAGCCCCACCACAAGAAAGCAATGGTGATTAAACGGCAACCATTAAAATCTTTCTAGAATCCACTATAATGTTATTTGTCATCCGACCTGTTTATTAAGTCACACAGACCTAGATGAACTGAAAATGCAAATATGAGCTTTGTACAAAACATTTGTGGCCCCAATTAGTTTTTAATGGTGGGCGTTCAATTACTAGTATTTTCTGTTGTGTGGTCCACATAAGATTTAGATTTGCCTATTTTTTTTGCTCATGCCCTAAAATGATCTTGAAAAATAGATAGACGGCTTGGAAAAAACACACACATCATGGTTCGGCCATATAACATCATCCAGCCTCATTAGGCAATCCATCTCCCTGCACGGGTGAGAGATAAAAAAAAATCTATTGTTAAATCTAGGAGAGGATAGGATATGATATTAATTGGCGAAGTCTAGCTAGACACGGATGGTCTTGTGAGGGAATGCCTGGGGCAACCATTATGTAGAGGTGCTATCTATGCCGTTGTGGACCCTCGCCGTTCCGCGCCCCTACACGATGTTCTCGTCCCTTTCCTTTCGGGAAAAGAAGGAGAGGATGCGTGAGTGCGAATCGCCGTTTGTGCCACTGGCTTACCTCGTTCTCAATGGCTTTGTTTGGTTGTTGTGTTTAAGCTGGATGTGTTTAAATGAGTTTATATAAGACCAGAGTCGCCACTAGCCAGTTAGTTCGAATCTACAGTCAGCTAGACCTCGTAGAAACGTTAGAGAAGGGGATCAGAAAATTCCTTCCTCTAAAATGACTCCTTTTGATCTGCGGCCAGAGATTCGAGGTAAGGGATCACGGTTACAGGGTGGGAAGAGGTTAAGCACCCCACACACTGCCCGTATCGAAGTACGGTCTCTACTTCACAGAATCGAACTAACACTTGAAAGTCTGTTTTAATCCTCGTATGTTCTCATAGATGACATGATGCATGAATACAGGTCTGAACAGTAAGAGTTTCTGATGGGCAGGTTCCACTAACAGGCAAGCCCAGAGCATACGCTCGAACTGACAGGTGCTTTATGCGAGATGATGCATGCTGTGTGTTTGAATAATCAAAGTGCTTGTAGTGGAGCAGGGGGGTTGGAAGAAAAGTAAATGTTGCACTTATGCTAGATTCGAATGAGTTGATGCTAGTAAGGAACAGCTAGATGGACAGAGGTGTCACAAGGATTGGCTTTGAGTGGCTGGATCAAGACTTGGATGGCTTGGGAGACTTGGACCAGTGGTCAGGCTGGATTGGACCAGGGTTGGGCTCTCCTCACTCGAGCTCTCCTTGGTGGAAAAATGGGCTAAAGGGTGGAGAAGGAAACTCGGAACGGACGGGCTCTCTCTGGCTGGGTTGTGTGTTGAAATGAGAAGGGGAGGGGGGTATTTATAGCAGCGGGCAGTGGCAGAACCCGTAAATATTTTTGGGCCGCCCGCTGTGGGCCGCCCGTACGGACGTTCCTCGATTTCCAACGCGTGGTACGGTCATTTCTCGGGGCTGCTGTTTGACTCGGTGGGTTGACTCGGTGAGTTGACTCAGTGGGTCGACTCGGTGATTTGACTCGACGGGTTGACTCGGCGGGTTGACTCGGTGTTTTGACTCGACGGGTTGACTCGACGGGTTGACTTAGCGGGTTGACTCAACGGGTTAACTCAGCGGGTTGACTCAATGGGTTGACTCAGCGAGTTTGACTTTTTAAGGATTTTTTGACTGGCTTTTCTTATGGGGGGGTTTTTCAGGCTGATGTTTAGGGGTGGGTTGACTGGGTTCAGGCTTGAGTTGGGCTATGGATTGGGGCTTACAAGGGTGAGTTTAGCTGAGTTTGGACTTGAGATTTAGGGGCATGGTCCTCCATTCATCCAGCTATCTCTACCAACAGTGTAGCCGAAGGTGGGGTGTCTATATATGCCCCTCTTTGGCAGAGGTTGCGTGCAACCGAATGCCAAAGCGAGTGGACAGCCCACTTCTGACCTGGTCATTCATAGATCATGGTCTAAAATCTTTGCTTGCCTTTGCATCTGTGCCAGTTGATCGTCTGGAAATCGATCACTCGCACATACCACGAAAGTTTGGAGAAAACGTTGCGATTGTCCCTGCAGTTTGCTGCAACCTGGGTACCCAATCGCAACCCTTCCATTCCCGATCGGTACTAACATCGGAAAGGTACAGCAGAGCCTCTGCGTCGCTAGTCTTACGAGGTTGCTGACCCTGAGACTGATTGTGTGATGTTTGATGTTTTCCCAGATCACTCCAGGAGTACTTGTTTCGCTTGACTATCAAAGTGGTTAGACGCCCTGCGTTAGATAGTCTTACGGGATTCTACTACGCCGACTTGGACTCAGTCAAGGTACTTCAGGCATCCACGCCTAGGTATGTGCGGGTGGACTCTTTCCACCCGACCTGCTGGTTTCGATGCTTGGTTTGCAATTCATTCTTTCCTCGATTGTGGTCTGAAATCTTTGTTGTCCTTTGTATCTGAGTTAGATGATTGTTTGGAAATTGATAACTCGCACATACCGCGGGAGTTTGGAGAAAACGTTGCGATTGTCCCTGCAGTTTGCTGCAACCTGGGTACCCAATCGCAACCCTTCCATTCCCGATCGGTACTAACATCGGAAAGGTACAGCAGAGCCTCTGCGTCGCTAGTCTTACGAGGTTACTGACCCTGTGATTGATTGTATGATGTTTGATGTTTTCCCAGATCACTCCAGGAGTACTTGTTTCGCTTGACTGTCAAAGTGGTTAGACGCCCTTCGTTCGATAGTCTTACGGGATTCTACTACGCCGACTTGGACTCAGTCAAGGTACTTCAGGCATCCACGCCTAGGTATGTGCGGGTGAACTCTTTCCACCCAATCAGCTGATTTTGATACTTGGGTTACAATTCATCGTTTCCACCTGTTCAAATGGTTTCTTTGACCGAGCCTTTTGGCTTTCATCTTTTCGTATCTTGGCATGTAGTACGACCGCACTGACACTGGAGTTCAGTTCGACCGTACTCTGAGTGCATTGGATCCAATGGTCTCCGGGGAAACCGCAAGACATCGGATCTTATTTGATTTTTGCGTCGGCTCCTACCCAAAGATATGAAAGATCTCCTGGTGTTTTGGAGGCAGAACGCTCTACTGGGAAAATATTTTTTGGATTTTTGAAAAGATACCCACTATGGGGAGTGATACTCCGTGGGTTTTTATTTGCAAATAGAGATTTTTTTTTGTCTTTTTGAAATGGAAATCTGGTTTGCACATGCCCCCACTAGGGATGCCTGTGGGATCTTTGGCTAATCGACTTTATTTTGAAAGCAGGTAAACATGATGATTGATGCGATGGATGCTGATGCATGGAGATGCATGATGAATGCATGGCTTTGGCTCATTCTCTTTCAGTTTGATGATTTTGCTTTTGCTGGAGATGTAGAGAATTTTGAGCTTATTGCTTCCAGGGTTGTGCTTCCCTGAGGATTTTCCTTTTTTATACGGGTGTTTGGTCAGTGGGTTGGTCAAGATCCCGACCCGTGATCGATCAGGTCCATCGTCCCAAGATGCTGTTTCTTTGCTAATGAGAATGTACGAGGATATTATCCGACTTCAAGATGTTCTTTTGGGCATAAATGCGATTGAGACGGTGCTTGGTTGCCAGTTTTGGTCAAGATTCCAATTTGCGGGCGATTGGATCCATCATCCCAAATTGTGAAGAGAGTGGAGTTCAAGACTCCTGAAGTGTAGTGCTGGGGGATAGTGACAATTTTTGTGATTTTTGCAAATATGTGGTCTGAATCTTTACCTGAGTGGTCAGGATAGAGATCGGTTATTGAAAACAAAGGAAATATTTTTTTGTGTTTTTTGAAAATTTTTGGCTTGAGAGCAAGGGAAACATTTTTTGTGGTTTTTGCAAATATTTGATTTGAAAGCAAGGGAAATGTTTTTTGTGATTTTGGAAAGGTGATTTTGCAATGTTTTGGTATTTTGTGATTTTTCTGAAGTGCAAGGAAAAGTATGGAATTTTCATTCACTTCCAGCTTCTACTGCTGGTAAGGCACCCTATTCATTTTACGTCAGCGAGCAAGACGAATCTCACACAGTTAAGTGCCATAGTTTTACATCTTCGGATGAGGAGATTTTGAGGGTTTTCAATCAACACACCCACAAAGTTGCCTGTTCCTCATGTGCAATGCACATAGACCACGTATAGTCTGACGGATTCCTTCGGCCACAAAATGAGCCACATCCTCACATTTCCCTTAGTCAATCCAGTTTGGGGCCTTACGTTGCTCATAATTCCGTGAGGGTGCGCTCCACCTCCCAACAGCCTTAATCCCCTTCATGAGTTTTAGGAACAGGGAACATCCGTCAGGTTCAACAGTGACTTCCAAATCAAGGTTGTCTATCACGGTGCGTTTAACACGAACAGGGTTGCGGAGTTCTGCCCGCCTCAGCCTTTACCTGTTTAAAAGATTCCGGACACCCGTACGATCAAGTGTCAGCCATGTCTGGAACAGGTTAGGAAAGAAAGCCCCTGAGAAGTTAATCCCAGTGTAGTTTTAGGTCTTCGGACCACTGGGGATGAATTTGTGAAATTGATGGTGAATTTTTTTTATTTTTATTTTTTATTTTTATTTTATTTTATTTATTTATTTTTTTTTGAAAAAGTTCCAGACTTCAACTCAAGTAATCGAAGTTGATGCTGGTTTTATGGAAAGCTTGAAATCTTTTCGGGATTTTTGGAAATGATCCGGGTTATCAAACCTTGATCCCAACGGTCGAGGCCGATGTCGGTTTTTGGTTGAAAGCGAGAAAGGTCCCCTGAAAAATTAATCCCAGTGTAGTTTAAGGTCTTCGGACCAAAATATGTACATGCTGAAAATACATTCTTTTTGTGATTTTTTTGAAATGTGATCCAGGTCATCAGATCTTGGCCCAAACAGCTGGGATCGATGCTAGTTTTTATTAAAATCCCTCGGGATATTGATCCCGACGTAGTTTAAGGTCTTCGGACAAAAAATATGTACATGCTGAAAATACATTCTTTTTGTGATTTTTTTGAAATGTGATCCAGGTCATCAGATCTTAGCCCGAACAGCTGGGATCGATGCTGGTTTTTATTAAAATCACTCGGGATATTGATCCCGACGTAGTTTAAGGTCTTCGGACTAAAAATATGTACAAGAGATATGTATATGCATATTTTTTTGGTTTTCAGAAAATGTCCAGGGTCGTCAGATCTTGATTGGATCCAGACTGATGCCGGTTTTTATTGAAAGTCCCTTGGGATCTTGATCCCGACGTAGTTTAAGGTCTTCGGACCCAAGATTGTACATGTAAACAGTAATCAAGGGCGGAGATTCTTGGGATTCTTCTTGGAATGGTTTGGATCATCAGGTCATGCCTTTGGATGGTTGTGATCACTGTTTGACCAAGTCAATTTTTTCTTTCTTTTCCTTGAAAATTCCATGGAACTTTTCTACATCATCAACCCAATTTCTCACCAATTTCTCACAAGATGAGATTTTGGTGAGATTTCTTACTTTTTCTCACCATTCTCTTCCATCACTTCATTCTTACAAGGAGGTACAAGATTCACTTGCAACCACCCTTCCCAAGGAGGAGTTCTTCCCAAGGAGAGAGGAGGAGAGGTCATTTCAACTAGGTGGGAGGTAGGACGGCCCCCTAGCCGCCGCCCGGACCGCCTCTGACCCCTGGTTTCTTCAGTGGGTTGGGTAAAGGGGTGCACCCCCCTTTTCTATATAACATGGGGCACCCTTGCCCCCTCCAACGTGCAATCTCTCTCTTCTCTCTCTCATACTCTTTCTTTCTCAAAGTTTTCTCTCTCCTTTTGGTGGTTCTTTGCCTCTCTCAAGTGGTGGGCCTTAGAGAAGTTTTGGGACAGCAGGGTGGTCCCTCTTTGGTGAGTGGTAAAGGTATGGACCACTCCCTTTTTCTTTTGTCTTTTTCCTTCTTCATTGTTTCTCGTGGTTCCTTTCTTTTCTTCATGTAGCTATTTGAAAAGAAGTGAAGGTGGGCCCAAGTGTTCTTGACCCTTTTTTCTAGATCTCCAATCTATTTCAAAGGTGGTGCATGGAGAAGGACATTGCAAGCTTTCCATTTTATTTTTCCTTTTCTTCTTTTCACACTCCCTTCATGTGTATGTAAAGGGTAATTTTGCCATGTCCATCAAGTGTGCATGGCAAAATATACTATCTTTTCCATGGGAGTTGGGCCTCTTTTCATATGTATTAAATGGGCTCAAAGTGAAGTCATGGCCCTTGGTGTATTTGATGTGCCCAATGCTTCATTTTGGGCTCCCTCTTACTTTCTTGTTCTTGTCATTTCCTTTGGAGCTTTCTTTTTCTTTTCCATCTTCTTTCCAAGATTTGGGCCCATGGGCATGGTAGGGCCCATCTCAAGTTTTGGGCTCATGGGGCCCACTTTAGGTGACCCCATCTTTCTTCACATATGTATGGACCAAGGTGACTAGCCCATTCTTCACTTGGATCTCAAGTGGGCTAGATTTCTTAGTTGGGCCTTTATGGACAAGTAGCCCAAATCTTCCACCATCTCTTGATTATGATGTACATCCTTGTATAAAGTGTGGTGGGTTCCTTGGAGTTTTTCCATATGGATGGGCTTTTAGGCCTTCATTGAAGCTTGGATTTCTTTGGACCATGTGTGCACCACTACACTTTGTCCATGTAGGCTTTTTTCCTTTCATGCTTTTTCTTTTGATGGATGGAGGACTTGAGTTACTTGATCATCTACAAGTCCCATGAGTGAGTTGTTCCAACAATCTCACTAAGTTCAAATGGTTTTTTCTTGTGGGAGGAAAGTGGTCCTCAAGAGTTTCCTCAGATGTTATCAATCTCAAATGGATAATCCTCCTTCGAGCTATCCATGCAACCATAGCTCCTTGAACTTCCTTTGGGGGGCTTGGTGGGTCATCCACCATCATTCTCAAATATGAGTGATTTTTCTTTCAATTTGTGAAAAAAAAGAATGATACCCATAAGTTGCCCAATTTTGTCCCATGCTTTGGGACACTTTGGATTTTGATCTTCAAGTGGGCTATGTATACCATTCTTAGCCATTTTCATGATGGTTGGGTGACCCATCAAGCCATGCCCTCTTGTGCTCAAATGGTTTCCTTGTTTTGTAAAGAAATTGGTGCACATAAGTTGCCCAAACTTGCCCTTTCATGGGCATTTTCAACTTGATTCTTCATGTGGGCTATGTGCATCAACTTTTTTACCATTAGCTTCTTTGATTCATAGGTTTGTGGGTAGACCGCCATGTTGTACTCTCATGGTCAAAACTTTCATCAAGATGGTGCACATAAGGGTGCCCATGGTTAACCCATGAATGGGTCCTCATGTTCTTCAAGTGGGCTACATGCTCCCTTCAATCCATTGAGGTGAGGCATTTGGGTTACTCTTGGGGGCCCACTTCCTTTCTATCCCCTACTTGTCCATGTACATGTGTAAAAAGATGGAAACATCTTAAGTGAGAACCATGGCCTTGGCATAAAAAAGTGGATCAATCCTTGGCCATATATGGACTTTGAAGAGGAGCTTCTCATGTGAAGTAGGATTCTTGTCCTTTGTTGATCTCATGGCACTTGAGTGCATTTGTTGTCCAAAATGTGTTCTTGGATGATGGACTTTTCTTGCCTAAGGCATGCCATGCAACCTTCTTTAAGGCGGGCCTTGCTTTCTTCAATGGGCCCTAAACATATCCTAGGTAACACATGGAGTTGGACTTTAGATCTTGAATTTGAATGTGAGTCCAATCCCATGGGTTTCCTGGATGATAATTTGGATTTTAACGGGTAAGGGATAGGGACTTACCTTGCCAAGCTTGTAGGATTCAATGGCGGACGGTACCAGAGGACGTCGAGTGATTGATGAGGATGATCCTGCCTTCATCATCCGCCGAGGGGACCACATGTGTTCCTTGGTTATGGAGCACCAACCTCTTCCCGCCATCAAGGGTCGAGGTACCAGGGATCACTGGGATAACTGGGTGAAGGATCCACAGCCTTTGCTTGAACGAGTATTGGCTGGTACTCCTTTTGCTGGCCTCCTCACCTTACGCTTTCATAACAATAGTGCCAACCGCATGATGCTTGCGGCCCTTTGCGAGAGGTGGCTAGACGAGACCCACACCTTCCATCTCCCTTGTGGTGAATGGGGAATAACTCCCCTAGATATTTACATGCAAATTGGCTTTCCATTTCATGGGGCAGTTGTTCCCCAGGTTAGCTCTCTGGCACCCATCACTTCCACTGACTGGCTACGGCTTGTTGGTGATGTCCCGCCCAAAGATGAATTCCAAGGCCATCAAGTAAAGATGCGATGGTTCTATAATACTTTTGCCTCCGTCATCCCCACTACCGAGCTAGAGGCCCTCCACAAAGCACAAGCCATGATCACTTACGCCTTCGGGTCCTTCCTTCTCTGCCACGCCAATGAGAGGGTCGACCCTAAATTTCTTCGCTTGGTTGAGGATCTACACCACCCCTACAATTGGAACGGGGCTATCCTGACTCATATTTTCCAGGGTCTGGATAAAACCTGTCGGAACAGCCGGTCCTACACCGGTTTTTGGCCTGTCGTCGAGGTATTTCTTCATTCACCTTTCTTGGAGACATTCACCCTCCTCCTCTTTCTAATTGTTAGGTATGCCTTTGCCCAGACTTGCTTTTATGACCATTTTTCCCATCTCGCGCCGAGGATGCAGGACGATATTGAGCCCTCTTTGTATCGCCACATGTACTGGCACCAACAAAACTGTCAGCCGAACTCCCGATTTCTGGGGACAATTGGCGCGCTGACATAGACGGGTTGACCGTTGATGACGTAAGTATCTTGCTTTCCTTATCCCTCGCTCTGTACTGTAGTTGACCGTGGTGACCTCATTTGCTGTAGCTTGCTCGGATGCCGTACGCCAGCTTCCCTCTCTATTACACCCCTCAGCGCGTGAAGGCATATGATGCTTCATGTCTCCGTATCATGCTTTCTGACGCTGAATCATTTCAGTGGTATCTGGGTGAGAGGTTGCTTCGGCAAGTCACTTGGGTGGCTCGGGTCCCTTGTTCTGCACCTCCTCCAGCTGCTCAGATTCCTGCTGTAGACACCCCACCTTCGGCTAAAATGTTGGTAGAGATAGCTGGATGAATGGAGGACCATATCCCCAAATCCCAAGTCCAAACTCAGCCAAACTCACCCTTGTAAGCCCCATTCCATAGCCCAGTTCAAGCCTGAACCCAGTCAACCCAGTCCTAAACATCAGCCTGAAAAACCCCCCATAAGAAAAGCCAGTCAAAAAATCCTAAAAAAGTTAAACTCACTGAGTCAACCCACTTAGTTAACCCGCTGAGTCAACCCGCTGAGTCAACTCGTCGAGTCAAAACACCGAGTCAACCCGTCGAGTCAACCCGCTGAGTCAACTCACTGAGTCGACCCAGCGAGTCAAACAGCAGCCCCGAGGGAGCGACCGTACCTCGCTGGAAATCGAGGAACGGTCGTACAGGCGGCCCATAGCAGGCCGCCCGAAATTAATTACGAAAAATGCCACTGCCCGCTGCTATAAATACCCCCCTCCCCTTCTCATTTCAGCATCCCTTCAAGTCCAGCCAGTCCGGGTGCGGTCCGAGTCCTCCTTCACCCCTTAGCCCATTTTCCCACCAAGGAGAGCCCGAGTGAGGAGAGCCTAGCCCTGGTCCAGCCCAGCCTGACCACTGGTCCAAGTCTCCCAAGCCATACAAGTCTTGATCCAGCCACTCGAAGCCAACCCTTGCGACACCTCCGTCCATCCAGCTATTCTTTTTCCAGCATCATCTCATTTGCATTTAGCATAAGTGCAACATTTACTTTTCTTCCAACCCCCCTGCTTCACTGCAAGCACCTTGATTATTCAAGCACACTGCATATGTCTTAAATTAAGCACCTATCAGTTCGAGCGTATGCTCTGGGCTTGCCCGTTGTTGGAACCTGCCCATCAGAAACTCTTACTGTTCAGACCTGCATTAATGCTTCACTATAAAGCACCTTGATTATTCAAGCACATTGCATACGTCTTAAATTAAGCACCTGTCAGTTCGAGCGTATGCTCTGGGCTTGCCCGTTATTGGAACCTGCCCATCAGAAACTCTTACTGTTCAGACCCGCATTCATGCATCGTGTCATCCATGAGAATGTACGAGGATTAAAACAGACTTTCAAGTATTAGTTCGATTATGTGAAGTAGAGACCGTACTTCGGTATGGGCAGTGTGTGGGGTGCTTAACCTCTTCCTACCCTGTAACCGTGATCCCTTACCTTGAATCTCTGGCCGCAGATCAAAAGGAGTCATTTTAGAGGAAGGAATCTTCGGATCCCCTTCTCTAACGTTTCTACGGGGTCTAGCCGATTGTAGATTCGAAGTAATTGGCTAGTGGCGACTCTGGTCTTATATAAACTCATTTAAACACATCCAGCTTAACACGACAACCAAACAAAGCCCTCGAGAACGAGGCAAGCCAGTGGCACGAGCGGCGATTTCGCACTCACGCATCCTCCTCTCCTTCTTTTCCCGAAAGGGGAAGGGGCGAGAAGAACGTCGTGTGGGAGCGCGGAAACGGCGAGGGTCCACAGAATGGCGACTCCACTGGGGATGAGCCAGTCCCACTAGTCGTGATCCGACTTGAAAAACAGAATCCTTCCCGTACTTGAAAGTCACTAATCCTCATACAATCTCATCTGCATAGCATTCTACCCAAAACCCAAAACCAAAAAAAAAATAGAAAATCCCAAAACCAAAAAAAAAAAAAATAGAAAATCCCAAAACCCAAAAAGAATAGAGTACAGTCCTCATCATTGCGCCTCCTCGGGCTCAACGTACATGGAGACAACTTCCCTACCGCAGCATAATCCGCACTCGGGCTCAACAAGCCATGTCCGACCACAAAGAAGAAACTCATCTCCTCCCTGCTCTTGAGATGACCGAAGCGCAACCTCCAGCGCAACAGCCCGTCGATAATACGCCAATCATGCAAGAATTGGCACAAGGAGTGAGAGCAATGCAAGAAATGCTCTTGCAATTCATGCAAGCACAAGCCACCGCAGCAGCCAATAATCAGGTTGGCCCAGTTCAGCAATCTCAGCAGCCATGCCGGGTCCTTCCGGCCTCCAGTTCAAATCAAGCACAACCATCGGAGTCTGCCCAAGACTACCGACAGCAGCCATCTCAGCCCTTTGCTATGGGGCATCCTTCTCAATATCTTCCTGCGACGACAAGGCCATCTCGGAGCACTCCTGTTGCAGGAACTTCCAGTCAGCTTCCAGTCAATCTTGCAAACAAGAATCTCAGTAGGTTTCAGCATGTCCCCGCCGACGGGACCCCTTTTCCTTCTCAGCATGTCCCCGCCGATGGGACACCTTTTCAATTTCAGCACATCCCCGCCGAGGGGATTTCAATTCAATTTCCAGCAGCAGGGACAGCACTGGCGAATGCCCACAATGGGGGTCAGTGTCAAGCCCACATCAATCAGCGGACAGTGGCGAATACCCAACAAGGGGGTCACTTCCCAGCATCTCAGCCTCCTGCAAACAGGAGCACTTTTCAATTCCAGCACATCCCCGCCGATGGGATTCCAGTTAATTTCCAGCAATCTTCAATTCAGCAAAATCCGGTTAATTTCCAGCAATCTTCAATTCAGCAATCTCCAGTTAATTTCCAGCAAGTTCCAGTTCAACCTTCAGTACAGTCTCCAATTCAATTACAATCCTCTCAAGCACAAGTTCATCAGAATCCAGTTCAGTCATCAAATCCATTTCAGCAACCCGCAGTTGCTTTTCAGCAAGCACATAGGGTCGAAGACATCGACCACTATGCCGAAGAAGAACATGCCTTACTCCAGGAGGCACCAGTCGCTCGAACAGATCACTCAGGACTGGACGAGTTACGGGAGCAGTTCCAGATCTTGCAAAATCAGCTTCAGCGACAACAAGGAATCGATCTACCTTCGACCAAGTTCAGAGACTTGTGTCCTTTCCCAGATGCTCAAGTACCTCAAAACTTTGAGGTTCCAAAATTCAAAAGATACGATGGCAGCGGTTGTCCCACAGCACATCTCAAGGCCTTCTGTGGAGAGCTGAGTGCAATCTCAGGAAATGAAGGGGCCCTCATTCGCTTGTTCCAAAAATCTCTGAAGGGCGATGCCCTAGATTGGTACACCTCATTGGACTACCACCGCATCAGGACGTGGGAACAGCTTTCCCAGGGTTTCGTCGACAGATTTGCATACAATCTCAACATGGCACCCAGAAGAGCCGACCTCGCGGCTCTCAGGCAAAGGAGTGATGAAACACTGTCAGCTTATGTGGGACGTTGGCGAGCTATGGCAGCTCGAATGCGAACGCCTATCGACGACGAAGAACAAATCTCCATGATTGTTCATTCAACATATCCAGGCATATTCGGGTATCTCATCTCGCATCCATATGCGAATTTCTCACAATTGATCCGTGCTGGAGAGCAAGTCAAAGCAGGAATCCGTGCTGGGACAATCTCCCCATGGCCTCATCAAGCCACTCCAATCAAAAGGAACAGAGTGGAAGGAAGACCTATCGGGCACGGGAATGGAAACCGCAGTGGTTCTCCTCCCCGCCCAACAGAGGTAAACAACATCAACACCACTGCTCAAGGAAATCAACATGCTCCCCCACAGGGACGTCAACAGTATCAGCAGAATCAAGTTCAGCATCAGCCTCAGCGGTATCAATCACAACCGAATCCTCAGCCACAACCACCTCGACAACAGTAGCAGTTCAGAGGAAACGGTCAATACTCATATCAAAATAGGCAAAACTACAGGGAGTTCAGGAAATTTACTCCCCTCTCTCAACCACTCAGTCAAGTCATGGCTACGCTGGTGCAGAAGCAGTTACTTACTCTAATGGCACCTCGGCCTCCGCCTTATCCTCTGCCTCTGAACTACCGAGAAAATGAGTATTGCGCCTACCATCAAGGACGTGGCCACACCACTGATCGATGCTATACTTTGAAGAATGCCATACAAGACTTGATTGATGACCGCAAGATCGTCATCTCGGTCCCTGGAACTTCTCCAGCAGTTTCCACCAACATCCTTCAGAATCCTCTGCCTCAACATCTGACGGACCCCAGTTCGTCTCGTGGCCCTACAGTCAACAGTATAAAAGAAGGGGACCATCTCGATCGCTTCTTCTCCCCTATCCAGTCCATTCATGCTTACACTTATGGGCCGACAAGTCCTCCTCCGATCATGCAAGGGGCAAGTCCCTTTCCTCCTCCAGTCCTCGAGCCAGTAGTACTCGAAGGAGCACTTCCATATGATGTACCAGTTGTTCAAGGGGCACCTTACAACCATTCATGCTGGGAACCAGTCGTCCTGGAAGGAGTACAATCATAAATTGAGCCCACGCACGAACCTGTCATCTTGCAAGGGGCAATCCCAGCACAAGAACAATCCAATCCGCAATGGAGGGATTATACTCATCAGCAGCAAGAGCCCATTGTCTTGGAAGAAGCTCCTCCAGTTGAGCCAGTCATATTGCAAGGGGCAAATCCTGGAGGCGTGTCAATCACACTACGGCAGCTGGGACGAACAGAGAAATCCCCTGCCATATCAAGAGGACCAGTATTCATTCCATGGGAGCCTCCTGCTCCAGGAACAGTCAAGCCAGGACCACGACCTTATGTGGTCTATGAAGACAATCCTCGATATTACCCCTTCAGCACAGGCAACAATGTAGTCCTCAAGGCAAAAGCTCCATACGAGGAAGACCTGATACCCACACCAAGACCGTTGTAAGAACCGGTGGTCCTAGAAGGCAAAAGGGAGGAAAATTATAAAGAAGTCCCATGGCACTATCCAGAATGTGCGGAAGTAGGGAACATGAATCCCAATGGGCGTTGCATCCGAAGAGATAATCAAAACAGAGGAGACCCCAAAGGCGCTCTTTCAGGCCTCGGCAACAAAAATGAAGCCGCATACGATGTGGCGACTCAGCTCAAGTCAATCCCTGCACAAATCTTAGTATGGGAGCTACTCTGCACATCTCGCATACACGGAGAAATGTTTGCCAAAACCTTGAGCGATGCTCACGTCTCCTCCGATACGGCACCAGAGATGATAGCATTGATGATTGGACAACTCCTGGCTCCGCGCGCCATCACCTTCACTGATAATGAATTGCTACTAGAAGGACGCGATCATGGGCGATCCCTCAACATAGCCTTACGATACAAAGACCTCTGTGTCCCGCTGGTCCTTATCGATAATGGCTCAAGCTTACGTCTGTCCATTCAAGACTGCAGAACGTCTGGGAATCAGTCCTTCTTCATTCCGACCCAGCACCATATGCGTCAGAGCATTCGACAACACCCGCCGATCAGTGGAAGGGGAGGTCGACATAGAGGTACAGATAGGTCCAGAAATCTCTACCATCACATTCCAAATCCTGGATATATCAGCCTCTTTCAACATGCTTCTCGGACGGCCTTGGCTGCACAAGGTTGGAGCTGTGCCGTCAACCCTGCATCAACGAGTGAAATACATCTGTGGAAATCAAGTGATCTCTATCCATGCAGAGAAGGAACTCATCATTCCTTCCAATGCTGCTGCCACTGAACCAGACATCCCGGTCATCGATATCCAGCACTCTGAAGAAGACATCTCGTTTCATAGTTTCGAATTCGAGACTGTGAACTCTATCACCAATCCAAAACCGATAAGGGTGGACCGTGTCTTTTCACCGGCAGAACGTCTGAGTCTCAAATACCGAATGAAGAATCATTTCAAGTCTAGAAAGGTACTGCTGGTATATAACCAACGCAAATGGGGACTCGGATACAGGTCAATCTTCATGGACAAAGGAAGGAAGAAGTTTCGGTGCTCACCCATCCAATTCGTCAAGCCAGGAGAACCTTGCAAAGATCCAGGAGGGAATCAACCGACTGCACTATACAAAGGCCTCCCGATGAGCCTAGCTTGGGCCACATGGCCCCCTATTCGATGGGATCAGATTCTCGAACCGTCTAAGCCTCCAGAAGAAGAAGGAAATGAAGAAGAAAGTCAAATACAGCAGCTTCAGGACCAGGTTACTCTGATACCTGCTCCCAACCAGGGGCACAACCTGCCCACTTCAGCATCAATCAACCAGGGGCACAACCTGCCCACTTCAGCATCAATCAACCAGGGGCACAACCTGCCCACTTCAATTCCAGCCAGTCAGGGGCACAACTTGCCCATCTCAGCATCAATCAGCAAGGGGCACGACTCGCCCATCTCTGCGGAATCAACATCAACAATCACCAGCCAGGGGCAGAAGCAGCCCATCCATTGGACCAAGAAAGGGAAGTGGCCAGCCCTAGATTGGTCTGATGTCCAGATTCCAAACTTGTGTCTAGCTGTGGAACCAGACGAACTGCAATACGAGGTAAGTGATCCGGGAGGGACTGAGTACGACTCAGATCTCGAACCCGACCAGCGAGAAATCATGGTCATTGGGCCGGACTGTGATTCTTCGCCCGAATCACCAACCCCCACCTCTTCAGGGGAGGAAGTGTGGGGTCCTGAATGGTCATCCGTTCCCCTAACTCTTGAATCAGCCAAAGAGCCATCTGAGGGCTCTGGCTTCCAAAAAAAATGCCTGTTTAAGCAGCGACCGGAACTTTGGAATAAGTTGGGCTCAATCATGGTCTGCAATGCCCACTTGTTCAAAGTCCCATGAATTTCGAAAATCCAAAAAAATCAAAAACTTTCAAAAGCCAAAAACATCTAGCATTTCCATTTCAGAAAAATCTCAAAAACAAAAAAAGATTTCTTTTCCTGCATTCAATAGTGTGCCATGTTCGTCTAAAGAGTCACATGAGTTTGAAGTCGAATCATATGATTTCGACATCAAATTAGACTTCGAGCTCATGGGTCTGGACGAAGCTCGGGACGAGGACGATGATGATCCTGCTCTCGAACTTGAGGACCTCCTCAAAAAGTTCGAATCCAAAGCCAATGTTGTAGCCGACGATTTCGAGATAGTAAACTTGGGGACACTTGAGATCCCTAGGGAAGTACGCGTTGGAAAATCGTTGCCACCTGAGATGATGAAACAGAAAATGATAGAGTTCCTAGCTCCAAGATTGTCCAACTTTGCGTTCTCATATGAAGACATGCCAGGGCTCGATGAAGAGCTCGTTGTACACCATCTGCCAACCAAGGTAGATATGAAGCCAGTGAAGCAGAAACTTCGAAGAATGAAGCCAGAATGGGCTCTGAAAGTCCGAGATGAAGTCATCAAGCAGTACAACGCGGGATTCTTGGTAGTCTCCAACTACCCTGAATGGCTCGCCAACATCGTACCAGTACCAAAGAAGGATGGCAAGGTTCGAATGTGCATCGACTTCCGAGATCTCAACAAAGCCAGCCCTAAAGACAACTTCCCTTTGCCACACATCGACACTCTGGTCGACAACACTGCTGGATACAAGATCTTCTCATTCATGGACGGGTTCTCAGGTTACAATCAGATCAAGATGGCCGTCGAAGATCACGAGAAGACATCATTCATCACTCCCTGGGGAACCTTCTGTTACAGGGTAATGCCGTTCGGTCTGAAGAACGCAGGAGCAACATATCAGCGAGCAATGACAGCACTCTTCCATGACATGATGAACAAAGAGCTTGAAGTGTACGTGGACGATATGATCGTCAAATCTCACACGGTTGAAGGACACTTTGAAGATCTGAAGAAGTTATTCAACAGATTAGAAAAGTACAAGCTCCGTCTCAACCCTCAGAAATGTGTCTTTGGCGCAATGGGAGGCAAGCTCCTCGGCTTTATGGTGAGCGAGGATGGCATCAGGGTCGACGAGACCAAAACCAGTGCAATCATTGAGATGCCCCCTCCTAGAACAGAGAAAGAAATCCGTGGCTTCCTCGGTAGAATTCAATACATCAGCCGCTTCATCACACAGCTCACACCCATTTGTGAGCCCATTTTCAAGCTCCTTCGGAAGAACATTCCAAAAGAATGGAATGATGACTGCCAAGTCGCCTTCGACCGCATTAAGAAATATCTCATGAATCCTCAAGTCCTAGTGCCACCCACTCCCGGACGACCATTATTGCTATACATCTCGGTAGCAGTAGAAGCCATTGGCTGTGTCCTCGGCCAGCACGACGAGACCGGGAAGAAGGAACAAACAATATACTATCTGAGTCGAAAGTTCACCGACTACGAGACCAGGTATTCCCCGATCGAGAAGACCTGCCTCGCCCTAGTCTGGGCAACTCAGCGACTCCGTTAATACATGATTGCATTCCCTATTCTCCTCCTCGCTCACATGGATCCGCTCAAGTACCTGTTCGAGAAACCGGCACTCACTGGAAGGATAGCTAAATGGCAGCTACTCCTGTCTGAATTCGACATCACCTATGTCACTCAGAAAGCAATCAAGGGGCAGGCCCTCGCCGATCATCTTGCCGCTCATTCTCTCCTGGATTATCAACCGCTCAAGACGTTCTTTCCTGATGAAGATCTCTTGCTTGTCGAAAGTGAAGAAAAGAAGAAGAAAGGTGAGTGGACGTTATTCTTCGACGGCACAGCAAATTCTAAAGGGAGTGGTATTGGAGCAATCCTCTACTCTCCAGATGACGTCCCTATTCCTATCTCAAGGCGCATAGCATTCGAGTGCACCAACAACATGGCAGAGTACGAAGCATGCATCGCTGGCTTAAGGGAAGCCATAATCTTGGGCGTCAAGAAGCTACGAGTATTTGGAGACTCACAGCTTATCATCAATCAGACCAATGGCGAGTGGAAGACCAAAGACGAGAAGTTGATACCATATCATGTGTATCTTGAAAATTTGATCGAGGAGTTCAAAGAAGTCACCTTCTCATACATGCCCAGAGCCAAGAATCAGTTTGCAGATGCTCTCGCCACACTTGCATCAATGCTCGAGATCCCGAAAGGAGCTTCGGAATGGGAGCTCACAGTCGAAATTCAAGATGAACCTGCTTTTTGCCTGCAAATAGAAGAAGCCGAAGCTGTCCCTGACAAACCCTGGTATGCCGACATAAGCAATATCTCGAAACCCAGGAGTATCCGGAGTCAGCAACAGCGACAGATCGCCGCCGAACCATTCAGCATTTGGCCGGCCAGTTCACCATCAGTGGTGAAGTTCTTTACAAGCGATCCTATAATCACATCCTCCTTCGATGTGTCGATGAAACAGAAGCTGCAAAGATCATGAAAGAAATACACGAAGGAATCTGTGGCCCACACATGAATGGGCACATGATGGCAAAGAAGATTCTACGACTTGGCTACTATTGGCTCACCATGGAGACAGACTGCTGCCAGCACGTCAGAAAATGCTTCAAGTGTCAGGAGCATGCAAATCAAATCCATGCCCCCTCATCAGAGTTATATAACCTGACCACTCCCTGGCCCTTCTCCATGTGGGGACTCGATATTATCGGCAAGATCAGTCCCAAAGCATCAAATGGTCATAAGTACATACTTGTGGCAGTCGACTACTTCACCAAGTGGGTAGAGGCAGCCTCCTACACCACAATTGCAGCATCTCAGGTGATCAAATTCATGAAGAACAACATCATATGCCGGTATGGAATCCCCAATGTTATCATCATAGATAATGGGACCTCGTTCGTCAACAAGAAGATGGATGACTTCCTCAGCAAATTCAAGATCCAATGTCATCGATCAAGCCCCTACCGTCCCCAGATGAATGGTGGGGTAGAAGCCGCAAACAAGACAATCGTCAGGATACTTGAGAAGATGGTCGTGACCTATCGAGATTGGTCAGATATGCTCCCATATGCACTTTGGGCCTATCGAACGTCTGTACGGTCTGCTACAGGCGTTACTCCATTCGAGCTTATTTATGGAATGGAAGCAGTTCTACCAGTCGAGGTGGAAATACCATCGCTACGGGTGTTACTAGAAAGCGGAGTTGAAGAAGGAGAATGGCAACGGGCCAGATTCGATCAGTTGCAGCTAGCAGATGAAAAGCGCATGCGTGCGCTAAGTCATTCACAGTGCTATCAGAAAAGGATCGCTCGGGCTTACAACAAGAGGGTACGAAAAAAAAGTTTCAAGGTAGGCGACATGGTCATGAAGAAGATTCTACCGTCGCACCTTTCGGATCCCAGAGGAAAGTTCAAACCCTCGTGGGACGGGCCACTGATCATCAGAGAAGTACTTCCCGGAGGCGCCCTCAGACTCACCAGCATGAGAGGGGTGGATCTTCCTGAGCCAACCAACGCCGACAACGTGAAGATCTTTCATGGGTAAGTTATTCTGACCTTATCAAGAGTTACTTTAATAGAGCTGAAGTCAAGAGGTCGAAGCTAAGACCTCTGAGAAATCATTTCCGTCCACCAACAAGTGTTTCAAATAAGGGGATTCAAAAAGAGAAAAATACAAAAAAAGGGGGGGGGGGGGGGGGGGGGGGGGGGGGATTCAAAAGGAAAAGACAAAAAAAAAGGAGAAAAAGAATGCAAAAGAAAAAGAAAAAAGACGAAAAGAGAAAGAAAAAGGGAAGCCAAAGCAAGGCACCCAAGAGAAAAAAAATCAACCCAAGAAGAAACACAGTCATCCATCTATTCATCTCAGAAGGGTCTTTAGTTAAGACCAACAACTCTATCATCGTAACTTAGGATAAGGGCTGAAAGACGGCCATCGGCCGGCAACGACGGATTCCCGACCTCTAGTCGCCGCAGTTATCCAAAGATCCAGAAAAAAGAAAAAAAAAGAAGCAGAAAAAAAAGAAGAAAATGTGTGCCTAAACAAAGAGGGCGGAGTGAAAACCCGGAAGGGCGCTCCGAGTAAAAACAGTGGGCATACAACGGACTTGGTGAAAACCCGAAAGGGGGCCAAGGGTAAAAACATCATAGCTGCCAAGGGGCAGGCAAGATCAAATACCCGAGACGTGGTGAAAACCCGAAAGGGCGCCACGGGCAAAAATGACGGGAACAGGCCGGCTGCGGTGAAAACTCGAAAGAGCACTGCAGGCAAAAATGGCTCAAATGAAAAAAGAAAAAAAATAAAAGTACAGGTACCAGGAAATCGGACGGTCCAAATCGGTTCAAGCAGTTACAGTTCAAGAACGAGAAGAAGTGCAGTCAGGAGCGAAGAGCTCTACAAACTCTGACAATCTCAAGAAGCAACAGTTTCCATTGCCTACACCTCTAGGGAACCAAAGGAGCACACAAGTTAATCTCGAGACATCGGTCAAAGCATTGACCGAGCCCCAGTTCTGATTCCTATATCCCGACACAAAATCCAGACACACTCACAAGACAACTCATGGCACAATAGATTCCCAAAAAAGTTTTCTTCTTTTTCATTAAAAGTATCATATTTCTTTTACACATGTCATATCATCTTTTTCAAAAAAAAATACAAAAAATGCATCATCATCAATCATATATGCAAAAAAGGAATGTGCAGGTGGCCAACACAATCAATCTCTACCCTCCTCCTCGGCCACATCAGGTAAGTCCTCTGACTCATAAAAAGATAGCCTCTCTCTCAACCTGCTCACCTCCATACGCAGGTAATGCGCCTCATCGCGCTCAAGGGTACGGATCGCTGTCTCCTCATCAGACAATCTCTGATCGGCAGCCAATCTCCTCGACATCATCTCACAATGACACCGAAGTGCAGAGATCTCAGACAGCAGATGGCCATGAGTGGCCAAAAGGAAGCAAGGATCAATGAATGGGCGCTCCTCAAAAGGTTCATATGAACCAGATGAAGAGCCTGCATCTCCAAGGATATCCTGCTCATCCTCATCAGCAGTCTGGTGCCAGCAAGGGATATGTCGGTACAAAGACTGCTCAGCAACCCAGTACTGATATGGGGCGGTCGCCATCGAAAAAGTCCGCAGCTCAAAACCCAGCAAATCAGCAGTCAGGTAACTCGCCTAAGAACAATCAATCCGGGTCCTGAAGTCAGAGGATCTAGAGGGAAGTGCTCAACGTCCGATACCCGTGAAAGCGAAAAAAGGAACATCCTGCTCGTACCCAAACTGTCGCAGGAACCGGATGGGATGGTAAGAAAAGTAAGATCGAAAGCCCACCAACATCAGAGGAAGGCGGTGTGCATCACAAAGCACTAGAGGAAGTGAAAGCCAAGATGACTCCCAACGAGCTTTCCAGTCACGAAGCTCAGCAAACATCCTGCGATACAAGGGCTCGCTCATCCTAGCTGTATGCGGAAGGAACTCCATGATATAACGCATGACGTCAGAGCTAGGAAGGCCGGGAAAGGGTACAGGAACGGTCAGCGAAAGACGCTCCCATAACCAAACCTGATTATAAGAAGGGAAAGAAGTTCAGCTAGAGCAAAGCAATTCCTAACAAAGCAAGAAGAGAAAAAAAGGGGGTGTAGAAAAGATACCTGAAGAAAGGCACAACAGCCGTGAAGGACATGAGTACGGACCAGGGCGCAGTCGGTCAGCCCGTTAAAAAGCTCGGCTAAGATGAGAGAAATGATCCCCTGCCGTCGGATAGCTCGGCTCATCACCTCAAAAAGCAAAGGAGTCTGGGACCTGCGCCATCCCGAGAACAGCACCTCAGCTATCAAGCAGAACATTAGTGCGTTCCGAGCAAAGGTAGAATCGGCCACACTCCGAAGACCCGAAAAAAGGTCATATAGTAAATCCAAGGAAAACACTACAGCATCCTGGCCAGCGGCTGCAGGCCGAACAAGATAGGGGATCCCGAACCAGTTCTGCGGTGTAGCAGTCTTCGGCGACATCTTCGGCGAGAAATACTGAGTATAATCCCAGGGTAGGCCTGTCAAGCGTGCAAGCTCCTCCAAAGAGGGTCCCATCTCCATATCGTTGAACGCGAACAAGTTCAACAAAGGGACCCAATCAATCAAGGCAGCTCCGAGCATCCTCCAATCAATGTCAACTCTAGCCATATGGATCAGACTGCAGAAGCCATAGGACTCCAAATCCCGAATCTCAGAAGCTGACAAGTTGTCAAGCCAAGCAAGCAGCCGTGGCGAGCAAGAAGGATGAGGAAGCAGCTGACAAGTCCTCACTGGTACCCCCACCAGAACAAAAGGCCCAGAAACCAACGATGACTCATCAAGGATCGGAAGGTCAACGGGCGAAAGAGAAGGAAAAGCTGGAAACTCTGCAGACTCAACAGCCCCTGACCTGCCCCCAGTAACGACTATGTCTGATATAGTCGCATCACTGTCTGAAGCTGTCACGAACTCATCCGCGTGGGAGGACTCGCCCACCTCATGAACAGAGTGCGCAAAGGACCGACGATCAGGAGAGGACGAAACTCCCCATCAAAAGGGCTATCAGCAAAGATCACACCGCACATCGTGGCATCCTGACCAATCTGACCGTCGAAAAATACATCTGAACCATCAAGAAGGGTCCCGGCTACTTCGATCAAAGAATCAACGGTCAGATCTGGACCTGCGGCCCTCTCAAACAGGAAATCACGAATCCAGTCATCATCCTGGCCGATCAAAGGGATCATCGAGGCATCTACACCGTCCATCATCAGGGGGACATCATCAATGATCACATCAAGTCCACCCAAACAAGTATGCCGCACATCTCGGCCCGCATCAAGAGCATCCAAACCGTCAAAGGTATCATCTGAACCATCCATACCATCCAAGCATGAGATCAGCCCATCTATGTCCATCATACCCCCATCACCACCATCCATCACATCATCCATGTGGCCCACACTCAAGGGATGCATAGCCTCACCTATGTCCCATCTCCCCATCCCATCCATATCATCCATTTCTCCCATAATGAGGGGCCCATTCAAATCTGAATTTCAGCCATCCCACCATTAATGGAGCTATTCAAAGCTCCACCAACCACCATCCCTAATCCCTCATCAATGCCCCCATTCAATGCACCATCTCCACCATCCATTAAAGAAATCCCTCTATCATTAAAGCCTTCAACACTTTCTGAAGCGTGGGACCCACCATGGACAGCCCCCACAACCCCTAAATCTCCACCATCCATGGCCCAAGAAAGGACAAAGCAAGATGAGGACAGGATGATGAGGAAAGAGGAGACAAAGGGAAGATTCATTGTTGGAATCAAACCTGGACGTACAGAGCAGGTGGGGACAGCAGCAACAGACAACAGGGAATGTCCGAACCCGAGCCAGCCCAGGCCGCTCAAGAGGCGAGCCTTGGGCGGCCTGCTCTGGGCCGCCCGTTCGGACGCGCTCCCTCTCTCTTCGCGGGATTGGCTCTAGGGTTCTTGGTAGGTAAGGCTGACAGTCCACGTCAGCAGATGGCACCCCGTGGGCCGCCCAAGGCTCCGGTCCACTCCAGATTTCGATTGAGGTTAATCAAGATCATATACAAGGTGCCCCACCGGTCCAATCACGAAGCAATGCGGCCAGAACATGGCTGATCAAGTCAAAGAGAAGGAAAGGTGATCAAGTGGGGGCCACAAGCAATCCGAGTCATTCGAAGACTAGATCACCATGATCTAAACCATTAAAGAACCTACATGATCCATCAAATAACAAGATCAAAGGTCTGATCATCAAAAGAAGGGCCAGAATCCAAGATCTAATCATCAAGTGGGCCCACAAAGCCAAGTCAAGCGATCTGAGGCGTTCAAGCCATCATCCGCACCATGAGAAGCCTTCTTAGCCTCACAAATCATCAAAAGAGGTGCCCCAAAGTAAAGCCAAGGTCTCAAGTGGGCCCACAGGGCCGAATCTATCAATCTGAACCATTCAAGGGCTAGATCATCAGGATCCAAACCATTGGAAAGCTTACACAAGTCATGGAGCAGCAAGATCAAAGGTTCGATCATCAAAGGAAGGGCCAGAATCCAAGATCTAATCATCAAGTGGGCCCACAGGGCCGAATCTATCAATCTGAACCATTCAAGAGTTAGATCATCAGGATCCAAACCATTGGAAAGCTTACACAAGTCATGGAGCAGCAAGATCAAAGGTTCGATCATCAAAGGAGGCCAGAGTCCAAAATCTAATCATTAAGTGGACCCACATGGTTGAAAAGAGCAATCTGAGCCGTTCAAGTTAGCATCCGCACCATGGAAGGCCTTCTTAGCCTCGCGAAACATCAAGGATAAGTGCTTCAAAGCAAAGCTGAAGTCTAGAAAGGGCCCACAGGGCCAATTCAAGCAATTCGGACCATTCAAATCACAGTTAGCCCCATCAGAAGCCAAATAAAGCAAGGTAAGTATGCCCAACCCTAAAAATCTTGGGTCCGAAGACCTTAAACTACGTCGGGATCAAGATCCCGAGGGACTTTTTAATAAAAACCGGTAGCAGTCTGGATTGTCGAATCAAGATCCGCTGATACCGGATATTTTTCAAAAAAGAACAAAAAAATAGGTTTTCCCTGTCGTGTACAGTTTTCGGTCCGAAGACCTTAAACTACGTCGGGATCAACATCCCGAGAGATTTTTAATAAAAACCAGCATCAATCCAAGCCGTTCAGGCCAAGATCTGATGATCTAGATCATTTCAAAAAATTAAAAAAAAATGTGTTTGCCCTGTTTTTGTATATATTTGCCGGTCCGAAGACCTTAAACTACGTCGGGAACAAAATCCCGAGAGATTTCCAATAAAAACCAGTGTCGATCTTGACCATTCAAAATTGAGATTCTACGACCTGGAACATTTTTTGAAAAATCACAAAAAAAGAATGTATTTTCAGCATGTACAGATTTTGGTCCGAAGACCTTAAACTACACTGGGATTAATTTCTCGGGGGACCTTTCTCGCTTTCAACCAAAAACCGGCATCAGCCTTGATCAAGGTTCGATAACCCGGATCATTTTTAAAAAATACCAAAAATATTTTAAAGCTTTCCACAAAAACCAGCATCAATCTCGATCATTCGAGCTGAAATCTGGAACTTTTTCCAAAAAACACAAAAAAAATGATTCACCAAAAATTTCAACTGCACAAATTTATCTCCAGTGGTCCGAAGACCTAAAACTACACTGGGATTAACTTCTCGGGGGCTTTCTTTCCTAACCTGTTCCAGACATGGCTGACACTTGATCGTACGGGTGTCTGGAATCTTTGAAACAGGTAAGGACTGAGGCAGGCAGAACTCCGCAATCCTGTTCGTGTTGAATGCACCGTGATAGACAACCTTGATTTGGAAGTCGCTGTTGAATCTGACGGATGTTCCCTATTCCTAAAACTCATGAAGGGGATTAAGGCTGTTGGGAGGTGGAGCGCACCCTCACGGAATTGTGAGCAACGTAAGGCCCCAAACTGGATTGACTAAGGGAAATGTGAGGATGTGGCTCATTTTGTGGCCGAAGGAGTCCGTCAGACGATATGTGGTCTATGTGCATTGCACATGAGGAATAGGCAACTTTGTGGGTGTGTTGATTGAAAACCCTCAAAATCTCCTCATCCGAAGATGTAAAACTACGGCACTTAACTTGCGAGATTCGTCTTGCTCGCTGACGTAAAATGGATCGGGTGCCTTACCAGGAGTAGAAGCTGGAAGTGGATGAAAATTCCACACTTCTCCCTGCATTTCAGAAAAAAATCACAAAATACCAAAACATTGCAAAATATTTTCAAAAATCACAAAAAATATTTCCCTTGCTTTCAACAAAATATTGTCAAAAATCACAAAAATATTTCTCCTGCTTTCAAAGAAAATATTTCAAAAATCACAAAAATATTTCCTGTGTTTTCAATAAACCGATCTCTATCCTGACCCCTCAGGTAAAGATTCGGACCCAAATATCTGCAAAAATCACAAAAATTGTCAGTATCCCCAGCACTACAATTCAGGAGTCTTGAACTCCGTTCACTTCACAGTATGGGATGACGGATCCGATCGCCTGCAAATTGGGATCTTGACCAAAACGGGCAACCGAACGCCATCTCAATCACATGTATGCCCAGAAGAACATCTTGAAGTCGGATAATATCCTCGTACATTCTCATTCGCAAAGAAACAGCATCTTGAGACGATGGACCTGATCGACCACGGGTCGCGATCTTGACCAACCCGCTGTCCAAACCTCCGTATCAAAAAGAAAAATCCCCAGGAGAGCACAACCCTGCAAGCAATAAGCTCAAAATTCTCCGCACCCATAGCAAAAGCAAAATCATCGAACTGAAAGAGAATGAGCCAAACCATGCATTCATCCTGCATCTCCATGCATCAGCATCCATTGCATTAATCATCACGTTTACCTGCTTTCAAAATAAAAGTCAGTTAGCCAAAGGCCCCACAGGCATCCCTAGTGGAGGCACGTGCAAACCAGATTTCCATTTCAAAAAGACAAAAAAAATATATTTCTATTTGCAAATAAAAACCCCACGGAGTATCACTCCCCAGAGTGGGTATCTTTTCAAAAATCCAAAAATATTTTCCCAGTAGAGCTTCTGCCTCCAACACACCAGGAGATCTCCCATATCTCTGGGTAGGAGCCGACGCGAAAATCAAATAAGATCCGATGTCTCGCGGTTTCCCCGAAGACCGTCGGATCCAATGCACTCAAAGTACGGTCGAACTGAACTCCAGTGTCAGTGCGGTCGTACCACATGCCAAGATACAAAAAGATGAAAGCCAAAAGGCTCGGTCAAAGAAACCATTTGAACAGGTGGAAACGATGAATTGTAACCCAAGTATCAAAATCAGCAGATTGCGTGGAAAGAGTCCACCCGCACATACCTAGGCGTGGATGCCTGAAGTACCTTGACTGATTCCAAGTCGGCGTAGTAGAATCCCGTAAGACTATCGGACGTAGGGCGTCTAACCACTTTGACAGTCAAGCGAAACAAGTACTCCTGGAGTGATCCAGGAAAACATCAAACATCGCAATCAATCTCAAGGTCAGCAACCTCATAAGACTGGCGACGCAGAGGCTCTGCTGTACCTTTCCGATGTTAGTACCGATCAGGAATGGAAGGGTTGCGATTGGGTACCCAGATTGCAGCAAATTGCAGGGACAATCGCAACGTTTTCTCCAAACTCTTGCGGTATGTGCGAGTTATCAATTTCCAGATAATCAACTGACTCAGATACAAAGGATAACAAAGATTCCAGACCACAATCAAGGAAAGAATGAATTGCAAGCCAAGCAACGAAACCAGCAGATTGGGTGGAAAGAGTCCACCCGCACATACCTAGGCGTGGATGCCTGAAGTACCTTGACTGAGTCCAAGTCGGCGTAGTAGAATCCCGTAAGACTATCGGACGCAGGGCGTCTAACCACTTTGACAGTCAAGCGATACAAGTACTCCTGGAGTGATCTGGGAGAACATCGAACATACAATCAATCACAGGTTCAGTAACCTCGTCAGACCGGCGACGCAGAGGCTCTGCTGTACCTTTCCGATGTTAGTACCGATCGGGAATGGAAGGTTGCGATTGGGTACCCAGGTTGCAGCAAACTGCAGGGACAATCGCAACGTTTTCTCCAAACTCCCGCGGTATGTGCGAGTGATCGATCTCCAAACGATCAACTGGCACAGATGCGAAGGCAAGCAAAGATTTCAGAACATGATCTATGAATGACCGGGTCAGACGTGGGGTGTCCACTCGCTTTGGCATTCGGTTGCAAGCAACCTCTGCCAAAGAGGGGCATCTGTAGACACCCCACCTTCGGCTACAATGTTGGTGGAGATAGCTGGATGAATGGAGGACCATATCCCCAAATCTCAAGTCCAAACTCAGCCAAACTCACCCTTGTAAGCCCCATTCCATAGCCCAGTTCAAGCCTGAATCCAGTCAACCCAGTCCTAAACATCAGCCTAAAAAACCCCCCATAAGAAAAGCCAGTAAAAAAATCCTAAAAAAGTCAAACTCACTGAGTCAACCCACTGAGTTAACCCGCTGAGTCAACCCGCTGAGTCAACTCGTCGAGTCAAAACACCGAGTCAACCCGTCGAGTCAACCCGCTGAGTCAAATCACCGAGTCGACCCGCTGAGTCAACTCACTGAGTCGACCCAGCGAGTCAAACAGCAGCCCCGAGGGAGCGACCGTACCTCGCTGGAAATCGAGGAACGGCCGTACGGGTGGCCCATAGCAGGCCGCCCGAAATTAATTACGAAAAATGCCACTGCCCGCTGCTATAAATACCCCCCTCCCCTTCTCATTTCAGCATCCCTTCAAGTCCAGCCAGTCCGGGTGCGGTCCGAGTCCTCCTTCACCCCTTAGCCCATTTTCCCACCAAGGAGAGCCCGAGTGAGGAGAGCCTAGCCCTGGTCCAGCCCAGCCTGACCATTGGTCCAAGTCTCCCAAGCCATACAAGTCTTGATCCAGCCACTCAAAGCCAACCCTTGCGATACCTCCGTCCATCCAGCTATTCTTTTTCCAGCATCATCTCATTTGCATTTAGCATAAGTGCAACATTTACTTTTCTTCCAACCCCCCTGCTTCATTGCAAGCACCTTGATTATTCAAGCACACTGCATATGTCTTAAATTAAGCACCTGTCAGTTCGAGCGTATGCTCTGGGCTTGCCCGTTGTTGGAACCTGCCCATCAGAAACTCTTACTGTTCAGACCTGCATTCATGCTTCACTATAAAGCACCTTGATTATTCAAGCACATTGCATACGTCTTAAATTAAGCACCTGTCAGTTCGAGCGTATGCTCTGGGCTTGCCCGTTATTGGAACCTGCCCATCAGAAACTCTTACTGTTCAGACCCGCATTCATGCATCGTGTCATCCATGAGAATGTACGAGGATTAAAACAGACTTTCAAGTATTAGTTCGATTCTATGAAGTAGAGACCGTACTTCGGTACGGGCAGTGTGTGGGGTGCTTAACCTCTTCCCACCCTGTAACCGTGATCCCTTACCTTGAATCTCTGGCCGCAGATCAAAAGGAGTCATTTTGAAGGAAGGAATCTTCGGATCCCCTTCTCTAACGTTTCTACGGGGTCTAGCCGACTGTAGATTCGAAGTAATTGGCTAGTGGCGACTCTGGTCTTATATAAACTCATTTAAACACATCCAGCTTAACACGACAACCAAACAAAGCCCTCGAGAACGAGGCAAGCCAGTGGTACGAGCGGTGATTTCGCACTCACGCATCCTCCTCTCCTTCTTTTTCCGAAAGGGGAAGGGGCGAGAAGAACGTCGTGTGGGAGCGCGGAAACGGCGAGGGTCCACAGCTGCTGATGAGATGGCTGATGCTCTTGCGGGCCACCCCGGGTTTCGTTTCACGATCCTGGATCGTGACTATGATGAGTGATATTTGCTGTATGGCCAGGGGCCTCTGCTTCGTTTGCTCTATGTTCCAGGGGGCCGTTGCAGATATGCTGGAGGCTCAGTGACAGCTCCTTTGATGGATCTTTACCGTCGGGAGCGGGACGAGAGGAGGGACGATGACAACTATGTTGGCGACTTGTAACCTGCTTTTGTATTCAGCTTACTTGATGGATGACCTTCTTCTTTTGGCTTTTACCTTCTTCTGTAAAAAATCTTCTGAATGAATATACAATCTTTGACTTGTCTCAAATTTCTTGATGATGTCTGGATGTTTTGGCTTTTGACTCATTCCTTAATCATTTGTGGAAGATGAGACTTCTTAACTGCATGGATGATGACTTGAACGGTTCAGATTGCTTGATTTGGCCCTGTGGGCCCACTTGATGATCAGATCTTGGATTCTGGCCTTCTTTCTTGATGATCAAGCCTTTGATCTTGCTGTTTCATGACTTATGTAAGCTTTTCCATGGTTTAGATCGTGCTGATCTAGTCTTTGAATGGCTCAGATTGCTTGATTCGGCCCTATGGGCCCACTTGAGACCTCGGCTTTACTTTGGAGCCCCTCTTTTTGATGATTTGTGAGGCTAAGAAGGCTTCTCGTGGTGTGGATGATGATTTGAACGGCTCAAATTGTTAGATTTGGCATTGTAGGCCCATTTGTTGATTAGATTTTGGGTTCCGGCCATCTTTCTTGATGATTAGGCCTTTGATTTTGCTATTTGATGGCCCATGTAGGTTCTTCCATGGTTTAGATCATGATGATCTAGTATTTGAATGACTTGGATTGTTTGTGGCCCCCACTCGATCATCTTTCCCTCTCTTTGACTTGATCAGACACATTCTGGCCGCAGTGCTTCTTGATTGGACCGGTGGGGTACCTTCTAGATGATCTTGATCAACCTCAATCGAAATCTGAAAGGGATTGGAGCCTTGGGCGGCCCTCAGGGTGCCATCTGCTGATGTGGATTGTCAGCCTCACCTACCAACAACCATGGAGCCAATCCTGCGGAGAGAGAGAGAGCGCGTCCGTACGGGCGGCCCAGAGCGGGCCGCCCAGGACTCGCCTCTTGTGCGGTCCGTGCGGGTTCTGGTTCGGACATTCCTTTCCTGCTTTCTGTTGCTGTCTCCTCATTCCCTGCACCAGGCTTTTCGATTCCGGCCATGTTTCCTCTCTTTGTCTCATCCTTTTTTCTCTTTTTGTCTTCTTCTCACTTTGTCCTCTCTCAAACAATGGACGGTGGAGATTCAAGGGCTGTGGGGACTGTTCATGATGGGTCCCACACTTCAGATTTTCAAATGAGCTTTGATAAAGGGGAGATGCCTTTAATGGATGGGGTAGATGGGGCATTAAGAGGGGGTATTGATGAAGACTTAAGCTTGGTGGTTGGTGGAGCTTTGAATGACTCCATAAATGGTGGGATGGCTGTAAATTTGGATTTGAATGGGGGCCTTCATTATGGGAGAAATGGATGGCATAGATGAGATGATGAGATGGGACATAGGTGAGGCTATGCATCCCTTGAATGTGGGCCATATGGATGATGTGATTAATGGAGGTGATGGGACCTAATGGACATAGATGGGCTGATCTCATGTCTGGATGGTATGGATGGTTCAGATGATACCTTTGATGGTTTGGATGCTCTTGATGATGGCCGAGATGTGCGGCATACTTGTTTGGGTGGACTTGATGTGATCATTGATGACGTTCCCCTGATGATGGACGGTGTGGATGCCTCGATGATCCCTTTAATTGGTCAGTATGATGACTGGATTCCTGATTTTCTGTTGGAGAGGGCCGCAGGTCCAGATCTGACCGTTGATTTTTCGATCGGGGTGGCCGAGACCCTTCTCGATGGTTCAGATGTATTTCTTGATGGTCAGATTGGTCAGGATGCCACGATGTGTGGTGTGATCTTCACTGATAGCCCTTTTGCTGGAGAGTATCGTCCTTCTCTTGATCGTCGGTCTTTTGCGTACTCTGTTCATGAGGTGGGCGAGTCTTCTCATGCGGCTAAGCTTATGACAGTTTCAGATAGTGATGCGACTATATCAGACATAGTCGTTACTGAGGGCAGGTCAGGGGCTGTCGAGTCTGCAGAGGTTCCTGCTTTTCCTTCTCCTTCGCCCGTTGACCTTCCGATCCTCGATGAGCCGTCATTGATTTCTGGGCCTTTTGTTCTGGAGGGGGTACCAGTGAGGACTTGTCAGCTGCTTCCTCGTCCTTCTTGCTTGCCACAGCTGCTTGCTTGGCTTGATGGTTTGTCAGCTTCTGAGATTCGGGATTTGGAGTCCTATGGCTTCTGCAGTCTGATCCATATGGCTAGAGTTGACATTGATTGGAGGATGCTCGGAGCTGCCTTGATTGATTGGGTCCCTTCGTTGAACTTGTTCGCGTTCAACGATATGGAGATGGGACACTCTTTGGAGGAGCTTGCACGCTTGACAGGCCTACCCTGGGATTATACTCAGTATTTCTCGCCGAAGATGTCGCCGAAGACTGCTACACCGCAGAACTGGTTCGGGATCCCCTATCTTATTCGGCCTGCAGCCGCCGGCCAGGAAGCTGTAGTGTTCTCCTTGGACTTACTGTATGATCTTTTTTCGGGTCCTCGGAGTGTGGCCGATTCTACCTTCGCTTGGAATGCACTGATGTGCTGTTTGATAGCTGAGGTGCTATTTTCGGGGTGGCGTAGGTCTCAGACTCCTTTACTTTTTGAGGTGATGAGCCGAACTATTCGACGTCAGGGGATCATTTCTCTTGTCCTGGCCGACCTGTTTGACGGGCGGGCTGACTGACTGTGCCCTAGGCCGCACTCGTGTCCTTCGCGGCTGCTGTGCATTTCTTCAGGTATCTTTTCTGTACCTTTTTCTTCTTGCCTTGTTAGGAATCGCTTTGCTCTAGCTGAACTTCTTTTCCATCTTGTGATCAGGTTTGGCTATGGGAGCGTCTTTCGCTGACCGTTCCTGTACCTTTTCCTGACACCCGTCGCCCAGACCTTATGCGGCACATCATGGAGTTTCTTCCGCATACAGCTAGGATGAGCGAGCCTTTGTATCGCAGGATGTTCGCTGAACTTCGTGACTGGAATGTTCGTTGGGAGTCATCTTGGCTTTCACTTCCTCCAGTGCTTTGCGATGCACACCGCCTTCCTCTGATGCTGGTAAGCTTTCAATCTTACTTTTCCTACCACCCTACCCGGTTCCTGCGGCAGTTTGGGTATGAGCAGGATGTTCCTCTTTTTGCTTTTATGGGTATCGGGCGCCAAGCGCTTCCATCTAGGATCTCTGACTTTAGGACTCGGGTCAATGGATCTTGGGCGAGTTATCTGACTGCTGATCTGCTTGGTTTTGAGTTGCGGGCTTTCCCGATGGCGACCGCCCCGTATCAGTCTGGGTTGCTGAACAGTCTTTGTATCAACGTATCCCTTGCTGGCACCAGACTGCTGATGAGGATGAGCAGGATATCCTTGGAGATGCTGGCTCTCCATCTGGTTCATATGAACCCTTTGAGGAGCGCCCGTTCATTGATCCTGGCTTCCTTTTGGCCACTCATGGCCATTTGCTGTCTGAGATTTCCGCACTTCGGTATCATTGTGAGATGATGTCGAGGAGATTGGCTGTCGATCAGAGGTTATCTGATGAGGAGACAGCGATCTGTACCCTTGAGCGCGATGAGGCGCATTACTTGCGTATGGAGGTGAGTAGGTTGAGAGCGAGGCTATCTTTTCATGAGTCAGAGGACTTACCTGATGTGGCCGAGGAGGAGGGTAGAGATTAATGGTGTTGGCCACCTGCACATTCTTTTTTGCATATATGATTGATGATGATGCATTTTTTTGTATTTTTTGAAAAAGATGACATGATATGTGTAAAAGAAATATGATGCTTTTAATGAAAAAGAAGAAAACTTTTTTGGGAATCTATTGTGCCATGAGTTGTCTTGTGAGTGTGTGTCTGGATTTTGTGTCAGGATATAGGAATCAGAACCGGGGCTCGGCCAATGCTTTGACCGACGTCTCGAGATTAACTTGTGTGATCCTTTGGTTCCCAAGAGGTGTAGGCAACGGAAACTATTGCCTCTTGAGATTGTCAGAATTTGTAGAGCTCTTCGTTCCTGACTGCACTTCTTCTTGTTCTTGAACTGTGTCGGCTCGAACCGATCTGGACTATCTGATTTCTTGGTACCTGCACTTATATATATATATATATATATTTTTTTTTTTCCATTTGAGTCATTTTTGCCTGTAGCGCTCTTTCGAGTTTTCATTACAGCCGGCCTTTTCCCGTCATTTTTGCCTGTGGTGCCCTTTCGGGTTTTCACCACGTCCCGGGTGTTTGATCTTGCCTGCCCCTTGGCAGCTATGCTGTTTTTACCTTCAGTGCCCTTTCGGGTTTTCACCAAGTCCGCTGTATGCCCACTGTTTTTACTCGGAGCGCCCTTTCGGGTTTTCACTCCGCCCTCTTTGTTTAGGCACACATTCTTCTTTTTTTTCTTTTTTTCTTTTTTTTTTTGGATCTTTGGATAACTGCGGCGGCTAGAGGTCGGAAATCCGTCGTTGCCGGCCGATGGCAGTCTTTCAGCCCTTATCCTGGGTTACGATGATAGAGCTGTTGGTCTTAGCTAAAGACCCTTCTGAGATGAATGGATGGATGACTGTGTTTTTCCTTGGGTTAATTTTTTTCTTGGGTGCCCTGCTTTGGCTTTCCTTTTTCTTTTTCTTCTTTTTTTTCTTTTCTTTTGTATTCTTTTTCTCTCTTCTTTTTTTTTGTATATATTTTTTTTCTTTTGAATCACCTTATTTGAAACACTTGTTGGTGGACGGAGATGATATCTCAGAGGTTTTAGCTTCGACCTCTTGACTTCAGCTCTATTAAGGTAACTCTTGATAAGGTCAGAATGACTTACCCGTGAAAGATCTTCACTTTGTCGGCGTTGATTGGCTCAGGAAGATCCACCCCTCTCATGCTGGTGAGTCTGAGGGCACCTTCAGGAAGTACTTCTCTGATGATCAGCGGCCTGTCCCACGAGGGTTTGAACTTTCCTCTAGGATTTGGAAGGTGCGACGGTAGAATCTACTTCATGACCATGTCGCTTATCTTGAAGCTTCTTTTTCGGACTCTCTTGTTATAAGCCCGAGCGATCCTTTTCTGATAGCACTGTGAATGACTTAGCGCACGCATACGCTTTTCATCTGCTAGCTGCAACTGATCGAATCTGGCCCGTTGCCATTCTCCTTCTTCAACTCCGCTTTCCAGTAACACCCGTAGTGATGGTATTTCCGCCTCGATTGGCAGAACTGCCTCCATTCCATTAGTAAGCTCGAAAGGAGTAACGCCCGTAGCAGACCGTATAGACGTTCGATAGGCCCAAAGTGCATATGGGAGCATATCTGACCAATCTCGATAGGTCACGACCATCTTCTCGAGTATTCTGACGATTGTCTTGTTTGCGGCTTCTACCTCACTATTCATCTGAGGACGATAGGGGCTTGATCGATGACGTTGGATCTTGAATTTGCTGATGAAGTCATCCATCTTCCTGTTAACAAACGGGGTCCCATTATCTGTGATGATAACATTGGGGATTCCATACCGGCATATGATGTTGTTCTTCATGAATTTGATCACCTGAGATGCTGTAATCGTGGTGTAGGAAGCTGCCTCTACCCACTTGGTGAAGTAGTCGACTGCCACAAGTATGTACTCATGACTGTTTGATGCTTTGGGACTAATTTTGCCGATGATGTCAAGTCCCCACATGGAGAAGGGCCAGGGGGTGGTCAGGTTGTATAATTCTGATGAGGGGGCATGGATTTGATTCGCATGCTCTTGACATTTGAAGCATTTTCTGACGTGCTGGCAGCAGTCTGTCTCCATGGTGAGCCAATAGTAGTCGAGTGTAGAATCTTCTTTGCCATCATGTGCCCGTTCATGTGTGGGCCACAGATTCCTTCGTGTATTTCTTTCATGATCTTTGCAGCTTCTGTTTCATCGACGTATCGAAGGAGGATGTGATTATAGGATCGCTTGTAAAGAACTTCGCCACTGATGGTGAACTGGCCGGCCAAACGCTGGATGGTTCGGCGATCTGTTGCTGTTGCTGACTCTGGATACTCCTGGGTCTCGAGATATTGCTTGATGTCGGCATACCAGGGTTTATCAGGGACAGCTTCGGCTTCTTCTATTTGCAGGCAAAAAGCAGGTTCTTCTTGAATTTCGACTGTGAGCTCCCATTCTGAAGCTCCTTTTGGTATCTCAAGCATTGATGCAAGTGTGGCGAGAGCATCTGCAAACAGATTCTTGGCTCTGGGCATGTATGAGAAGGTGACTTCTTTGAATTCTTCGATCAGATTTTCAAGATACACATGATATGGTATCAACTTCTCGTCCTTGGTTTTTCATTCGCCATTGTTCTGATTGATGATAAGCTGTGAGTCTCCAAATCCTCGTAGCTTCTTAACGCCCAAGATCATGGCTTCCCTTAAGCCAGCGATGCATGCTTCGTACTCTGCCATGTTGTTGGTGCACTCGAATGCTATGCGCCTTGAGATAGGAATAGGGACATCATCTGGAGAGTAGAGGATTGCTCCAATACCATTTCCTTTAGAATTTGCTGCGCCGTCGAAGAATAATGTCCACTCATCTTTTTTCTTCTTTTCTTCGCCTTCGATAAGTAAGAGGTCTTCATCAGGGAAGAATGTCTTGAGCGGTTGATAATCCAGGAGGGAGTGGGCGGCAAGATGATCGGCGAGGGCCTGCCCCTTGATTGCCTTCTGAGTGACATAGGTGATATCGAACTCAAACAGGAGTAGCTGCCATTTAGCTATCCTTCCAGTGAGTGCCGGTTTCTCGAACAAGTACTTGAGTGGATCCATGTGAGCTAGTAGGAGAATAGGAAATGCAATCATGTATTGACGGAGTCGCTGAGTTGCTCAGACTAGGGCGAGGCAAGTCTTCTCGATCGGGGAATACCTGGTCTTGTAGTCGGTGAACTTTCGGCTCAAATAATATATTGCTTGTTCCTTCTTCCCAGTCTCGTCATGCTGGCCGAGGACACAGCCAATGGCTTCTGCTGCTACCGAGATGTATAACAACAGTGGACGTCCGGGAGTGGGCAGCACTAGGACTGGAGGATTCATGAGATATTTCTTGACGCGATCGAAGGCGACTTGGCAATCATCATTCCATTCTTTTGGAACGTTCTTCCGAAGGAGCTTGAAAATGGGCTCACAAATAGGTGTGAGCTGTGCGATGAAGCGACTGATGTATTGAATTCTGCCGAGGAAGCCACGAATTTCTTTCTCTGTTCTAGGAGGGGGCATCTCGATGATTGCTCTGGTTTTGGTCTCGTCGACCCTGATGCCATCCTTTCTCACCATAAAGTCGAGGGGCTTACCTCCCATTGCACCAAAGACACATTTTTGAGGGTTGAGGCGGAGCTTGTACTTTTCTAATCTGTTGAATAACTTCTTCAGATCTTCAAAGTGTCCTTTAATTGTGCGAGATTTGACGATCATATCGTTCACATATACTTCAAGCTCTTTGTTCATCATGTCATGGAATAGTGTTGTCATTGCTCGCTGATATGTTGCTCCTGCTTTCTTTAGACCGAACGTCATTACCCTGTAATAGAAGGTTCCCCAGGGAGTGATGAGCGATGTCTTCTCGCGATCTTCGATGGCCATCTTGATCTGATTGTAACCTGAGAACCCGTCCATAAATGAGAAAATCTTGTATCCAGCAGTATTGTCGACCAGAGTGTCGATGTGTGGCAAGGGGAAGTCGTCTTTAGGACTGGCTTTGTTGAGATCTCGGAAGTCGATGCACATTCGAACCTTGCCGTCCTTCTTTGGTACTGGTACGATGTTGGCGAGCCATTCAGGGTAGTTGGAGACTACCAAGAATCCCGCGTTGTACTGCTTGATGACTTCATCTCGGACTTTTAGAGTCCATTCTGGCTTCATTCTTCGAAGTTTCTGCTTCACTGGCTTCATATCTGCCTTGGTTGGCAGGTGGTGTACAACGAGCTCTTCATTGAGCCCCGGCATGTCTTCATATGAGAACGCAAAGTTGGACAATCTTGGAGTTAGGAACTCTATCATTTTCTGCTTCATCTCAGGTGGCAATGATTTTCCAATGCGTACTTCCCTAGGGATCTCAGGTGTCCCCAAGTTTACTACCTCGAAATCATTGGCTATAACATTGGCTTTAGATTCGAACTTTTTGAGGAGATCCTCTAGTTCGAGAGCCGGATCATCATCTTCCTCATCCCGAGCTTCGTCCAGACCCATGAGCTCGAAGTCTAATTCGATGTCGAAGTCATATGTTTCGACTTCAAACTCATGCAACTTTTTAGACGAACTTGGCACACTATTGAATGCAGGAAAAGAAATGCTTTTTGGTTTTTGAGATTTTTCTGAAATGGAAATGCTAGATGTTGTTGGCTTTTGAAAGTTTTTGATTTTTTTTTGGATTTTCGAAATTCACGGGACTTTGAACAAGTGGGCATTGCAGACCATGATTGAGCCCAACTTGTTCTAAAGTTCCGGTTGCTGCTTAAACAGGTATTTTTTTGGAAGCCAGAGCCCTCAGATGGCTCTTTGGCTGATTCAAGAGTTAGGGGAACGGATGGCCATTCAGGACCCCACACTTCCTCCCCTGAAGAGGTGGGGGTTGATGATTCAGGTGAAGAATCATAGTCTGGCCCAATGACCATGACTTCTCGCTGCTTGGGCTCGAGATCTGAGTCGTACTCAGTCCCTCCCGGATCACTTACCTCGCATTGCAGTTCGTCTGGTTCCGTAGTGAGACACAAGTTCGGAATCTGGACATCGGACCAATCCAGGGCTGGCCATTTTCCTTTCTTGGTCCAATGGATGGGCTGCTTCTACCCCTGGCTGATTATTGTTGATGTTGACATGGGCGAGTTGTGCCCCTTGCTGATTGATGCTAAGATGGGCAAGTTGTGCCCTTGACTGGCGGGCAGGTTGTGCCCCTGTTTGATTGACGCCAAGATGGGCAAGTTGTGCCCCTGACTGGCTGGAATTGAAGCGGGCAGGTTGTGCCCCTGGTTGGGAGCAGGTGCCAGAGTAACCTGGTCCTGGAGCTGCTGTATTTGACTTCCTTCTTCATCTTCATCATTTCCTTCTTCTTCTGGAGGCTTAGACGGTTCGAGAATCTGATCCCATCGAATGGGGGGCCATGTGGCCTAAGCTAGGCTAATCAGAAGGCCTTTGTGTAGTGCAGTTGGTTGATTCCCTCCTGGATCTTTGCAAGGTTCTCCTGGCTTGACGAATTGGATGGGGGAGCACCGAAATTTCTTCCTTCTTTTGTCCATGAAGATTCCCCTGTATCTGAGTCCTCATTTGCGTTGGTTATATATCAGCGGTACCTTTCTAGACTTGAAATGATTCTTCATTCGGTATTTAAGGCTTAGACGTTCTGCCGGTGAAAAGACACGGTCCACCCTTATCGGTTCTGGATTGGCGATAAAGTTCACAGTCTCGAATTCGAAACTGTGAAACGGGATGTCTTCTTCAGAGTGCTGGATATCGATGATCGGGATGTCTGGTTCAGTGGTAGCAGCATTGGAAGGAACGATGAGCTCTTTCTCTGCGTGGATGGAGATTACTTGATTTCCATAGATGTATTTCACCCGTTGGTGCAAGGTTGATGGCACAGCCCCCACCTTGTGCAGCCAAGGTCGTCCGAGCAACATGTTGAAAGAGGCTGATATATCCAGAATTTGGAATGTGATAGTAGAGATTTTCGGACCTATCTGTACCTCTATGTCGACCTCCCCTTCCACTGATCGGCGGGTGTTGTCGAATGCTCTGACGCATATGGTGCTGGGTCGGAATGAAGAAGGACTGATTTCCAGACGTTCCGCAGTCTTGAGTGGGCAGGCGTTTAAGCTTGAGCCATTATCGATAAGGACCAGCGGGACGCAGAGGTCTTTGTATCGTAACGCTATGTTGAGGGATCGCCCATGATCGCGTCCTTCCGGTGGCAACTCATTATCGGTGAAGGTGATGGCGCGTGGAGCCAGGAGTTGTCCAATCATCAATGCTATCATCTCTGGTGCCGTATTGGAGGAGACGTGAGCATCGCTCAAGGTTTTGGCAAACATTTCTCGGTGTACGCGAGATGTGCAGAGCAGCTCCCATATTGAGATTTGAGCAGGGATTGACTTAAGCTGAGTCGCCGCATCGTATATGGTTTCATTTTTGTTGCCGAGGCCTGAGAGAGCGCCTTTGGGATCTCCTCTGTTTTGATTATCTCTTCGGATGCAACGCTCATTGGGATTCATGTTTCCCACTTCCGCACATTCTGGATAGTGCCATGGGACCTCTTTATAAATTTCCTCACCTTTGCCTTCTAGGACCACCGGTTCTTGCAACGGTGCTGGTGTGGGTACCAGATCTTCCTCGTACGGAGATTTTGCCTTGAGAACTACATTGTTGCCTGTGCTGAAGGAGTAATATCGAGGCTTTCTTCATAGATCACATAAGGTCGCGGTCCTGTCTTGACCGTTCTTGGAGCAGGAGGCTCCCATGGAATGAATACTGGTCCTCTTGATATGGCAGGGGGTTTCTCTGTTCGTCCTAGCTGCCGTAGTGTGATTGACACGCCTCCAGGGTTTGCCCCTTGCAATATGACTGGCTCGACTGGAGGAGCTCCTTCCAATACAATGGGTTCTTGCTGCTGATGAGTATGGTTTCTCCATGGCGAATTGTATTGTTCTTGTGCTGAGATTGCCCCTTGCAAGATGACAGGTTCGTATGTGGGCTCGATGTATGGTTGTGCTCCTTCCAGAATGACTGGTTCCCAACATGAAGGGTTGTAAGATGCCCCTTGCACAACTGGCACATCATATGGAAGTGTTCCTTCGAGTACTACTGGCTCGGAGACTAAAGGAGGAAAGGGACTTGCCCCTTGCATGATCGGAGGAAGATTTGTTGGCCCATAAGTGTAGGCATGAATGAACTGGATAGGGGAGAAGAAGCGATCGAGGCGCTCTCCTTCTTCTATGCTGTTGACGGTGGGGCCTCGAGATGAACTGGGATCCGTCGGATGTTGAGGCAGAGGATTCTGAAGAATGTTGGTGGAAGTTGCTGCAGGAGTCCCAGGGACCGAGATGACAATCTTGCAGTCATCAATCAGATCTTGTATGGCATTCTTCAAAGTAAAGCATCGATCAGTGGTGTGGCCACGTCCTTGATGGTGGGCGCAATACTCATTTTCTCGGTAGTTCGGAGGTAGAGGATGAGGAGGAGGCCTGGGTGTCATTAGAGTGAGTAACTGCTTCTGTACCAGCATAGTCATGACTTGACTAAGTGGTTGAGTAAGTGGAGTGAACTTCCTGAGCTCCCTGTAATTCTGCCTATTCTGGTATGGGTATTGACCGTTTCCTCTGAAGTGCTGCTGCTGTCGAGGTGGTTGTGGCTGTGGTTGCGGATTTGGTCGTGGTTGATACCTCTGAGGTTGGTGCTGAACCTGATTCTACTGATGCTGTTGACGTCCCTGTGGGGGAGCGTATTGATTACCCTGAGCAGTGGTACTGATGTTGTTTACCTCTGTCGGGCGGGGAGGAGAACCGCTGCGGTTTCCGTTCCCATATCCGATGGGTCTTCCCTCCACTCTGTTCCTTTTGACTGGAGTGGTTTGATGAGGCCATGGGGAGATTGTCCCGGCACAGATTCCTGCTTCGACTTGCTCTCCAGCACGGATCAACTGTGAGAAATTCGAGTATGGATGCGAGATGAGATATCCAGATATGCCCGGATATGTTGAATGAACAATCATGGAGATTTGTTCTTCGTCGTCGATAGGTGTTCGCATTTTGGCTGCCATAGCTCGCCAACATCCCACGTAGGCAGATAGTGTTTCATCACTCCTTTGCCTGAGAGCTGCGAGGTCGGCTCTTCTAGGTGCCATGTTGAGATTGTATGCGAATCTGTCGACGAAAGCCTGGGAAAGTTGTTCCCACGTCCTGATGCGGTGGCAGTCCAAAGAGGTGTACCAATCTAGGGCATCGCCTTTCAGAGATTTTTGGAACAAACGTATGAGGGCCCCTTCATTTCTTGAGATTGCACTCAGCTCTCCACAGAAGGCCTTGAGATGTGCTGTGGGACAACCGCTGCCATCGTATCTTTTGAATTTTGGTACCTCAAATTTTTGAGGTACTTGAGCATCTGGGAAGGGACACAAGTCTCTGAACTTGGTCGAAGGTAGATCGATTCCTTGTTGTCGCTGAAGCTGATTTTGCAAGATCTGGAACTGCTCCCGCAACTCGTCCAGTCCTGAGTGATCCGTTCGAGCGACTGGTGCTTCTTGGAGTAAGGCACGTTCCTCTTCGGCATAGTGGTCGATGTCTTCGACCCTATGGGTTTGGTAAAAAGCAACCGCGAGTTGCTGAAGTTGATTTGATGATTGAACTGGATTCTGATGAACTTGTGCTTGAAAGGACTGTAATTGAACTGGAGATTTTAATGAAGGTTGAACTGGAACTTGCTGGAAATTAACTGGAGATTGCTGAATTGAAGATTGCTGGAAATTAACTGGATTTTGCTGAATTGAAGATTGCTGAAAATTAATTGGAATCCCATCGGCGGGGATGTGCTGGAATTGAAAAGTGCTCCTGTTTGCAGGAGGCTGAGATGCTGGGAAGTGACCCCCTTGTTGGGTATTCGCCACTGTCCGCTGATTGATGTGGGCTTGACACTGACCCCCATTGTGGGCATTCGCCAGTGCTGTCCCTGTTGCTAGAAATTGAATTGAAATCCCATCGGCGGGGATGTGCTGAAATTGAAAAGGGGTCCACTCGGTGGGGACATGCTGAGATCTACCGAGACTGTTGTTTGCAAGATTGACTGGAAGCTGACTGGAAGTCCCTGCGACGGGAGTGCTCTGAGACGGACCTGTCGTCGTGGGAAGGTATTGAGGAGGATGCCCCATAGCGAAGGGTTGAGACGGCTGCTGTCGGTAGTCTTGGGTAGACTCCGATGGTTGTGCTTGATTTGAACTGGAGGCCGAAAGGACCCGGCATGGCTTCTGAGATTGCTGAACTGGGCCAACCTGATTGTTGGCTGCTGCGGTGGCTTGTGCTTGCATGAATTGCAAGAGCATTTCTTGCATTGCTCCCATTCCTTGTGCTAATTCTTGTATGATTGGCGTATTCTCAATTGGCTGTTGCGCTGGAGGTTGCGCTTCGGTCATTTCAAGAGCGGGGAAGAGATGAGTTTCTTCTTCGTGGTCGGACATGGCTTGCTGAGCCCGAGTGCGGATTATGCTGCGGAAGGGAAGTTGATTCCGAACACGTTGAGCCCGAGGAGGCGCAATGGTGAGGACTATACTTTACTCTTTTTGGGTTTTGGGATTTTTCTATTTTTTTGTTTGGTTTTGGGATTTTTTTTTGTTTGTTTTGGGTAGAATGCTATGCAGATGAGATTGTATGAGGAGTAGTGACTTTCAAGTACGGGAAGGATTCTGTTTTTCAAGTCGGATCACGATTAGTGGGACTAACTCATCCCCAGTGGAGTCACCATTCTGTGGACCCTCGCCGTTTCGCGCTCCCACACGACGTTCTCATCCCTTTCCTTTCGGGAAAAGAAGGAGAGGATGCGTGAGTGCGAATCGCTGTTTGTGCCACTGGCTTGCCTCGTTCTCGAGGGCTTTGTTTGGTTGTTGTGTTTAAGCTGGATGTGTTTAAATGAGTTTATATAAGACCAGAGTCGCCACTAGCCAGTTACTTCGAATCTACAGTCGGCTAGACCCCGTAGAAACGTTAGAGAAGGGGATTAGAAGATTCCTTCCTCTAAAATGACTCCTTTTGATCTGCGGCCAAAGATTCGAGGTAAGGGATCACGGTTACAGGGTGGGAAGAGGTTAAGCACCCCACACACTGCTTGTACCGAAGTACGGTCTCTACTTCACAGAATCGAACTAACACTTAAAAGTCTATTTTAATCCTCGTATGTTCTCATAGATGACATGATGCATGAATGCAGGTCTGAACAGTAAGAGTTTCTGATGGGCAGGTTCCACTAATAGGCAAGCCCAGAGCATACGCTCGAACTGACAGGTGCTTTATGCGAGATGATGCATGCTGTGTGTTTGAATAATCAAAGTGCTTGTAGTGGAGCAGGGGGGTTGGAAGAAAAGTAAATGTTGCACTTATGCTAGATTCGAATGAGATGATGCTAGTAAGGAACAGCCAGATGGACGGAGGTATCACAAGGATTGGCTTTGAGTGGCTGGATCAAGACTTAAATGGCATGGGAGACTTGGACCAGTGGTCAGGCTGGACTGGACTAGGGCTGGGCTCTCCTCACTCGGGCTCTCCTTGGTGGAAAAATGGGCTAAAGGGTGGAGAAGGAAACTCGGAACGGACGGGCTCTCTCTGGCTGGGTTGTGTGTTGAAATGAGAAGGGGAGGGGGGTATTTATAGCAGCGGGCAGTGGCAGAACTCGTAAATATTTTTGGGCGGCCTGCTGTGGGCGGCCCGTACGGACGTTCCTCGATTTCCAGCGCGTGGTACGGTCATTTCTCGGGGCTGCTGTTTGACTCGGTGGGTTGACTCGGTGAGTTGACTCAGCGGGTCGACTCGGTGATTTGACTCGGCGGGTTGACTCGGTGTTTTGACTCGACGGGTTGACTTAGCGGGTTGACTCAATGGGTTAACTCAGCGGGTTGACTCAGTGGGTTGACTCAGTGAGTTTGACTTTTTTAGGATTTTTTGACTGGCTTTTCTTATGGGGGGTTTTTCAGGCTGATGTTTAGGGGTGGGTTGATTGGGTTCAGGCTTGAGTTGGGCTATGGATTGGGGCTTACAAGGGTGAGTTTGGCTGAGTTTGGACTTGAGATTTGGGGGTATGGTCCTCCATTCATCCAGCTATCTCTACCAACAGTGTAGCCGAAGGTGGGGTGTCTACAGCCGTCCATTCACTTTTAATGAATGTTTTAAGCTCTGAACAAAAAATGGAGGCAGGTTGAAGAATCAAGTGGACCATGACCATTAAGCATTGGGGATTGAATTCCTACCATTAAAAATTTCCTAGGCCCACTGTGATGTATTTTTTTTCATCCAACTTGTTCATAAGGTGACATAAACCTATATGAAGGGAACACATAAATATCAGCTTGATCCAAGATTTTCGTTGGCCCCACGAAGTTTTCAATAGTAAGTTAACAATCCTCACTGCTTCCAGTGGTGTGGTCCACTTTAGCCTTCAAAATGCCTCCTTTTTGTGCTCATGCCATAACATAATCTTTCAAAATGGATAGATGGCGTGGATAAAACAAATACATCATGATGGATCCCATAGATTCCTTGATATGACCATACAACTCTCGCTAGGATCTGGTCACGTAGCTCCTAAAATTCTCCTAAAATTTTTCTATGTATTGTGCATGTCTCTTGAAAGCAAGCCTCCAACGGAAGAGCTGAAAATTTCTCTCTCTCTCTCTCTCTCTCTCTATATATATATATATATATATATATATATATATATATATATATATATGAATGTTCACCTGCACACCAGTTTTCACGAGAACTCATGAGCACTTTTTCAAGGCTCATCACACATGATGTGATCCCAAAATCTGAGTCGTCCACGTGATGCAGCACCCCAAAAAAACCCAGGGCCCAACTTTCAACCTGATCTAGAACTTTGGTGGGCCATGAAAAAAGTTTTCTCCCTTAATTTGCCTCTCTCTGTTACGACCCCCTAGAGTTCTGGACCAAGTTGAAAGTTGGGCCTTTGGGGTTTTTAGGAGTGATGCATCATGTGGATGACTCATATTTTGGGCTCATGTCATGTGTGATGAGCCCTGAAAAATTGCTCACGAGTTCTCATGTGAACTGGTGCGCAGGTGAGCATTCCTCCCTCCGTGTGTGTGTGTGTGTGTGTGTGTGTGTGTGTGTGTGTGTATTGATTATATGCTACTAAAGAAATGAGCTTTCAAAGCCACGAGCATGTAAGATAGCCCATTTAGGGCCCATTTGGATACTACTAAATAAGTTGCTTTTTTAGCTAACGGCAACAGTTAAGTTACTTATTTGAGATAAGTTAGTTTGGTTAATAAATAATTATCATTACTTATTTGTTGAAAATTGGTTAAGTATTACAACATTTTTTATTTTTTATTTTTGCTTTTTAACTTTTTCTCCACCAATTGAAAAGAGCCATCTTGTGAAATTAATCTTCTCTCTCTCTCTCTCTCTCTCTCTCTCTCTCTCTGACTTGTTTGTAAATTCAATTTTGTAACTTGTGCCTTTAGGCTCCAGGCTTCATTTTTGGGTCAGGCCCCACCTTAACCTTAACAAGCCTAGATCTGGCCATTTGACATTTAGCAGGCTAGCCTTTGAACAATTTGGGCCTAACCAATCTACAACAGTATGACTAAAATAGTCCTAGGCTCTTTTAAGGGGTCCACCCAACTTCACTCGGACATTCCACATGCATGCACCATTTTACCCATCCAAATGGTGGGACCCATTGTGGATGGAGCATAGGCAGGGATCTCACCACTTGTTGATCTTAACCTTTCGTTTTCCCCATTAAATTTGGTTGCCATCCATTTTCATTCTAGTCGTCCAATACTCTACTTACCATTCACTGACAAGATCATACGTGGAGATGTTGGTCCCACCATACTATAATTCAAAGATTGTACACCCAAGTGCATTTATGAAGTAGTAAAATACTCAGTGGACTGATGTCGAACAACATGGATTGGGGTTAAGAATACTTAGAGGAATTAGTTTAGATGGGAGAGATGGAAAATAATTTTATCCACGAGAGTGGAGCAAGTTGTGTATGATGAAAGATAAGAATAAGAAAGGGCTAAGGCATTAGGGATCCACCTTTGATTAATCCACAATAGTTGAGTCTTTGGTTCAACTATAACTCAATTGGAATCGAATAAAGATCCGTTCCAATTGAAAGATGAAATGGTAAAACAACTTGCATATTTCACAGAAGATGTTGATCTTAACCGATTGATTTGACCATGAAGCACTCATTAATTGATCACAGGGAATTCCAAGCATCCACTAAACCCAGAGTCGACATTAGATCAATGAATTATACAGATCAACAACTTTGCCAAAAGTCAACCAATAATATCACAATTTTATAAGATCAAATGTATACTTACAAGATAAGAGGCTTTGATTGATCGATCCAACAGTTAAGATCTCGTCCATCGATCTTAAGGAATCCAAAACATCCACTGTGCTCGGAGTCTACACTGGATCAAAAGATTTTACAGATCGATGACTTTACCCGCACTAGCTCGATGATCATAGGGAATCCAAAGCATCCATTGTGCCCTGAGTCGACGATGGATAAAAAAACTTTATTGTTTATGAACTAGCTAATTGATATAAGGAATCTCAAGCATCCATCGTGCCCAAAGTCAACATGGATCAAGGGGTCGTGAACAACAATAGCTTCCTTTGAGGTAGATAACTACATCAATCAAATAAAGAAGAACTCCAACATTCAAACACCACCATTGTTGAATTAAGAAGAAACAAACTTTACAAATCTTACCAAAGTATTCAACCCTAGCCTTAGCTAGGAGTTTAGCCAACCATTCTACAAATGGAAAACTAAAATTCCATAAAAAAAAAAACTAAACTTCTACTCTACTCCATAAAAGAAAGAAAGAAAGAAGATAGGAGACGAGAGGAATTTACAAAACGCACATGATGTCCATGGGTAAAAGGCCCTAAACCCTTTAGTACCATTAGGATGCTCTAATGTCTAGACTAAGTAGATTTATGAGCGCCCGAGTGCTAAATACCATAATTGGTTGCATCTCTCTCACTATGTCAGGGTTGGTTGAAATAGGGGTTCGGCCTCACTTGCCTAAAGAGTTGTAGGCAATTGAGGTAAAGTCTGACAAGTTTAAAAATGGTCCGCTATTGGCGAGCCAGGTGGGCATTGACAGACCATTGTTGAGGCGAGTAGTGAGGTCTTTTCCCTCGCATGGTTTTAAGTTATGAGCCTTGCCTATGTATTAGACCCTAGCGATGTTCTAGTCGGGAACCATTCTAAGATGTGAACTAGAGATGATGATTGACAAGTCTGCATCGCATTGCTTCATATGGCATTCGGCCTGTAGGATTTCGCATAGCATATGTACATACCTTGGTATGACTGATTACATGCATGGACTTGGTATCATGACCCTTCATAATTTTTTGCTTACTCTGATGTTGATATACTTGTCATATGCATTGGCATTGTGCAAGAGCGCGCGCGCGTACACACACACACACACACACACACACACACACTACTGGGCTTCATTGGAAGCTCATGCTCTCTTGTTTACATTTTCAAGTCGTGATAGAGCGCAACAATAGGTGATGCTGGAGCATGCTCCTTTACTTTTATCCTTTTGCTATCCTATGTATTTTTCCTTTTAGTAGCATCATACTAAACCGTTATGTATAGTGGAGATGCGATGTTGCTTGTGGAGTTCTTATTGTTGCTCAATTACGAAGAAAAGAAAAAAAAATTCACTTTATAATCCTCCTTGTGAGATGCCGTTTTCGAAACTTGGCATATGGGTGTTGGGTACCAAAATCGGGGTACTACAGAGGCTATTGGCACCGAATTCAGAGGTCGGGAATTCCGTGAGCTCGTTCATCGAATTTGGGATGTAACACCTACTGCCGAGAACGGGTGGAGGTGGATATGAAGGGGAGAGATCCGATGAGAGGGCATGACCCCATTGTTCACTCTGATTAGCAGAGCATGGTTTTGTTGGGGGATGGGATTGGCCCCATTGTTTGCTCCGATCAACAGTGTGTGATTATGATGGGATGAAGACGTTGGAGGTGGCTTTCACATGCATCGCATGCATTATGATGGGATGAAGATGTTGGAGGTGGCTTTCATATGCATCGCATTCATATTTGCATTGCATCTATGACTTCACTTTATTGATCTTATTATTTTGATATCTGCAATTACACACTTATATATCTTGATTTTTGTTCACATTATAGTTTTACCTTCCATCGTGAGTACAAATGTATCCACTAAGCTTATAAGGTTCATTCTAATTGCTATCTAATTTTTTAGGGAGTCCTAGCTAGCTGAGATAGCTGAACAAGAAGAGAGATTTCATTCTATTTTATCACATTTGGGTTGCTCTCACATAGTTAGGACCAAGGCTCTCTTTTCAGGGCGTGACAAATTCAATGACCACTTTATCATCTATGATTTAAATTGTGGGTTTAAGTACTACTGCCTTTTGTTTGGGGCCAGCCTATCACTAATTCATACAAGAAAAGAAATATGGCATAGAGAGAAATGATAATTATCTTGGGAAGTTTAATTATTTTCTTCAAAATTTATATAAAAATACCAAGTCTAGTGTTTTAATGAGTTTCCATCAAATTTTAAGAAGATACATGTTCAAAGCTTCATAATGGTAAGTAACCGTGGGGCTACTAGATTTTTAATAGACTATAGTAGACGGCCAACTCTCAAGTTGATTCAACACATCATACATTCACACTAGTTCTAGACCTTTGCATCATCAATAATAAGGAAAAGCCAAAACAATTTATTTGCATCATCATGTTATTTAGAAGGAAATCCACACGATAAAGTCTCTCTAAAGCTATGAACCTAAAACAAGACTGTCTTGATCCACAACAAATTACTATCACCATAATAATAAGTTATGAATGAAAATCAGTTCCCTCCCAACTGAAGTTATGATTCTTTTATGTCATGCATTTTAATTAGAATTTCTCTCATTTTGGGACGATCCTTGAGTGAATATGTGGAGCATAAAAGACCCATTCTTATCAGGGCCTCCAAGCACTCTTCTTTTCTACTCTGCCAATCGATGTTTATGTGACTTCCACTACTAATGTTATCATTGTTGTCGCTATTACTTTCGTTGGAGTCATTATTGTCTTCCAGTAGGCTCAGATCAACAATTCCTGCAACTCTACCCTCAAGCACTGCAGCTGCAAATTTATTCAGGTTTAGTCCATCCTTGAACATGTCATCTGTGGGCTTCTTGCCTGTGAAAATCTCCAACAATAGCATTCCGTAATTGTAAACATCTCCACTCATTGATGCTTTGCTGCCTAGACCGTACTCTAGTGATTAAGAAAATAGATAAACGTAAGTCAATTTATGATCATAGCAAACTTTATAAGAGATAATAATAGGTTAAACCATACAGGACTATATATATATATATATATATATATATATATATATATATATATATATATATATATATATATGTATATATATATATATATATATATATATATATATATATATATATATATATATATATATATATATATATATATATATGTATGTTAGTTTCTTATTAGTTCGAACTACACGATGATGTAAAACTCCAATTCTTTGTGCAATTTCCGTGATGATTATTTTTGGAAACATCATGATCTTTCTTCAGCTTCTACTAGGTAGGTTAGTGGATTTAAAACCTTCTGTACCTTCATGTTGAAATATCACGTGTGTGTAGTGTGCAGGATTGAGGCCATGCATCTAATGGCTCCAAAGCGTGTGAAAATCAAGGTAATATGATCATCAGGGGACACTGCATTTAGAGAAATTTGTATGTTTGAAGTGATTGAATTGGCCTGACTTTTTAGTCATGGCTTACACAAATTTGGGTTCATTTTAATTATTACTAATGTCCTTCCGTAAGCAGGCTTCAGACCACTCATTTATTTCCATGTATAGAAACAAGACCATGGTTCGTTTCTATAGGGAGAAATTAGAAGCCACCCATGCATCAGTACCTCAATACTGACCAGATTAAACAATATGAATAAATGGGAGACAGTTTAGTGATCTAGAATTCAAGAAGATCGGGCATTAATTATGGTGAATCGAAGTGAGGTTGGTCTTTAGACTAACGGGCTACAAATAGATTGTTAAAAGGAAAATACAACAGTGGCCAAAATGTAAAAGTAAGGCAAAAGATTTACATCCAGGATCTTCTAGCATGAAGAGTTCTAGGATGTACCTTGTGTAGGTCGATCTCTTAAGATTTTGGATCAACGAACCTTGGACATATTCAAGTTCTTGTTAGGGATGGCTATACAGAAACTGTTTAAGCCTTTTTCTTTTTAGGAGTAAAAAGTTTCTTAGTCGATATTTCCCTAAGGCTAGGTCATTGATTTTCTTAGCCATTGAGATGTATTTCAATAGTGATTTGTCACTCAGTCAATTTCTTAAGACAATGTACGTAGGTGATTTTTAGTTCTTTTTTTGTCTGTAAATAGTTGAAAACTCAGTGTTCAAGAGCACTTGAACAGATTCTGATTCAATATATATATATATATATATATATATATATATATATATATATATATATATATATATATATATATATATATATTGTTTTAAACCATAATACGATATAAACAAGCAATTTATTAGAAAATTTAAAAAAAAAAAAAAACTGTAAACATGCTCGAGCCCAAGAGCATTAGTTTCTGGGCTTAAATAATAGGCCAAATTGCAGCCCCCTGGCCCTATGCCATTCAAAGCCTAACCCCCAGAATCAATTGGTCTTGTCCAGGTCGGGTTCAGGTCTACCCATTTTTGGATACATCGGATCGTACCACCGGGTCTGGTCACACCTAGTCCAAGTACCATACTTACGCGTCCTAGGCCTAGAACCCATCGTACTTGGGTTTCATGGGTACCCATCAGTGCTGTTTATATATTACTTAATGAATTACTTGAGTTCTACTACAATGATGAGACACCCTTAAATATCAAACCTTAATTTACAATCATTAAGTGCATCGCAACGTAGTAAAAGTGGACAACCATCCAAGAACCCCAACTTCATGTGATGGACCACATGATGATCGTTGGGGCAGCTTGGCTTCTGGGAACTTTAATAGTGAGGTGACCCTGTTGAGTAGGCTGCACCATAAACACAGTCCTATGACACTGCAAAATAAGCTTATTACTGGGGTTGGGTTTGAGTCTTTGCTTCGTTGGTAGACTCTCTCAAGTTTCAACAAGAGGTCTTAGGTTTGAAACCCATAGGTGATGAAAATCCAGTTAGGAAATGAGTGTGGGGCTGTGAGGGGTGCATGTGTAGGAAAAAAAAAAAAACAAAAAACCTTATTACCGGTCCTCATGCATTGTAATCATAATGCCTGATTGGACGTGTATCTAAATGGGTTTGAGGCTGTGGACTCTAACCTGACCTATTTATAATTAAAAAAAAAAAAAGAAAAAGTCAGACTGCTTTAATTCAAACCAGTTCCAGTTCCAGTTCCTCATGTTAACCACAGATAGGGGTACCTGAGGAAAGCCCTACAGTGAAGGCCCGAAAACCGGACAGGCAAGCGCCGTCCCGTACAGACCTTAGCCTTTTCTAGAGCATCTGTAGAGTTTATGTTTGATACCTGGGGCAATATATCCAACGGATCCCTTAAGTCCGATTGTGCTGCTCTGGTTCTCCGAAGGAAAGAGAAGTCTCGCCAATCCAAAATCCCCAACATGAGCAATCATCTCATCATCCAAGAGCACATTTCCGGGTTTCAGATCACAGTGGGCAACAGGTGGGTCACAGTCATGGTGCAGATATGCCATGGCAGCAGCTACATCTATACTGATGTTCAATCTCTGAAGCAAGCTCAATCTCCTCGTAGTCATGCTCTCCTGCGGATGCAACCATTCATCCAGATTGCCATTAGACATGAAGTCCATAACGAAAGCTTTAAATTCGTCTCCATTGTGATCGATGCTTGAGCAGGACGTGACGATCCTGACCAGGTTTCGATGCCGAATGTTCCTCAGAGTCTTGCATTCTGATGCAAAGCTCTTACAAGTTTTGCTTTGGTTCAGGTCAAGCACCTTAATTGCAAGGGTGTTGGACATTCCATTTTCACCACCGATAATTCCTTTATAAACGGAACTGAAGCCTCCCTTACCTATCAAATTGCTCGAGTCGAAATTGTTTGTTGCAGTTAAAATATCTTCAAAAGATATTTTCCAATGTCGACCTTTGAAGGAAGCAGGCCAGGAACTTCTTTCGGTATTTCTTTTCTGTTTCTTCGAATTTGCTATAGATATTAAACAGAGGAGAAAACATAAAATTGCAGCAGAGCCAGCGATTGGAACAGCGATTTTGAGTGCAAGAGAAGAAGACCCATCCTTGCTGCATGCAGGCAGCCTCAGCTTCTTCTGTGTTTCTTTGCTGTCACTACAGAGCCCCTTATTTCCTTGCAATGATACCCAGCTGAGGTTTCCGAAAACCCTTTCCTTGGGAACCCTTCCTTGAAGATCATTGAAAGATAAATTGAGGTTCAGCAAAACCCTGAGCTTCGCTAAGCCCATTGGGATCTGTCCAGATAGATTATTAAACGAAAGGTCCAAGCTCTCCAGGGCTGCTAATCGACCAAATGATTCTGGAATCAGGCCTTCGAATCGATTCCTGGCCATTATTAGATTTTGTAAGCTTGAACAGTCGCCAAAGGAGGCAGGAACAATCCCTGATAGCTCATTCTCAGAGAAGTCCATGAAACCGAGCATGTTCAGCTTACCCACTTCAGTCGGTAGGGAACCGTTGAGAAAGTTCCGAGCTATGCTCAAGTTGAAGGTTAAACCCCGGAGGTTGAAGAGCTCTTTGGGTATGTTTCCTGTGAGCTTGTTGCCGGAGACATCCAACAGTTCCAGATGCTGACAGTCTCCTAAGCTTTTCGGAATCCTTCCATACAACTGGTTATCACTTAAATTTAGCCGATACAGCCATGTAAGATTGCTGAAAATGTCTGGTATTTCTCCGGCAAAGCTGTTTTCTTGGAGAGAGAGTATCTGCAGTTTGCTAAGTAGGCCAATGGACTCTGGGATGCTTCCCTTGAAGGAATTCTGATCCAGTTCTAAGACTGTTAGGTTGCGGTAGTTGTGGATGCCATGTGGGAAGGAACCTGAGAAGAGATTGTCATCCACATTAAATTGTTGAAGATGTTTGGAGAGATTTGCAATGGAAGTTGGGAGCTGGCCCGCTAAACGGTTGGCTGTCAGTGAGAACTCCTCCAAAAGGGTGCAGTTTGTAAGAGAAACGAAAAAATGATGGATTACATCTGTGGTTGAAGTGAGAGTGTTTTCGGATAGATCCAACGAGAGAAGATTATGCATGCCTCCGACTGAAGGAATTGAACCATGGAAGTTATTTGCTGATAAGAAGAGGGAATCAATTCCGGAGACGTTCGATAAGGAACTTGGAATGGGCCCTTGGAACTCATTTGCAGACATGTAGAGTTCCTTCAGGTTTGGAAGCTGGAGACCAATGTCTTCTGGAAGCCCTCCGGTGAGATTATTTTCTGTCACGGAGAAAATTTCGAGAGAGGAGATGTTGTAAATGGAGGAAGGGATCAGTCCACTGAGTTGGTTCTGGGAGATCTGCAGACCGATGAGATTCTGGAGATGGCCTAGTTCTTCTGGAATAACCCCCGAAAGTCCATTTCTTCCAAGGTAGAGATAGATGAGAGATGTGAGATTTCCAATGGAAGGGGGAATGGGACCTGCAAGATTGTTGACGGTAACAGCAAGAGTTTTGAGTTGTGTGAGAAAACCGAGAGAGGAAGGGATGTTTCCAGATAATTGGTTGTACGAAAGAAGGATTTCTTGGAGGTTTAAGCAATGAGAGAGATGGGTAGGAATAGTACCATCAAGGGAGTTATTGTAGAGGGAGAGGGTTCGGAGGAGAGAAAGACGGCCGAGATGGGAAGGGATTGGGCCGTGGAAGAAGTTATTGGAGAGGTCGAGAGTTTGGAGGGAAGAGAGGTTAGATAGGTGTGGGGGAATGATACCAGAGAGACCAAGGCCTTGGAGGACGACCTCACGGACATGGGTTCCGTCAGGGGTGCAGGATATGTGAGGCCAGCTGCAAACAGGGGAGCTGTTGTTCCAGCCTGCAAGTGCATTCCAGGGGTCGGAAGATATGAATCGGTCTTTGAAGGATAGAAGAATTTCCATGTCAGTGGAGTTGCTGCCTATGCTGCAGCAGCACCAGGAGTAGGAGAAGCAGAAGAGAAGGAGAAGCATGTAAAAGCCATATTTCTGCCCCATATGGATTTTGGACAACAAAGACAAGATATGGATGAACTTATTGGAAAAAGAAAAGGTACTGAATATGCTCGATAAACGTATTTTGGACTTCCGAGGTATGTAAACAATCTGAGTTCGCTGGCTCCTTGAAATTATGCGTGAAATTGGGAGGAAGATACTGAAGATGACGAGGCTGTCTCTAATACAACGTGTTGTACGTTAACCTTAACCTACAATGAGGATATTTTTGTCTTTTCACTGAAAAGAAAGTTGCACGCAGTCGGCTAGATAAGTCTTGTTTTCGGACTCTCATTTGATTCTCTTCTCAAGTAGAGCTGCTTAGTCTAATCGAGCTGGCTCAGCCCGACTTGACTCAACCAGCAAAGTGGTTGGCCTCGATCTCGGCTCGGCTTGGTCATCGGGCCCAACTGAACAGCTTGGCTTGGTTTGGACGAGCTTTCAAGCTGAGTTTGAGTTAGTTCGAGTTGATCCGAGCTGAGAGAGAGAGTAGCAGGAGCAGCCGAACAGGTCAGGCTAGCTGTTGGTTATTCGAGGAGAGAGATCAGAGATGAGAGAGAGAGAGAGAGAGAGAGAGAGAGAGAGAGAGTATATAGCCGTCAGGCAAGCCAGATGAGTCTGGCCAGCCATCAGGTGACGAGGGTTTGAGGTTAGGGGCGACTGGGTGGGTGAGGGCGCTAGAATGAAAAATCCAAAAAGAGATTTAGGGTTTGCAGGGCGGGAGCGGGTTGAATAAAATATAACCTTATATATATATAAACACATTGAGCCGAACCGAGCCTGGTTTCGAACTGAGCTGAATTAAGCTTGACTTGAATTTTCAACGAGCCCATTACCTAAGGGGTGCAAGGTGTGTCCCATGTTATATAGAAGAAGGGGAGGCACCCCATTACCCACCCCACTGGAAAACCCAGTGGGCAGAAGAGGGTTGGGCGGCACCCAGGGGGCCATCTGTCCTCCCCTCAAGTTGAAGTGACCCCTCTCTCTCTCTCTCTCTCTCTCTCTCTCTCTCTCTCTCTCTTCTTGGAAAGAGAATTGCAAGTGAATCTTGTACCTCCATGTTAGATTGAAATGATGGAAGAAAAGAATGAGAAAAAGAGGAAGAAATCTCACCAAAATCTCATCTCATGAGAAGATTAAGAGATAATGATATGATGATGTGGAAGAGAGAGAAAAGCCTCATATGATTTTAAAAAATAAAAGGGTTATCATTTTCTCGGTGTCGATCTCAACCGTCCAAGTCATGATCCGATGACCCAGATGATCACTTTCGAAAAATATCAAAATTTCACAATCCTGATTTCTGCCATCCACATCAAAATTTTGGGTTCAAAGACTTTAAACTACATCAGGATCAAAATCCCAAGAGATTTTCAATAAAAACTGGTATTAATCCCGATCGCTCGAATCAGGTTTCGACAATCTAAAACATTTCGAAAAAACATCAAAAATATTTCTTACAATAGCATGTATAAATAATTTTTGGTCATAAGACCTTAAACTACATCGGGATCAAGATCCCGAGAGATTTTTCAATAAAAGCTGACATCGATCTCGATCGTTTAAGTCAAGATCCAATGATCCAGACCATTTTTAAAAAACAATAAAAAAGAAATTTTATATAAAAAATGTTTCAACTTTAATCACAGTTATCTGTAAATAAAATTTCGGTCCGAAAACCTTAAACTGCGTCGAGATCAAAATCCTGAGAGATTTTCAATAAAAAAAACCGCATTGGTCTGGACCGTCCAAGTCAAGATCCGATGACTCAGGCCATTTTCAAAATCACAAAAAATATATATCCAGTCTTGCCCCTAATCTTTCGTTCCGAATACCTTAAACTACACTGGGATTAACTTCTTGGGGGACTTTTTTCTGCTTTCAAACAAAAACTAGCATCAATATTCTCGGCCCTTCGAGTTAAGGTTTGATAACCCAGATCATTTAAAAAATAACAAAAAAATATTTAGGCGGGCGGAACCCTGCGATTCTGTTCGTGTTAAACGCACCGTGATAGATGACCATGATTTAGGAGTCGCTGCTAAATCTGACGGATGTTCCTTGATCCTAAAAGTCATGAAGGGGATTAAGGCAGTTGGGAGGTGAAGCACACCCTCACGAAATTGTGAGCAGTATAAGACCCCAAATTGGATTGATAAAGGAAAATATAAGGATGTGGCTCATCTTGTGGCCGAATGAGTCCGTCGGATGATACGTGGTCTATGTGCATCACACATGAGGAACAAGTAACTTTGTGGGTGTGTTGATTGAAAATCCTCAATCCCCTCATTTGAAGATGTAAAACTACGGCACTTAACTGTGTGAGATCGTGTTTCTCGCTGACGAAAATGGATCGGGTGCCTTATCAACAGTAAAAGCTGGAAGTGGATGGAAATTCCATACCTTTCCCTATATTTCGAAAATCCAACAAAATACCAAAAAAATTGTAAAATCATCTTTCAAAAATCACAAAATATTTCCCTTGCTTTCAACAAAACCGATCTCCATCCTAACCACTCAAGTAAAGACTTAGACCAGATATTTGTAAAAATCATAAAAAATATTTCCTTTGCTTTCAATGAAGCCGATCTCAATTTTGACCGTTCAGGTCATGATTTAGGCCAAATATATTTCAAAAAATCACAAAAATTGTCACTATCCCTAGCAAAACACTTTAGGAGTCTCAAACTCCACTCACCCACTTCACAAAATTGGGATGACGGATTCGATCGCCGCAAATTAGAATATTGACCAAAACTAGCAACCAAATACTATTCCAGTCACACCCATTCGTTCAGAGGAGCATCTCAATGTTACAACCTAAAGTACCTCTTTAATCCATTTCCCAACAAAAATACATACAACATCTTGGGATGATGGACCTAATCAACCACAGGTCAGGTTCTTGACCAACCCCTTGACCAAACATCCGCATTAAAAAAAAAATCTAGGGAAGCAATAAGCTCAAGTTCTCTATATCCCTAGCAAAAGCAAAATCATTGAACGGAAAGAGAATGAGCCAAACCATGCATCCATATGCACTCAGCATCCATCGAATCAATCATCAAGTTTACCTACTTTCAAATAAAAGTCGGTTAGCTAAAGACCCCACATGCATCCCTAGTGGAGGCACGTGCAAGCCGGACTTCCTTTTCAAAACTAACTAACTAACTAACTAACTAACTAACTAACTAACTATATATATATATATATATATATATATATATATATATATATATATATATATATATATATATATATATATATAATCCTCTTTACAAATAAAAACCCCACGGAGTATCACTCCCCAGAGTAGGTCTTTTCAAAATCCAAAAAAATATTTTTTTAGTAGGGTATTTGGCCTCCAAGTCACTAAGAGATCTTCCATATCTTTGGGTGGGAGCTAGCGCAAAAACGAATAAGATCCGATGTCTCGCAGTTTCCCCGGAGACCATTGGATCCAATGCACTCAAACTACGGTAAGCCTGAATTTCAGTGTCAGGGCGGTCATACCAAATGCCAATATATGAAAATGATGAAAGCCAAAAGACTCGGTCAAAGAAACCATTTGAACGGTGGAAACGATGAATTGTAACCCAAGTATCAAAACCAGAAGATTGAGTGGAAAAAGTTCACCCGCACATACATAGGCGTGGATGCCTGGAGTACCTTGATTGAGTCCAAGTTGGCGTAGTGTATCTCCCATAAGGTCGCCAAGATGCAGGGTAGCTAACCACTTTGATAGTCAAGCGAAACAAGTACTCACAGAGTGATCCGGGAAAGCAACGAACAATCAATTACAAGGTCAGTATCCTCATAAGGCCGCCAAGAGGCAGGAGCTTTATTGTACCTTTCCGATGTTAGTACTGATCGGGAATGGAAGGATTGCGATTGGGTACTCAGATTGCAGCTAGTGCAGGGACAATCACAACGTTTTTTCCAAACTCCCGCGGTATGTGCGAGTTATCTGTTTCCAGACAATCAACTGACTCAGATACAAAGACAAGCAAAGATTCCAGACCACAATCTATGAATGACCGGGTCAAAAGTGGGGTGTCCACTTGCTTATCATTTGGTTACACACAACCTCTGCTAACGAGGGGCATTTGTAGACACCCCACCTTCGGCTACAAAGCTGGTCGAGATGGTTAAATGAATGTAGGTCTATACCCCCAAACCCTATATCCAAATCCAGTCAACTCACCCTTGTAAACCCCAATCCATAGCCCAACTCAAGTCTAAAACCAATCAACTCACCCATAAACATCAGCCTGAAAAACCACCCATAAGAACAACCAGTCCAAATTTTTTCAAAAAGTCAACTTGCCTTGTTAAAGCCCAAAACCAAGCCTAGGTCCAAGCCCAACTCCGGACCACAGCCTCGGAGCAGCTCTGAACCTCGGACCTGAGGATTTCTTGCTTCAGGTTTGGAGTTCGTACACTCTGAACCTGAAGCAAAGCATCCATACGGGGACCCCAAGGGAGCGCCCAAGCTTATTTACGGGAATTGCCACTTCTCGCAGCTATAAATACCCTGTCTCCCCTTCATTTTCAGCATCCTAGAAAATTCGAAATCATCCAGAAAAAATCGTCAACTCCAAGTCCATCTCCACCCCCTTAGCCCATTCATCCACCAAGGAGAGCCCGAGTGAGTGAAGAGTCTAGCCCTGGTCCAGCCTAGCCTGACCCTAGTCCAAGTCTCTCAAGCTACCTAAGTCCTGATCTTAGTCAATCGAAGCTAACTCTTGTGATATCGTCGTCCATCCAGCTACTCTTATACTAGTATCATCTTATTCGCATCTAGCATAGTGTAACATTTATTATTCTTCCAACCCCCCTGCTTATCATTCCACTACAAGTACTTAATTAGGTCTTAGCATATGCTCTGAGGTTCGCCGACTCGCCCAGAACTTGCCCATCAAAAACTCTGACCGGTTAAACACACATCATGCATCTCGCATAAACACCTGTTAGTTCGAGCGTACGCTCTGGGCTTGCCTATCTAATCGAAACATGCCCATCAGAAACTCTTACTGGTCAGACCCATATTCATGCATTATATCATCCATGAGAATGTATAAGGATTTATTCAAACTTTTAAGTATTAGTTACATTTTCTGAAGTAAAGACCGTACATCTGTATGGGCAGAGTGGGTGCTGTTGAGCTCTTAATTGTTCATATTCTAACCCCAATTCAACACTCATTATGCATGGTTTACATGTTTAAAGGACTACTCTAATGCATGATTTGTGATTGTAGGAACAAGATGGAGATTTCACCAATTGAAGGCTAAATAGAGCTCTTTATGAGCATTGAAGTTCATTGGATGAAGGTTGAAGAAGGACCAAAGAAAGACAAAGCAAGGAGAGAAGAGGAAAGAAGAAAGAAAGAAAGAAATAAAGAAGAAAACGGCCTAGACTGGTCGGCTGACCGGTCGGCCAAGGAAGCCCGACCGGTCAAGATCGGTCGGCCACCTCATTCTTGCCAAGAAGAACTCGCTGGACAGATGGACTGCCCAGTCCGACCGGTCAAGACCGGTCGGCCATAGCTGCTGGAATGATTTTCAATGAAGCCCGACCGGTCAAGACCGGTCGGCCAGGCCAATCCGACCGGTCCAGACCGGTCGGACATGCGTAAACAGGCTGTTTCTATTTTGGGATTCCGAAATCTTCTGTGCAAGTACGTAACTTTACGCGAAATCTGGAACTTTCTTGCGTAAATGACACCTCTAAGCTATAAAAGGATGTTTTCTCTTCATACCAAGGCATGCTAGGACGTGGGGATTGCTTAGGAAACGGATTCTACTTCGAATTTCTAGTTTTCTTCCTGCTTTAGTTATTTTTTATGTTTTTAGAGGCTTCTAGTTCAAGGATGTTAGAGATGAACTAAAACCTCTTAGCTAGGGCTAAGAGGTGAAGCTTTTGATTCGTTTTTGATGGATTGATGCAACCTAGGTTTCCTTTCATGTTTTAATTGATGAATTTTAGTTCAATATGAGTTTGAATCAAGTACTATTTTGGTTTTTACTTTGATCTCTTGATGACTCCGGGCTCATGTGATTCTTAGTGATCCTAACTTAGTATCTTAGCTTTTGAGCATTAGTTATGCTTGTGTAGTTCATTGATCTACCATCGACTCCGGGCATGGTAGACGATTTGATTGCCTTGTATGCAATGGCCTGATTTTCATGTGGGAACTCATTCAACTGAAGTTCTTATCTTTTATTATATAATCTGAAATAGTTTTTTATTGATTGATTTTGATTTAATTAGAGTTCTAATCATGAGTTGTAATCAGGTCTAGTGACAGGATTTGGTGAAAGCTATGGTTATGAATCTCAACTAGATTGGAAAGAGGCTTGGCCTACACAATTGAGTGTGCCCAAGGCCTGAGCATGGTTATGGGAATCAAATCAATGAATAAGCACTTATTTTGGATAATTGTTGATTTAACCGCTCTATATTTCGATCGGATAGAGATATGAATTCGATTCCGATTGAGTTATGAGAGACCTAGTTGTGTTGATGCATTGAAACTTATCAAAAGTGGATCCTTGGCGCTCTAGTGCCTTTTTAGATTGAAATTACCTTAACCATTCACTTTTTAAACCCAAATCGCTATTTTCCAGTTTTAGTTCTTAATAGGATCTTAATTACTAGTTGTTTTAGACAAATTCTGAGGATACCCATACATAAATCTCTGTGGGAACGATACTCGGTCTTTCTAAATTATTACTACTTCGCAACCCTACACTTGGGAAATGAACAACTTTTTGGCGCCGTTGCCGAGGATTTCTATGCGGTATTTTTAGAATTTTCTGAATTAACTTCTAGTTGAGATTGTGTTAAGATAGGTTTAGGATTTGTTTTGCTTTTTAGAGTAGGTTTTCTTCTAAATACTAACTTACTTTGTTTTGATTTTTGCAGGATTCTAACATAGGTCTAATCCAGGGATTTTTAGGAAGATGAAGAAGAAGAAGGCATCTTAAGTCACAAATCAGGTTTTATCGTTCTAACCTTACTCTTCTTCTTCTCCTACTCATTCCTATCATATTCATCTCTTGTAGAGTGGGTGGAGACTCCTTTTGGATCTCTGAAAGGTAGGGCTTGTGCCACCTGGATTCCTATTGGTCGGCTCTGCCGTCTTGGATCACCTTGTGCTCAGAGATTTCTCTTCTCAATCTTATTCCTCTTTCTTCTTTTTCTGTACTTTTTCTTAAAAAAACTCAAAGAGTGGGTGGGGAGTTCTCTGAACCCCTATTGACCAGGAGAAATCGGTCTCTATCCTTGCTTCTGGCTCAGCCATTGCAAGACACCTTGTGCTTAAGTCTTAGAGAGGAGTAAAGGAAGGAAGGAAGAATTCTTTTTCCTTTTGTTCATTCTTTTCGGATTTGCATGCCACATTGGGCTCGAGATTCTAATAACCGACTCAATCGTGACGGAGTAATTGTTGAAGGGATTGATAGAGAGCCTCGAGCTAGAAAACATCAAAATTTTCCTGAAATTACTAGAGAGATGGCTGAAAATCAACCAAATCAAGGGGCTAATCAACATCAAAATCCAGCCCCAAACCTTACTAAATTGGATTAGAATGAAGTGGGGGATGTACCTCAACCTAGAACTTTACGTGACTATTTACAACCAGCTAGGACGAGTACTCCCTCTTGCATAATTTTCCCTCACAATGTGGGAAATATTGATTTTAAACCGGGGTTGATCCAACTTCTTCCTAGATTCCATGGACTCGACTCTGAAAGCGCTTATTTACATATTAAGGAATTTGAAGAGGTTATAGCCACAATAAACTATGACAATGTAACCAAGGATACTATAAAACTTAAATTGTTCTCTTTTTCCTTGAAAGAGAAGGCCAAATCATGGCTACATTCCTTAAGGCCGAGGTCTATTGGGACATGGGCTGAGATGACTATGGAGTTTCTTAAAAAATTCTTCCCTACTCATCGAACCAATGCATTAAGAAGGGCCATAATGAACTTCGCCCAAAAAGAAGAAGAAACTTTTTTCCAATGTTGGGAAAGGTATAATGAACTATTAAACGCATGCCCACATCATGGCTATGAACGGTGGAGGTTGATTAGTTTCTTCTATGATGGATTAAACTCAACCATGCGCCAATTTGTGGAGATGATGTGCAATGGGGAATTCATGAACAAACGGAGGAAGCTTGGGATTATTTCGACATGTTGGCTGAAAATACACAAGCATGGGATACATCTAAGCCAACAAGTTCAAAACAACCCCAAGCCAAGGAAAAGGGAGAAATTTATGTTTTAGATGGGCAAGATGATCTAGGTTCTAGAGTGGCTAAACTCACATGAAAGGTCGAGGAGATGGAACTAAAGAAAGTGGACACAACCCAACAAAGGGGGGCTGTTGAAACTATTTGTGGTATTTGTGCTTCCAATGTGCATCAAACGCCGGATTGTCCAACAATCTATGCGTTTCGAGAACTTTTATTTGAACAATCAAATGCTTTGAATAGTTATCAACGACCTTTTAGTACTCCAAATTCAAACACGAACAATTCTAGTTGGAGAAACAACCCTAACTTCAATTGGGCGAATGGAAACACGGCTAATCAAAATAATCCTCAAAGGGGGCCCCCAATGCAAATGGCTCCACCTCAAATGCCTATAGAGGATACTTTGAAAGCATTCATGGAAGGACAAGCTCAAATAAATCAATCCAACCATAAGATAATGCTTGAGCTTAAAAGTTCGGTGGAGGAAATCAAGGCTCGCTTAAACGCAAGGGAAGGGATACTTCCAGCCCAACCCATACCAAATCCAAAACCACAATGCGAAATAAGTGTGCCCAGTTCTTCTAACCAACATATGGAACATGCTAAGGCCATCACCACTCTTAGAAGTGGTAAAATCATTGAAAAATCTAATTCGGTGAAGGTTTCAACGCCTAATGATCCGGTATCTTCCAAAGAGGATGATGGACCTAGCATCACCATGAATGAAAAAGAGCCATTGAAAGAATATAGGCCTGTTGCTCCATTCCCCCAACGCTTGATTCCAGCCAAACCTCAAGATAAATATCAGGAATTTTTGGAGGTTTTCAAGCAAGTTAAAATCAACATCCCATTGTTGGATGCCATTAAACAAATACCGTCATATGCAAAATTTTTAAAAGACCTTTGCACGGTTAAAAGAAAAATACATGTGCAAAAGAAGGCATTTTTGACAGAGAATGTGAGTGCCATTATCAACCACGGGATGCCCAAGAAATACAAAGATCCCGGTTGTCCGACAATATCATGTGTGATTGGAGACTACTGGGTGAAACATGCTCTACTTGATCTAGGGGCAAGTGTAAACTTAATTCCCTTTTCGGTCTATGAACAATTGGGTTTAGGTGAATTAAAACCCACCAAAACCACATTACAACTTGCTGACCGATCGATTCGTATTCCGAGAGGGGTGATTGAGGACGTTCTTGTCCAAGTTGACAAAGTTTACTACCCGGTGGACTTTATTGTCTTGGACACGAGACCCATGGTTAATATTGGCCCCCAAATTCCTGTCATACTTGGCCGCCCATTCCTAGTTACATCAAACGCTATCATAAATTGTAGGAGTGGGGTCATCCAAATGTCTTTTGGCAATATGACAATTGAGTTGAATGCTTTCAATATTGACAACCAACAAGAGGATGAGGATGAGGAGGCCCACGAAATAAATATGATCAATTCTATTGTGGAAAATGAATCCCTCTCACCTTTTTACTCCGGTCACTTAGACGAAGAAGTGACTCACTCCCTTGATGAGAACGAGGATATGATAAGGGATATGGTCACACTTTTCGAGTCGGTATCGGCATATGACGTTAGCCAAGAGAAGGATGTGGAAACAATACCTAGTTGTGCTGAGAAATCAATTCATATTTCTATACCTTTGTGGATCATGCATACCGAACTCCACCAACCCTGGGATGCTCCTTACTTGCAATATCAATGCCCAGGAAAATCTGAATGGAGACATATTTTTTCTGATAAATATGATGATGTCTCCTCGTATACATGTGGTGAAAACATTAAGGAACCCGCTGAAATTCCTTTTTGGGATTTTGAGTGGCTCATCTCGATTACTCACACACATGTTTATTGTAAAGCAGGATATTGGATGATGTTGCTGCGAAACCTTTTGATCCATCTAATGATTCTGCTTGACTTTATGCTTTTGGATGAGTTGTTGGGATTAACCTCCTAGTCTGACGGAGGATAATTTGCTAGAATGCTTTCCCATTAGGATTTGCTTTGATAGTTGATTTAGTTGTGAAGTAATCCATCTCCAAAAGCTAATCTTGCCACGAAATATATGCGTCAGGTGATATCTCTCTTTCTCACTCTCCTTTGTTTTATGTCATTGCTCTCATGTCATGCATATTGCATATCTTATTACATTGAGGACAATGTAAAGTTTTGGTTGGGGGGTGAGAGATTCCTTAGATGATGAATCTGCTAGCTTTTGTGACATGTCGAGCACAGATGTAGAAATTTTTCGATTTTTCTAAAATTCAAAACTCTTTTGGAAAACTTTGATTCTATGCATTCGAGATAGCATGGGTATAAGAAGATGAGATATGAAGTGAGGGATATTGCAAGCTTTGAATTTCTCTTAATATAATGGTTCTATATGTGAATTCACCTATTTTTATGATTGATAGAAAATTTGAACACCTTTTGCACCTAGTTCACATTACACGATTTTCATGATTTGAAAGGATTATGTGATTTATGGATTAGCTAGACTTTGATTTGAGGTATTGAGAAACCAAGCCGAGGTACTTTGTCCATCCTTGTCCATGGGAAAATAACGAAAGATATGGATTTCTAAAAATCCTATCTAATGTAAAAGAAAAAGGAAAAGGAAGTATGAAATTGGGAATGATGGAAAAATGGTGGAAATTCCGATTAGGGCTACCTACTACCAACCGGGGGATGGTCTACCCGTAACCAAAGCCGGAAATGGGACGTAGTGTGAAAGTCGTCGGAAGGACGGTAAGACAAATTCCTGTCATAGGCTTGTTGTTGCTCTATACGCCTTGAGATCTATAGTTTAGTTGATCTATGAAGAAGATAATCCCGGAAACTCATGAGATGAACCTTCACTATGCACACTAGGTTGAATTTGTTCAAGTTCTTCTATTTGTCAATCAATCAGCGGGAATTTCATATAAACACTTATTATGTTCTGAGAGTTTAAGGTTTCAACCTTTATCACCGAATTTCTCTGATTTTTAAGCTTATGTGTCTTGGAATGTATAGAAGAATAGGTTCTAGAGGAGAGTTGGGTTTTGGAGAATGAAACTTGTTTCACGCATGTTTTGCTCGGGACTAGCAAAATGCTGGTTGGGGGGTGTGTTGAGCTCTTAATTGTGCATATTCTAACCCCAATTCATCACTCATTATGCACGGTTTACATGTTTAAAGGACTACTCTAATGCATGATTTGTGATTGTAGGAACAAGATGGAGATTTCACCAATTGAAGGCTAAATAGAGCTCTTTGTGAGCATTGAAGTTCATCGGATGAAGGTTGAAGAAGGACCAAAGAAAGACAAAGCAAGGAGAGAAGAGGAAAGAAGAAAGAAAGAAAGAAATAAAGAAGAAAACGGTCTAGACCGGTCGGCTGACCGGTCGGCCAAGGAAGCCCGACCGGTCAAGACCGGTCGGCCACCTCATTCCTGCCAAGAAGAACTCGCTGGACAGATGGACTGCCCAGTCCGACCGGTCAAGACCGGTCGGCCATAGCTGCTGGAATGATTTTCAATGAAGCCCGACCGGTCAAGACTAGTCGGCCAGGCCAATCCGACCCGTCCAGACCGGTCGGAAATGCGTAAATAGGCTGTTTCTATTTTGGGATTCCGAAATCTTCTGCGCAAGTGCGTAACTTTACGCGAAATCTGGAACTTTCTTGCGTAAAGGACACCTCCAAGATATAAAAGGACGTTTTCTCTTCATACCAAGGCATGCTAGGACGTGGGGATTGCTTAGGAGACGGATTCTACTTCGAATTTCTAGTTTTCTTCCTGTTTTAGTTATTTTTTATGTTTTTAGAGGCTTCTAGTTCAAGGATGTTAGAGATGAACTAAAACCTCTTAGCTAGGGCTAAGAGGTGAAGCTTTTGATTCGTTTTTGATGGATTGATGCAACCTAGGTTTCCTTTCATGTTTTAATTGATGAATTTTAGTTCAATATGAGTTTGAATCAAGTACTATTTTGGTTTTTACTTTGATCTCTTGATGACTCCGGGCTCATGTGATTCTTAGTGATCCTAACTTAGTATCTTAGCTTTTGAGCATTAGTTATGCTTGTGTAGTTCATTGATCTACCATCGACTCCGGGCATGGTAGACGCTTTGATTGCCTTGTATGCAATGGCCTGATTTTCATGTGGGAACTCATTCAACTGAAGTTCTTATCTTTTGTTGTATAATCTGAAATAGTTGTTTATTGATTGATTTTGATTTAATTAGAGTTCTAATCATGAGTTGCAATCAGGTCTAGTGACAGGATTTGGTGAAAGCTATGGTTATGAATCTCAACTAGATTGGAAAGAGGCTTGGCCTACACAATTGAGTGTGCCCAAGGCCTGAGCATGGTTGTGGGAATTAAATCAATGAATAAGAACTTATTTTGGATAATTGTTGATTTAACCGCTCTATATTCCGATCGGATAGAGATATGAATTCGATTCCGATTGAGTTATGAGAGACCTAGTTGTGTTGATGCATTGAAACTTATCAAAAGTGGATCCTTGGCGCTCTAGTGCCTTTTTAGATTGAAATTACCTTAACCATTCACTGTTTAAACGTAAATCGCTATTTTTCAGTTTTAGTTCTTAATAGGATCTTAATTACTAGTTGTTTTAGACAAATTCTGAGGATACCCATACATAAATCTCTATGGGAACGATACTCGGTCTTTCCGAATTATTACTACTTCGCAACCCTACACTTGGGGAGTGAACAGGTGCCTAACACCTTCCCACCCTGTAACCGTGATCCATTACCTCGAATCTCTGACCGCAGATCAAAAGAGTCATTTTAGAGGAAAGAATCTTCGGATTTCATTCTCTAACGTTTCTACAAGGTCTAGCCGACTGTAGATTTGAAGTAATTGGCTAGTGGCGACTCCAGTCTTATACGAACCTATTTAAACATATCAATCGAAACCTGATTACACACTGAAAAAGCCCTCGAGAAAGAGGCGAGCCCGTGGCAGTGGCGATTCGCGCCCTCGAAAGGGGAAATGCGGAACGACGAGCGTCCACAGCCAAGCTCTAAACGTGTTGGATGACACCTCAATCCAACTCTTCATGGTGAACTTATATGGGTTTCGGTTTGGACATCATGGAGAAGGTTATGTGGTATGTCATTATGACAACTTGGATAGTCAGCCCTAACTAAAATACCAATTACAGTTTATTTAGATTTAGAATTGCTACTGTCATTTCTTTAGTGTAGGGTCCACTTAGATGATTGATCCATGCATCTCTAGGCCACAAGAATGAACAATTTGAATATACAATGTAAGCATCAGGGTAGGCCACCATCTAGGACGACATGGGTGTACGACACATCCATCAAGGTGGGTCCCTGCAACTTTCAACGTAGACATTAAATCCCCACTGTTTGCATCGTATGACCCACCAGCCTCGATTTGAGGTCATACCATAAGATGATCTGGGCAGAAGGATGGACGCCGTGGATGAAATACATAAATCATGGTGGTACCCATGGTGGGCCATGATTCCTTGGACCACAAAATAGGAACAATAGGGACTGGACTTCCTCTTTGGGCGTCCTTCTTTGGACATCATGGAGAGGACGTCCTCCCTGATCTATTATTTTCATTATTTTTTAGTTTCAAAGTGTTGGTCAGCAAATAAACAAAATAGTGGACAGTCAAAAGTTTTCAACGATAGGATTTAACTTCTACAATGTGGTCCACTTGAACTTTTGGTTGGCTTCGGTTTTGGCCCCACACCATAAAATGACCCACTAAAATGGATGGACGGTTTGGATGAAACATATACATCATGGTGGGCCACCACAGTAGACCTCACCTTATTTTTCTTTCTTTGTTTTTACAAATAGAGTCAATAGTTGATGACGCTGAGCATGGAGAAATTTTCGACTATAAACCTCTCTTTTGACCATTATTCCCAACTAAACCTCCAACAATTTTGTTCCCCAAAGTAAACTTTCATTATTTTTCTAACCAAACTGCCCTTGTTCCTTTCGAAATTCACCACGATCTCATTGAAATTCAACGAGACACATAATTTTCATATTATCTTCATCTTCGTTCATATATCTTCAGTTTTCAACGGTTATTATGACTCCTCCGTCCAAGAGGCTACGAAAAAGTATGTTTTTTTTTTCTCATTTGATTTTTAGTTAAGTTTTCCTGTTGGGATGTTTTAGGAATGTTTTCTTTTGAATATTTGGGGGTGATTTTCGTTTTAAGATTGTTCGTTAACCTTGGGATACAAAGTGTTTGTAGAAATGCCAATGTAACCTTGAAATGTTGAAATGAAAATATTATGGCTTGATTAACCATACAATGTATTTGTAGAAATGCTAATGTTACCTTGAAATGTTGAAATGGGAATATTATGGCTTGATTAACCATACAAGGTATTTATAGAAATGCCAATGTTACCTTGAAATGTTGAGGATGCAGGTGTTCTTTGAATGACAATGCAACGCGATCACGCGATCACATCATTGAGATTAAACGAGCACAGATAAAAGTGAACGAGATCTCGTAGAGAGCTCGTTAAAATTGAACGCGATCGTGTTCAAATTAAACGAGCACAGATAAAAGTGAACGCGATCGCGTTGAATCATTGTAACCCCATATTCATTGACTTGGTTAACTCTTTGGAAGAGTTTAACAAGTATCCATGGGGCAATGTGGCATTCGAGTCAATGTCTCAAGGGGTACAAAACGCTAGTTAGGCAGTAAGGTCAGGAGGAAAAACATACAATGTCCACAACTGCATATTTCCATTACAAGTAAGCATTCTTTATTTATTTCACATAACTAGTATACTTTTCAAACTAGAGTTTTTGAATCTGATGAAATTTGATGTCATTGTCACAGATATGGGCCGTTGAAAGGGTCCCAGCCCTAGCTTCTATTGCGATATCATTTGTTTCCAACCAACTTCCACGCTTCACGAAATATCGAGGGTGAAAGGGAGGTATTCGACAATAGATGATATTTTGAAACGTGAAGATGTAAGTAGCATTCCATTACAAATTCATTGCTAAACCAGATATTATTGTAGATGTGTTAGATACTAATTTTTTAATAACTTATATTTACAGACCACCGTGCTGCTTACCCTGGAACCAACAAATGAAAAACTCGAGACGGAGGCAGTTCGGGTAGTTTGAGAAAAGTTTCAAGTACGATAATCATTGGCCTTAATGTAACTTACAGTTACTTTATGACATGTATTTGATGATATTTGATAATGTTAATTTTATAGGGCATTGAAGTCGGTTACATTGAAATGATGACTAGAGAAGTCCGAAGGAAGAGGACACTAGATATCATCCAAGGTAAAGATGAAGAAGAAGAAGATGAAGAAGAGGATGAAGAAGAAAAGAAAAATGGGGATTGCGAAGATGACAAAGAAGAAGAGGAAGAGGGGGATGACGAAGAAAAAGAGGAAGTGAGAGAGGGAGAAGAAGAAGGAGGGGAGAGTGAGGGAGAAGGAGAAGGAAAGGGAGTGAGAGGGGGAGAGGTCAATGAAGGTTTGAAAATGTTGATTGAAAATCTAAAGAGAGAGAGAAAAAAGATAAAAAAAAGAAAGAGAGGAATTGGAAAAAGAGAGAAACCAGATGAAGAAGGAGAGAAAAGAGATGAAGAATGAGAGAAAGAATGAGAGAGAAGAGATGAAAAAGGAGAGAGAGGAGATGAAGAAGGAGAGGGAGACTGAGAGAGAAGAAATGAAAAAGGAGAGAGAAGAAATGAAAAAGGAAAGAGAAGAGATTAAAATTGAGAGAGAAGAGATTAAAAAGGAGAGCGAAGCGATGATGAAGGAGAGATCAAAGTTGAAGAAAATTGTAGATATGAAAATAAAGAAGTTTGAAGATGGATTGTACAAGGTTTAATAATTTTTCTTGTGGAATGTTAACTACTTTATTATTACTTTCATATTTTTCTTACTTGTTTCTATTATATATGAAGAAGAAAGATTAATTATTTCTACTTCCGATGTGGAATTGGATAATAAAGAAATGGGTTCACATTCGGTGGTGAAAGAGGGAAGTAAAGAAGAATGTGAAAGTACTCCTGTAAATGAAGGAAGGCCAAAAAGGCCATTAAAGCAATTAAACATTAAACAATCCCCATACGTATCATTATTAGCCATTCCTACATCAACTGGCCTCATCAGTGAAGCTGAGGAATTGAAAGTGTTAGATACTTCTCCGATATCATTTAATGTGCTGATGGATCCGTTTAGAGAGTTATCGGAGGAGGAATTACAAGTGTGTAAGGATTGGTATAAAGAAAATAATAATATGAAATTAGGAGAATCATTTAACAGTATTTGGAAGACAGATGCCTGGGTCGATAGCCTTATAAGTATTGTCAAATTATTTTCGTTACGTTACTTATATTTACGACCTATATAAACTTTGAGTTGAATCTTATTATTATTATTTTTTTGCTTAGGTTATTGACACATACATTAAATTTTTGAAAAAAAGGCAGGAGGATTGTAAGGTAGCATATCCACAAGATTGCAAGTTCTGCCCCACCTTTTTTCAGGTAATTGTTTACTTTAGATTATGGTTATTTTATTTTTCACATAGAAGAAATATAGTAATATGTAAATTCTGTTGTAACAACAATGTCTCAATAAGTGTCTCCCTCTCTTGAAAAGCTATCGGGATTCAAATGATAACGAAGTGCGGCGCTTGATTTGTGAACAAAATCAGAAAGAATCTACATTTTCTATTGTAAAGGGAGAAGACGGATCAAAGGAATTTTGACTCTATGAACAGGTATGGTTATCGTCTTAAATTTATCCACAGTGGTCCAATAGACAATGGTTGCGTCTTATATGTTATTTTTTTATGTTTACCATGGACAGGTGTATGTACCAATGAACTGTGACGGTCGACATTGGTTTCTTGTTGTCATCTACCAGGAAGCAAGAGAGATTATTCTTCTTGATAGTTTAGACACCAAAGAAAAAAGTAAATACCAGAAAGAGCTGAACATCATAACTGAAGCACTCCATATTCTATTTCATGCCACTAGAGATACATCTGCGCTTGAAAGAAATGAATTGAATGTTCGCATTAATGCATCTGTACCAAAGCAAACGAATGGTTATGATTGTGGCATATTCGTTATGAAGTATATGGACATATCGAGCAGCGGTTAACTTTTGAAAGATAAGGAGTTGCAACCATACTCTCGTACATTTAGGAACTCATTGACGTACTATTATTTTAGTGTCGACGATTATTCGTAGGCATGTGCGGAAGTGGAAAATTTTGTGAATTTAAAAGATGTTCAATTGATATTATGAAAGTTCTAATATGAATGGTGGATGTATGTTGTGAATGTTGATTTGTGAATTTTGTAATATGAATGTTGGAAGTATGTCGTGAGAATCGATTTGTGAATGTGAATGTTAGATATGGGTGTAATAAGCAGGCACAGAGATCTCGTTGAAATTCAACGAGCACATTGGAATTCACAGTGATCTCGTTGAAATTCAACGAACATATAGAATAAATTCACTGCGATCTCATTGAAATTCAACAAGGACAGTGGATTTCAACGCGATCTCGTTGAAATTCAACGAGCAAAGTGGAATTCACAACGATCTCGTTGAAATTCAATGAGCACAGTAGATTTTAACGCGATCTCATTAAAATTCAATGAGCACAGTGGAATTCACCGCTAATGTATTGAAATTCAACGAGCACAGTGGAATTCACCGCGATCTCGTTGAAATTCAACAAGCATAGTGGAATTCATCGTGATCTAGTTGAAATTCAACGACCACAGTGGAATTTCAACGAGATCCTTTGAAATTCAAAGAGCACTAGATTTCAACGCGAAGTCGTCGAAATTCAAGGAGCATAGTAGAATTTCAACGAGCATAGTGGAATTTCAATGAGCACAGAGAGAATTCAACAAGGACAGTGGAAATTCAACGCGATCGTGTTCAATTTCACCGAGCATAGTATACATTCAACGCGATCATGGTGAAATTCAACAAGGACATAGAGAAATATTTGTAAAATTCACCATCATTGAAAATACAACAATTAATCATCATTAATATATATTTAGATAGCTAAGTCATTAACGTTTACAACCATCAACCATCAACCATCATTACTCATAAATGAAGATAAAGATATATTATTCCTCGGGTATTGAAAACTTGCATCTACGTCGGTTATGACCTGTTTGTTTACACCTACCACACTTGACTGTTTTTCGTTCCTCTCCACGTGAAAGAATTCTCATCTTTTTCGGTCTTTCAGCTGACCTCCTTACTTGCGGGGGTTTAATTTTCGTACAAAAATCCTTGAATTGGTTCGATAATTTTCATTCACTCTTATCAAGAACTGGGTAAAGTGGTTGGTTGTAGTAGATTCGGAAATTTTCAACCGTATAAAATGGAGAACAATAGGTATGATAACGAACACTATACTTTATAGATGCTGAAAGAACATGCATACAAGGCAGCGCTTTAACGTCAAACTCGCGACATGTACACGAAAGTTCGCTAAGCTTAATTGTGTCTTTGTAATCTCCTATAGTATAATATTCATTTCGAGAGATTGCATGACAGCGGACATCTCGCGCCATCGGTAGAAGTTTCATTTTTCTTTCGCTGCCCATTTCATCAATGGTCCACTAAATGTTGTTGCACGTTCACTTCTCTTGTAGAACATTTCTTGGATCTTTAATTTGACCGTCTCTATTAGTCTAGTCACATGGTACTCTCTTGCTTCCTTAAACAAAGCATTAACACACTCCGATATGTTCGTAGTCATGAAGTTGAATATTTTTCCTGAAAAATGTGAAGATGCCCATCTTTCGTATCCTATTTCTGTCAACCATGCAAATACTAGTGGGTTTACCATTTTAATATTGTGCATTATCTTTTCAAATTCAACCTTTCTGCATGTCTTTACAGTTTGCTAATATAATGTTTCCAACGACTTGTCTTTAAATGTGTCAACGAAGTTTTTATAGATATGATAGGCACAATAGCCATGTGTTGCGTATTGGAAGACTTTGGGGACTTCTTTTATTAAACCTTTATGTCAGTCTGATAAAATCACAAGTCCTGAAAGATACCCTAACATAAAATTGAGATTGTTAAGGAACCATTTCCAATTGTTGTTGATCTCTGATTCCCCGATACCAAATGCTATTGGTACAATTTGATTATTACCATCGGTTGTAGCAACAAATAGAACACCCTTGTATTTATCTTTTAGGTGAGTCGCATCGATGGCCAACACCCTTCGCAGATAAGTTTGAAAAATTCTTACGCACTATCCAAAAGCAACAAAACATCTCTCAAACCTTCTTGTCTGTGAGTTAACAAGCACGACAGTCACCGTTCCTGGGTTAGCCCTCCTCAGCTCATGCAAATAGGCCAGGAGTTCATTATAAGAGTCTTCGTAAGATCCCATTACGCGCTTGATTGCGATCTCCTTGGCCCGCCATGCCTTTTTGTAGCTAATAAGAATATGATATTTCTCATGCATAGTCAATACAATGTCTTTCGGGCTTAATCCCATGCGTTGTTCAATACGACTAATAACCAAATCACTGGCTAACTTATTACTTGCTTGCCGATGATCACTCTGCATCCATGACTGTAATACCCCGAAAATTTGGATGCACGAGTAAGTACATGAGTGCATGTTCACACGTGAAAAATTTAAATTCTAGGCTGTGTTGTTCACACGCATACACACACGTAGAGGTGGGCACAAACCAAGCCAGCTCGAAAGCTCGGCTCGAATTGGTTCGAAAAAGCTCAGCTTGGATTGGTTCGAAAAGGAAGTTCAAACCAAACCAAGCCTCCAAGTCAAGCTTGTTTGAAAAAACAAACCAAACTCAAACTAGGGCAGTTCCGGCTCGGTTCGACTCGAAGCTTGATTTGATTCAGCTCGGTTTGATTCGGCTTGTAGATTATAAGCACATTGTTTCTGATTCCATTTTGGGATCATGTCCTAAAATGATATGTAAAACATATGGATAACATGGATAATACGTATACATGATGACATGGATAATACATAATACATATACATGATGACATGGATAATACATAATACATTTACATGAATGCACACTGTTTCCTTGCACTTGTAAAATTATGCTTGTGTACTTTTGTTTGGAAAATACTCTTACATGTCTATTTTGAAGTTGCACTCTTTTGGAGGATGTTAAACGTCATATAGTAAGATATGTTTGTACTTTTTTTTCTAACTTTTTAAATTATTTTCTATTTAAATGAATAAGGAAAAAAAGAGCCTCTGTTCGTTTGAACTCGGCCCGGCCCGGTTCGAAATTTTCAACCAAGCCGATCTCGGCTCGAACCAGATTTTTCTGGAGCAAACAAAACTCGGGCCGCATGGTCGGCCCGAAACCCAAACCAAACCGATCCACAAACTGCGGTGGTGTGAAAACAAACCAAACCAAACTAGGGCTAACTCGGCTCGGCCCGGATCGTTGCCCACCTCTACACACACATATATACTTTTATACGATTTCTAACACTTTTTAAAGCATTTGAAAACTCAGTATACTTAGCTAAATCAATAAACTGACCCTTAGAATGACCTATCGTGGCTAGACCGGAAGATTTAACCATCCACTCCGATTTCGAATTACGCGATCAATGTAAACCGCCGTACATCATCCTGTATACACGTCTGTCCATAAATATGACCCGTACATTGTGTCCGTCACAAGGCATATGCTTAGACCAGTGATTACTTGGCCCTATGAACCTGCTCGGGTGCGTTTGTAACACCCTAGGATTTTAGAATAATTTAAATTATAATTTAGTTAATTATTTAATAATTTAAATAAATTGAAATATTGATAAATTAATAATAAATCATCTGTAGGGAATTACTATATGGTCTCTTTGTTAAAGTTGCTTAGAATAAACCCTAAAACAACATGGAAGTGATAGATTTTACAAAACTCGTAAATTTATGATAATTACGCAAATGCCATTAGTTAAACTTAAGTTATACCACCTTTTCAAGTTTTATGATTTCTGAAAATCGTTTTCACACGAAACTCTATATACTAGTTTTAGGACACGATCTAACCATACGCGTTAAATTTCAACCCTCCGATCATTCTACAAATGTCCAAATCAGAAAATGGGCCATAAGTGGGCCGCCTTAACTTAGATCTGCCTAATTTTTCTCATGGGCGACTAAATTCTTGTTATCCACCATTTGAACGGAGGTAATGACCTCTAACTATTGCAAGTGGGCCCCACATGAAAGTGGAGCACGAAATTTGTGTTTACGTGCGCCGCACGTAAAGTTACTTTTTTTAAAGCATCTTCTTCTCACGACATTTTCAGCGGACGCTGTTACAGCGTCCGCCCGCTGTTGATGGAGGGACTCCATTGGATCAGAAGGGTGGGCCCCATAGTTCGATCCACACCGTCCATTCAACTCCTCCCAAACGTGTGACCCTTTGTGTGAAGAATTTCTATCCAACGTGGCTTATTCAACGTACGTCGAACCACCGTTTTCAACCAATACGAACTTAGATTCCCAAGATCCGGGTCTTTGCAATGCATGGACGTTCAAGATCAATTGTAATAGGGTCGTGTGGACCCCACCTATCTTTTCAACGATCATAGGTGGCTTAGCCTGCGAGAAACAGAAATCGAATCCAACTTGGATTCGGAAACCTCCAACCGTTGAGCGACGACCGTGGGCCCCACACCATCCACTGTCTGGGCCCCATGTAACTGATCCAAGACACCCATCAGATTAGCACCCCAGTCGTAGTCGGTTCATTTAAATCTTGTAGCCTCTCGACGTTTGCATGGCCCACTCCAACCCATCCTTCCAAGACCGACAGATTGTGATTCGCGTAAGATCCGCTGATCCACTCCACATGATCAGTCCAAACTTCACCCAAAGAATCGTGTGGACCCCACCTACATTCACAACGGCTCCAATGCGCAAGAACTTTCCAGCACAAGCAGTTTCCTTCTCCAACTTGGATTCAATCAAGGATTCCTTCCGTACTGTGCAACCAACTTCCAGCCGATTATAAACCCACCGTAGGCTTCTCTATTCTCTCCAGAAAAACGTAGAGATAGAGAGAGAAAGAGAGGGGGATCGGGTAGTGAGAGAGCTCGTTTTGAGAGAGAGAGAGCTGTTAGAGAGAGAAGAGGGAGAGAGATAAAGAGAGAGAGTGTGTGTTGCTGCTGTTGATGCTGGGGCAGTGTCCCAGGCCAAGAGAAAAGAAGAAAGAAGAAGAAAAAGAGAAGAAGAAAGAAGAAAGAAAAGAAAAGAAGAAGAAGAAGAAGAAAAGAAGAAAGAGAAAGGAAGAAGAAGAAAGGAAGAAAGAGTAGAAGAAGAAGAAGAAGAAGAAAAGAAGAAAGAAAGAAGAAAGAAGAAAGAAAAAAAAAGAGAAAGAAGGAGAAAGAAAAAGAAGAAGGAAGGAGGGGAGAGAGAGAGAGAGAGAGAGAGAGAGAGAGAGAGCCGATCCGGCCCGTTGAGTCAACTCCGACTTGAACCAGGACTATTTTTCAAAGCGTGGAACACGTCGTCATATGAGTGGGTGATTCATCCCACGTAGCTTTCTTTGTTAATTTTCTTTAGTGTCCTCCCTTATGTTCAATTTATAAAGTTTCTTTCTCTAGTTAGGATTTTAGGTATGCTTTTATGCTTTCTTCTTCATCATGGAATCCTAGGTAAGGGATCCATCAACCTCCTATCTATATCCTTAAATTTCACCTGCCAATTATCATTTTCTTATTAAATTAATTTTCTCAAGTTTTCCTTTTTAATGCACATGTCAGAATTCCACAACAATTCGACTTAGGATTTTGTACATGTGATGTCCTCAACATACACCTCTAAATATAGTAGTTTTCCTCAGATTCCACGTGATATTAGTCTTAAACTTCCTAATCGAAAACAACTTAGGTTTAAATAATGTGCAATACATAACTCTTAGAACAATCTTAGTTATTCGTCGACACTAAACCTTACAAATTCCTCGATTGAAAATAACTAAATCAAGATAAAGAATTACTTAAATAAAGTAACCACATGCATTGTGTGATTGGACTTGAATTTGATATACATGGTATGCTTGAAGAAGTGCTTCCATAACTCATGACATACGCATTCATTATACACTGCGACAGAACATGAGCATGGTTGATTTGCCTCCTGGCGTGCATGGTTGATTTGCCGCCTCGCTGTACCGGTTAGGTGAGCATGGTTGATTTGCGACAGGTTCCTAATGTTCAGTGGCAGCGAGTTCTGGTTGTTTCACTTATTGAGCATGGTTGATTTGCTCAGTTGGATCAGTGGTGCATGGTTGATTTGCCCACTGGCGTGCATGGTTGATTTGCCGCCTCGCTGTACCGGTTAGGTGAGCATGGTTGATTTGCGACAGGTTCTTAATGTTCAGTGGCAGCGAGTTCGTAGACGTTTGTTGCTCTCACACGTATCATAACATACATGACATCATATTCCATTCATAATAAAACATAAGTGTATTAATCACAACCTTACCCTCGTATATTTCTTACAATTTTAACTGTTGATGATTCGCATCTTATCTATTATTAACTGGAATATTACATGTGATGGAAATGACCTCACTGGGCTTTTAGCTCACCAAAATCACCACAGTTCTTGCAGGTTTTCAGGGAGAAAAAGGCGTAGACTGAGCAGAGTATTCAGATGGTCACGTGTTACCAAAACGCCAACCGTAGTTGATCTATTTTATCTTGTAAAATTCAATGTAATAAGATATTAGTGAAAAGAAACTTTATATTTGGGATTTATTTTAGTTATGCGATGTGTGGAATGGAATTTCAAGGAATCTATGCTCGAATTTTAAATTCACACCCTGAAATTCGGGCTTTGGGTTGTTGTACTCGAGTTTCGATTTTCAGGGCGTGACAATGACATTCCACATGTGTGTTTGGACATGTAAGTCCTTATCTTGAATATTCCGGCATCATTTACCCTAGATGCATGGACTCTCCATTCACAATTATCTTCGAAACACACCATAGTAAATCTCTTCGTTGATGAGTACAAGACCCAATATCGGAAGTGATTTTTCATGGCAAATTGGCTCAACACATACTGGCACCATCTTTTGTCCTTAAAAGTTTGTCCAACAGCTATATCATTCGACTCATTTAGCGATCCATTATATTTTGACAAATCCGCATTGACTAATGCTTCATCTTCGAAAGGCACATTAAATTCAACATCTATGAAGTTTGATGTTTGAAGCGGCTCGGGTGATGAAGGCAAATGTCCTATTGTACGTAACGATGATGATGAATACACATGTCCTCTTGTAGGTGAAGATGAGGATGTAGACACATGTACTCTTCTAAGTAATGATATGGACGAAGTCACATGTACTCTTGTATGAGAAGGTGAGGATGACTCTACATATGCTTTTGTAAGCGAAGGTGATGATGAAGGCACATTTCCGCTTGTAGGCAAAAATGACGATGAAGTCACATGTACTTTTATAGGCGAAGGTGATACCTTATATTCACTTTTCAGGCTAAGGTCAGTTGCCTAATTAACGCCATGTTCTTCACACAGATTTGTCATTGCAAGGGCATCATATTGAATGTCGACATCATGTTCAACGCCACTACAACCAACAGGGTCTTCGTGAATGGTCTCATTAATGCGCCGCACTGTCTCTATTCTTAAAGGCATGTATATATTCGGATGCTTCGATTGTGCTGCCAAGAACACTCGCACATCTTCATCGTCTTCAATTTCACATGGAGGGATTGATTGGTTTGAGCATGTGTATATTACTTTCATATTAATATCATGATCATTCGGTGTAGTCTTAATGATCCTGTAGATTTTAAATAGAAGATCATCATATGTAGTGTTGACACTCAAAGCAATACTTTTCGATTTTCCACCCTTATACGTGCATGAATTGTTTTCACATATTAAGTCCCCACCATAAGAGCATACGATGATTCTAGCAGCCATTATCTACAAAGAAACACAATGAAATTAGTTCTCTTTCAAATTTCAAATAGTACTCTTTTAAAATTCAAAGAGTACAATAGTTTTGTTACAATTTCAACGATTACTCTTTCATATTTCAAAACTCAAAGAGCACGTTGTAAAATTTAAAGAACACACCTTTAAAATAAAATTTAAAGAGTGTAAAATTCAAAGAGCACAGCAATTCAAAGTGTCTTGTGTAAAATTCAAAGAGCACACCAATTTAAAGTGCACAGTGTAAAATTCAAAGAGCACAGCAATTAAAAGAGTAGAGCAATTCAAAGTGTCTCGTGTAAAATTCAAAGGGCAAACTAATTCAAAGTGCACAGTATAAAATTCAAAGAGCACAACAATTCGAAGTGCAAATTGTATAATTCAAAGAGCACAATGTAAAATTCAAAAAGCACATCAATTCAAATAGTACAATGTAAAATTCGAAGAGCACACTGTAAAATTTAAAGAGCACAATGTAAAATTCAAAGAGCACATCAATTTAAATAACACAGTATAAGATTCAAAGATCACACTGTAAAATTTAAAGAGCATAATGTAAAATTCAAAGAGCACAGCAATTTAAAGAGCACAACAATCACGAATCTTTGAATGTCCTAACATTTACACTGTGCTCTTTCAAATATCAATATGCTCGTTGAAATTCAACGAGATCTTGATTATTGCAAAAACACATTACAAAAAAACAAAGATCCTACTTGATCATTAAAAAAAAAATGCATTCATTGAGAAAGAAATTTTCACATTCTTCGTTCTTACCTAGTCCACACCACAGCCTCGTTTCCAATGAAACATGAGTTGAAGAAATAACTCCTTAGTACTCTGGAGTGAAAATCGATCTTAAAACTAAAGAGAGGATGCTTTTTTTGCTACAGATGAGAGGAAAAAAATGAGTTTTGGATATCAAAGAGGAAAAAAGAAAGAGAAATTACGTTCTTTGAGTGGTAGGAATAAATCCTAACAACAGGGGTATTTCGGTCTGAAAATGTCCCATCAGTACAAGTGAAGTTTACTTTGGGAAACAAAACTATTGGAGGTTTAGCTGGGAATAATGGTCAAAAGAGAGGTTTACAGTAAAGGATTTCTCCTGAGCATGCAACGTCAGATGCTTCTTTTACACACACACACACACACACACACACACACACACACACACACACACACACCTTTTTGTTTATATTTTTTGTTATTTTTTTTATATAAAATATATGTTATTTTCTTGGTGTTGTGTGTGTGGGGTTGGACTAACCCAGTGGACCCTAACCCAACAAATGGTTTAGATTGCATGGAAAAGTTAACAGTGGGCCCATGGTCGGTGATCAAGCTGATATTTAATGTATTCCCTTTATCCAGGTCCTTGAGATTTATGCACTGGTTGAATGGCTAAAAAACATCATGGTGGGGCCAAGATCGGTGGGTCCCACACATATCTTGAATTTAGGATGATTTTTTCCCTACCATCCAAACTATTGGATAGTTCGGGTGTCATATGAACATCAAAGTGGGGCCTTCATCAATGGATCCCATACCTATATCAGCAAGAAAAGTAAATCAACACAAGACAAAAGAAAATAATAAAAAAAATGAGAGGGAGTGCACTCACGTAGCTAGAGGGTTGGGTCTCCCTTGAATGATTATGTTGCTTAATTGTGGGGTCCAATAGTTGGACGGTGAGATCCAGCTGCTAACACGTGGGGTAGTTTCTTCCAAGACCTCCTCTAATTTCAGTAACTCCTTGGAGTGATAAACCCTCCTACAAAGATAGAAATTCCCTTAACGACAAGGGCTTTGTAAAACCAAGAACATTTTAGTGCTAGTAATGGGAGTTGTTTTGTTTGTATTTAAGGAACTGATTGGAGTTAATTAAAAAAGGTTTAGGGGTTGAAGATGGGCTGAAAAAATATGGCGTGATGTGGACCAGTTTTCCTTAATTAAGGAATGTATTATTGACTTTACAATACTTTCTTTATTAATGATTGTTTAGCTTCATATATCATGTTTTGGGAGTTGTTTAAATGGTCTTAGTAATATTCTTAATGGAATTATGAATTTCTAGAATAAGGTGATATGGCATAGCCACCTTAATTCATTGAAACTTTTTTACTTTAATTTAAAGATCTCCTTTATTAAATGTAAATTAAATTAATTTTATTTCCCTTAAGTGAGCTTTATGTAAGCCTATGGGTGGTGTTAGCTTAATTAAGACATGCTACATATCATGGCTCTTCTTAAATCAAAGAAAAATTTTAACTTTAAATTAATAAATCTGATTATTTTATTTGCCTTGTTAATAAAGTGACTTTTATGAGACATGTGGAAGGTTTATTTTAAAACTAAGGATATATTTATTTTAAGCTAATCCTAATGGAATAGTTCCAAGATAAATAAATCCTTACCCCATGACGATCTCATTCATGCACTCTTCCATGGATATTTGCACATGGATAGGTGTCAAGTTCTTTGCGTTATATCTCAAGTTCATGGTCATGTACCTGTGTGCGGAAGATATTTTCGGATTCACCTCATCAGGGTGGTCATCATAAAATGAGTTTCGAGTATTTGCAATCGCGTTACTCGTGACATGCTCTTTAGGAACTATTGTGAGTCCCATTGGGTATCCAGGTTATATATGTGGGCATTGTAGGGTTTTAATTCAGAGGATGATCCCAACCTATACAATGGTTGGAAAGAAAATAGAGAAAAAGATTAGTTGAACATACATATAGGTTGGGTCGAGTTTACATAGGGGTTTTTGTGTGTGTATGATGCACATGTGAGAGAGTAGGTACATGTGTGGGGTAGTGTACTTATGCAAGATTGTGCGAGAAAGTACGCTTGTGAGGAAAGTATACATGAATAATAAATCTTCAACTTCAAGCACGTACATCAAAAGTCAAGGCATTACAAGAGTAGTGTAATCTATCCATCTATGCTGCTACACTAAATCGACCTAGAGTAGTGGTAGTGTAATTCCCTTTCATTTATGCCGAGGGCTGGATTAAAAGGAAGGCTGTTAATGTCAGATTTTGCAACGAGATCCTCCGGTTGTTCTCCTTCACTCCAACAGGGATTTCCTCCAAGAGACCTGAAAGAAGACAGATTGCAACTAAGGGTGGCTGGGATCCAGCCGTCAGCCCTCCGATGCTTAAGTCAGGCCAAAGCAAGAAGAATAGCCAAGCAAAACGGGACAGAGATTAAATGTTGTGTGCGTACCTTCTCTTAATGGAGTCACCCCTTTATATAGATCTGAAGCAACCCAATTTGTTACGTAAGATATCGAAATCCCGCTGATGTCGCATACGATACTGAGATCTTGCTGATTTCGTGGGATAAGATCCTATCTTTAGAGACGAGATCCAACCCAATGACTTACTTCAGCAATCACGCCCCTTGATGGCAATCCCTTGAGATCCGGAACCATTTAGAGAAGATAAGCCCAAAAACTGACCTATACGGGCTGCCGGTAGGCGTAGTAATAGCGCTGATGACTCATGATGAACTGGAAGCCGTAGTTGGAGTCATAGCTTTCGAAAAGGAAGGAGACGCTGACAAGACGGAAACCACCGAACTGGGTGTAGCCCTGCTTGGCCTCGCAGAGTCATACTGCTCGACGGGAATCAGGTGCTGGCACTGAAGGATAAGAGATGTAACCGTAAAAAAGCTGTTAGCATGTTGGAACAAGCTCGCGAGTCCAAGTGCTCACTCATTTTGACGTAACTCCTTTCAACGACTTGTGAGAAGGTCTGCTCGCTATTCAGGGAAGGAATCTTTGCTTCGTTTTATCTGATCATAGACTAAGGAAGCTCGAAGCCTTGTGAATAAGTGCTCTGTATTTATCCATCCTACGACTCTCGAGCTTATGATATCAAGAGTCGAATGGGCAACCTACACTTACCCGATCAGCGACTCTCGATCAGATGATCTCGAGAGTCTGATGGGTACTTCCGTACTCTCCTGATCTGCGACTCTCGATCATATAATCTCGCGGGTAGAATGGGCGCTCGTGTACAATCTTTAATGGCTGAGCTGTTCTCCATTATTTTGTCTATAACAGATGCCCCCCAAGTCCTTGCCGCCAAGAATTTGTAAGGGAAGGACTTAGCTCACTATCACACGTAACCGTCCGCTGCTTTCATCGAGAACGACACCTCACATGATGGGTTGGAATTAATGAGTGCCAGCTTTCCGCAGCCTTTCCGCTGATGGAAAATCAAGGGGCGCTCGCCACGTGTTTGAGGAGTTAATGGGCGTGCCTGCTCGAGCGCTGCGTCAAAGGAGGGACTGCCACGTGCCATCAGATACGGCGGAATGATTACCTATAAATATACGGAGTCTTCCATTTCTTTGATTTTCTACAGAAGTTTTTTCGAAAGGAACTTGCAGTCTTTTCTTTCCATTCTTCTTCCTCCGGTGTTCATTTTCTTTTCTGTTTTTGGTATACTTCCTTTTTTCTCCTCCTCCTTTTATTTTTATCTTCTCATGGCTGGGAACTCTGACGAGACCACTGTCCCTCTTGGTGATGCCACTCCGGAATACTCTGCCTCCAGCAGTGCGAGGGTTCCGGCAGGGAGATACACAGCAGCCGGATATCCTTCCGTTTTATCGGAGGACCGGCTGGCTGAGTTACGGGAGAGATACCTGATCCCCGACTCAGTCACTCTCCGCTTGCCCGGAGGTGGAGAAACACCAGACTCCCCCCCCCCCTCAGGATGCGTAGCATTTTATGAGTACCAGCTTATCCTGGGGGTACGCCTTCCCCTCCATCCCTTCATTCGCGATGCACTCCGGTGTTACAAGATTGCCCCCGGGCAACTCATCGTGAATGGTTGGAGGGTAGTTTTGGGCTCCTTTGCCCTTTGGGCTTAGGCTGGCAACGGGGAACTCACGGCGGAGGAGTTCCTCCGTATGTTTCGTTTAAAGAAAGCTCCCTCCAGCGAAGGCTGGTATTATTTGTATTATTGGCACCAGGATAACTTCGTGTTGGGGAAGCCCTCCTCGAACTATCCTGGATGGAGGAAGCGGTGGTTCTATGCTTCCGGGAACTGGGAGTCTGCCTCCTCCAGGGGTCCAGGAGTGACCCGATTTTTCTGTGAAGGTAGACACAATCCCGCATTGTGCAGTTTCTCCAGTTAGGTTTTTAGGGTTTTGCTTCGTTTGACCCCTGTTTGTGCTCGCAGGTATCCCAGCCTTGAGAAAACCGAATTTGAAGGGAGGGATCAACGAGAAGATTGTCAAAGTGTACAAGGTGCCTGTCGGAGATAGGCATATCGAGGCTTGCTTGTCTCCTTCGCGACTTGCAGCAGCGGGCCTCATATCCAGAAGAGAAGTTGAGATGACGAAGGCTGGAGAGAAGAGAGGCCTACTGCCCCGACTGAAGGGCACAAGCTCCAAGAGGCAGAAGAGAACCCCTGCCGAACCTTCTCAATCTTCCATCCGCACGGGCAGCGATCAGCCTGCCCTTCCCGTGAGCATGGCGGGGGCCCCAGTTGGGCCCACTATTCCTTCACTGGTGGTCGCACCTGGACCACCAGTGATTAACATTGCTGATAATTCCCCGGATGGGGTGGGGTCCGGCTGCCCCCCAGCTGGAGAGGCTCAAGAGCAGATGGAGCCTCAAGAGCCGGCTCCTGCTCGCGAACTGATCCCTGCTGCCGAGCAAGGATCTGCTCGCGAGTCAATGCCTCCCCCTCGCGAGACGACCGGGTTGGTCGTTGCCCAACCGTCGGGAAGCGGGACATATTCTATTCCCCGCCATCTCCATCCAGTATGCAAATTTTTGTTTGAGAACGTCCCGCCTCATGCCTTCGGCTCTCTTCCCGAGCCAAGCCCTGAGAACCTTCTCCTCGAAGCGGGGATGAGGATGGTTCAGGTAAGACTTCGTCAAGACCTGCTTCGATCTGTTATTACGTTCCAGAATACTCTCTTATATTTTTCATCTCTTTTGCAGGGCTTAGATCTTATTCTGCGAATGAGGGGTGATATCGTTGCCGCCCGTCGCACGATAGATGAGGCTGAGGGAAAGAGGACTGCCTTGGAAAAGGCAGTTCAAGGAAGAGATCAACTGCTCAAGGCTCGTGAGGCGGTGATCGCGAAGAGAGATGAGGAGAAAAAGATCCTCATCGAGAAGATCCAAGTCCTGACCGACAGGTATCAGGCCTTGGACTCAGACTACGTGAAGCTCACGGGTTTGAAGGAGAAGGCTGAGAGAGAGAGGGAGATCTTCCGACAAGACAAGATCTCGTTAGAGGAGCAGTTCGCGGAGGCCAGGTCGCAGCTCAAGGAGGCCTGGGACAACCTGACCAGGGAGCGCACCGCTCTTACGCAGCTTAAGGACGACTCGATCCACTGGGACGAGGAGAGAGTCACCCTTGTAAAAATGCTCTCGGAGGAAGGTCCTCGGGCGGTTTCCGAGTTCCGGACTTCGCAGCTATATGACGACGAAAGGTACGAGTCGTATGATGCTGGTCGCGACTTTGCGCTAAGAGTAGTGCAACGAATGATCCCATCCTTTGATATGGGGGAGTTTGGTCGAGTCGCGACCATCATAGCTGCCGAAGAGCAAGCTGCTGCTGAGAACGAGGTGACTGAGGCCACTCAGGCTGAAGGGGCTCCAGAAATGGGCCCTGAAGTTGAGAGCACAGCTCCTCCTCCAAAGGATTGATTTTCTTTGTTTTCCTCTCTTGTATCCGTGAATAGATATTGTAAACATTTATCATCAATGAAAAAATATTTTTGGAATTATTGTCCTCGTTTACCCTTTCCCTTTCGCGCAATGAATGCCTTCTCGTTTCTGTTTACTTTCTTTTCATGTATTGAATGCCTTGTTGCAATGAGAATATGCTCAATCCGGGGGGTCGTTGCGACTAAACCCTCGTGGAGATAGACTGATCTATCGATTGAGACTCCTAAGTTGATTTCATGTTGATTCATTAGAGGATGCGATCCCTTAATCCGAGCACGAGTTACGCTGCTCGCAATTAGGGTGTAGGACTGGTTCGAGCGCGAGCTGCGGTGCTCGCGATTAGGGTCTATGACTGCTACTCGAGCACGAGCTGCGGTGCTCGCGATTAGGTTATATGACTACGACCCCTTAATTCGAGCACGAGCTGCAGTGCTCGCATTCCGGAAGTGCGATCCCTTCTCTCACCAGTCGCGAGCAACTAACTCATGAAAAAAAATGAATTGGACTCAATCCGGGGGTCGTGTGACCGTGTCCGCGTTGAGATAGACTGATCTATCGATTGAGATTTTGATTCTACCAAGGGCAGAAGGTTGGTCAAGAGATGGTATATATTCTCTTCGGGGCTATTCAGGTCCATGTAAATGGAGAAGCAACCAACTAGTAACGATTTCAGTCCTACCAAAGGTAGGCAATTGGCCAAGAGGATGTGTAAGCACTCTCTTCAGGGCTATTCAGGTCCATATAAATGGAGTAGCGGCCAAAAGATATCTTTCGCTTTATTCATAAAACGTTGTAATAAACTACATCGAATCTAGGGGTAGTATCGTAGCAAATGCTCCACGTGCCAAGGGCGACGTACAGGCTTCCCTTGCATGTCCTCAAGATAATAAGTACCGGGTCGCACAACCCTAATAACCCGGTACGGGCCTTCCCAATTCGGATCCAATGAACGAGCAGGAACTCCAAGATTTTGCCTTAGGACCAAATCTCCGAACTGGAAGGATCTAGGCCGAACCTTCGCATTCTGATAACGAGCAATACGTTGTTGATATGCTGCCACTCGTACTTGGGAAGCATTTCTTCGCTCTTCCAAGAGATCGAGATGAAGTCGGAGGTTTTCCTGATTGCTCGCGGGATCATACTGCTCGATCCGATATGAGGGCACTTGAATTTCCACTGGTACCACTGCGTCAACACCAAATGCTAAGGAGAAAGGAGTTTCACCTGTTGATGTACAAGCCGTGGTTCTATAGGCCCATAATACCTCTGGCAGAAGTTCTGGCCACACCCCTTTACATTCACCTAGCTTGGTCTTAAAATGATGCTTTATGATCTTATTCACTGCCTCGACCTGCCCATTCGCCTGAGGATGATATGGAGAAGTGCGGAGATTATGTATCTTCCATTTGTCGCAAAATTCATCAAAGGCCGCGTTGTCGAACTGCGTTCCGTTATCGGTAATTATAGTATGAGGAAGTCCGAAACGACATATGATATTTCTCCATATAAACTTAGTAGTTTGTTTTTCAGTAATCTTGGCTAATGGTTCTGCCTCGGCCCATTTGGTGAAATAATCAACCGCCACGATCGCGAACCTATTCTGTCCCTTTCCCATAGGTAAGGGCCCGATGATATCGATCCCCCACTGAGCAAAAGGCCAAGGACTATCAACTGGGGTCATCCGCTCAGACGGTACACGAGGTATAGGTAGATATCGTTGACACTTGTCGCATTTTTTAGAAAATTCGATGGCGTCTGCTTTCATAGTGGGCCAATAATATCCTTGCCTCATCGCTTTATATGCTAGGGATCGCCCCCTGGGATGGTTACCACATGCCCCCTGGTGTACTTCATCTAGAACACGAAGTGCTTCTTCTGGATGAAGGCACCTTAAATAAGGCAAGGAGAAGCTTTTTCGCAACAATATTCCATCTTGTAAGGTGTACCTGGCAGCTCGAAGCCGAATTTGTCTTGCAGCTTTCTTGTCTTCTGGTAGGTATCCATCTCTGAGATAAAGGATGATAGGATCCATCCAGCATGGAGACGATTGTACCGATATAACTTGCTCGAGAGTCACTTGGTCGATACTCAAGTTCTGACGGTGCTCGATGGGGATCGAATGTGATAACTCCGATTCCGGTGCAGAAGCGAGCTTTGCCAAGGAATCGGCAAGTTGGTTCTGCTCGCGAGGGATATGAATTATTTTATAAGTCTTTAGTTTGGCGAGCAGGATGAGGACACGAGACTTGTATAAGGCCATTCTTTCTTCTTTGGCTTCGAATTCACCAAGAACTTGGTTGACAATGAGTTGGGAGTCGCTATGAATTATCAAATTCTGGACTGCGAGGACAATGGCCAGTTCGAGGCCAACAATCAGGGCCTCATATTCTGCTTCATTATTGGAGACGCGTGATTCGAAACGCAGAGCATATTGAAAATGCGACCCGTCGGGAGCCACTAAAATCAGGCCCGCTCCACTGCCAGTGGCCCGCGACGACCCGTCCACGAAGAGTGACCAAGGAGGCTGGTCGCTGGTCGTGACATTATCTTCAGAAGAATATGTAAATTCGGCGATGAAGTCAGCCACGGCCTGGCCCTTGACTGCGGTCCTAGGACAGAATGAGATATCATGCTCACTGATCTCGACCGCCCATTTAGTTAAGCGCCCGGAAGCCTCAGGTTTTTGAAGGACTTGTCGTAGTGGATGATTTGTTGGTACTAAAGTAGCATGGGCTTGAAAGTATGGTCGCAGTTTTCGAGCTGCCGTGACTAAGGCTAGGGCCAGTTTCTCCATATCAGAATACCTAGTTTCTGCATCGACCATTGCTCGACTGATATAATAAACGGGCCTTTGCACCCCGGAATCTTCTCTTATTAAAGCGGCGCTAACTGCCGTGGAAGACACAGATAAATAAAGAATGAGTTGCTCATGTGCTACAGGTTTAGATAAAATGGGGGGAGCGCTCATGTATTGCTTCAGTTGTTGAAAAGCTTCTTCACACTGAGGTGTCCACTTCCAATCAGACTTGGCCGTTGCACGAAGGAGTTTGAAGAAGGGCAAGCACTTGTCAGATGCTTGCGAGATGAACCTGTTCAATGATGCGATGCGACCAGCCAGACGCTGGACGTCCTTCAGAGTAACGGGGGATTTCATCTCTATCAATGCTTTAATCTTTTCGGGATTCGCCTCAATTCCACGCTGGCCAACCATGAACCCAAGAAATTTCCCTGCAGACACTCCAAACGCGCATTTTTCTGGGTTCAATTTCATTTGATACCTCCTCATCAGATCAAAGGCTTCTCGAAGATCAGAAATGTGGTCATCTTCAACGATGCTTTTCACGAGCATATCGTCAACATATACTTCCATATTCCTACCGATTTGAGCAGCGAATATTTTGTTGACAAGACGTTGATAAGTGGCCCCTGCATTTTTAAGACCGAACGGCATTACCTGGTAGCAATATAGTCCTCGATCTGTGATGAAGGCAGTATGCTGGCTATCAGGTGGATGCATCATAATCTGGTTGTAACCAGAATAAGCATCCATAAAGCTGAGGAGAGCATGTCCAGCTGTTGAGTCGACCAACTGGTCGATCCGCGGTGTCGGAAAGCTATCTTTAGGACATGCTTTGTTCAAGTCTGAATAGTCGACGCACATCCTCCATTTGCCATTAGCTTTCCGGACGAGAACTACGTTTGCGACCCACTCTGGGTAGTCAACTTCTTTTATGAAATTAGCCGCGAGCAGCTTCTCAACTTCAGTTTTGATTGCCATTTGTCTTTCTGCAGTAAAGGCACGTCGACGCTGATGTACGGGTTTATGCTTCGGGTCAATGTTGAGACGATGTGCGATGACATTGGGATCGATGCCTGGCATATCTTTATGAGACCAAGCAAACATGTCCTGGTATTCAGTGAGGAAACGGATCAAATCTTCACGGTGGACACTGGTTAAGGAGGAACCGATGTACACGATCTTAGACGGGTCGTCTTCTGTCAGGCGGATCGCCACTGTTTCCTCCCCCGGAGTTCCTGATTTCAAAGCATTTTCTCTCGGATCCAACTAGGTGGTGGAGGGAACGTCGGGTGAACCTTGAACTATTTCCATGACAAGTGTCGCTTGAGCCTTCTTTCGATCTTGGAGGGCTATCTGGTAACAGGACCGTGCCTCCTGCTGACTTCCTCGCACGACCCCGATGCCATTTGGGGTAGGAAATTTAACACACAGATATGAAGGGTGCAAGGCCGCTCCAACCTTAGTTAGAGACGGCCGCCCCAAAATGGCGTTATATGCTGATTTTCGATCCACGACGAGGAAGTTTACGAAGACGGTGGTCTTCGCTGGACTCTCTCCAAAAGTAACTGGGAGATCGATGCTTCCTTCAGGTGTTACTACCTCTCCTCCAAAGCCGACGAGGGGGGTCGATACTGGCTTGAGGAGGCTTCTGGATAGTGCCATTTTGTTGAAAGCCTCCAAGTACAGAATATCGGCTGAGCTACCTGTATCCACCATCATTCGATGAGTCAGATAATTTGATACCTTCAATGTGACTACGATGGAGTCTTCATGAGGGAAGTGAATTCCCGCTGCATCTTCGAGGGTGAAAGAAATTGGAGGATGACTCGCTTTTGATGAGCTGGACGTCTGTTCCAGCCAATAGATTTGCTGGGGTTCTTTGGACGCCTTTCGAGCGTATGCTTTTCTTGAAGCTTGAGAGTCACCCCCACAAGCTGGTCCCCCGACGATAGTGCGAATTTCTCCCGTGGGCTTAGCGTCCTCTTGGTCGGTTTGATGATGAGGCGGTTCCTTTTGGCGAGATGAGGTCTTCGCCCTTTCTGGTGATCGATTTTTACGAGCAACATAATCCTGGAGATGGCCTTTTCAAATAAGGGCTTCGATATGGTCTCGTAGAGAGATGCAGTCCTGGGTCCTATGCCCGTGATCTTTGTGGAAGTAACAGAACTTGCTCTTGTCCCTCTTCTCGGGATCGAATTTAATTTTTGCAGGCCACTTCACATATGGCTTGTGTTTAATCTCCATTAGAACCTTTTCAGGAGATTGATTAAGAGGAGTGTAGTTATGATATTTACCAGAGTAAGGCTTCCTGGGAGAACGATCGCGCTGATCACGACGGTATTTCTTATCTGTAGAAGAAGTTCCTTCTGGCTTGCGTTTCTTACTTTGTAGTCCATGGCGTGTCAATGCAACTTCTTCTGCATTGATATATTTCTGAGCTTTGGCTTAGAATTCTGCCATAGTTTTCGGCGGGCTTTTATCTAAGGCAAACCTGAATTTCTCGCTCGTTATTCCGGCAATGAGGGCTGTAAGACCCTTTTCTTCAGTGTAACCCTCAGTTTGAACGGCTTCGGCAGTGAACCGTACTGTGAACTCCTTTATTGTCTCCCCATGCTGCTGTTTCAGATTCATCAGATGGGAGGTTGGCTTCTTAATGCGAATACTTCCCATGAATTGAGAAAGGAATATCTCCGATAATTGGGAAAAGGAACTGATGGAACGGGGCTTTAACCCCCGGAACCACGTACGAGCTGCTTCCTTCAATGTTAGGGGAAAAGCCCTACACATGATTTCTGAACCATGTCCCTCCAACTCCATGAGGGACCTGTATGTTTCCAGATGTTTAAGAGGGTCGCCAATGCCTGTGTACGGAACGATAACAGGCGCTCGATACTTTCTGGGTAACGGGGCTTCCATGACCTCGCTGGTGAAGGGAGATTCAGATTGATGTATCGCCGCCATGACGGCAGATGGCCGATTTGCGTGGTATCGCTGTTCCATGACATCAAAACGATCATGGATTCTTTTGAGATCTCCTTCCCATGGTAGGGTATAGCTAGATGTTTCGGCGGTGGAGCCTTGCGGTTGAGGTTGTCGAGACGGACTGGAATGTATAGAATGTGGAGACGGCACAGGGGGATGGCCAAGTGGTGGGACCTGTGGTTCGTCCATAGAATGTCTGGAAGCTACCGGTATGGGTTGCGGTGGTAACCCTTTGGAGGGTTGTCTCTGCGGTTCAGGGAAGTGCTGATCAAGCCGATTTGACAGCACCTGAACTCCGGCGTTTAGAGTTAGGAGAGTGTTTTCGAGGAAACATAGGACATCGTCTTGATTTCCAGAGGCCTCCAATAATGGGTTTGTTGATGGCATATTCGGGGCTCCTTGAGGGATATTCGTCGGAGCAGGTGGGAGGGCAGGTACGGATTCCGTCTCATCAGGCGGAGGTGGTGCCTGCCTTGAAGTTGAAGGATGAACAGCCTTTTTAGGAGGCATCGCCGAAGGATTTTGATCGGTGGTTAGAACGATTGATTTTGACGATCAAGTCGTTCCCACAGACGGCGCCAAACTGTTAATGTCAGATTTTGCAACGAGATCCTCCGGTTGTTCTCCTTCACTCCAACAGTGATTTCCTCCAACAGACCTGAAAGAAGATAGATTGCAACTAAGGGTGGCTGGGATCCAGCCGTCAGCCCTCCGATGCTTAAGTCAGGCCAAAGCAAGAAGAATAGCCAAGCAAAACGGGACAGAGATTAAATGTTGTGTGCGTACCTTCTCTTAATGGAGTCACCCCTTTATATAGATCTGAAGTAACCCAATTTGTTACGTAAGATATCGAAATCCCGCTGATGTCGCATACGATACTGAGATCTTGCTGATTTCGTGGGATAAGATCCTATCTTTAGAGACGAGATCCAACCCAATGACTTACTTCAGCAATCACGCCCCTTGATGGCAATCCCTTGAGATCCGGAACCATTTAGAGAAGATAAGCCCAAAAACCGACCTATATGGGCTGCCGGTAGGCATAGTAATAGCGCTGATGACTCGTGATGAACTGGAAGCCGTAGTTGGAGTCATAGCTTTCGAAATGAAAGGAGACGCTGACAAGACGGAAACCACAGAACTGGGTGTAGCCCTGCTTGGCCTCGCAGAGTCATACTGCTCGACGGGAATCGGGTGCTGGCACTGAAGGATAAGAGATGTAACCGTAAAAAAGCTGTTCGCATGTTGGAACCTGGTCGCGAGTCCAAGTGCTCGCTCATTTTGACGTAACTCCTTTCAACGACTTGTGAGAAGGTCTGCTCGCTATTCAGGGAAGGAATCTTTGCTTCGTTTTATCTGATCATAGACTAAGGAAGCTCGAAGCCTTGTGAATAAGTGCTCTGTATTTATCCATCCTACGACTCTCGAGCTTATGATATCAAGAGTCGAATGGGCAACCTACACTTACCCGATCAGCGACTCTCGATCAGATGATCTCGAGAGTCTGATGGGTACTTCCGTACTCTCCTAATCTGCGACTCTCGATCATATAATCTCGCGGGTAGAATGGGCGCTCGTGTACAATCTTTAATGGCTGAGCTGTTCTCCATTATTTTGTCTATAACAAAGGCCTTTTTAGCTTTCTTTTTAGTAGTGTAATTCCCTTCATTTACTCCTAAGTCGTTAGACCTAGGAAGACATAAATTTAGGGCATCAACGTCGATCATGCATCTAACATTGGATTGCCGAGGGATAACATTATGAGTTTTTATCTTAATTTAAATTCAATATAATTGAGTTACTTCTACACTGACATCGCACAAATCAGGTTATCTATGATATCACGGTAAGAAAAAGTCCTTTCAATTAAAAGACAAAAAGAACTCATTAGAAAGACAAACTCTCTTTCGTAAATCGCCCGATTTTATTTCGAAGTAGCCGAATAAACGGTCGAACTGTCTCAATTCTCAGTCATAAGTGATCACTTACAGTCTCTTCATTTATCTCGATTCTTGGTATCATAGGCATTCAATTTAAATCGAGCTATAAAAGGCTCTAGCACACCTTGCATCATACAAATGTATTAACCATAAATTTTCCATTGGGTCTTTACTCATGGCTTAGTGCTAGACTCACAAGAGTTTTAACAAAAGCTCTTCGATTCCCAATGTGGTATAAAAAATCCACAGGAGAGAATTCCCTACCATACTAGATTTGGATTGCATAGTGACTTAATATCAGGTACCTAGATGGTGTTGGGGAGGTGGATTAGCTGGTGTATAGCAGTGTGTTGATGTCACCAAGTTCCACAATAAAGATCCAAAGATTAAGTGGAGCACATTGCAGAAAACAGTGGGGGATTGAACATCTACCATTAAAATCTTCTTGGGGTCCACGGAAGTTCTGGATCAATTTGATATTTATTATTTCTCTTCATCCAAGTTTGTATGACCTTATGAATAAATTGGATGGAGAAAAAAATGAGCTCTAAGAATGTTTTAAGGGTGAGAATCATTATCACATTGCTATTTGTGATGTGGTCCACTTGAGCATTGGATATGACTCGTTTTTGGGCTCAGGCTCTAAAATGATCTCACCAAATAGATGGAGGTTGTAGATATAATAAATACATCATTATGGGTCCACACAGCTTTGATCTTCTTTTAACCGTCTGTACATTCCAGGGCTAGAGAACCCGGTGCCCTCATCTTCGCAAGCAACGTGCATACAACAACGAGGTTGATGGTGTGTGGTACACCAGCCAATCTGCTTCCATGTTGGGGCTTAGTGGGATTGGACCACATGCAGCTCTAAGAGATAAGGAAATGAGAAATTTCCCTCTATAAACCTTATGTTTGATCGACCAGCCAAAATAGACCTCCAAAAACTTTACTTTCCCATTCTAAACTTCAGTGTTTTTTCAGAAAGCAATGCCCTTGTGAATTCAAAGAGCACCCGTTGAATTCAATGAGCGCTCATTAAATTTCAACCAGAATTTCAACAAGCGCTCGTTGAAATTTAATGAGCGCTCGTTAAATTCACAAGGGTATTTCTGTCTGAAAAAATATATCCGTACAACTGAAGTTTAGAATGGGAAAGTAAAGTTTTTAGAGTCTATTTTGGCTGGTCTGTCAAAACTAGGGTTTACAGAAGGAAATTTCTCTAAGGCAATGGATCGCGTGGTGTGTCGACCTTGATTGTGTGTTGATGTCACTAAGTTTTGTGGCCCCACCATGATGTATGTATTATATTCACATTGTCCATGCATTTGGCAAGATCATTTTAGGGTATAAGCCTAAAAAATGAGGCATATTTAGATCTCAAGTGGACCTGTAACACCCTGGAAATTTCAATCCTCGAGCCTTGAAAATACTCGAGGGCCTCTAGAAATTTTTTTGTTTTAATTCTCAAATGAGAATGCATATGCCTGATTTAGAACCAAGAATCTAGAAGATTTGTACATGAAATCCTAGTTTGAATGATCTAATTCGATCGAAATCTTGTAAGACATTTAGACACATCAATCTAACCGTATATTCTTTGTTAGATATATGGATAGCTACGGATTCCTTTCTAATCGTCAAATACTACATCCTATCTATTAATTTACGAACCTCGAATCACAATTGATTTACATGTATAACCGATTCCCAGTGTAGACTCACTTTAGACTACCCTGATAAACGAATCAGATGTTAATCATCTTAAGTATCAAAGTCGATTTGACCTAATGGACGATCTAATCTCCATTCGAACCCAACTGGCAACCTAATACGATTCGTAATGCTTAAAACTCTAAATAAATCCACGTTACCATTATAATTCGATACTTGCTAGTGTACGCTACAACCCAGTAAAAGGATTCACCAAACTTTGTTCTCTAAATCATCCAATTAGTGTCTTGAAACCCTAGAACAGCTATAAACCGTTCGTTAGTGGGCCATTGATCATAAATCTACACGAAATCGATCGTCTTACTGGATTTGAAATTTCCCCTGCACCAGATGTCTAACACCCTATCCCGAACCACATAACATAGATCATGACTAGAGAGGGTGAGTTGTGCGACTCACCTCAACCTTGGACCATCTGAAACTATAAATACCAAGCCCATTTGAGAATTCCATTTAAAATGAAATTTGAGATTTTTGCTTGGGTTTTCTTCTAGGGTTTGCTCAAACCCTTCTACTTTGTTGATATTCTTTCTACCGATCATAGGCGGGCCGTGCCTTAAGGTAAGATACCTCTCATATTGCAAAAATTAAAAAGTTTCATTAGGGATTCTCATTTCTAATTAGGGTTTTTGTCAAATTTAGGTGTTCTACTGGATTTTCTTCAAATCCTTGAGGAATACTCATTCTTAGCTCGTAGATTCGTCAATCAGGTGAGGACTATTCTTCTAAGTTGGCTATTATCAGCCCATGAGGGTTCTAAATAGTGAAAATTGGGTTTTTTTTCTTGAATTCCATCAAAAGTTGAGTGCCGAATGATTTATGTTTATGATTGATGTTCTGTATGTGTTGATTAATTACATACTTACTTCGATGTGTGAATTGATTGCCCATTTGAATCGATTTTATGAACATATGGGACTTGATGTGCTGTGCATATCAAGTGTTTGATGAAGTTCCTGGGTGAATAGAAGTCCACCTATGCTTGAGTAAGTGGATTTCCATTCTCTCAGGCTAGTACCTGGTTGTGAATTTAATGAGTGGCCTGCAATAGCATGTTAAGTGTTTGGTTTTACGCCCATATATGAAATGAAATATATTGCCTATCAACTATTTGGTTTTATGTCTAATTGAGAAAATGAATGCTATGATGTTCCATTCCTCGCACAACATGCTTAGTATATTATATAATTGAGATAATTGAGACTAGTCTCTGAAAATCATAATGTATGTACTGCTTACTTGGGTTTCGCTGTCACAGACTTATTTGGTCGACTTGGGAGTAACATGATTGACCGACCCTAGCTACACCGGTTTGGTTGATGTTTTGCTCGGCCTACCAAATTAGTAAATTTCAGCGTTAGTCATATTTGTTTGATCATTATTACATATTTTGTAGAATCTTAAATACCACAATCACCATCGTTGTACAGTCACTTACAATCGTACATATCAAGTCTCATGAGCCAGACATGAAATATGGGTAACTATGTTTGTGTTGTCTTTGACTGGTGTAGGTGATGAGTCCTCTAATAGCCTTGAGCACTGAATCCTACATACTGAAGCTCATGGGCCAGGCATGGTATATGGGTAACTGTGCTTATGCTGTCTTTGACCGGTATTGATCCTGATGGTCTTATCGAAAGTCTTGAGCACCGATGCTAGGTGACGAGCATACCATTATTGATCTTAGGTGACGACCCATTACCGTGCATATGACACTCTAGGGCATCGAGACCCTAACCGTTTGATTCATTATTCAGTTATGTTCAGTGACGGACCCAAATTAGGATTCCAGGAGCTGAGCATAGGATGCCCTGGCCTGATGGTGGGCCCCAGCCTAGTAGAGGGTACCCTGACCTAGCATTGTCCAGTGTTCGGTAAGGCCACTGTCTAGTATCTGGCTTTCCTCGCTATCCAGTGTTCGGCCGCCTTCCTGTTAGTTGTGTTCCTGTTTATAAGACTCTTGATAAAATTAAGATATTTTAGCATCGCCAATATGTTGATTGAATACGAAATTTAATAAATCCTTGACAATCATGCATGCATCACATTTACACGTGCATTGGTCCGACGTTGCTGCTAGGTGGTAACCCCACCGTTTATTTTTTCGGAACATAACATTTGCACATCATGGTTGCATGCATTATTCAGCTAGAATAGGGACATGATTGTAATGTTATGCTATCTGTTGATGCTGGGGTGGTAGGTGTGAGAGCCCCACCATTTGTTATGCTTCATTACCTGTACTTGATTGTGTTGATAACATGTTTAACTTAGGGAATGGTAACACTGAGTATGATTACTCACTCCCACCTGGGGGGGGTTTTTTAAAACACCAAGCTGTTATTTTGATGTAGGAGTTGCTGCCACTTGATGCATGAGATGCAGAACCTGTTGGCATACCTATGTCATGTGTTTCATTTTCTGCCTTGAATTGAATGTCTTGGGTCGATATTCTTAAAGATTTCATTGTACATGTATATGTTGAGCCCTAGCTGAGTGGAGTCCTTGGTTGTGTGGATGATTGTATGTATTTACACTTTAATTCAGACTATATTGTACACTTTTTAGCTTAAATATTTATTTATGAGCTGATACATGGATTTGTGGCATCAAACTATATTTCCACAAAATACAGTCACCCCGGAAGAGTCAGGAGCTACAAATTGCTCGACACCTGGTTTTCGGGGCGTGACAAGTTGGTATCAGAGCATGATTTGAGAAATAAACTGAGTCAATGTGTTGGGGACTCATCATAAACTCACATTGACGTACTCTGAATGTCGAACACAGCGACAATGAACCTTAGGACAAAATTTCCCCTTTATATGATGATTGTGAACTTGAACATAAAAACGTTGAACACTAGGATGGCCCTGGTCCGTGGTGTTGATTGTAAAATTTCTTGCCTGTGATGGGCTTAACTTAGAATGAGTAATACACTTGTTTTGGGTGTGAAGAGAGGGACTTTCAAGTTGAAAATCCAAGAAAGCCTGAAATTCACAAGTGTTTATGACTTTAGTTTCAACAAGTCTGTCGTTTAAAATGATTTTTATATTTTTATCACTCAAATATTTATTAAAAGTTTTCTGGTAACTTTTTGACAAGTCTAATTCCATCCCTCAAAATTTCATCCCATTCTGAGTTCTAGTGAAAATTTTAAAATTCCTAAAGTACCAGCTTCCTGGACCTTATAATTTTCTAGACAGTTTCTGAAATAATGAGAAATATATCTTATTTAAGTTTTTTTATTTTTAAATTATTTTTTCCTAAAACTAGACTCATCAAGCTTCATTGTGGTTTTTAAATCACCTCAATCGGAGTTGTATGCAAAGGGATACATTTTTTTTAAGTCAGGCACAAAATACCACTTTTTTTTATAGGATTCCGATGAATCGAAGAAATTTTTTTGATATAACTCTGATTGACCGGAGATTCTCTCCGATTGATCAGAAAAGTGTCCGGAGAGTTGAGATTTTTCATGTTATTTCCGATTGATCGGAACTTATCTTCGATTAATTAGAAATTTGCTCAGAGACATTAAAAAATCTGATGGAATTTCCGATTGATCGGACACCTATTGGAACCATATTCTCCGATTGATCGGACAATATCGGACATCCATCGAAACTATAGGGCTATTTTTCTGAACTTTTTACATCTAATTTTTCTAGCCTTGCAACTCTGCACTGTGACTTTTCTAGACATTCAGGTCTTTTGACTTGATTCTTCACGGAATTTTTTGTCACTTTTCAATGTTAATTCTTTTGGATTTTAAATCATATTCATTGAATTAAATTTCATCAGACCTCTCTTAAATCGATGATTCTCTTAACCGACCGATGTACCACCCAAACTTGCTTATATTATGGTTTTTCATAACAAACTTCTAATGGCCATAACTTTTGATCCAAGATGAGTTATGGGACGCACAACATATGAATTCCTACTGAAATTTAATTCTGAGGTGATGTAGGGGAAGAACCCCATGATCGAGGGCGTGGATCACGCACCTTCCTGCAGGAGATAGACAGGAAGAAAAACAAGAGAAAACTAAGGAATTTTACCACGTCCTCCCTGCGTCATTGCAATATTCTCTGATACCAATGACGCAGGGAGGACGTGGTAGGTCGATCACCGTCTCCCTAACCAATAGTTCTCGAATCCACAAGAAGAAATAAAAGATAAAAAGAGGAAATAAATTCCAAATAATTGATTTATTGATAATTGAATGAATAATCAAATAAACGTAATTAACTTACTTTAAATAATAAACTAAATCCTAAATTCGTACTTAATACTAACTTGCAAAGGAAGAAAAGAATCCTAATACAATTAGAAAAGAAATAGAAAAATCTGCGCAATTGTATAACGCCCGTCGGGCGCTGTCTTCCTTCTACTGATACGAGCAATCCACATGTCCGATTGCCACAAAACTTTGTGCTTTTACTAACATCGACGTACTCTTCAAGATGGTCGGCTCAGATTCTCCATACCAGTAGTAATGGGCCACCTGGACCATCTCCAGTTTCAGTGGGCGAAATTCGGAACTTTTTGGACAGTTCGTACCATTTTTTACGCCACGATCAATCCGTAACTCGGATCGACGTGAAACTTGTTGCGTTTTTCGGCGTCGAGCAGCTCTACAAAATGGACGGAACGGATAATCATAAATGATTAAAATGGGCCCCACGATTCCTTAGTTTTCTCTTGTTTTTCTTCCTGTCTATCTCCCGCAGGAAGGTGCGTGATCCACGCCCTCGATCATGGGGTTCTTCCCCTACATCATGAGGCCAACCAACCCATCTGTTTCATGAGAAAATAACTTCTTCTTGCCCAAAATTTTAAGATTTGAAATTATGTACTATTGCTAGTTAATTAAACCTCCCCTCCATTCCGATACTTCGAAAACACATCCAATTGGATCCTTTTGTCGTGATTTTGCATGGGAAAGCATATCATATAGTAGTGTTACCGAACCCTACGATTTATAATTTATGACATATGATTTTAGACGAATCCCAAAACAAAACGACTTCAACCCTAAACCCAAAATTTAGTTTTTGAAACCTACGATGCTATGATTTGAAACCTATGATGTACGATACGACAATGATTTTGTTAACGTTTGTAAGGCATTGTAGTTTTATTATAGATATAGGCTTTCATAGGATACCTTTAGCTCTTGTGAATCCTATAACCATGACTTTTATATATTTGGGGTCTACATCCTGTAGGAGACTTAGTGCTCGTTCTTTTCCCTTTACCATGCCAATCTTGTGCTGCATTTAGAAATTCCTTGCATCCTTTCTTTTTCCCTACTACCATCACCACGATGAATGCTAACAACACCAAACCCCCACTATTCGCTCGCCTCAAGTGTGAGGCTGCGATGTAGTAATAAGTCTCGGTAAGACCGAGGTCCATCCATAGGGAAAGAGGTAAATAATTCCAACTACCCTAATAACTTGAATCTACGAAGATTTTAGAAAAATCATTTTTAAGAACAAAATAGGAAATTTGAGATTTGGGTAGAACTAGAGCATCATGGATTCACTTGTAGTAGTTCAATACCAATCCATTCATCCAAGCACAACACAATTAGAATCAAAGTCCTATTTCTCATCTAATTGGAGGATATAACATTCAAGCATAAACAATCCCACATAAATCTGAAAATCAAATTTCTAGTTCTAATGAAGCACATAGAACTCAAACTTGTAGCCTTCGAAGTAACAGCCATGCCAAGAGACTATGGCATGCTCTGGGGTTACTACAATTCGAATTTAAACAAACTCATCATGGAAATCTCAGAGAATTATAAGGAACTCATGTCCGGAGTACACAAACTCTCATAATTCATCAAAAAATCCAAACTTTATTCAAACTAGAAGTTCAGAATCCAAAATTAAGAAAATGGTACTTGCATAAACAAATTAAAGCATTGAAACCAACTATAAATTTTACCTCTAGCTCTAGCTAAGAGGTTAAATAAGAAAAAGCATATTAAAACTAAAACTAGAACTAAGAAAATGAAGAAAAAATAGCTATAGGAGGCTAGGTAGCCTCCTAAGATTTGAACTCCTTGCTTCCCACGTCCTTCATTGCCTTAGAATAGAAGAGAGCACTTCTTTTTATAATACAACAAGAGTATCGCAGCATAACAGATTTTGTTTCGCTTCGTACGGCTTAACCAATGATCGGATTGCCTTCAAATTTGATTTGTAGCTTCCCTAGAAGTTGATGTTCCTCATAAATGGTTTAGATTTCTAAGATTCTCTTCTAAATGGGCCCACCAATCAAATCAGTGACCGCCTCTCAAAATCGCGCAATTCGGGTACCTCCAGAACCAGTCATCTTGCTTTCTATGCTACGGAGTGTACATAGGTCGGATTGATCTTAAATTTGGAAAATTAGTAGAAACATTTCTCCTCTAGATGATAGATAGATTAGATTGTCCAAATCAGTTTCAAAATTAGGTGCGAAAATTAGAACACTTAGACCTTTTTATAAAATCTGCGTAGTTGAATCTTTCTGAATGGTCCATCTTTCTTCAACCGGCACAATCAAACCACACATCCTTTTGACCTAAAACTTTGTGGTTATTCATATATAGATGTGGTCTAGAAGATGTTTAAATTAGATTTTTCATATCATCAATGATGGGCCACCTGGACCATTCCAGTGTTGAGCAATGAAATCAGTAAACTTTCTAGACAGTTCGTATTGTTTTGGCCGCCACGGTCGATTTGTAGGTCCGATTGACACGAAACCACTTGGGTTATTTCGGCGTCGAGCTCCTCTTCGACATGGATAGGTTGGATTTCCAAATATCATCAAGATGAGCCCCTTGAACTGGGCTGTAAAACCAAAAAGGGACTGCTTGTATTTGAAATCTGATTTAGAAAGTGCATGGCCGACCTGTCATCCGGCCGGACCACGGTCGGCCTACATAAAATTGGTCCAGAGATATTTGTATTTCTTGAGGGTTTGGTCAACCGGCTGGTGGTTGTGGCCGACCGTCCGGTCAGGCTGTAAATTATGACTTTTTCATACTTTTCTTCCTCCATTGCATTGCATCTTTCCTCCATCTTTTGTCCTTTATTTTTTTTTATCTTCAAGGCATACAAAGTGACTCTTTTAACCATGAATTGGTGAGGTCTCCCTCTCATTTCTAAAATCACAAAAACATATATTAGATTAGTCTTTAAACATGAAAACCATGCATAATGTGATGATGAAAATGGGTTAGAATATGTAATATCCGTGGCTCAACACACCTCCTAATCAGTATTTTACTAGTCCCAAGTAAAACATGCGTGAAATAAGTTCAAATCTCCAAAACCAAACTCTCCTTCAAAAACTATGCTTCTATACATTCCAAGACATACGAGTGCAAAAATCAGAGAGACTGGGTGATAGAAGCTGAAACCTTAAACTTCTCAAAACATAATAAGTGTTCATATAAAATTCCCGTTGATCGATTGATAAATAGAAGAACTTGAACAAATTTAACCTTGTGTGCATAGTGAATGTTCATCTCATGAGTTTTCGGAATTATCTTCTTCATAGATCAACTAAACTATGGGTCTAAAAGTTTACAGATCAACAACAATCCTATGACAGGAATTTGCCTGATTGTCCTTCTGACGGCTTTCACACTACGTCCCATTTCCGACTTTGGTTATGGGTAGACCATCCCGTAGTTGGTAATAGGTAGTCCTTTTCAAAAATTTCCACCATATTCTCACTCATACCCATATTTTCTTTCCTTCTTTCCTTTTCATACACATTAGATAGGATTTTTAGAAATCCATATCTTTCGTTATTTTCCTATGGACAAAGATGGACAAAGTACCCCGGCTTGGTTCCTCAACACCTCAAATCTAAGTCTAACCAATCCACAAAGCTATATAATCCTTTCAAACCATGAAAATCGTGTGATGTGAACTAGGCGTAAAAGTGTTCAAATTTTTTATCAATCATATAAACAGGGGAATTCATAAATAAAACCATTATATTAAAGGAAGTTCAAGATTAGCAACATCACTCAATTTTTATCTCCTTTTCTTATACTCGTATCATCCCAAATGCATAGAAACAAAGTTTTCTAAGAAGAGTGAGAACGAGAGTACCTAGGGTAGCAAGTTGATCAATTTTAACATCTTCCATTGTCTCGATGAGACTTATTCAATCTTAATTGTAGAAAAATAAATCCTAATCTACCTACCTACCTTTGATTAGTCCGATCGACTACATGATCAAATTTGAGCAGGATCTTCATGAATTTCAATAAATTTCTCATGAGGACCATCCAAAGTCCTGCTTGACAGTAAACATGGATGCTTTTCTTCATTGGAGTCCAATATTTATGTACACCACATGCATGATAGGAGAAGATAAGAGCAGCAAAAAGATATCTCCTCAAATTCTGATCTAGGTTATGATTGATTAAAAATGGGTCCTCCCAATCAGAATTTTCAATGGGCTGAAGGACCTATTATGGTGGAGAGACATTCATCAAGTTTTCATTAGTTAAAGTTGTCTCCTCCATAATTTCAGAATTGTACGGTGCTTCCATAAACAATGGTAAAGAGTGTAAATCAGTGGAATGGTGTTCTTCAGGCACCGACACCGTGTTTAACAAAATATCTAACTCGTTAATCATCTTATCATCAAGATCATAAGAGTGGGCCAAGCATTCCTCTAGGAAATCGAGATAGTCGGATAAAGGGTCCTCGTCCTCCCTTAATGATTGAAGAAATTCTGTTTCAATGGCAAGGAAATCCTCCTCTATAGAGAGGAGGTCTTCCAAAGAAAATTCTTCAGATTTAGTGGTAAACACATCATCTAACATTGGTTGATCTTTTAAAATTTCAGATTATGCCATCTCATCATCTAAAGGAACAGAATTTTCAATCAAAGGGAGGTCTACCACAATAGAATTTGGCATATGTTGTTAGTGGAAGGACTCAAAAAGATTGACTTCGGCCATCTCTCTAGCATGCATATCCTCTAGAGACTCATAATCATTATGCCCTTGGCAAAAAGAAACCATAGGTTCATAAGCATCCACCGAACTCTCATTGTAAGTAACCCCACTATCGCTTTCAGATTTTATGGATTCCTCGAGTTCGTCAGCCGTCATTGAAATCTTTTCATCATTAAGTTCAAAGCATCCAAAAGAGATAGTGGACTCACCATAATTGATGATAACATTGAGATCATCAAGATCAATCTCCTCTAAAATTGTATTCATTATATCCAAAGAAGGTGGGACTTGGTGTTCGCTCGCCTTAAGTGCAAGGCTGTGATGTAGTAATAATTCTCGGTAAGACAGAGGTCGATCCACAGGGAAAGAGGTAAACAATTCCAACTAATCTAATTACTAGAATCTAAGAAGTTTAGGAAAATAGTTTTTCAGATAAAATAGAAAAATCTGAAAATAAGAGAACTAGAGCATCAAGGATCCACTTGTAGTAGTCCAATGCCAATCCATTCATGCAAGCACAACACAATTAGAATAAAATCTCTCATCTAATTGGAAGATATAATATTCAAGCATAAACAATCCCACTTAAATTTGGAAATCAGATTTCTAGTTCTACTGGAGCACATAGAACTTGAACTTGTAGCCTTCGGAGTAACAGCTATGCCAAGAGACTATGGCATGCTCAAGGGTTACTACAATTCGAATTCAAACAACCCAATCATGGTAATCTCAGAGAATTGTAAGGAACTCATGTCTGGAGTACACAAATTCTCACAAAATTTCTAAAAATCCAACCTTTATTTAAACTAGAACTTGAAAATCTATAAATAAGTAAAGGGTACTTGAAGAAACGAATTAAAGCATTGAAGCAAACTACAAACTTCATCTCTTAGCTCTAGCTAAGAGGTTAACTAGAAGAAAACATTAAAAACTAGAAACTAGAACTAGAAGAAGAAGAAAACTAGTTGTAGGAGGCTAGGAAGCCTCCTAGGTCTTGATCTCTTTGCTCCCCACGTTGCTAGATGCCTTAGGAAGAGAGTGGAGGTGGCCTTTTATAAGAGAAATCCCGCACCAACTTGGAAAGTTCAAGAAAACACGGAGTCCTTTCACAATTTGAAAACTTGGTATTGAAAATTGGAGTTTCTGGAGTACCTTAGACCTGTCTGGCGACCGGTCTAAGAGGAAAAAACCGTCCAAAAATTAACTGTAGACCTGTCTGGTGACCGGTTTACAGGCAGGTCTAAGACAAAAATTTCAGATTTTCTTCTTTTTCTCTTCTCTTTCTTTCTTACTTCTTTTCTCCACATTTTGACACTTATTCTATTGATCTTCAATGCATACAAAGTGAATCTTTTAACCATGAATTGGTGAAATCTTCCTCTCATTTCTATAATCACGAAAACATGTATTAGATTAGTCTTTAAACATGAAAACCATGCATATAATGTGATGTAATGGGTTGACAAATGTATAAATTGGAGGCTTAACACTTGGATAGCCCCGTCCTCCTCACTAGAAAAGATTGATTTGATGCCCCCAAATTCGGGGTCAACGTCTTCACAAGATGGCGAGTAAGCTTGATTTGATTGTTCATCTACATACTCTTTCCATATTTTCTCAAGTATTTGTGTATACATGTCATCACAAGAGGAAGACGTTTTAGGGTGATTGTTAATAACCACGCTTGGTTCTTCCTTTGAACAAGAAGAATGGTGGTTTCCCCAATTAAGACCGTATGCATTGTAGGATGAAGAGTTATATGATGGTTGATAGGCATACCAATATAAGTGATCACCCATTGTCTTAACCGGTTGGCCACTATTCACCTGTTCGTTTTGTTGTTGCATACCTCCTACCATAACCGGTGGAACACTCTTGTTATTTTCAATCCGGTAATCACGTAATGTTTTTCCCGGATGATCATTATTCGATTTTGCTTCGTTCCGGTATTCCCCCATCGTCTTATGTCGTATCTCAATATGTGTATTGCTTTCATTAATGTAATCACACATCGTCTTACGTTGGGGGATAGTGGAGGTTGTTTGAATCTCAGAAAAATATTCATACTTGGAGGGATTCCGATCACAATAAGTTAGGATCCCCCAATTCGATGTCTCATCCTTCAAAATGTACTTGTATGCACCATTCGTCCAATCATACATGATGAAATTATAAGGAATTGAGAACTACCCTAATCTAGAAAAAGTAAAATAAAAAGGGAGATGGGAGATGTTACCCGTGAAGGTGAGAACTATGTCAACAACAATGTCCTGCAAAAAAAATTTGTTAGTAATCTACAAAAAATCAGAAAATATACTTATACAAAAACTGAAAATCCTACATAACTAAAACTTCCTTATAGCTACTAGAACAATTAGAATCATTTAACCTTTTCCCTGGCAACGGCGCCAAAAACTTGTTCGCTCACCTCAAGTGCAAGGCTGCGATGTAGTAATAAGTCTCGGTAAGACCGAGGTCGATCCACAGGGCAAGAGGTAAATAATTCCAACTACTCCAATAACTTGAATCTAAGAAGATTTTAGAAAAGTAGTTTTTAAGAACTAAATAAGAAATCTGAGATTTGGGTAGAACTAGAGCATTAAGGATTCACTTGTACTAGTTCAATACCAATCCATTCATCCAAGCACAACACAATTAGAATCAAAGTCCTATCTGTCATCTAATTGCAGGATATAACATTCAAGCACAAAAACTCACTTAAATTAGCATCAAAGTCCCACTTAAATTTGGAAATAAGATTTCTAGTTCTAATGAAGCACATAAAACTCAAACTTGTAGCCTTCGAAGTAACAACCATGCCAAGAGACTAGGCATGGTTTGGGGTTACTACAAATCAAATCTAAACAAACCCATCATGGCAATCTCAGAGAATTATAAGGAACTCATGTCTGAAGTACACAAACTCTCATAATTCATCTAAAAATCCAAACTTTATTTAAACTAGAAGTTCAAAATTCAAAATTAAGAAAATGGGTTAACTAAGGAAAAGCATATTAAAACTAAAACTAGAACTAAAAAAAGGAAGAAAAACTAGCCGTAGGAGGCTAGGTAGCCTCCCAGGACTTGAACTCCTTGCTTCCCACGTCCTTCATTGCCTTGGAATAGAAGAGAGCACTTCTTTTTATAATACAACAAGAGTACTGCAACATAAAAGATTTTGTTTCGCTTCGTACTGCTTAACCAATGATAAGATTGCCTTCAAATTTGATTTGTAGCTTCCCTAGAACTTGATGTTTCTCATAGATGGTTTATATTTCTAAGATTATCTTCTAAATTGGCCCATCAATCAAATCAGCGACCGCCTCTCAAAATCGCGCAATTTGGGTACCTCCAGAACCAGTTATCTTGCTTTCAACGCTACGGAGTGTACAGGGGTCGGATTGGTCTCAAATTTAGAACAGGAGTAGAAAAATTTCTCCTCTAGATGATAGACGGATTAGATTGTCCAAATTAGTTTCAGAATTGAGTGCGAAAATTAGAACACTTAGACCTTTTTATAAAATCTGCACAGTTGAATCTTTTTGAATGGTCCATCTTTCTTCAACTGGTACGATCAAACCATACATCCTTTTGACCTAAAACTTTGTGGTTATTCATATATATATATATATATATATATATATATATATATATATATATATATATGGTCTAGAAGATGGTCAAATTAGATTTTTCATATCATCAATGATGGGCCACCAGTGTTGAGCAGCGAAAACAAGAAACTTTTTAAACAATTCATATTGTTATGGCTGCTACGATCGATCCGTAGCTCCGATCAACACGAAACCACTTGGGTTATTTCGACGTCGAGGTGCTCTTCGACATGGATAGGTTGGATTTCCAAATATAATTAAGATGAGCCCTTTGAACTGGGCCGAAAAAACAAAAAGGGGACTGCTTGTATTTGAAATCTGATTTAGAAAGTGCATGGCCGACCTGTCAGCCAGCTGGACCACAGGTCGGCTTACATAAAATTGGTCCAGAGATATTTGTATTTTTGGAGGGTTTGGCAGGCCTGCCGGTTAGGTTGTAAATTATGACTTTTTCATACTTTTCTTCCTTCATTGCATTGCATCTTTCCTCCATCTCTTGTCCTTTATTTCTTCGATTTTCAAGGCATACAAAGTGACTCTTTTAACCATGAATTGGTGAAGTCTCCCTCTAATTCCTACAATCACAAAAATATGTATTAGATTAGTCTTTAAACATGAAAAACATGCATAATGTGATGATGAAAAGGGGTTAGAATATGTAATATTCATGGCTCAACACCCTCCAGTTTAGAACAATGGCTTTTATACAATCAAATGAATAGGATTGGTAGTGTGCTATCGTGCCTTGGCTAACATAATTTATATAAACCAAAATTACTCAAGTTAGGTTGATGAAACTTGGAGCTTTAAATTTTGACTAATCTTCAACGATTAGAAACCTTCCTATAGTAGTCACTTAGACTTATGCATTTTGAAAAATTAATTCTCCATCGAATCGAGCTTAGAACTATCATGGACACTCTTTGAACTTGACCCAAAGGACAATCTTAGAACAATGAAACTTGATTCTGTCAAAGCATCTAGAATTATCAGATCATGGATTTACGGAACCATACACATGCGAAACATTCACGGTTTGACTCAATTCCCAATCCTGCGTGATTACCAATGGACTCACTGCTTGGATTAAGCAGAAGACCAGAATCCAACAGGAATAGGAAATGATATAATGACCTCTCTTCTCTGATCAGGTAGAGGATCGACGTATCAGATTCAGGCCTACTATAACTGTTTTCTCCGTACAAGCCCAGTTGTGAACCATCCTTTGGATAAGGACAACTCTGCTGAATCATTAGCAACCCGGTAGGAGTGTTAAGATTGGCTAAGCATGCCCAAAAGCCATATTACCTGAATGTGAACCAAACGACCTAAGTCACTCACTTTCTTTCTCTGAACTTGTTCAAGAAATTCATGCCCCCTCCCACAACAGTAGCAAGGCAGCACGTAATAGAGATTCGACGGTTTGGGTTCTCCATGAGAGGAGTTATCGTATAGCTGGAAAACAGAAAAGCCCAACCATTACTATTTGGAACCTTATTCCCTAGTCTCCTCACCCATGTACTAGAGATCTCTGTTTACTCGACAAAGATAATTCATTCTAAAGAAAATACTTTAGCCTTTAAGGGGGTAGACTGTTGTAACCACTAATAGAAATACTAGAAAATTTCGGGGACGAAATTATTTTTTTAGGGGGGTAGATTGTAACGCCCTGAAAATTTCAATCCTCGAGCCTTGAAAGTACTCGAACGCCTCTAAAAATTTTTCTGTTTTAATTCTCAAATGAGAATGCATACACCTGATCTAAAACCAAGAATCTAGAAGATTTGTACATGAAATCTTAGTTTGAACGATCCAATTTGATCGAAATCTTGTAAGACATTTAGACACAACAATCTAACCGTACATTCTTTGTTAAATATCATGGATAGCTACGGATTCCTTTCTAATCGTCAAATCCTACATCCGATCTATTAATTTACGACCTTCGAACTATGATTTATTGGAATCACAATTGATTTACATGTATAACTGATTCCCAGTGCAGACCCACCTCGGACTACCCTGATCAACGAATCAGATGTTGATCATCTTAAGTATCAGAGTTGATTTGACCTAATGGATGACCTAATCTCCATTCGAACCCAACTGACATCCTAATCCGATTCATAATGCCTAAAACTTCCAATAAATCCGCGTTACCATTATAATCCGATACTTGCTAGTGTACGCTATGACCCAGTAAAATGATTCACCAAACTTTGTTCTCTAAATCATCCAATTGGTGTCTCAAAATCGTAGAACAGCTATAAATCATTCCTTAGTGAGCCGTTGATCATAAATATACACGAAATCGATCTTCTTACTGGACTTGACCTTTCCCCTGCACCGGATGTCTAACACCCTATCCTGAACTGCACAACATAGATCATGACCAGAGAGGGTGAGTTGTGCGACTCACCTCAACCTTGGACCATCTGGAACTATAAATACCAAGCCCATTTGAGAATTCCATTTGAAATGGAATTTGGAGGTTTTTCTTGGGTTTTCTTCTAGGGTATGCTCAAACCCTTCTATTCTGTTGCCATTCTTTCAATCGATCGTAGGCGGGCCGTGCCTTGAGGTAAGATACCTCTCTTATTGTAAAAATTAGAAAATTTCATTAGGGATTCTCATTTCTAATTAGGGTTTTTGTCGAATTTAAGTGTTATAACTGGATTTTCTTCAAATCCTTAAGGAATACTCATTCCTAACTCATGGATTCATCAATCAGGTGAGGATTATTCTTCTAAGTTGGCTATTATCAACCCATGAGGGTTCCAAATAGTGAAAATTGAGTTTTTGCTTGAATTCCATTCAAAGTTGAGTGCCGAATGATTTATGTTTATGATTGATATTCTGTATGTGTTGATTAATTACATGCTTATGTGTGGATTGATTGCCCATTTGAATCGATTTTATGAAAATATGGGACTTGATATGTTGTGCATAGCAATTGTTTGATGAAATTCATGGGTGAACAGAAGTTCACCTATGCTTGAGTAAGTGAATTTCCATTCTCCCAAGCTAGTACCTGGTTGTGAATTTGATGAGTGGCCTGCAATAGTACGTCAAGTGTTTGGTTTTACGCCCATATATGAAATGAAATATATTGACTATCAACTGTTTGGTTTTATGCCTAATTGAGAAAATGAATGCTATGATGTTCCATTCCCCTCACAACATGCTTAGTATATTATGTAATTGACATGATTGAGATTAATCTCTGAAAATCATAATGTATGTACTGCCTACTTGAGTTTCGCCATCACAGACTTGTTTGGTCGACTTGGGAGTAACATGATCGACCGACCCTAGTTACGCCGGTTTGGTTGATGTTTCGCTCGGCCTACGAAATCAGTAAATTTCAGGGTTAATCATATTTGTTTGATCATTGTTACATATTCTATAGAATCTTGAATATCACAATTACCATCGTTGTACAGTCACATACAATCATACATATCAAGTCTCCTAAGCTAGACATGAAATATGGGTAACTGTGTTTGTGTTATCTTTGGCTGGTGTGGGTGATGAACCTTCTAATAGCCTTGAGAATTGAATCCTACATACTGAAGCTCATGGGCCAGGCATGGTATATGGGTAACTGTGCTTGTGCTGTCTTTGATTGGTATTGATCCCGATGGTCTTATCGAGAGTCTTGAGCACCATTGCTAGGTGACAAGCCACCATCATTGATCTTGGGTGACGGCCCATTACCATGCATATGACATTCTAGGGCATCAAGACCCTAACCATTTGATTCATTATTCAGTTATGTTCGGTGACGGACCCAAATTAGGATTCCAGGAACCGAGCATAGGACGCCCTGGCCTGATGGTGGGCCCCAGCCTAGAGGGTACCCCGACCTGGCATTGTCCAGTCTTTGGTAAGGCCACTGTCTAGTGTCTGGCTTTCCTCCTTGTCCAGTGTTCAGCCGCGTTCTTGTCGGTTGTGTTCCTGTTTATAAGACTCTTGATAAAATTGAGGTATTATGGCTTCACCAATACTACTGATTGAATACGAAAATTAATAAATACTTGACAATCATGCATGCATTACATTTACACGTGCAGTGGTCCGATGCTGCTGTTGGGTGGTAACCCCACCGTTTATTTTTTCAGAACATAACATTTGCACATCATGGTTGCATGCATTATTCAACTAGAATAGGGACACGATTATGATGTTATGCTATCTGCTGATGCTGGGTGGTAGGTGTGAGAGCCTCACCATTTGTTGTGCTTCATTACCTGTACTTGATTGTGTTAATAACATGTTTAACTTAAGAAATGGTAACACTAAGTATGATTACTCACTCCCACCTTTGGGGGGGGGGGGGGGGGGGGGGGGGGGGGGAGGGGTGCGGTGTTTTAAAATACCAACCAGTTTTTTTGATACAGGAGTTGTTGCCACTTGATGCATGAGATGCAGGACCTGTTGGCTTACCTATGTAATGCTTTTCATTTTCTGCCTTGAATTGGCGTCTTGGGTCGATATTCTTAAAAATTTCATTGTACATGTATATATTGAGCCCCAGCTGAGTGGACTCCTTGGTTGTGTGGATGATTGTATGTATTTACACTTTAATTCATACTATATTGTATACTGTTTAGCTTAAATCTCTATTTATGAGCTGATGCCATGGATTTGTGCCATTAAACTATATTTTTGCAAAATACAGTCGCCCGGAAGAGTCAGGAGCCGCGGATTGCCTGACACCTGATTTTCTGGGTGTGACAGGACCACACCAAAGAAAGTAGTGGTTTCAATGATCTCATCCGTTGAGACATTCTTAAGCCCATCATGATGTTTATTTAACATTCAACCTGTTCAGAAGGTTACACAGACCTGGACGAAGAAAAATACCTTTCAACTGAGTGGGCCTGCAATTAGGGAATCGTTTGAACAAGAGGGACGAGGGCTAAAAAAAGAAAAAATGAAAAGAAGAAGCATGCACATGGATGCATTTAGACAAAGATTGCGGTGGACTCGGATTGTGTGGTGGAATCGTAATGTCTGGTGGGACGTATCCCAATTTAGTTGGGGGACTTAGACTAGCATCCGATATGGTGGACTCGGATTGCGTGGAGGGAAGTAGCATGGAGGGAAGTAGCGGGAAGGGATATGGTGATCTCGTATTGCATCCTAGGACGACTTGGACTGCGCGGGAGACTCATGATTGCATGGTGGGTGTGTGGTTGACTCAGATTGCAAGGTGGGACCTAGTGGGAACGTATAGATTGGTGGACTCAGACTCCGATTGTGTGGTGGGGTCAGCGAGGTCAGAAATATTGGGGAACTCGGATTGCCTAGTAGGACGTAGCATCATTTAATTGAGCCATGTACTAGCCCAGCGTGGACTCGACCTAATAACTTAAAAAAATTCTCAATGTGGGCCTCACATCGTAGAGGCGGATTGCGTGGTGTGCCCCACACCACATACCTCAATGGTGTGTTGAGGTCACTAATTTTTGTGGGCTCCACCATAATGTATGTGTTATATCCAAACTATCCATTGATTTGGCCAGATCATTTTAGGACATGAAACAGAAAATGAGACAGATTCAAAGCTCAAGTGGACCACACTACATAAAGCACCGGTATTGAATGCCTACCTTTGAAAACTTCGTGGGGGTTTTTTTTTTTTTTTTTTTTTCTCTTTTCTTCGTCCAGGTTTGTGTAACCTTCTGAACAGGTTGAATGTCGAATAAACATCATGGTGGGCTTAGGAACATCTCAATGGTGGGGATCATTGAACCCACTACTCTCATTTTCTTTCTCATGCCTTCTAAGAGGTGAGGCCCACGCTGAGAATTTTTTAAAGTTATTAGGTACAATCCCCGCTGGGCTAGTACGTGTTTCAATTAAATGATGCTACGTCCTACTAGGCAATCCAAGTTCACCAATATTTCCGATCTCGCTGGCCCCACCACACAATCTAAGCCTAAGTCCACCAAGCTATCCGATCCCACTAGGTCCCACCTTGTAATCTGAGTCAACCACACACCTAGAGCTGTACACGAGCCGAGCCGAACCGAGCTTTGGCCAGTTTGGCTCAGTTTGGTCAGCGGGCAACCTGGGCTCGAGCTTGGCTTGGCTTGGTCCTCGAGCCCAAGTGGTGGGCTTGGCTTGGTTTGGACGAGCTTTCGAGCCGAATTCGAGCATGTTCGAGCCTGTTTGAGGTTCAAGCTTTTGAGCCTGAATTCGAGCTTGTTCGAGCCTGTCCAAGCTTTAAGCTTACCTGGCTGGAGAGAGATGAGATGAGGGAGAGCCGAAGAGGGAGGAGATGATGCGGATGGTCGAAAGTGGTCTCTGCCGCTGGTCAGGCTGGGGCTGCAGGGAGGGCAGGCGAGTGGGTTTTGTTTTTAGGGTTAGGGCGGGTGAGTGGGCGCTGGAAGTAAATAAAAGGGGGCTAGGGCGAGCATGCAACTTAAATTATATATATATATATATATATATATATATATATATATATATATATATATATATATATATATATATATACCGAGCCTCTACGTGTCAAGTCGAGCCGAGCCAAGCTCAGGTCAAGCTCGAGCTTGGCTCAAATTTCCAACGAGCCCAAAAATTCGAATTGACTTTGGCTTGAACTACCCTCCGAATTGAGCCAAGCCGAGCTTTTTCGAATTGAGCTAAGCAAGCTTGAAAAGCTAGCTCGGCTTGTGTACAGTTCTACACACATCCACCATGCAATCACGAGTCTCCCGCGCTGTCCAAGTCGTCCCAGGACGCAAGACGAGATCACCATATCCCTTCCCACTACCCTCCTAGCAATCCGAGTCCACCATGTCGGATGCTAGTCTCGCCCGCCTAAATGGAACATGTCTCACCAGACAATACGATTCCACTAAATGCATCCACGCGCGTGCTTTTTTTTTTTTTTAGCCCTCTTTTTCAAACATTTACCTGATTGCGGACCCACTGAGTTGAAAGTTAGGCAGAAGGTAACGTCCTTACTGCGCAGTCTATCCATCAAGTGGGCAGCCTTCTTTGAATGGGGAGCGGATTACATGAGACCAGGGGACTCACCAAGACCGTGCCAAAATTACCGTGGGGCCCACAGTCCTCAAACCCTTACCAAAAGGCCCACCTTGATGATATGTTGTATATCCACTCCGTCCATTCGTTTTCCCAGCCCATTTTAGGGCTTAGCACCACATATTAAGCACATCCAAATCTCAGGTGAACCGCAACACAAGAAACAGTGATGATTGAACCCTCATGGTTAAAAACCAGAAAACAGATACATAATGTGTATTTTTCATCCAACTCAATTATTTGTCATCTGAACTGGATGAAGGTAAAATACAAAGATTAGCTTGATCCAAAACTTTTGTGGCATACAAAAAACTTTCAATTGTTATTCAACACTGTTTCAAGTGGTCTTTTACACCCGAGATTTGGATCTGCTTAAGATTTGGGATAAGGTCCTTCAATAGCTAAAACAACATATGGGCGACGTGGATACGAAACACATTTATCAAGGTGGCCCCACATAGTAAGGGCAACACCCACTAAGCTGTTACCCGGGTTACAGCTAATCCGCTCCCGCAAAATCAACGCTACAGAAACGTTGGTTGGTCCTTAATAAGTTTTTAATGGTAAGGCGTTCAATCACCACTGTTTCCTATTGTATGCTTCACCTGGTGACCTAAAATGATCAGAAAAAATGGATGAATGGAGTGGATACAAAATGCATACATCAAGGTGGGGCCCAGAGTAAGGGTTGCATTGTCTTGGATGAGGCCAGGACCAACCTATTGGAAGGGTTGGACGTAGAGGTGGCAATGGGTTAGGTTGGGTCGGGTTGGGTCAAGTTTTGGGAAAACCGGCAGCGGAAGCGCAAGCCGAACGCGCAAAGTAATGCGAGATCAAATGAGAAACAATATAAAATCAAATCACACGCAAGTATTCACCACAAGAGAATCCGAATTTACATGGAAAAACCCCTCAACGGGTAAAAAACCACGGAACAAAGCGATCCACTATGATTAACAGAAGATTACAGAGATTGAAAGCAAGAAAAATAGAGAAAACCCAAGCTCCCTCCCTCACAAATCACTCTCCCCTCTTCCTAATGCGATTAGGAAACCTTGGACACCTTAGGATTCTATTTAAGTTCGGATTCATGCCATATATATAGCAAGAATCCCCAAAATAGAAGCATCTTATGCACAACCACGTAACTACGTAAGAAAACGCGTGCACGTCCGACCGGTTGCTCGACCGGTCGGAGCTGGCACAAAAATAGTCTAGAGGAAAATCAACACAGACCCGTCACGCTGCCTCACCTTAGACCTGTCCCCCGACCGGTCTAAGCCCACCTTAGATCTATCGCCCGACCAGTCTAAGCCCCCTGTATACCTGTCGCCAGACAGGTCTAGGGTGAGAGAAAACAGTCCAACGCCTTCTGTGCATCTGGGCCAAAGGTTCAGACCGGTTGTCTGACTAGTCTGAGCACTCTACCCTTGCACAGTTTGTCAAGTGCCTTCTGTGCATCTAGGTCAAAGGTTCAGACCGGTTGTTCGACTAGTCTGAGCACTCTACCCTTGCACAGTTTGTCAAGTGCCTTCTGTGCATCTGGGCTAAAGGTTCAGACCGGTCGCCCGATCGGTTTGAGCCCTCTACCCTTGCACCGTTCGAAGGCTCTCTAACAAGGTTCACGTCGGGTCGTTTCCATCTCAACCCTAACCCGACCCAAATTAAACCAGGACGGGTTGAGTTGACCTGCATTTTAATGATCAACTAACTAATTTGTAGATTAAACTAAAATCATATCTTATTGCAAGCTCCAATTTGAATCAAAATACTAAGAATTCCCAAGAAATACTCACCTAATAGAGGAATTTTACTAAATCAATTCACAATTAGACTCAAATCTTCAGCTACCAATGCCTGCCCAACATTGCTCATGAATTTGACATGAATAGTCATGGATTGGACTTCACCTCAAACTGGACTCAGTGATTTTCGTTGAGTCAACTCAGCATAAGTTATAACTAATTTCAACCAGATTAAACTTCAAGAAGAGGATATATGATCATGATCAATCCTAAATAGCTGAACTAAATCAGACATTCCTCAGATAATGAACAACTTCTGTAAACTAAAATGAACTAGACATAGAGTGAGTTCAAATCGGTTTACCACTCGGTAGCAAACCGGGTCGATCATAGATGTAACAAAATGATGAAATGACTGATTATCTTACATATACCTTAGCAACAAGAACTCTATAAATGTAGCCCAACAATGACCTCAACAGCAACAACACCATCGAAGAAGAAGACTTGGCCTCCAATGATGAAATGCGAACCATTGATTTTCCTTCAATCCGACAGTTATGGATAGGGGTGCACAAGGAACCGGTAAACCAGACCGGAATCAGTTAGTTCAATTTGTTTTAGTCCGGTTCTGAAGCCCATCAGTTCCGGTTTTGATTATAAAAATCAAAGAACCGATTTGTTCGGTTCGATTCTCAGTTTGGGGTTTTATAGAACTGAACCGTGGAACCGAAACTGGGTGTTCAACCTTCACTATTTCATGTCGAGTAGTCCACTTAAAATTTGTATCCATCTGATTTTTTTTAATGTGGCCCACCTAAACATTACCCAGCAATGAGGATGGATGGTGTAGATATAACAAACACATTACATTGCATCAAGGAATCCAATACATTTGGGTTGGATTTTAAAAAGCCTAGAACCATGGAACTGAACCAAAATCGAACCAGTTTTTACGATTTGATTCCGGTTCGGTTCTATGGTGCTAACGGTCCAGTTTCAGTTCCAAATTTCCTGGAACCGGCGAGAACGGTTTGGTTTCGGTTTCAACCCAGAATAGGACCAAACCAAACCATGCACACACCTAGTTATGGATAGAGTAGAATCATTTTGAGGAGCTTAGGAAACTCTGAGCGTAACGACCCATAATTTTGGACACATAAACTACGCTATTAAAAGGGGTTAAAAGATTTATTTTGAATTAATTAAAAAAAAAAGTCACTAAGAGGGTTGGTTAGGGTCCTCTTGGTTGAGAGGGGAGACTAGGGATCAAATCTCCTCATAAGTAATAATAACTTTTTTTGCATCTTAAGATTTAGTTTTGAATTTTGAACTCTAAATAAGGAAGCCTTATCCGGAAATTTCCAACTTTTCTTATAAATAAGAGCCTCCATAGGAGGATCTAACCCTAATTGTTGAGAGAGAGAGAGAGAGAGAGAGAGAGAGAGAGAGAGAGAGAGAGAGAGAAGGGGAGGGAGAGGATTATCTCGACCCTTAGCTCAGGTAAATCCTAACCCTTTCTTTTAGTTTTTATTTCATTATAGAGTGCTTTCTTAGATTTATTTAATGAACAGGACGGATTGGTTCTCCATTCATTGTATGGTCTTATAAATCGAATCCATAAATAATGACAAAGTTAATAGGGTTTTGAGTGCTTAGATTTATGATGGGTTATTTAGGGATGTCGGATTGAATCCATACAAGTCATGGGAATTGTTCGGTCAAAGTATGTTATGGCCTGAAATATCAGAACAATCTGACACTCGGATGAGCCACATTGTCTCGATCTTAGGCTAGATACGTTTTCTCTTAAGATCATTGGGGAATCTGATCTAACCTGCCATCTTTCCTTCTTAATCGATATCTTTTGTGGTCGGATCTCTCAATGGGCCCCTGAGATCAACTAAAAATCCTAAATCAATCTTATAGAAGGGTGGATCAAGGAAATCATTGGGGTTGAATCTACTATCATGTGCTCTTTATAATTTTTATAAAACATTAAGGATTGAGTAGTTCATATCCAACCCATGATGATCCTAAGTCCATAAGAATAGTAGAATGTGATTCCTTAAAAGAAAAGGATGTTTAAGGATCAAATAGAAGGAACCAGATGCACTTTCGCTGACCGAAGGACATGTTCGGTCGACCGAGCGGCGTGAATTATGAAAAACATGGCAATCTATATTAGTGACCCAGGAAAGCCTGGGTCAACCCAGGAAGCCTTCAGTAGACCAAAGGCATGGCTGGTGCTGGGTCGACTAAAGGACGTAAAAATCTGAACTCGAAAGCAATCTATCATCTTGACTGAGGAAGTCTTCGGTTGACCGAAGGACCCTTCGCTTGACCGAACATAGGGCTGGGTCGACCGAACAACTATGAACTTTAACAATGTCAATTGCATATTTCTTATCTTGACTTACAAAGTTAATGTATGACTTTAATAATTAGAAATGAACTCAAACTAATGAGGGAAGAGATGAAAAATAAGTATAGATAGAAAGGAATATGATTAAATGATATGTGTGTTAGTGCACTTTTCTGTGGCAAACTAGTGCACCTTGTCTGTCAATCTCTTAGGTTAGTGAGTCTAGTGTCGATTGAACTTAATGAAGACGAAGACCGAAGACTCAAGTAGATCTACTGCATCAAGGAAGAAGAAACAGTTAAAAGAGATGCCTCAATGAGCCTTGAACCTTGACCAAAACCATAATCCAAACCTCTTGATGACCCTAAACCTTTAGGAATACTTGTAGTCATCATAGATTCGCCCTGGGTGTCCTAAAAGATCACCCAAACATGGGCCTTAGAGGTCTGGCTGTGGAGAATATGGGACAGCAGCTAACTGGCTGATCCCCGGCCGGTCCGACCAGTCGAATCGGCCTCCAAATTAGACAGCAAGAAACTTTCCTGTGAAGGCCGTTGACCGACCGGTCTTGATCGGTCTTGGACCCCTGTTTGACCGGTCACAATGGTCGGTACTATTCGTTTTCTACCAGTTTTGAATCCGTTGAACACTTTTCTATAAAAGGGCATGGCTTGGTTTGAGGAATAAGGAGAGAAATTTTGAGAGGATTGAAGTCACCATTGTTGGAGACCATTAAAGGATCAATTTCTAACCTTTGCAAGGCATCTTCCTTGTGATTTAACACAAGAATGGAGTATTTCAAGATGACCTTCACCTTCTTTTGATCTCAGAGTTTGGATTAAACTTGATAGTAATATCTCTATCCAAAGCTCTATGATGAGATCTTTGTAGGTGAACAAGTCTAGGCAACCCATTCTCATTAGTTGTAGAGTTCTCAAACCTACCCTCCTATCACCTGGGGCATCTCAAAGGCATCATTTGCAAGGTGATTGATCAAGTGTAGATGAGGCATTGGCGACGCAACGACAACACGGTCGGAGGAGCAAAGGGGAGCTGATTGAAGAACAGGAGAGTGGAAATCAAGCAACCTGAAGCGGCGTTGAACAATTGGCTCATCTGACAAGTAAGGTTGTTAATTTGTTGAGAGTCCATTCACTCTTTTCCCCGTGAGAATTGAGTATAGAGTTTGTTTGTTAAACTCGGTTTAGGGTCGTTTGTTGATCCTTGGCTTGTTAGTTGAGCCTAAAACATTTAGGGACGTTTATCGTACATTGGCATGTTTATCAAGCCTAAATAAGTCTCCAAATGGAGCCTCCGAACGGGAGTGAACGTGCGTCAGGTTGAGAGTTAACCTTGTCGAAAACTCCATTAAGGTTGAGAGCTGAACCGGTAAAACCTCCATATAAAAGTTGAGAGGTGAATATCATTTAAAACCTCCGATAGTGAATGCCGGTGTGCTCAAAGGAGTTGAGTAGTTGAACTGGGAGTGGAGTAGACCCAAAGTCGAACCACTATACATACTTGTGTTTGTGATTGATTTGAGTACATTGTTATCTTAGCATTGTATGTTTAATTGTTAATTATGAATGCTTGATAGGAATGTATGCTAGACTCTAGATAGGCACATCCACACAAGATGTACTTTCAATAAGTAGTGTAGACTTGAGCTCAGTGATCTATTCTCATAGTCTACATAGGTTGCATAGATTAGAATCTTAATTTGTTTAATCATTAGATTATCTATGCATGCTTATACTAGGTTGCTTATTGTTGAGCTCTTAATTGTGCATATTCTAACCCCAATTCATCACTCATTATGCTTGTTTTTTTATGGTTTATAGACTAAACTAATGCATGGATTTGTGATTGTAGGGATGAGAGAGAGGAAGCATCAATTAAGTCTTAAAAATGCTAGTTAGAAGCAAAGAAGATCAAAGGGGCTAAGCGTCAAAGAATGAAAGAAAGAAGTCAGAGAAAAGAAGAAAGAAAGCAGAAGAAGGTGCCCACGACCAGTCGTCCAAGGTTAAGGACCGGTCGTCCGACCGGTCCGATCACTCAACAGAGGGAACCCAGAGGCTACAACTCTCTGGACTGTTCACGACTGGTCGTCCACTGCTGCGACCAGTTGTGCGACCGGTCCTTGAATTATTTTTCTGGGTTGAAAATCCCCATAACTCTCTAGACGATTTTAGCGTTTTTGAGACCAGTCGTGCGAGCGGTCGTCCAGTAGCTTAGACCGGTCGTGCGATCGGTTGTATACGTAATGAAGCGTGTTCTACAAGTCCCGAATTTCTCTGCGCACTGCGTACTCTTACGCAATTTCTGGAAGATTCTGATGCTGCGGAGCTTCCCCACTATAAAAGGACACCTAGGGATCGTTCCTAGGGTATCTTAGAAGGTTTTGAGCAAGGTGGGAGGCGGTGGAAGTGGATTTCGGAGTTCCACAACTCCTTTTAGTTTGTTGCTGTTTTCATGTTTTTCTTAGTTGTTTCATGTTTCCTTGGATCATGAACGGCTAAACCTCTTAGCTAGGGTTAAGAGGTGAAGCTTGTAGTGAATCTAAGATGTTTCAATTCGTTTAAGTTGGTTTTAAGTTTGGAATTCATGTTTATGAACAATGGTTTGAAGTTTAATTCAATTTCTAAGTAGTTCTTCTTAGTCTTATGATGACTCATGGATGTTTGGAAGAAGTGCTTTAGTTCTTAATTGCTTTGTGTTAGTCTAGACCTGTATGATCCGAGGAATTGGAGTACGCTCTAGTACTATGATCTTCATGTGGGAACTTCCTACCAAAGTTCTACTTTTTTTGAAAATCTGTGGTATGTGGGACTGTGCATGTGATTTGAATCAAGTTCAAATATTCATGATCTAGCTTTGTCTTGTGACAGGACTTAATGATGGTTATGATTGTGAACTTAGCCTATTTAAAATGGGACTGACCTATGCAATTGAGCATGCTCGTTCTAGCTTGCATTGAGTGAATCATGTACATTGATCTTACATATGGCAGATTATTGGTTTTAACAGCTCTATCATCCAACTAGATAGATCTTAATTTCGATTCTAGTTGAGGAAGTGAGAAACCACAGCGAATTGAGCATCAAGGATTGCTACAAGTGGATCCTTGAACTCCTAGTGCCTTTTTATAATTGTTTACTTCAGTTCAACATTGCTACTTACATCAATCTACTACAAATCTGGTTGTTAGCTTCTCTATAGAAACTATTGGATGTGTTTGTGAATTCCTACATAAGTCCAAAGGACATTTGTACAAGTCTGTTTCTACAATTGATAATTGCATTTAAAGTAGCTAGAAACGGTCGGCCAAGTATGACGGAAATTTGAGCACCGGTGCCTATCACGGGATGTGTCTCCAAGACAATAAAGTCTACTGGGTAGTAGAATTTATCAACTTGGACTAGAACATCTTCAATCATTCCTCTCGGTATACAAATGGATCTATCAGTAAGTTGGAGTGTGGTTTTGGTCGGTTTCAATTCACCTAACCCAAGTTGCTCGTAGACCGAGTATGGAATGAGATTCACACTTGCCCCCAAATCGAGTAAGGCTTGTTTAATCCGGTAGTCTCTTATGATGCATGAGATGGTTGGACTACCCGGATCCTTGTATTTTTGGGGCACCTCTTGTTTAATGATAGCGCTCAAATTCTCAGTCAAAAGTACTTTGTTGTGAACATTGTGTTTCCTTTTGACTGTACACAATTCCTTTAGAAATTTGGCATAAGATGGTATTTGTTTTATGGCATCCAACAACGGGATGTTGATCTTTACCTGCTTAAAAACTTCTAATATTTCCAAATTTTTGTCTAAAGGTTTAGGTGAAATCAACCTTTGTGGAAACGGGGCAACCGGCCTGTATTGCCTTTCCGGTTCTTTCTCTTGTGGAGTGTTGTTTGAGCTATCATCCTCTTTGGAAATTTCCAGATCCTTAGGCTTTGGGGCCTTCACCAGATTAGATTTGTCAATTTCTTTCCCACTTCTCAAAGTGGTGATAGCTTGAACATGCTCCGTATGATGGGAGGATGAGCTTGCATCTTGTATCTCAAATTGGGTTATTGAGTTAGGAAGAGGTTGGGCAGGAAGTGTGCCCTTCTCTCTAACACTAAGATGAGATTCAACTCTAGCCATTGATGTTTTCAATTCATTGATGGCTTGAGTTGAATTTTGATTGAATTTCAATTGCTCTTGCATGAACCCATCTATTTTCAGAGAATTCGTCTTGTTATACTCAGCTTGAACCGATATAAATGCACCCAACATCTCCTCTAGCGTCACTTTTGGAGTAATGACTAGAGATGGACTTAGTATAGGCTGAGCTTGAGGGATAGTGGTTGCATTCGCAGTGGGTCCATTCCTTCAACTGAAGTTGGGATGGTTCTTCTAACTAGCATTAAACGTGTTTGAGGTTGGAGCACCAAATTGCCGTTGATAACTATTTATGGCATTTGATTGTTCTTGTAAGATGTCCTGAACCGCTGAAATTGTGGGATAATCTTGTGTTGCATGTTGATTTTCGGTACAAATTCCACAAACAGTTTCAACGTCATTGGAGTTGATCATCTCTCCTTTCCTTAATTCCATGGCCTCAACTTTTCTTGTGAGGCTAGCCACCCATGCACTTATGCTATCCTCTTCTGATAAGACATAAATTCCTCATTTTTCCTTTTCCTTTTGTTGGCCAGTTTTGGAATTTGCTGGTTTAGATGTATCCCAAGACTGTGCATTCTCAGCCAATTCTTCCAAATAATCCCATGCTTCATCAGCTTCCTTATTCATGAACTCCCCATTACACATCATCTCTACAAATTGGCACATGGGTGAAGTCAGTCCTTCATGGAAAAAGCTTATAACCCGCTAAGTTTCATAGCCATGATGTGGGCATGCGTTTAATAAGTCCTTAAACCTCTCCCAACATTGGAAGAAAGTTTCATCTTCCTTTTGGGCAAAGTTCATGATAAGGTGCTTCAACATGGTTGTTTTGTGAGTGGGGAAGAATTTTTTTATGAATTCCCTATGCATATCAGTCCATGCACCAATTGATCTTGGCCTTAATGCATGAAGCCAACCTTTAGCTTTATCTTTAAGAGTGAAAGGGAAGAATTTGAGTCTCACCACATCATCAGTCACATTAGCGAAGTGCATGGTGGTTATTACCTCATCAAACTCCTTAAGGTGTTGATAGGCACTTTCACTATCTAATCCATGTTATTTAGGGAGAAGTTGGATCACTCCCGGTTTTAAATCCACATTCCCTGCATTTTGTGGAAAAATTATGCATGAGGGAGTGCTCGCTTTTGCTGGTTGCAAGAAATCACGTAAAGTTCTTGGTCGAGGAACATTCTCAACCACATTCTCCCCCGTTTCAGTTTGGTTTTGGCCTAGATTGGCCATCTGATTAGGTTGATTTGCAGCCATGTTTTCAGACAAAATTGAAGAGTTTAGATGTCTCCTAGTACGTGGCTCTCTGTCAATTCCTTCTACTATCCCCCCTTCACTTATGAGTCGGTTATTGGAATCCCGAGCCCAATGTGGCATGCAAAACCAAAAAAATATGAAAGAGAAAGAAGAATTTTTCCTCCCTTTTCTTTACTCTTCTTTAAGATCGAAGCACAAGGTGTCTTGCAATGGCTAAGCCAGAAGCAAGGATAGAGACCGATTTCCCCTGGTCAATAGGGGTTCAGAGAACTCCCCACCCACTCTTTGAATCTTTTGAGAAAAAGTGCAGAAAAATGAGAAAGAGGAGTAGAGGTGAGAAAAGAAATCTCTGAGCACAAGTTGATCCAAGACGACAGAGCCGACCAATAGGAATCTAGGTGGCACAAGGCCTACCTTTCAGAGATCCAAAAAGGAGTCTCCACCCACTCTTCAAGAGATGGATGCGATAGGAATGAATAGGAGAAGGAGAAGAGTAAGGTTTAGAAAGATAGAACCTGATTCGGGCACTTGAGATCCTTATGTCTTCTTCAACTTCCTAGAAATCCCTAAAAAAAAAAAAATCAAACAAAATAAACTAAGTTAGAACTATTCCTAAAAATCCTAAATAGATTCTATTTTCAGAAATTTGTGAAAAACCGTCAAAGTCCCCGACAGCGGCGCCAAAAACTTGTTCACTTCCCCAAGTGTAGGGTTGCGATGTAGTAATAAACTCGGTAAGACCGAGGTCGATCCATAGGGACTTGTGTAGGAATTCACAAACACATCCAATAGTGTTTATTGAGAGCTAACAACCAGATTTTGTATGAGATTGATGTAATTAACAACTTTGAACTAAATTGAAGGTAAACAATTATAAAAAGGCACTAGGGGTTCAAGGATCCACTTGTAGCAATCCTTGATGTTCAATCCGCTGTGGTTTCTCACTTTCTCAACTAGAATCAATATTAAGATCTATCTAGCCGGATGATAGAGCTGTTAAACCCAACTATCTGCCATATGTAAGAACCATGTGTATGATTCACTCAATGCAAGCTAGGCTGAGCATGCTTCAATTGCATAGGTCAGTCCCAATTCCAATAGACTCAGATCACAATCATAACCATCCTCAAGTCCTGTCACAAGACAAGGCTAGATCATGATTTGAACTTGATTCAAATCACATGCACAGTCCCACATAGCACAGAAATTCAGAAAAGTAGAACTTTGGTAGGAAGTTCCCTTATGAAGATCATAGTACTAGAGCGTACTCCAATTCCTCGAATCATACAGGTCTAGACTAATACAAAGCAATTAAGAACTTAAGTAATTCTCCCAAACATCCATGAGTCATCATAAGACTAAGAAAAACTACTTAGAACTTGTATAAACTTCAAACCATTGTTCATAAACATGAATTTCAATCTTAAAACCATCTTATAACGAATTGAAACATCTTAGATCCACTACAAGCTTCACCTCTTAGCCCTAGCTAAGAGGTTTAGCCATTCATGATCCAAGGAAACATTAAACAACTAAGAAAAACATAAAAACAGCAAAAAAAACTAGGAGTTGTGGAACTCCGAAATCCACTTCCGCCGCCTCCAACCTTGCTTAAACTCTTCTAAGATACCCTAGGAACGATCCCTAGGTGTCTTTTTATAGTGGGGAGGCTACGCAACTTCGGAATATTCAAGAATTTGCGTAAAACTTACGCACTGCGCAGAGAAAATCGGCGCCAGAAATAGAAGGTTTAAATCTTACGCAGGCGACCGGTCGCACGGCCGGTCGCAGTGGCTGGACGACCGGTCGTGGATGCTGGACGACCGGTCTCAAAATGGACAAAAATTATCCAGTGAGTTTTGGCCCGAAAAAATAATTTAAGGACCGGTCGCACGACCGGTCGCAGAAGTGGACGACCGGTCGCACGACCGGTCGTGAACAGTCCAGAGAGTTATGGCCTCTGGGTCTCCTCTGTGCATGTGCGGACTGGTCGGATGACCGGTCCTTGGCCTTGGACGACCGGTCAGACGACCGGTCGTGGGCACCTTCTTCTGCTTTCTTTCTTCTTTTCTCTGACTTCTTTCTTTCATTCTTTGACGCTTAGCCCCTTTGATCTTCTTTGCTTCTACCTAGCATCTTGAAGTCTTCAATTGATGCTTCCTCTCTCTCATCCCTACAATCACAAATCCATGCATTAGTTTAGTCTATAAACCATAACAACAAGCATCATGAGTGATGAATTGGGGTTAGAATATGCACAATTAAGAGCTCAACAGCTGACTTCACCCATGCGCCAATTTGTAGAGATGATGTGTAATGGGGAGTTCATGAACAAGGAAGCCGATGAAGCATGTGACTATTTGGAGGAAGTGGCTGAGAATGCACAGTCTTGGGATACATCTAAACCAGCAAATTCCAAAACTGGCCAACAAAAGGAAAAGGAAAAATGAGGAATTTATGTCTTATCAGAAGAGGATAGCATAAGTGCATGGGTGGCTAGCCTCACAAGAAAAAGTTGAGGCCATGGAATTAAGGAAAGGAGAGACGATCAACTCCAATGACGTTGAAACTGTTCGTGGAATTTGTACCGAAAATCAACATGCAACACAAGATTGTCCCACAATTTCAGCGGTTCAGGACATCTTACAAGAACAATCAAATGCCATAAACAGTTATCAACGGCAATTTGGTGCTCCAAACTCAAACACGTTTAATGTTAATTGGAAGAACCATCCCAACTTTAGTTGGAGGAATGGACCCACTGCGAATGCAACCAATATCCCTCAAGCTCAACCTATACTAGGTCCATCTCTAGTCATTACTCCAAAAGTGACGCTAGAGGAGATGTTGGGTGCATTTGTATCGGTTCAAGCTGAGTATAACAAGACAAATTCTCTGAAAATAGATGGGTTCATGCAAGAGCAATTGAAGTTCAATCAAAATTCAACTCAAGCCATCAATGAATTGAAAACCTCAATGGCTAGAGTTGAATCTCATCTAAGTGTTAGGGAGAAAGGCACACTTCCTGTCCAACCTCTTCCTAACCCAAGAAACCCAATTTGAGGTACAAGACGCAAGCTCATCTTCCCAACATACGGAGCATGTTCAAGCTATCACCACTTTGAGAAGTGGGAAAGTAATTAACAAATCTAATCCGGTGAAGGCCCCAAAGCCTAAGGATCCGGAAAGTTCCAAAGAGGATGATAGCTTAAACAACACTCCACGAGAGAAAGAACCGGAAAGGCAATACAAGCCGGTTGCCCCGTTTCCCCAAAGGTTGATTTCACCCAAACCTTTAGACAAAATCTGAAAATATTAGAGGTTTTCAAACAGGTGAAGATCAACATCCCGTTGTTGGATGCCATAAAACAAATACCATCCTATGCCAAATTTCTCAAGGAATTGTGTACGGTCAAAAGGAAACACAATGTTCATAACAAAGTACTTTTGACTGAGAATTTGAGCGCTATCATCAAACAAGAGGTGCCCCAAAAATATAAGGATCCGGGTAGTCCAACCATCTCATGCATCATAGGAGACTACCGGATTAAACAAGCCTTACTCGATTTGGGGGCAAGTGTGAACCTCATTCCATACTCGGTTTACGAACAACTTGGGTTAGGTGAATTGAAACCCACCAAAACCACACTTCAACTTGCTGATAGATCCATTCGTATACCAAGAGGAATGATTGAGGATGTTCTAGTCCAAGTTGATAAATTCTACTACCCAGTAGACTTTATTGTCTTGGATACACATCCCGTGATAGGTACCGGTGCTCAAATTCCCGTCATACTTGGCCGCCCTTTTCTAGTTACTTCTAATGCAATTATCAATTGTAGAAACGGGCTTGTACAAATGTCCTTTGGAAATATGACTCTTGAGCTTAATATATTTGATTTATGCAAACAACCACGGGAGATTGATGAGGAGATCCACGAGATAAACTTGACTGAATCATTCGTGAAGGAAACTTTCCCCTCAACATTATATTCTGACCCTTTGGAGGCATGTGTGGCCCACTCTCATGAGATAAATGATAACATAATACGAGAGATGGATGCCATGTTAGATGTGGTGTCGGTACTTGATAACAAAAGGTGGAGGGCCCTATTTGAGCCTTTACCCGTAAACGAGAACAAGCCCCTCCCATCCAATATCAAGGCACCAACACTTGACCTAAAACCATTACCAAGTGAGCTGAAATATGTCTATTTAGGTCGAGATGAGACATATCCGGTGGTGATTTCTTCCCACTTGGATGAGGAACAAGAGAGTAGGCTAATTGCCACTCTAATAGAGCACAAGAGTGAAATTGGGTGGTCGATTGCGGATCTCAAAGGCATAGACCCACTGATTTGTACTCATCGCATACACCTTGAGGAGAATGCGAAGACATCTAGGCAACCACAAAGACGACTCAATCTAAACATGAAGGATGTGGTTAAGGCCGAAGTGGTGAAACTATTGGATGTGGGTATTATTTACCCAATATCCGATAGTCAATGGGTGAGCCCAACTCAAGTGGTGCCTAAGAAATCCAGAATAACCATCATAGCCAATGCCAATAATAAACTCGTGCCAACCAGAGTCACTACCGGTTGGAGAATATGCATTGACTACAGGAAGCTAAACACTGTCACGAGGAAAGACCACTTCCCCCTACCGTTTGTTGATCAAATTTTAGAAAGGTTGGCGAGTCATTCCCATTTTTGCTTCCTTGATGGCTATTCAGGGTACAACCAAATAGAGATCACCCTTGAAGACTAAGAAAAGACTACATTCACATGTCCATTCGGCACTTTCGCTTATCGACGGATGCCGTTTGGACTATGTAATGCCCCTGCCACCTTTCAGCGTTGTATGATGAGTATATTTTCTGATATGGTGGGGACAATTCTCGAAGTCTTCATGGATGATTTTTCAGTATTCGGTTGTAGCTTTGATGAGTGCCTTGTGCACTTAAAATCTGTGTTGAAAAGATGTGAAGAGAAGAACCTTGTGCTGAATTGGGAAAAGTGTCATTTTATGGTTCAAAAGGGAATCGTAATTGGTCACATCATTTCACAAAATGGAATCGAGGTGGACAAAGCGAAAATTGATCTTATCTCTAACCTTCTACCACCCAAGAGCATACGAGATGTGCGGTCCTTTTTGGGACACGCAGGATTTTATAGAAGGTTCATAAAGGACTTCAGTTCATTCTCTCGTCCTTTATGTAACCTACTTCAAAAGGAAAACTCATTCGAGTGGAATGAAGAATGTTAAAAGGCCTTTACCACACTTAAAGGTATGTTGACATGTGCTCCCATAATGAAACCACCTGATTGGAGCCTTCCTTTTGAAATTATGTGCAATGCAAGCGACTACGCTATTGGGGCCGTGCTAGGCCAAAGAAAAGAGAAGAAGCCATGTGTTATCTACTATGCAGTAGAACCTTAAACTCAGCCCAAGCAAACTACACTACTACCGAAAAAGAACTTTTAGCCGTAGTTTTTACCTTGGACAAGTTTAGGTCCTACTTGATTGGATCCAAGATCATCATATTCACTGACCATGCCGCGCTTAAGTACCTTCTCTCTAAGAAGGATGCTAAACCACGATTGTTAAGATGGATCCTTCTACTCCAAGAATTTAACATAGAGATACGTGATAAGAAAGGAGTAGAAAATGTAGTGGCTGACCATCTCTCTCGACTTGTTCTCACCAATTCCCCTGAAACGACCGCGATCAATGACATGTTCCTTGATGAACAACTTTTTGCTGTTTCCCAATTACCATGGTATGCGGACATTGCTAACTATCTTGCTACAGGTACGATTCCTACACATTGGAAAAAGCAAGATAAGGATAAATTCTTCACTGAGGTGCGAAAATTCCTATGGGACGACCCATACTTATTCAAGTATTGTCCCAATCAAATCATAAGGAGATGTGTGCCAGATAATGAACAACAAAGTATCATCTCCTTTTGTCACTCTCAGGCTTGTGGTGGCCACTTTTCGGCTAAAAAGACCACGGCCAAAATTCTGCAATGTGGGTTTTACTAGCCCACTATGTTCAAAGACACACATGAGTTTTGCAAATCATGTGAGCCTTGTAAGAAATTGGGAGGAATCTCCCGCAGAAATATGATGCCACTCAATCCCATCTTAATAATTGAAATTTTTTACTGTTGGGGCATCGATTTCATGGGTCCATTCCCATCTTCTTTTGGAAACGCATACATCTTGCTTGCCGTTGACTATGTTTCCAAATGGGTCGAGGCCATCCCTTGCCGGAATATTGACACTACAAGAAATTCCATTTTTATCGACGAATCATTTCCTCAGTAATCAGTACAATTTCGTCGGGAAATCTTTTTCTCGACGAAATTTTTCGCGGCTAACATCGTAGCAGAAAGGCCGTCGGTAAAGGTTTTTATCGACGAAATAATTTTTCGTAGGTAATAATTACACCATTACCGACGAAAATATTCGTTGGGCAAACATATGAATTTTTGTCGGGAATGAAAATGATATGTCGGTGAAAAAACTTTTACCGACGAAATAATTCATAGGTAAAAACATGTTAAAACTTTTACCGACGAAATAATTCGTCGGTAAAAGGATGTAAAAAAATTTTACCGATGAAAAATTTCGTCGGTAAAAGTTTCCAGTATATTATAACCGACGAAATATTTCGTCGGTAAAAAGTTTTTACATACTTTTACCTGCGAAATATTTCGTCGGTAAAAGTTTCCCAGTATATTATCACCGACGAAATATTTCGTCGGTAAAAAGTTTTTACATACTTCTACCTACGAATTATTTCGTCGGTAAAAGTTTTTCCTGTCTCGGTTTCATTTGTTTTCAAAATTCAAGAAAATTCCTGATATACACCTATAAAAAAACCTATACATTTTTCTCCTATTCACATCCACAAACATACAAATAAACAAAAACTACACCATCCATACACAAATAATCCATTCCGCATCCACAAACAAATAATATTCATCCACACACAAATACATACAAGTTAAAAGTTGTATATTAAAAAAATAATCAGGAAGATGAAGGCGAAGGTGGAGGGGCATCGGCGCCAAGGCGTGCAGCGAGAGCCTGAAACATCTCCTGCATCCGTCGCTCATGCTCCTGCCGCTCCTACCGCAACTCCTCGATCCTCCTCTCCTGCTCCTCCCGTCGCCTCTCCTCCTCCTCCTGTCGCCTCTGCTCCTCCTCCCTCTGCCTCTCCAGCTGCTCTCGAATCCCATCGACGACGACCCGTAGCTGCTGAACCTCTCTCTCTGCGATGTCAGCTCGGCGTTGAGTGCTCTCACCAGCTACGGATCGGCTGGAGCCAGCTCTAGTTTGTGCCATGAGCTTAGCACCATGGCCAAGCCCACGCACATATCTAGAACGGGTGCCAAGCACCTCGCTCAGGATTTCTGGCTCACTCCGCTGACTACCATCGGGAGTGGGCTGACTGCGTATGGTGTCCATCGCCGCCTGTAATGAAAAGATATGAAATTTCATAAAAAATGACATGAATGACATTATTATCAATCAATGCGCAATTAAATTTTACAAAGTAAAGATTTTTACCCAATGCTCACTGGCTCTAGGATGAACCCAAGATCCCGTCGCCTGCCGACAGTGAGTCCCTCTGTAGAGGTCTACTGGTCCAGGCTCCTGGCCGGTGACGGAATCTCGCTGCGCAATCGAAAGGAAAAAAGACTTATAATAAATGCCAATCAAAATAATATATTAACTTAATAATCATCAATAATTTCTTACCATGTCGTAACGATGTCGTACAAATGACTTTGAACCAGCTACGTGGTTCACTTGTAACTTTTTCCTGTTCGCAGAATTTATTCTACTCCTTTTCTGAACACATTATACAAAATACATTTCTATTAATTGTGAATTTAATTGTGAATTTAATTGCTACCATAAGATATCGTACATGTAAATATTACCTGAAAAGCCTCCGACGAAAATCTCTCGCAGAGTATCTGCCAGTCGTCTGTAGTAACGTGTGGCGGTGCGGACAGTACGGCCTCATCGTGTGTCCTGCACCGCTTGTACCGCTGGTGCAACTCTCCGCGGTACTCCTTGAACCGCTCTCTAATCATGTCGTCGACGGCATGAGAAATGTAGGGAACATTCAAATCGAATTCAAATTTATCCTGCAGTTTCGTAAATAATAAATTAAGGCAATAAACTTATTAACAATAGGACTTAACCGTAAATGAACTTTCACAAAAGAAAATTTCAATTTACTAAACTTTACCTGAAGGCGTTGACGGATGAGCTGTCGCACATCATCTGTCACGTCAGTCCAACAGGGGGTGGTGGCGGGGATCAGAGATCTGCATAGGACACCGACCTCAGACGTAAACAATCTGGCACTGTCCCCAACAGGTCTAAGGCAGTCCTGTGGGAACTCTACCGCCACCCTACCCTCACGCGTAAGTCGCTCTAAAACTAACCCACGTGTGGGTCCACGTCCTCGTCAGCTGGTAGAAGATGTTGCTGCGAAAAGATATATGTAAGTAACAATATAAACAGAAATCACTAAATAAATGTCTAGACTTACATGCAGTGCCCGGTGTATGCTGAACTGAAGGATCAGATGACTGTGATGCACCGTGCGACGTCGATGCTGTCTGCGTCGCATCACGGGTGGAAGGGGTAGATCCAGTGCGTGAACGACCTGATCTCCCACCTGGTGCCATGACTGAATATATCTAAAATACAAACTTATAAATTTAAACAATGTCAATGCAAGTTTATGAACATCATTGCAGAGTGAATTTGTGCTTATGCTTAGAGAAATGATAAAAATATGATTAGACCATTACACTATAATGCAAGCAGAATATAATAAAACCGTAAACAGAATATAATAAAATCGTAAACAGAATATAAAAGTTGAAAAATCCATTACACATTGTCATTCTATATTAAATACATATATCTCATTGTAATACAAATCAACTTCGGATCAACTATCCGAAATACTCCCTGCGTAAGTTATCGTACGCTGCAGATGTATATGTCAAGCTGTATGAAGCACTCGACATTGTTACAGCCAACATGCCAGTCACAATAGGAGAAATCTGATCTCTCGGGACTCCATTCAGATGTGCAAGTGATAATGTCGCATCTTCCATACGAAGTTTTCCGCGGTTATATTCCTCAATCAGGTCCGGAATTTCTTTGAGATTGTATAATCTTTCATCTGAGTCATCGTCTTCCTCCCTACATTTCTCGACCAGACCGGGTATCTCTCTGGCCCTACCAGAAGAATATAGGGCCGGAAAGTCCATCCGCAACAGCTGATGAAGTATGCTGCGTGCTTCCGCTACGCTCCAGTTTGTGGAGGACATGATCAGAAAGTGACTTAACTATAAATGTAGATTATAAACAAGTCAATTCAGGAAAAAAATCATGACTTGTAAAACATATATACATGTAATAATCAAATTAATCGAATTGAAAATTACATGTAAATCTTGTATACATTTAATAATCGTCGTCTGAATCATTATCGCTTAGGACTCTTTCTTCTTCACCATCACTATTGCTGATCAGAATTTCCTCTTCATCGTCTGCAACGTTGTCATCGATGAAATCGCTATCATCTCTAACAATGTCATTTATGATTGAGGCATCAACATGATCAGGTGGCACATCATCTCAATTCAATTGCACCACATCAATATCAACATTTGGATCATTCCCTCTATCCCAAGATGGCATGTCTTCTTGGTATGCTTGTTCAATTGACGACGTTCTATTACTCCCTTCATCGTTATCTTCAACGTCTACTTCGGAAACGTCAAATATGTTCCTGGGCTTTATTTTCTGCACCACGTGCCAAGAGCCGCCTAACTTGGTGTCAGCGAGGTAGAATACTTGTTCGGCTTGGCCGGCTATGATAAATGGGTCATCTTTAAACCACTTTCGAGATAAATTTACGCTCGTGAAGTAATTATCAGTCTGTATTCCCAACTTTTTATTTTCAATGTCCCATCAATCACATTTAAATAAGTACACCCGCTTTCTCATACAATAACTCAGCTCAATAATATCCGTCAAAACGCCATAAAAATCAATTTTGACCTCCTCATGTGTTCCCTTCACAACCACACCACTATTTTGTGTAGTCCTATATTTCTCACGCTCCTCAGTGTGGAACCGAATCCCGTTTACAATACAACCTGTATATCTAGATACACGTCTATCAGGGCCACACGCCAGTGAGTAGAGCGCATCAGACGCATCCGCAGAGTTGCTAGCGCGCAACATCTTCATCTATCATCACGTACAGAATATAAATGTACGTTTAGGCATTTAAAATTACGTGTAAATATTGTGCAATACAACAATATTGTAAGTGTGGTGAGATAGAAGGTAAATTAATCTTACACGTTTTGCAAACCATTCTGGAAACAAATCCTGATGCATTCGATCATAATTTGTAGGGCATTGGGACTTCATCTCCTCGATGTGTTCGCTATACACAATTGGTACGTTGTAAGCAAGAAATTTTGAGATTAAAACTGTCTGTAGATATACGATAATTATGTGCGAAGACTTATTCCAAGTACGACTCTATTTCTTCACAGTTATGCAACACATACCACCGCGCCTTCGCTTGATCCCGAGGGTCCATATCCTGAAACGTCGGCGATCCTAAAGGACGGACGTTATTTGCGAATACAGATATGAGTCCTTGTTCATGCTCCTACCCTGCATCGGTATTACGATCTTCTCGGTTGAATCTAGTCTCTATGCCACGAAGATACATGGAGCAAAATGTCAGGCACTCATTATCAATGTACGCCTCAGCAATGGATCCCTCTGGACGTGCCTTATTCCTCACATATTGTTTTAATGTGTGAAGGTATCTGAACACAAAATCAATATGTTTATGACATGAAAACATGGATATACGTAGTTTATGGAATGAATAAAAATTTATGATCATGGTTCTATCACCTTTCGATCGGATACATCCAACGATATTGTACTGGGCCTGCAAGCTTCGCTTCGTGCGGTAAGTGATTCGCTAGGTGTACCATGACATCGAAAAACGCAGGTGGAAAAATTCTTTCAAGTTTGCAAAGGATTACGACAATATCCTTCTCCAGTCGTTTAATAACCTCTACATTCAAAGATTTCGAACACAAATCCTTAAAGAATATCCCCAACTCAATCAGCGTAGCACTGACATCCTTGTTAAGGAATCCACAAATCGCAACCGGTAGTAGACGTTGCAGAAGGACGTGACAATCATGACTTTTCATTCCTGTTACCTTACAGTCCGTAATGTTTACGCGCCGAGAGATATTCGATGCATACCCGTCGGGAAATTTCACCTTGTTCAACCATTCACATACACGTTTTTTCTCTAGTTTTGTTAATGTGTAGCAGGCTGCTGGTATAGTATATGAATTTCCATGTGGTTGCAAGTGCAACTCTTTCCTTAAACCCATTGCTTGTAGATCCAATCGAGCCTTAAAACTGTCTTTTGTTTTCTTCTCTATGTTCATCAATGTTCCAAAGACATTGTCACATATATTCTTCTCAATATGCATGACATCCAAGTTGTGTCGTAATTTCAGATGACTCCAATAAGGCAACTAAAAAAAAATGCTCTTCTTCCTCCAGTTGTACTCCAATACTGTACGTTTTCTCTTCTTCAAGTGCGGTGCCTTACCAAATCTAACTTCTTCAATGTTACTCAGCTGTTGTAACACATCTTCTGCAGATAGTTCTTTCGGTGGTGGCCTATGATCTTGTTTGCCATCAAAGATTACCTTCTTCCTGCGCCAACTATGATCCCTCGGAAGGAAGCGACGATGGCCCATATAACACGTTTTCTTACCATGCTTCAATGACAATGAACAAGTCTCAGTACTACATGTAAGACAAGCCAACTTTCCCTTCGTGCTCCACCCAGACAAATTTCCATATGCAGGGAAGTCATTTATTGTCCACAAGACCGCTGCATGCAATCGAAACGTCTGTTCTGCAAAAGTGTCATACGTCTGGACACCTTGACTCCACAACTCGTTTAACTCATCTACTAACGGTCGGAGATACACATCAATGTCATTCCCCGGTGACTTGGGTCCAGGAATAAGCAACGACATCATAAAAAATGATTCCTTCATACACAACCAAGGAGGTAAATTGTAGGGCATAAGTATCACTGGCCACATACTGTACGAGCTACTCATATTACCAAATGGATTAAAACCATCACTTGCAAGACCTAGCCGAACATTGCGAGAATCCTCTGCAAACCAGTCATATTGCTTATCAAAATGTTGCCAGGCTTCAGAGTCAGCGGGATGCCTCAATGTATTATCATCATGAAGGCATTTCTCCTTATGCCACCTCATATCTTCAGCCGTCTTGCTCGACGTAAACAATCTTTGTAATCTGGGTTTCAATGGAAAGTACCTTAACACCTTTTGTGAAATTTTCTTACGCTTAGCTTCGTCATATTTCCACCTAGACTCTCCACATTGTGGACACTCCTCAACATTTTCATGTTCTTTCCAATACAATACACAATCATTTATACATGCATGTATGAGGATGTAACCAAGGCCCAAGTCTCGCATTAACGATTTTGCCTCGTAATGAGACTTAGGCAATGTCTCACCTTCAGGTAATACTTCTTTCAACAAGCCAAGTAACATGTCGAACGATTTGTTACTCTAACGATTTATTGTCTTTAAATGAAGTAACCTTGTAAGGAAATTCAACTTGGAGAAGTTCCGACACCCTGGATAGAGTGGACGTTGCGCATCCCTCAACAACCTACTAAACTTTTCTGATTCGGCATCACCCATAGGAGGAATATCCTGGCTAGTACTTGTCGCTGCAAAATCAGTATCCGCAATTGTTCCCCTTAACACATCCCCAATGATATCTTGCATATCGTCAACATCTTCATCCTCGTCATTAGGCACAATTGGGTCAGCAAGGACTTCAGTGGCCTCAACTCTTTGGTGGAAGTCTTCACCATGATGAATCCACCAAGTGTAACCCTGGTCAATCCCAACTATGAACAAATCATCTTCCACTTTGTCCAATGTCTTGTGAATCATGTTCTTGCATTTTCGGCATGGACACCTAATTCTATTACCTGAATCTGCCCGATCTCTCGCAAATTCCATGAACTCCTTAACACCTTCTTTATACTCTGGGCCAAACCGATTCTTAGCTTGCATCCAACTCTTATCCATATCTACAATGCAAAGATTAGAGTCAGGTATAGTTTAGGTGACATGAGTTTAGGATTAGGTTTAGTCATAGGTTGAGATTTTCGAGTTCGAGATCGGGTTTAGGGTTAGGTTGCCGAGTTTGGGTCTAAGTTTAGGCTAGGTGAATGGATTTAGGAATAGGTGTAGGTTTAGGTTAGATGACATGAGTTTAGGATTAGGTTTAGAGCATAGGTTTGGATTTTTGGGTTCGGGATCGGGTTTAGGGTCGCATTTTCGTGTTTGGGTCAAGGTTTAGGTTAGGTGAATGGATTTAGGAATAGGTGTAGGTTTAGGTTAGATGACATGAGTTTAGGATTAGGTTTAGGGCATAGGTTTGGATTTTTGGGTTCGGGATCAGGTTTAGGGTCGCATTTTCGTGTTTGGGTCAAGGTTTAGGTTAGGTGAATGGATTTAGGAATAGGTGTAGGTTTAGGTTAGATGACATGAGTTTAGGATTAGGTTTAGGGCATAGGTTTGGATTTTTGGGTTCGGGATCGGGTTTAGGGTCGAATTTTCGTGTTTGGGTCAAGGTTTTAGGTTAGGTGAATGGATTTAGGAATAGGTGTAGGTTTAGGTTAGATGACATGAGTTTAGGATTAGGTTTAGGGCATAGGTTTGAATTTTTGGGTTCGGGATCAGGTTTAGGGTCGCATTTTCGTGTTTGGGTCAAGGTTTAGGTTAGGTGAATGGATTTAGGAATAGGTGTAGGTTTAGGTTAGATGACATGAGTTTAGGATTAGGTTTAGGGCATAGGTTTGGATTTTTGGGTTCGGGATCGGGTTTAGGGTCGCATTTTCGTGTTTGGGTCAAGGTTTAGGTTAGGTGAATGGATTTAGGAATAGGTGTAGGTTTAGGTTAAGTGACATGAGTTTAGGATTAGGTTTAGGGCATAGGTTTGGATTTTTGGGTTCGGGATCGGGTTTCGGGTTTGGTTCTCGTGTTTGGGTCTAGGTTTAGGTTAGGTGAATGGATTTAGGAATAGGTGTAGGTTTAGGTTAGATGACATGAGTTTAGGATTAGGTTTAGGGCATAGGTTTGGATTTGCGGGTTCGGGATCGGGTTTCGGGTTTGGTTCTCGTGTTTGGGTCAAGGTTTAGGTTAGGTGAATGGATTTAGGAATAGGTGTAGGTTTAGTTTAGGTGACATGAGTTTAGGATTAGGTTTAGTCATAGGTTGAGATTTTTGAGTTCGAGATCGGGTTTAGGGTTAGGTTGCCGAGTTTGGGTCTAAGTTTAGGCTAGGTGAATGGATTTAGGAATAGGTGTAGGTTTAGGTTAGATGACATGAGTTTAGGATTAGGATTAGGGCATATGTTTGGATTTTTGGGTTCGGGATCGGGTTTAGGGTCGCATTTTCGTGTTTGAGTCAAGGTTTAGGTTAGGTGAATGGATTTAGGAATAGGTGTAGGTTTAGGTTAGATGACATGAGTTTAGGATTAGGTTTAGGGCATAGGTTTGGATTTTTGGGTTCGGGATCGGATTTAGGGTCGCATTTTCATGTTTGGGTCAAGGTTTAGGTTAGGTGAATGGATTTAGGAATAGGTGTAGGTTTAGGTTAGGTGACATGAGATTAGGTTTCGGGCATAGGTTTGGATTTGCTGGTTCGGGATCGGGTTTAGGGTCGCATTTTCGTAGCTTATAGGGTCTAGGTTTAGAGTTAGATGAATTGAGTTTAGGTTTCGGTTTAGCCGTAGCTTATAGGTTTCAGTTTTAGGTTTATGGTTTCGGGTTTAGGGTGTAGGTCTTGGAGACTCAAGCAACTTAAGGATAGCTCCGACGCACATCCGGGTCTGCTCCACACAAAGTGGGCCTATCCAAATGGCCAGGCCACCCATATTGTTGTCCATAGGAAATGGACAGCTTCATCATGGTCATAACAGCGGTTCCCACCTTCCAGGGACCCCCGTTCAACACCCGGATAGCTCCGACGCACATCCGGGTCTGCTCCATTAATTTTGAGCTAATACATAAACACGGGCCTGTCCAAATGGCCAGGCCACCCATATTGCTGTCCATAGGAAATGGACAGCTTCATCATCATGGTCATAACAGTGGTTCCCACCTTCCAGGGACCCTCGCTCAACAACCGGATAGCTCCGACGCACATCCGGGTCTGCTCCATTAATTTCGAGCTAATACATAAACACGGGCCTGTCCAAATGGCCAGGCCACCCATATTGCTGTCCATAGGAAATGGACAGCTTCATCATCATGGTCATAACAGCGGTTCCCACCTTCCAGGGACCCCCACTCAACACCCGAATAGCTCCGACACACATCCGGGTCTGCTCCATTAATTTCGAGCTAATACATAAACACGGGCCTGTCCAAATGGCCAGGCCACCCATATTGCTGTCCATAGGAAATAGACAACTTCATCATCATGGTCATGACAGCGGTTCCCACCTTCCAGGGACCCCCGCTCAACAACCGGATAGCTCCGACGCACATCCGGGTCTGCTCCATTAATTTCGAGCTAATACATAAACACGGGCCTGTCCAAATGGCCAGGCCACCCATATTACTGTCCGTAGGAACAGGACTTCATCATCATGGTCTAAACCGCGGTTCCCACCTTCCAAGGACCCCCGCTCAACATTAACATCAATCAACTACTCTTAATCACAAGTATCATGTTCGTCATCTAATTTGCCACTAAATGATAATATAATAAAATCAGTCGCCCATCCAAGGATGGATAGATTGAAATGCTATCATTATTTCCATTTAAATGCCTAAGCCTAAATTTCGACAGCATCTCCCCCTATCTCTCCAGATATATTTATCTTACATTTAATTTCCACGTCAACTATCCACACATTGTGTGGATTAAATTGACAATGGAATTAAACATAAGAAACATATCCAGAGAGAATAGGAGAGTTACCGCACGAAACTAATGACAGAGCATGTAAATGACAAACAACGATAACATTCCAATCTATCCAACCTTGGATTGTCCAACAGGACAATTTGGCAGATTTCTATACCTCCAAAACACACTTTATCTATGCTCGGCAATATAGAAATCTCCAAATGGGCTAACTGATTCTATTATACTACCATTTGTGGATAAAAAATAACTATTAATAATAAGCCAAATACATCCACAACATACATCCACATAAATCAACCATGGGTAGCTCCGACGCACATCCGGGTTTGCTCCATCAATTCCAGATACACAAGCACATGAAAATGACAGAATCATCAACACCATGAATCAAGTCTAATCAAATACCTAATGACTGCTATTTTCTGAACAAATAAGTATGTATGGGGCCCACCATGGGAATCGGATTGCGTGCGGAGTAACTCTGCACGCTAGCTCTTATCTCTTATCATGTAGAGTAAACTCAGTTGGGCCCACCTAGAATGTATGTGATTTATCTATTCCAAACTGTGGTGTTTTTTCAGCTCATTTTAGTGGTTGAGCCCAAAATTTAAGCATATCTAAATCTCAAGTAGACCATGCCATGGTAAACAGTGGGAATAATGATTTCCACCATTCCCAGGCTCCCCTATGATCTTTATTTATCATCCAACCTGTCCATAAGATCACATGGATATGGATGAAGGGAAAACACAAATATCAACTTGATCCAAAATCGTCCTAGAATTTTTCAATGATAGACATTCAGTTCACACTTGTGGTGTGGTCCACTTTAGGTTATGATATGCTTCATTTTTGGGCACCATACCTAAAATTACCTGCTAAGATGGATGGATGGAGTGGATAAAATACGTAAATCACTGTGGGCCCCACATAGTTTACTCCACACAAATATATGCTTCATCTAAAACAGTGGACAACGACGTGGGCCCCACAGGCAGTGGACAGCGACGGTGGGCCCCACAGCCAGTGGACAGCCACGTGGGCCCCACAGGTAGTGGACAGTGACGGTGGGCCCCACAGCCAGTGGACAGCGACGTGGGCCGCACAACCAGTGGACAGCGACGTGGGCCCCACAGGCAGTGGACAGAGACGGTGCGCCCCACAGCTAGTGGACAGCGACGGTGGGCCCCACAGCCAGTGGACAGCGATGGTGGGCCCCACAGCCAGTGGACATCGACGTGGGCCCCACAGGTAGTGGACAGCGACGGTGGGCCCCACAATTTCATTTTTTCTTTAATTTCTAAATCATAATTTGGATTTTAAAATTTAAAATCCCTAATTAGGGATTTTAATTTCGAAATCCCTAAATCAGTGGGCCCCACCAAATAATGGACAGCTAAGGCGGACCCCACATGCAATGGACGATGGAAATCGACGGTGGGACCCACATGCAATGGACGATGGAAAGCGACGGTGGGACCCACCCGGCCACATGCATTGGACAGCGACGGTGGGACCCACATGCATTGGATTTTGGAAGTGGGCCCCACGATGAACAACGAGGAGAGAGGGAGAGAGGGGAAATGGAGGAAGAAGGAAGGGGGAGAGGGTTACCGTAGGTGGCGGCGGCGTACGGAGGCCGGCGGAAGTTCTTGGCAAGCGGCGGTGGGACGCCGGTAACAGATGGTCGGCTGAGATGGGTGGTCGGCAGAGATGGTGCGACGCCGGTGACCGAACGCCGGACGCCGGTGGTCGGCGATGAGAGAGACGGCCGCGGACGGTGGGGTGGGGTGGGGTTCGTTCCAGAGAGAGAGACAGCGAGCGAGCGAGAGAGAGAGAGAGAGAGAGAGAGAGAGAGAGAGAGGAAGAAATGAGGGGTCGCGCACTGGACATTAAGTTAAAAGACTTTTACCGACGAAATTTTTCGTCGGTAAAAGTAACAAGTTTCGTCGGTAAAAGCCCTTCTCACTTCTTGGCGGGAATCAGGAAAATAACACTTTTACCGACTAAATTCTTCGTCGGTAAAAGTGAAGTTTTCAGTTTTTTTTTTTAGCGACGGGTTACTTCGTCGGCAATAATCTTTTTACCGACGAAATTTTTATTTCGTCGATAAAAGTGTATGGCAATAATGAATTTGGTGGTGGCGGGAGATTTTTACCGACGATTTTTCCATTTCGTCGGGAAAAATGGTTTTTTCCAACGAAAATTATTTCGTCGGTAATACTTTCGTCGGTAAAAACCCCTTTTCTTGTAGTGTGACCATAAAACGGTCATTCGCTTATTAAAAGAGAATATTCTTTCTCGGTTTGGAACACCTCGAGTCATCATTAGTGATGGTGGGTCTCACTTTTGTAATCGCCCATTTGAAACCTTAATGAAGAAATATGGCGTCACACACAAAGTGAGCACTCCCTATCACCCGCAAACTAGTGGACAAGCTGAGATATCCAATAGGGAGATTAAACACATTTTGGAGAAAACAGTGAACCCCGATCACAAGGATTGGTCGCTTCGACTTACTGATGCGCTTTGGGCTTACCGTACCGCTTTCAAAACCCCTATTGGTATGTCTCCTTATAGACTTGTCTATGGGAAGGCTTGTCACTTGCCTGTGGAGTTGGAACATAGGGCATATTGGGCAATTAAGAAGATGAATTTCGATTCTGACAAGGTGAGCTCGTTGCGCAAACTACAATTGCATGAACTTGCAGAACTCCAGAACGAAGCTTATGAGAATGCGAGAATTTACAAGGATAAGACGAAGATATTCCATGATAAGAACATTCTTCGTAAGACATTCACGATCAATAAAAAAGTCCTTCTATATAATTCTCGCCTACATTTATTTTCGGGAAAAATGAGATCTCGATGGATCGGTCCCTACATTGTGCAAACTGTCTACCCATATGGGACCATCGAGTTGTTAAATCCAAGGACCGGCAACATTTTTAAGGCGAATGGTCAGCGATTAAAGCCGTTCTTTGAGAAGTTTCCTTCAGAAGGTATGTCCATACCTCTGACTGATCCTGTGTATCAGGATGATTGATCTCCTAGTCTGATGGAGGTATAGAGTAGTTAGGATTAGGATTTGGTTGCTTCTGTTTATTTTTCATAGGTTTGTTAGAAGGAGGAATAATTTCACTTTTCACTCTCTCAAGTACTATCATTCCTCACTCCCTTTTATTTTAGAATTGCTCTCATGATTTGCTCATTGAACATCTTTTACATTGAGGACGATGCAAGATTTGGTTGGGGGGTGTAGGATCACTTGGATGAATCCAGCGTTTTGTAACATTTCGAGCAATTATGTAGAAACTTTTCGATTTGTCTAAAATTCAAAACTCTTTTGGAAAACTTTGTTTCTATGCATTCAAGATGATATGAGCATAAGAGGAGGAGACATGAAGTGTATGATGTTGTAAGTCTTAAACATCTCTTAACGTAATGGTTTTATATGTGAATTCCCCTATTTTTGTGATTGATAGAAAACTTGTACACTTTCACACCTAGTTTACATTACACGATTTTCATGGGTTGAAAGGATTATGTGATTTGTGGATGAGCTAGATTTTGATTTAAGGTGTTGAGAAGCCAAGCCGTGGTACTTTGTCCATCCTTGTCCATGGGAAAATAACGAAAGATATGGATTTCTAAAAATCCTATCTAATTTAAAAGAAAAAGGAAAAGGAAGGATGAAATTGGGAATGATGGAAAAATGGTGGAAAATTCTGATTAGGGCTACCTATTACCAACCCGGGGATGGTCTACCTGTAACCAAAGCCGGAAATGGGACGTAGTGTTAAAACCGTCGGAAGGACAGTAAGGCAAATTCCCGTCATTGGCTTGTTGTTGCTCTATATACCTTGAGATCTATAGTCTAGTTGATTTATGAAGAAGATAATTCTGGAAACTTATGAGATGAATTTTCACTATGCACACTAGGTTGAATTTGTTCAAGTTCTTCTATTTATCAACCAATCAGCGGGAATTTCATATGGATACTTATTATATTTTGAGAGTTTACGGTTTCAACCTCTATCACCAAATTTCTCTAACTCTTACACTTGTGTAGCTTGGGATGTATAGAGGAATGATTTCTAAAAGAGAGTTGGGTTTGGAGAATGAAATTGGTTTCATGCATGTTTTGCTCGGGACTAGCAAAATGCTGGTTGGGAGGGGGGGTGTTGAGCTCTTAATTGTGCATATTCTAACCCCAATTCATCACTCATTATGCTTGTTTTTTATGGTTTATAGACTAAACTAATGCATGGATTTGTGATTGTAGGGATGAGAGAGAGGAAGCATCAATTAAGACTTAAAGATGCTAGTTAGAAGCAAAGAAGATCAAAGGGGCTAAGCGTCAAAGAATGAAAGAAAGAAGTCAGAGAAAAGAAGAAAGAAAGCAGAAGAAGGTGCCCACGACCGGTCGTCCGACTGGTCGTCCAAGGTTAAGGACCGGTCGTCCGACTGGTCCGATCACTCAACAGAGGGAACCCAGAGGCTACAACTCTCTGGACTATTCACGACCAGTCGTACGACCGGTCGTCCACTGCTGCGACCGGTCATGCGACCGGTCCTTGAATTATTTTTCTGGGTTGAAAATCCCCAGAACTCTCTGGAAGATTTTAGCGTTTTTGAGACCGGTCGTGCGACCGATCGTCCAGTAGCTCAGACCGGTCGTGCGAGCAGTCGTCTGCGTAATGAAGCGTGTTCTACAAGTCCCGAATTTCTCTGCGCACTGCGTACTCTTACGCAATTTCTGGAAGATTCTGATATTGCGGAGCCTCCCCACTATAAAAGGACACCTAGGGATCGTTCCTAGGGTATCTTAGAAGGGTTTGAGCAAGGTGGTAGGCGGCGGAAGTGGATTTCAGAGTTCCACAACTCCTTCTAATTTGTTGCTGTTTTCATGTTTTTCTTAGTTGTTTTATGTTTCCTTGGATCATGAACGGCTAAACCTCTTAGCTAGGGCTAAGAGGTGAAGCTTGTAGTGAATCTAAGATGTTTCAATTCGTTTAAGTTGGTTTTAAGTTTAGAATTCATGTTTATGAACAATGGTTTGAAGTTTAATTCAATTTCTAAGAAGTTCTTCTTAGTCTTATGATGACTCATGGATGTTTGGAAGAAGTGCTTTAGTTTTTAATTGCTTTGTGTTAGTCTAGACCTGTATGATCCGAGGAATTGGAGTACGCTCTAATACTATGATCTTCATGTGGGAACTTCCTACCAAAGTTCTACTTTTTCTGAAAATCTGTGGTATGTGGGACTGTGCATGTGATTTGAATCAAGTTCAAATCATGATCTAGCTTTGTCTTGTGACAGGACTTAATGATGGTTATGATTGTGAACTTAGCCTATTTGAAATGGGAATGACCTATGCAATTGAGCATGCTCGTTCTAGCTTGCATTGAGTGAATCATGTACATTGATCTTACATATGGCAGATTATTGGTTTTAACAGTTCTATCATTCGACTAGATAGATCTTAATTTCAATTTTAGTTGAGAAAGTGAGAAACCACAGCGAATTGAGCATCAAGGATTGCTACAAGTGGATCCTTGAACCCTTAGTGCCTTTTTATAATTGTTTACTTCAGTTCAACATTGCTACTTACATCAATCTACTACAAATCTGGTTGTTAGCTTCTCTATAGACACTATTGGATGTCTTTGTGAATTCCTACATAAGTCCCTGTGGATCGACCTCGGTCTTACCGAGTTTATTACTACATCGCAACCCTACACTTGGGGAAGCGAACACTTATTGCTTAAACAATATGCTAATCTTGTGATTGGACCCACTTAGGCTTGGAAGCCGAAGTGTTAATTGCTTACTTAGTTTAAATTGTTAAGTTGCTTAAGTAAGTGAAAAGATTTTAAAATGTCCTAATCACCCCCCTCTAGGACTTAGCCATAATACTAGTTGCTCTCTAAGCTTCCGCACGCATACGCATTTACAAGTGTGTTGATCCAAAAGGCGTAATTTCAATGTGTCTATAGGATCTTGATCTTGCTAATAAAGTAGGTTGTTGTGATGTGATGCTATGATTGGATTGATTTGCATTGATATATCGATGCATTGTTAATTCTACATGTTAAATGAAAGGAATGACTGGTGGTACAACTTGAAGATTGCACACCCAAGTGCAGGTAGCGAAGTAGTAAAATACTCGACGAGACCGAGTTCGAATCATAGGGATTGAGGTTAAGAACACTTAGAGGAATTAGTTTAGGTGTGAGAGATGAAATCTGAATTATCCACGAGAGTAGAGCAAGTTGTGTGTAGTGAAAGACAAAAAATAGAAAAGGGGGCAAAGGCATTAGGGATCCACCTTTGATTTATCAACAAGGTTTGATTCATTGGTCCAACTATAACTTAACTGGAATCGAATAAAGATTCATTCCAATCGAAAGATGAAACGGTTAAACCACTTGCATATTTCATAAAAGATAGTGATCTGAACCGATTGATTTGACCATGAAGCACTCGTTAGTTGATCGCTGGGAATTCCAAGCATCTATTGTGCCCGGAGTCGACAATAGATCAAGAAATTATACAGATCAACAACTTTACCAAAAAGTCAACCGATAAGATTACAATTCATACGGTCAAATGCATACTTACAAGATAGGAGGCTTTGATTGACCAATCCAACCGTTAAGATCTCATCTATCGATCGCAGGGAATCCAAAGCATCCAATGTGCCCGGAGTCTACAATGGATCAAGGGATTTTAGAGATCAATGACTTTACCTGCACTAGCTCGATGATCGTAGGGAGTCCAAAGCATCCATCGTGCCCGGAGTCGACGATGGATCAAGGGACTTTATCGATCATGAACTAGCTAATTGGTGTGCAAGGGATCCCAAGCATCTAATATGCCCAGAGTCGATGATGGATCAAGGGGCTTACACAACAATAACGTCCGCCGATGTGGATAACCGAACCAATCAACCAAAGAGAACTCCAACATTCACACACCATTGTTGAACCAAAAGAACCAAAGCTTGCAAATTTCTTCAAAGGCTTCACCCTTAGCCTTAGCTAGAGGTTTAGCCAACCATGCTACAATGGAAGACTAAAACTTCTACAAAGGAAAAACTGCACTACTCTACTTCTACAAAGGAAAAGAAGAAAAGAAGAGAAGACTTGGATGTGAGGGATGATGAGAATGAGGAGTGGAGCTCCTTTTATAGATTTTTGGGAGGTTCCAAGCCTAGGTGGCACTCCAAGCCTAAACCAGAAGTTTCTTTAGGTTTGGGAATGGAGCTAGGCTTGGATGATGAGGTGGCACTTCCAAGCCAATGGATTTGCTTTTTTAGGTTTGGGTTAGGAGTTAGGCTTGGAAAGCACTCCAAGCCTAAAGCAAACTTCTCTTTTGGTTTTGACTTTGAGTGGGGCTTGGAGTGGTGAGGTGGCAATGTGTGTTGGGGGAGAGAGAGAGAGAGAGAGCTCTTGCTTGGTCCACACAGATGCTGATCAAAGGATGGTGGAGATCCATCTAATGGTTGCTGGACGATGGATGTTTGCATGTTGCTTGTGATGGATAAGTCCATATCTGGATGTTGGATGAAGGGGTCCACTGGATGGTGGAGAGCTTGCCGTTGGTTGCTGACTAGATGGAGAACGTCATCTGTTGAAGGTGGTCCACTTGATGGACGGTTGATGGATAAGGACTGGAGGGTGCAAGTGATGCACAACATCTGATGGACGATTGTTGTCTTGACAACTGTTGGACGTGGAAGATGGGCGGTGGCTAATTGTTGGGGTCCATTGAGCTGGACAGTGGACATGGTGACCGTTGGAGTAGTTGCTGATGTTGTTGATGGCCATGGACGGCTGAAATGAAAAGCTTCTTATGGAGAGCTTCGATCAACGGCTGAGATCATGTGATCTAGATTGTTGGATGGATGGATGGATTGTTGGGCGTCCACTGACTGAATGGTGGAGAAAGGTAGATGGAGGTGGGGTCCACGACTGCTTTGAGATGGTGTTGCGTTCAAAGCATGGTGGAGATGAGGGGCATCCAACGACTGCTTTGGATTGTTGCTAGCCATTGAATGGATTGATGTGTGGCCCACCTTGCAGGACGCAGATGCTGGCTATTGGGTCCACCTTTTGGACAGCTGAGATGGTGGAGATGACGTCTCCAACTGGTTCTACTGGACGGTCATGAGCTGACCATGTTTGGCTGGATGATTGGATGATCCACTTGATGGATGCTGGACGTGCTGGGATTTGATGGTGGGTCCAGCTGATGAATGGTTCCACACGTGCTGGAACTGGATGGTTGATGATCAAATGGGCTGCACGTGCTGATGAAGGACGTTAAGGAGCAGCTGTACATGTGGATGAACAACATCCATAGCTGTTGGACGGACGTCCACTGCTGTTGTGATGGATGGCTGGAAATTGAAGATGGTGGATGGCTGTGCTGATGAACAGTGAAGATGGGGTCCATTACAGCTGTTGGATCTGCTGTCCATTGGATGGTGACTGAGGGAGGAGGGCTGCACATTGACTGATCCTGGGGTCCACCTTGCTGGCATGTGTGAAGATGAAGTTCCATGACTGGCCTGCTCATGGACGGTGCTGGACTGTGATGATCATGGACACCTTGATGAAGGTCGTATGCTAATGCAGATGGACGGCTGATCATGTAGGGTCCACTGCTGTATGGATTTGTTGATGGATGGGTGCAGCTTGTGGACGGTTGAGACATAGTTGTTCGTCACATGAAGATCGGTAGGGACAATTTCTGTTGTCCGTTGATCACAAGGCTGAGTTGATTGCACGTGCAGGCTGATGGATTGATGGTTGATGGGCTGCACGGGTAGATCTAGCACGTTGGCTTGTGATGACATATGTGAATGGTGGAGATGTGACGTCCTTGTTAGTCATCTGATATCATGCACTTGCAGAGGTTGTCCGTTGGATGGTCATTGAAGATGGGCCCTGGCCACTTCTGGACTGTACGCTGGTCCATTATCATGTTTGATGGATGTGGAGATTGGATGGAGCACCATGGTCGATGGGGATGAGGGGTCCACAGCGTCAAATGATCAGGGCCATTGATCTGATGCTCATGAAACTGTGGCCCGCCTTGCTGAATGTGATGGCATGGATTGATGGATTCCTAATGTCACATGTTTGGCATCTGGATTTCTAAAGAGCGATTGTGATGCGGTTCACTATAGAACATGATCCATCCTTTCATTTTTACGGTCTAGTTTCCTTCAAGGCTGCCCCGATGGTTGATCTTGCTCTCTTTTGGGCCTTTAAATGCCTTGATTGGTTCAGTTCTTGCCCAACCTTTCCTGATCACCTGAACATTCAAAATTAACCTAATGAGGGATAATTAACCAGGAAAACAATGATATTGCTCTTAACAACCAGGGTTAATTATACAATATTAGGTACTTATCAAGTGGATAATATGTGTGTGCCTCTTTATTAAAACTAGAAAATGCGCGAGGCAGCTTTCTTGTGTTTTGTTGTTCTGGGTTCTGAGTATAGAGACATTCATAGACAATCACAAGCATTCACAGAGTATACACAAGAAGAGATATCATAAGGCGGATTTTATTCAAGAGATTATGAGATCTTTTACATTTCAGGTTGTGATATTGGTCACGAGCCCTTAATTACATCAATGGATGATCACCCATGATTAAAAGGCAAAAGTAAATATATGCATACATCATAAATAAATTAAATAAAGCATTAAAAGAGCATAAACATGAGTAAAGCATACCATAAACAACACGGGAATTTTTATGTGGAAACCTTTAAGAAAGAAAATCACGGCATAAAGCGACAAAAATTCCACTATAAATAATAGTTGTATAATAGATGAAGTGTTCGAGAAGTGGCCCGGATAGATCGAGCAGGTAATTAAGTCGTTAGGGACTATGGTCTTTGAGTTCATGGTCGTAGAAACCAAGTTTGAGTTTCTTATGGACTAAGCCATCGTTTAAACAAGTTAAATGCCTGTCTCATGTTCTTTTAGGTGTTTCTAATTGAGAAACAGCTAGGATTTTAATCAAGTCATTTAACAAAGTACTAGCGACCGTCGCTGTAGATGGGTGACTCAAACTGAATTCGCCACCACATTTTCTGCCCCCTTCTTGTCTTTGATCTCAAAATTGAATTCTTGAAGGAGTAGGATCCATCTAAGCAAACGGGGCTTGGCATCCTTCTTAGAAAGAAGGTGTTTCAGCGCTGCATGATCTGTGTAAACGATGACTTTGGATCCTATTAAGTAAGGCCTGAATTTGTCCAAGGCAAAGATGACGGCTAGGAGCTCTTTCTCTGTAGTTGAGTAATTAACTTGGGCGGGATTCAAGGTCCTACTTGCATAGTAGATAACATGGGGCTTCTTATCCTTCTTTTGGCCTAACACTGCCCCAATAGCATAATCGCTCGCATCGCACATCAACTCAAAAGGAATGGACCAATTCGGTGGTTGCATGATAGGAGCGGTTTTCAACATGTCTTTTACCTTTGAAAAAGCTAATTGACATTCGGCACTCCACTCAAATTGGTTCTCCTTTTGTAGAAGGTTACATAAAGGCCTTGAGGTATGACTAAAATCCTTTATGAATCTTCTATAGAAATCGGCGTGTCTAAGGAAGGACCGCACATCGCGTATGCTTTTGGGTGGTGGTAGATTGGAAATTATGTCACTTTTTGCCTGGTCTACCTCTATTCCATTGGACGAGATGATATGTCCAAGAACTATTCCTCTTTGCACCATGAAATGGCACTTTTCCCAGTTTAAAACGAGGTTCTTCTCCTCAAACCTCCTCAAGACCAACTTCAAGTGATTGAGGCACTCGTCAAAAGTACAACAAAAAACAGAAAAGTCATCCATGAACACCTCGAGAAACTCAGCCACCATGTCTGAGAAAATACTCAACATGCATCGTTGGAATGTGGCGGGTGTATTACATAGCCCGAATGGCATTCTTCGGTAAGCGAAGGTACCAAACGGGCATGTAAATGTGGATTTTTCTTGGTCCTCCGGGGCTATCTCAATTTAGTTGTAGCCGGAGTAACCATCTAGGAAGCAGTAATAGAAATGACCCGCTAACCTCTCCAAAATTTGATCCATGAATGGGAGGGGGAAGTGGTCCTTCCTAGTAACCGTGTTGAGCTTCCGATAATCAATGCACATACGCCAACCGGTGGTCACTCTAGTCGGTATAAGCTCGTTGTTGGCCTTTTCTATGATGGTAATACCAGATTTCTTAGGGACAACTTGGGTAGGACTCACCCATTGGCTATCCGAGATGGGGTAGATGATACCCACATCTAATAGCTTTAATACCTCGGTTTTGACAACCTCCATCATGTTTGGATTTAGCCGTCTTTGAGGTTGTCTAGTCATTTTTGCATTTTCTTCAAGGTGTATACGGTGAGTACAAACCGAAGAGTCTATCCCTTTGAGATCCACTATTGTCCAACCTATGGCTTCCCTATGTTCTTTGAGTATCTCAATCAACTTGAGCTCTTGGTCTTTCTCTAGGTGAGAGGCAATAACAACTGGAAAAGTTTCCTCTTGACCCAAATATACATATTTAAGCTCGGATGGCAATGGTTTTAAGCTCGGATGGCAATGGTTTAAGGTCAAGCTTCGATGGTTTGATGTTAGACGGTAGAGGCCTTGATGTGGTTGGTGGCAATTTTTCAAAATGGAGCCTCCACCGGCTAGTACCAACTACCGGTCTCTCTACATTCAATGCTTGCACAATTTCACTAATTATGGGGTCTTTGTAATCCACGAAATGTGCCAAGGATGTCTCCAAGCTTTCTAGTGGTTCAAGTTGGAGGAGTTCTTCTTCTTCAAAAGATTCGAGCATGTTTACCTCAAAGAACTCGTCATCATCAACATCCCTATGTCTTTTGCCCAAGTGGAACACATTCACCTCTAATGTCATATTCCTAAAGGATAATTGCATCACCCCATTTCGGCAATTGATGATTGCATTTGATGTAGCAAGGAATGGGTGGCCTAAGATCACCGATATTTGAGTGTTAGCATCTAAAATCGGTTGTGTGTCCAAGACAATAAAATCTACCGGTTAGTAGAATTTATCAACTTGGACTAGAACATCCTCAACTATCCCCCTTGGTACACGGATAGATCTATCAGCGAGTTGCAACGTGGTTTTGGTGGGTTTTAATTCACCAAGACCCAATTGCTCATATACCGAGTATGGGATCAAGTTTACGCTTGCCCCCAAATTTAGTAATGCACGCTTAATCCGGTAGTCTCCAATGATACATGAGATTGTGGGACTACCGGGATCTTTGAATTTAGGGGGGGTCTTTTGAGTGAGAATGGCACTCACTTGCTCATTTAAGAAGGCTTTTTGCTGCACGTTATATTTACGTTTAGTTGTACATAGGTCCTTTAGGAACTTGGCATAAGAGGGGATTTGTTTGATGGCATTAAGTAAAGGAATGTTTATTTTGACTTGTCTGAAAATCTCTAGACTATCATGAGAGTTTGGAAGAGATTTTGGGGCAACCAATCATGAAGGGAATGGTGCTACGGGCTTATAGATGCGTTCCTTCTCTTGTGGGGCTAAGTTGGATCCATCATCATCCTTAGAATTTACTGGATCATTAGGCTTGTCGGCCTTCACCAGAATAGATTTGTCGATTTGTTTACCACTTCTAAGAGTGGTGATGGATTTGGCTTGCTCCATATGTTGGTTGAATGGATCAGGGATGCTTACTTCATGTACTTGTTTGGGATTGGGCTGAGGTTGGGCCGGAAAGGTCCCTTCCCTAGCATTCAAGCGTCCCTTAATCTCATCAACCGAGACTTTAAGCTCTTGGAACATTTGCTGATTTGTTTGATTAATTTGCATTTGCCCTTGTATAAACGCTTTCAAGGTATCCTCCATTGAGAATTGAGGTGGGGCCATATTTTACATGGGTGGCCCTCCTTGAGAGTTGGTAGGATTGCCCGTGGGAGCATTCTTCAAACTGAAATTTGGGTGGTTCTTCCAACTAGTATTGTACGTATTACCCACTGGTTCATTGAAAGGCCATTGATACCCATATGTGGCATTTGCATGTTCATGTAATACCTCTTGAAATGTAGGAATTGTGGGACAATCTTGCGTAGCGTGTAAATCGGTGTGACAAATCCCACATATGGTCTCGATAGCTTCATTGGACTTTGGAACTCCACTTTTACTAAGTTTCATGGCCTCAATCTTCCTTGTGAGGTTGGTTATCCTTGCATTCACGTCGTCTTCCTCCTTGAGGATATAGATCCCTCCTTTCTCTTTCTCTTGAGTAGGCTTAGGGTTATTGGGTTTATCCGAGGTATCCCAGGATTGGGCATTTTCAGCCAACATGTCCAAATAACTCCAAGCCTCATCTGGATTTTTGCTTATAAACTCGCCATTGCACATCATCTCTACAAATTGGCGCATATTGGAACTTAATCCATCGTTGAAAAAGTTTATAATTCGTCAACTCTCATATCCATGATGTGGGCAAGCAAGTAGGAGGTCCTTAAACCTCTCCCAACATTGAAAGAAAGATTCACCCTCTTTAGCCGAAAAATTCATTATGGCTCTTTGAAGGGTGTTCGTTTTATGAGTCGGAAAGAACTTTTTCAAAAATTCCCGGGTCATCTCATTCCATGACCCAATCGAATGTGGTCTAAAAGAGTGAAGCCAATTTTTGGCTCTTTCTTTCAATGAAAAGGGAAAGAGTTTAAGTTTAATGGTATCTTCTAAAACATTAGTGTATTGCAAGGTAGCCACCACTTCTTCGAATTCTTTCAAGTGCAGATATGGGCTGTCAGAGTCTAGCCCATGGAACTTTGGTATAAGTTGAATTACATCCGGCTTTATGTCAATGTTTCCCCCGTTTGGTGGTAGAACCACGCAAGAGGGTGTAATTGCACGGGCTGGTTGTAAGTAATCCCGTAGTGATCTCATTGGAGGAATGTTATGTACCTCATTCTCCTACTCCCTCTTGATTTGCGTTTGTAGTTGGAGTGGGAGGGGGAGGATTCTTTAAAGGTGTTTGATCCATACTCCCCAAACTTTCACAATGTTCTTGGTAATTTCGGACTCGTCTATGGACTAACAATGGTCCAACTAAGCCACCTTCAGATTGGAGACGATTAGAGTGATCACGTTCCCAACGGGACATAAACCACTCAACTAAAACTAAGCTATTCCTAAATCCTAGAAATCTGAAATTAATCTGGAAATTGGAAAAAATCTGCAAAAAGCTAAGTTAGAAGGATATTACCCGATGTACTTGAACTAGAGAAGAAATCCTACAAAACAAACAATTTTGATTAGTTCTAAGAAATCAGAAAAACCCTATCTAATTCTACTTCTACAGCCACTAAAACAATTTAAAAACCTTTATCTAAATTTCCCGGCAACGGCGCCAAAAACTTGTTCGCTCGCCTCAAGTGTAAGGCTGCGATGTAGTAATAAATCTCGGTAAGACCGATGTCGATCCACAGGGAATTGGAAAACAGATTCCAAACTGTTCCAGCAACTCAATTTTTCAATAAATAGGAGATTCAATTGAAGCAATAATACTAAAACAGTAACTTTAATGAAAACAGTAGTTTAAAGGCACTAAGGCATTCAAGGATCCACTTGTAGCAATCCCATGTCAATCCAATCAATCCAAGCAAGATACACAACTAGATTAGAAGTCCTATCTCTCATCTCGTTGGAAAATAAAGCATTAAACACATTCAATCCCATTCAAGTTGAACTTCCAAGTTCTAGTCCCGTTCAATCAATGTAGAATTCAAAATCATAGCCTTCGGAGTAACAGCCATGCCTATGGACTATGGCCTGCTCAAGGACTACTATAATTCGAATCTAAACAAGCACCATATGATAATCTCAGAGAATTGCAAGGAATCCATGTTCGGAGCACATGAACTCTCATAAAACATCTCAAACTATCAACTTGAAGAACTAGAATAAATAAAAATCCAAACTTGAATTGAAATTACTTGAATTAAACTGAATCAAACATGAAAATAAGCTACAAGCTTCACCTCTCAGCCTTAGCTGAGAGATTCTAGCCGAGCATTGTCATACTACAACTAAAACTCATGAAAAACTTAGAAAACATAGAAAAATCGAAGTTTGGAGGGTTGCAGACGCTCCACGACGACTTCCTTCCTCTCCCACGACGTCCCTTGGCTTTTATTGTCACGCCCCAAACCCGGGGACCGGGCTCACTAAATTCCCGATCGCCGACCTTGGTGCCAACAGCCTCCGTAGTACTCCATTCTCGGCTCCTAGCTCTCATGTGCCAAGTTCCGATCCTGGGATCCTACCAGGAGGATTTTTAGGGTAAAATTTTTTTTGGTACAGGAGCATAATCAAAACCATAAAACATCATCCAATATCCACTAAAAAGTTTGTTAAGTACAGTGCTGGAAAGGGAAATACAACATGTATCAGAAGTCCAAAATATTAGGTACATGCACCGCGCTCAACGCTGCTGATATGCCCTAGTACCTGCAGTGTAAACAAACGCGCATGAGCTTCCTACGAAGCTCAGTAGAGTGCGTGTGTGCGCGTGTGATGCATATGACAAGTATACAGATATCAAAGTAAGCGAAAGTAGTAGAGGGCTAAGTCACTAAGTTCATGAATGCTATCAGCCATCCCAAGGCTATGCGATGCAAGGGCCTACATGGCCGAGTGTTACATGCTAGAGATGCAATGCAAACATGTTAATCCTCAACTGATCCACATATCAAAATAGTTCTCATCTGGGACATCACCGGGGTCTAGTATACTCTAATACTGGCCGCCACACATCGCGCGCATAACCAAGCGAGTAGAAAAGACCTCACTATCCGCCTCGTCAGTGGTATGCCAATGCCCACCCGGCTCGCCTATAGTGGACCCATTCCATGAGCTGGTCAGACTCGACCTAGTTTACAGCCCACTGCACCCAGGCGGATAAGGTCACACCCCTTTCCAACCGACCTCAACATAGTGGAAGACACGGCCTACTGGTATTTGGCACACGGGCGCTCATGTTATCCACTCGGTCTCGACGCTGGAGCATCCTACTGGTACCACAGGGCTTAAGGACTTTCACGCAAGGACATCCATAGCGCCCACGTACTAGAACAAGTTTCCGGTGTCCAATACTGCCAACCATGATGTGACTATGGTGGCCACCACCCTGATGCTGCTAGGGTGTGAAAGCGATCGTGACATACATAATGCGAAATGCATGAGTCATACAATCCAAATCATGCACCAAACTTACGCATACTGTGCAATCATGTGGGGCGACCCTGTCTCACACGGGTCCCCTAAGTATAACAAGCCAACTAGCATATGCTATGGTTAATCATGATCCATAACAGGCATACAAATGATGCGTATGGGCATATGAATGAGCATGGTATTCATTATACTAAGCATGTTATCAGTGTGACATATCAAGCTAATCATACTAGCATGTTACTAAACATATCATGTAACATTGGCCTTAAAAGGCCCAATATATACGGAGAGTGGGACCCGGATGGTGGGTCCCATTGGAAATGTAAAGGTCTTCGTGGCATAACCCACTTGAGACCACATCGGCCCCATACTTGGGCCTGCACATACAAGATAGGCCGTCAAAATATGTGTACGGCATGGATAAAACATATATATCAAAGAAGGAACCATGGTGGGCATCAATGACCACTATTCCCTACGGGTGTGGTCCATCTAACATCTGAATTTGCCTCATTGTTGGGGCCGTATCTAAAATAATATGGAAAAATAGATAGGCATCATGAATAAAACAGATACATCATGGTGGAGCTAATAGATACATCACGTTGGGACCCATAGGGTGGGCCACCTGCTGGGCAGCGTGGTACCCAACTGGTTCCAAGAAGTTTTGAATCAAGCAGATATTTGTGTTTTCTCCTTCATCCATATCCATGTGATCTTATGAACAGGTTGGATGGCAAATAAACATCACTGTAGAACCTGGAAAGGTTTCAACGTTGGAAATCATCATTTCCACTGTGGCATGGTCCACTTGACATTAGGATATGCTTAATTTTTTTAGCCCAGCCACTTATGAATAGGTTGGGTAACAAATAAACATCATTGTAGGACTGGAAAGGTTTCAACGGTGGAGATCATTATTCCCACTGTTGTCCCGTGGCATGGCCCACTTGCCGTTTGGATATGCTTAAAATTTGGGTTCAGCCACTAAAATGAGCTAGGAAAAACATATGGACGGAATAGGTAAGGCACATACATTCTAGGTGAGCCCAACGAGTGGGGCCCATTGACAATGCCCAACGAGACTATGCTGCTGGGCAGCAGCGTCCCCTAGACGCTGTCTGTCCAGCAGCCAGCATTTTATTTTATTTTATTTTATTTTTTAATTTTTTTACTCTCAACAAGTGGGGCCCACATAAGTTTCCGATCAAGCCGATATTTTTGTTTTTCCTTCTTCCATGCATGTGTGAACTTATGAACAGGTTGGATCTCAAATAAACATCATGGTGGGCCATAAGAAGGTTTCAACGGTAGGGCCGTTGTCCCTACTGTTTTCTATGGTGGGGCCCCCTTGAGACTTGGATCTGACTCATTCTTAGGATCATGCCCTAAAATGATCTCCCCAAATGGATGGACGGTGTGGATACAGCACGTGCATCATGGTGGGACCCACGAGTGGGCCACCAGCTGGCACGAGCCAGCGTGCTGGACGCTGGTACTCCCTGCGTCAGAGGCACCTCTGCCTCTTCTTTCCTTTTTCTTCTTCTTTTCTTTTTTTTTTATTTATCCATGATTTTCATCGAGTGGGGCCCACATAAGGGTGATCCACTCCGTCTATCAGCTGGGCCATCTCATTTTGGGCCCAATGAGCCCAATATTGGGTATATGATTTGTTCTAGAAACTTCAAAGTGGGCCGAAGAATTTCTGACAGTAGAAATCATTATTTCCACTGTTTTATGCGGTGCGGTCCACTTAAGATTTGGATCGGCTTCATATTTTGGCCCCGGCCCTAAAATGACCTGGGAAAACAGATGGACGGCGCAGATGGAACACAATCATCAAGGTGGGTCCCACGAGTGGGGACCCCTTTACGGCGTCCACGTGACGCTGGACGTTCCAGCGTCTGGACGTTCATTGCACATTTTTTTTTGTTTTATTTTTTTTGTTTTTGTGGTTATTTCAAGTGGGGCCCACTTAGGGACGATTCGCTCCATTCATCATGTTCCCCAGATCGTTGGGGTCCTAACAAGCCCAATATTTGGCAGGTGATGTGGTCCACAAACATCACAGTGGGCCTAAGAAGCCTCAATAGTAGGCTTCATTAGCCTCACTGTTTTCAATGGTGTGGTCCACCTGAGATCTGGATCTACTTCATTTTTGGCTCCCTGCCCTAAAATGGGATGGAGAAAAAGCTGGACGGCGTGGATTGGATGCATACATCAAGGTGGGTCCCACGTGTGGGGCCTGCTCATCGCCCAAAAGGGCTTGCCCTGCTGGGCAGCAGCGTCCTCTGGACGTTGTCTGTCCAGCGGGTAAACTTCCCCTTTTATATATATATATATATATATATATATATATATTATTATTATTACTATTATTATTATTATTATTATTATTATTTTATTTCAGGTAGGTGGGCCCATTCATGGGTGATCCAATCCATCCATCAGGTTGTCTACCACCAGATGGGCCCAAAAGAAAAGGAAAATGAAAGGAAATAAGAAAATGGGGGATTTATGTCCCCCTTGCACTCACCTCGAAGGATGGATGGTTGGATTGAATCGGGTTGACAATCGGACGATCCGGACGGTGATTGGGGCCCTCCAAGCTTGATCTCCACCCTCAATCTCTCTAATCTCTCTCTTTCTCTCTCTTGATCACTCAAATCTCTCTCTACTTCTCTCTCTTCTCTCTCAAATCTCTTTCTCTTTCTCTCTCCTCTAGCAATATGGAAATGAGAACCCTCCTCTCCCCCTACGTATGCACTTGTATGGGGGGGGGGGGGGGGGGGGGGGGGGGCGAGAGAGAGAAGGAATCATGGGGGGGTGATGATGGCTAGCATGGGAGAGGGGTATGGGGGTATGGGTAGAGTTGACTTTGGGAGGTGAGAGAGGGATGGGGGGTATGGGGTGTGTAGAGTAGGGGTAATGAGAGGGGTATGGGTGAGGTGATGGTGATGGATTTGACATATTCTTGGGATTTGTGCAAGTGGGGCCCACGCCACACCCACGTTGCGCGGCCCACTTCGGATTACGCAAATGACACAACTTACACACCGGGTATCGCAAAGGGGAGTGCCGCGCGGCGTTGGAATCACAGCGCCTACGCGGTCGCCGGGGCATAGGTCTCGGGTCGATGCGGTACTAAAACAGGGTCACGATCAAGGCTCGCTAATCTGGTCCATCCGGGACGTACTGGCACCGAAAATTAAGCGTACGGAGGGCAAATAAGGGTACGGGTCTTACATTTATGATCCCATAGGAAGAACCCCTAGGTGTCCTTTTATAGTGAGGACGCTCGGTTGCATCCGAAACATCCAGAAACCGCGTAACATTACGCAGTGCGCAGCAATTTTCGGAGCTAGAAATAGAAACTACCCGTTTTGTATGTGGCCAACCGGCCGGACGACCGGCCGGACTGGGCTGGCCGACTGGTCACGACCGGTCGGACCTATTTTCTTGGGAGTCCAGCAAGCTCGAGGGGAAGGGTAACCTGTTGGTCGAGACCGGTCGGACCAGACTGCATTTTGGTCCAGGGAGCTTCCAGCAACCACTGACCTGTTGGCCGACCGGTCACGACCAATCGGACCAACTGGTCCGTTTGTCCAGCGAGATTCGGCAGGTCGGCAGACTGGTCTGGACCGGTCGGACCTTGCCATTTCTTCTTTTTTCTTCTTTTGTTTCTTCTTCTCCCCTCTACTTGCTTTCTTCTTTCTTTGCTCCTCTTTCAATCTTCATCCTATGCATCCAAACACATTCTTTTAGTCTTTGATTGGATGAAGTCTGCTCTCATCCCTACAATCACAAAACATACGTTAGATGGGCCTTTTAAACATGAAAACCATGCATATAATGTAATGTAGTGGCCTATGCAATGTATAAATCGGAGGTTCAACAAAAAGGTTTTGAAGTAAGTCCTCAAGATGCTTACCATTTGGAGGCTTGTCTGGAGCTGTTCACTGAGTTGTTGCAATTCAACAATATTACAAAGATTCATTATGATGACTAGCTGGTTTACTTCAATTAGAGGATGAAGTAATATTTCTTCTGATACCTTCTTTTACTTTGCGTTTTGCATGCTTTTAGTTTCTTCGCTTCTGACATGGAACACTTCTTCTTAAAGCATTGATTATGAAGAGTATGAGATCTCGCAGGAAGACTAGGCCTTGATGAGGGAACGCTTCGAACATAAAGTTTGCAATCTGAATGTGCTTATGCCGACTTGTGAACTAGTGGGCTTCTTAGCATATTGGTTGTCGGTAGTTGTGTTGCCTAGCTCCAGGGGTGCTGATGGGGTCAGGGTTTCTTGCTTCGTCATGGCAGGAGCTCTTGCGAATGGTCGCTCATATTCTTTAGCACCATCGGTGTTATGTAGTCTGTATAGGGCTTTCGACAATATTGCCAGTAACCAAGATCAACCTAGACGAGGAATGAATGCGGCTTATTGCCCATGGCATTTCTTCTTCGGATGGTTGGGCATATATTTCCCATGGACGTATGGGATAGATCTCTTTCAGTATTTTCATACCAATCATGTGCCTCTTTATCGTTACAGAAAACTTGAGATGATAGCGCAGACATCTGATTGAGTAGCTTCGAAAATTGGCAGCTGGGCGAAGGTTTGCTTCTACCACTTCCACATTTCTAGAGTCGAAGAGGATCAAGAAGTTGTTGACGATGAGCATTCTATGGATAACATTAACAAAGAGTTCTTGGTGTCTATTCACACTTCTTCACTTATGCTGCTCAAAGGAATGGAGTTTTGGCGGGAGCCTTATTACCCTAGCCGGTTTGCCAGGGAATTCGGATATGACAGGGTGTTCCGATGGCGAGAGCCTTATTACCTTAGCCGGTCCTTATGACTGGATGAGATGGTGGGTGCATCAGTATGCTCTGATCCAGAACAACAATTCTGTTGACGATCTAATCTACATTCCTCCTCCAAGGCTAATAGGGATCCTCGCTGATGGGCTGGGTTATTTGAAAGAGTAGGTTGAAGCATATCTGTTGTCAAGTACTGGGCATAAGACTTCTCTGAGTGTATCAATTGACCGTCGTAAGGAGGATACGACATTAGACGACTGGCATACTTTTTTAGTACCTTTGAAGAGATGGTCACAAGAAACAGGGTTCACACGTCTTCTGGTGGTTGAAGATGATGTGAATGGCAATCGAATAATTATTAAAGAGGACTCGACAATGACCGGGCCTGCGAATGAAATATCAGACCATGTCGGCATGAGAGAGTAGGTCGGGCAAATTAGAGAGGATATTCTGCAAGGGACCATTGTGTTGGTGAATGACACAACCGTGTTTGTGGCCTCTGGTGTTTCTAGTGCTGAGAATAAGGTGGAGTCACCGGTGACGACTGAGGTGATCGACACTGGTAATCATACTACTAAATTTCTGGATGTGACTTCGGCGCCATCGATTGAGATCGCTGAGCCATTCGTTGATGCGTCAATATACACTGCGGGCCCCTCGGGACCTGTCTCTGACTCATCTTCTGGTGACGCTCGTTTATAGCTTCTTGGTGTATTCTTTTTCTACACTTATCATTTCATTACATACTCACTCTGTTTCTTTTGTCGCAGTTATTGCTAGTTCTAGTGTTGTTGTCCATGGAGCGTTCGACATTCCTTGTTTTGATCGTTTGGACTGTTTCAGGCAGAGCGTATTGAGGGGTCTACTATCCAGTATCTTAAAGGCATTGGCTGACCCGCGCGAGTGGCATATGCTGGGAGCTGGGGTGAAAGCATTGGAAGCTTGTGCAGGGGTAATCGAAACTGATGTATTTAGAATAGTGTGCTACCTTTCTTCTTTCGAGGATTCTGTTGCACAGGTTGCTATGGCTGAACGGGCTGAACCTGACCCTACGACTGAAGAGAAATGGCGAGTGTTGTTTTCTTTGTAGCCTATCGTAGAGCAGCGAGAACACTTGGTAATGGATGCTAGAACGACTTTGGAGGATAGTGAGACTCAACCTCGCGGGTGTATTAACCGTTTTGCTGATGTCATATATGAGATCGCGCGGCTGTAGATGGAAGAAGTGGTCATAAACCTTGAGGTTGCTCGTCTCAACCTCATTGTTAATCAAAATTGTGTCAGGGCCGCGCGGCTTGAGAGTGTAGGAGAGGCGGCGCACAAGCAAATGACAGATTTGAAAGCTGACCTTCATGACATTCCGGATCTGGTGTTGGTGCTAGCGGAGGCAAACGCTGCCATGGAAGCAACATGGAAAGACTTGGTGCAGTTCGTGGCAGGGTACCTGAGGAAGTTGTAATTCTGCTCTTTTTTCTCTTTATAGTCATTTTTAGACAAAAGTGACATTAGAAATTTATTTTGAATGCTTTAACTGATACTCGTATCTGATGTAATCGACATTAGAATGGTTAACTATGTGCTTTATGATTCAATGTAATGACAATGATTCTTTTGTTAAACTACCACTTGGTGCTGTGCATTTGAGACTAGCATGCATAAGATGATGCATTATGTATGAGTTTAATGTGAACTGGTCATATTAATTAAAACATAAATAAAAGAATGTGTAAGAATAGTACTTCCCTTTTACTTAACCTGCACATCCTTAGGTTATCGTCTTCAAGAGATGTTCGTCATAAATATAAAATTTTCATCCAGCTCCTTGTTATTAGGTTTATCCGTCGTCCTTCCTGGCCTACCCCTAGTTATTTCTTCCTATAGACTTGAGTTTCTCATTATATATTGGGGCTTGGCCTCATCATTTTCTTTTATAAACTTGAGTTTTTTTCATCATATATTGAGGCTTGCCCCCAGTGTATTTAGCTCATCGCTTTTCAAGACCGCCTCCTTTTCATGAAAGATGTCCTGTTCTTTAGGAATCCATATAGAATACCCGTCTGATCATGATCTTTAATCGCATATTCTTGTTGTGAAATTACTCATAAGAGAAAGCCACTGATATTCTTTAGGCAATGTGATATTTAACAAAATGCTTTGACCATCTGCATATAAGGCCATATATACATATAGAAAATTCCTGGCCCTGACTTATTCTCATATATAGTAGAAGAATGCAACAATAATGATGAGAGGATTCACGATAAAATATGAAAGTCAAATATATAAAGAGATGTTCTGATCATCTTCATATAAGACTATGTGCGTATGTATAAGAGATTGATAATAATAGAATGTCTCGATTATCTTCATACAGAACCATATGTATAAGAGACCATCAACTCTGAATTGCTTTCCTATTAAGCGGAGGAATGCCAGAATACCAGGATAGTAATAAGAGAGTTTGTGACAAAGATATAATAATATGAGAATGTTGTGCTTCGCGTAGGCTTTCTACGGAATGCTCTCTTCTGATCTGACTGGCTTGGTAGGAATGTAGTAAGCTGGCTAATGATTTGTAGAGTTGATCTTTTCGACATTCTTTGACTATGGTACTTGTCATCAAGAGAAGCTATACGAACATTTTATATTCATATGTGTATCGATGTGACATGAGTGGGTGTGTGAATGAGTAGAAAATGTAGTGTATAGATGACATAGATGCATGAATGAATATAAGTACACCCTTGTCTATTTTATAGCCCATCAGAGCTGCTCATAGGCATTCATGACTATTCAATTTTGAAAAACGGAGTCTTCGAACGAATGTTTTTTCTTGGGTCATATCTATTGGACCTATACTGGCTGGGGCTCTCTCAGGCTCTTCAATCTTCAGATTGATGATGCCTTGATTTATTATCCTTTGTACCCTTCCCTTCAGGATGAAACATTGCTTGGTCTTATGGCTTATGCATCTGTGATGTTTATAATAGTTGGGGTCATTCACGTGCCCCACTTCAGCTGGCCGAACAAGTTATGGGAGTCGCAACTCTCCTTTTTTGATCAACTATTCCATAATTGGAACAAGGTCCTCAACATCAAATGTATATGGTCCATTCTTTCTGTCTCTCTTACTGATTTTTTCGTGTTGTGACTTTTGAGGCTTTTTGCCCTTATCTTGTGCCTTCATTACTTTGATTCCTGCCTCTACTCTGGATTCAGTTGCTTTCGGCTCTTAGGGTTCTTTCTTGCGTCAACCCCTGTCTTCTTTCCTATTTCATATCTCGACCTTTTCCCTTGGGACCGTGTCTTCGAAAGGGACTGCTCCACCATGTGAACCTCTACAACTAGGTTATGAAGGGTAAAAGAGATGTTGTTTAACAGCTCATATGAAATCATGGAGACCAAGTCTAGCATGCGCGCATTTGTTTGTTTGGGGCGGGCTGGTTGTCTCACTGCAACCGGCTTCTATACTGCCTCCAGTGGTTCTTCTTCCAACTGTTGGACAGGCGGAGCGATACCACGGGTTGTGCTCTGCCGGATTAAAGTGGCTAAAACATCTTGAACTTCTCCCATCTTCTTGGATAACTCTCTATGGGCTTGGACCAATTCACTGATCTGCTCCTGAATCGTTAACAGTTCGATGTCTTGTTCAGCCATATCTCTTTATTTAATTACCTGCACCATTGCGACTTGTACCAGTCGTTCTTCGTGAATCGGTGATATCACGGGCATTATCGACACTACGGCTTACATACTCCGACTGGTCTCTTCTGTTTTAAGCTTAATAGTTTTCTGGTTAATTAGCCTCTGTACTTTCCCTTTCAAGACGAGACATCTTATGTCCCAGGATCTGATGATACTTACAATAATTGGGGGCGTCCACTTGCCCTACTTTATCTGGTTGGATAGGTTTTGGCAGTTGTAGCTCCCCTTCTTCGACCAATTGCTACATTATTAGAACGAGATCTTGCAGGTTGAATGAATAACGCTCGTTCGCTCTCTCTTGTCCTGTGATTGTCATCATTCTCAGCCCTTGTGGCCCTTTGTCTTTGGTTTGAGTTTCTGCTGGCTTGCCTTTGATCTAGTGTTCTGGATACGAGCATTTTCGATCTTTCGAGCCCTTACTTTTCTCGATGTAATTTGACGTGGTTGTTCTTCCAATCACACGTCTCAGTCTTTCGACTCTGAACTACGCTCTTAGCACAACTCCTTGTGGCATATGGGCTTTTATCGTTAGGTCTCGAAATGTTGATAAACAGTGTCCGGATAAACCAAACGAGATCATTCCGTCCATGGCTTGCGTGCACATATTGACTTGCTCGGTCTTGCTAGGTAACTCTTGACATTGTGCTGTTGTAGTGCCCTACCTGTCGATGAACTTCTCGACTGATTCTCCTTACCTTTGTTGAATCATGGCTAAATTTATCAATGATACATCTCGCTTAGTAGAGAAAAGCTTAGAATTGAACAGTTCCTGCATCTGATCCCAAGTCTTGATGGACCCTGCGGGTAATGACATATACCATTGGAACGCCTTTCCGGTCAATGTCGACCTAAACAATTTGAGGTAGTAGTGAGGTACTGCGGACAAGTTCCCTAACATTACCATGATTTGGGTCATATGTTCCTCCAGTGACCCTCTACCATCGAATCGAGGGAAATCCGGACGCTTGAAGCTGTGGGGAAATGAAACCTCATCGACTTCGGATGGATACTGAACCTAATAAACATATTTTCTTCTCTTCTCCTTCTCTCTCTCCTGACGCATCAGGTTCGAGACTGTTTGGTATAATTCCTCTCTTGTGACATGGGACGGTTGTGTTGGCACATGTTCGAAAGAGACGCTTCTTGGTCAGACTTGTGGTTCTGCGGCTATTGGCTCTTCCGCTGCCCCCTGTGATTCTTCCACCGACCATCCAATGGGGATGATTGTACTTCTGGTTGCCCCCTAACAACTAAAGCCAGCAAAGCTTTCTTCATTTTCCTCACTTCCCTGTTTGTCCTCTTGGACTTGCGCTATTTCATCTATCTGCTCTTAGATTGGAGGTAGCTCAACATCTTGATCAACTAGTTCTTCTTCTTCAACAACCTGAATCATGGTGACTTGCACCAATTATGGCCTTGGTTTAATCGCAGTTGCCTTGATGATAGTCACTTATGCTGATTCTATGGTGATCTTTGGGAAAAAATTTCTAGTTGCTCCTTAGTTGACCTACTGCTTTTGGCAGCGTTGGGAATTCATTAACAGGTAGGATGAACTCCAGCGTCTTCTGCGCTATCGCTTCGTCAGTACAGTTGATTGGTTGTTGCCTTCCAATACCAAAGTGCAGCCTTGCAATGTTCACTCTCTTGCGAGCATATTTGCCTTTCAAATCCTCAGTCTTCTTCGGCTACTTACGCCTTTGCATAACCTGCCAGCCGGATTCAGTAGTCACTGACTTGGATGCTGTAAGGCGGGGAAAGTAAAATCCCTCTGATGCCAGGAAAATCATGGTTGCTGGCTTTTCACTTTTTCGTTGTTGGTACTGCTAGATTTCTCTCTCGAAGGTTCCCTGCACAGCCACACAAGCATTAGGACATCCCGCGACTTAAGAAAAGGATGAACATGGGTGATCTTACCAATCGTGATACAACTCGATAATAAACAAAATACGTTTGCCTGAACTAGATGTATGTCGAGAGAAATCCATGTTATTTTTTCAAAATATTTTGAGAATTCTTTTGAAATCATTTTTGGAAAACTTTTGATAAACTGATTCTAAATTCTTTTGCCTTAAAGATGAAGGGAAGAACATTCCCGTTGAGAGTCGTCAATTTGACGCCCGTGAAGGCGCCGAACATTTCTCCTTGCGATAACTTCCTTATGCATACGTTCGCGTTCACAAATGATTTATCTTAGAATGTGTCTTTACTCAGAGACAACCAGAGATTCTGGTCTATTCTATCCCCAGCAGAGTCGCCAGTTTGTAAAACTAGAAAATGTGTAAGGCAGTTTTTTTGTGTTTTGTTGTTCTGGGTTTTGAGTATAAAAACATTCATAGACAATCATAAGCATTCACAAAGTATACACAAGAAGAGATATTCGTAAGGCGAATTTTATCCCAGAGATTCTGAGATCTTTTACATTCCAGGCTGTGATACTGGTCAAGAGCCCTTAATTATATCAATGGATGATCACCCTTAATTAAACGGCAAAAGTAAATACATGCTTGCATCATAGATAAATTAAATAAAATATTAAAAGAGCATAAATATGAGTAAAGCATACCACAAACAACACAGGGATTTTTACGTGGAAACCCTTGCGGGAGAACTATAGAACAAAGTGACAAAAGTTCACTATGAATGATAGTTGTACAATAGATGGAGTGTTCGGGAAGAGGTCCGGATAGATCGAGCAGGTAATTAAGTCGTTAGGAACTATGGTATTTAAGTTCACGGTCGTAGAGACCAAGTTTGGGTTTCTTATAAACTGAGCCAGCATTTAGACAAGTTAAATGCCTATTTCATGTTCTTTCGAGCGTTCTTAGTTGAGAAACAGCAAGGATTTTAACCAAGTCATGCAACACAATGCTAGTGACCATCGCTGTGGATGGGTGGCCAGAGGAAGACATGCAACGATTTCCGTGTAGTGCAACATAATGCCAGTGACCGTCGCTGCGGATAGGTGACTGCAGGAAGACACACCATGGTTGCCATGCTCAACATAGTGCCAGTGATCGTCGCTGCATACGGGTGACAGCAGGAAAGCATATTACGACTGCCATATGATACAACATAGTACCAGTGACCATCGCTGTGGATGGGTGACCACAGGAAGATACATCATGGCTGACAAATGGTACAACACAGTACCAGTGACTGTCACTGCAGACAGGTGACCGCGGGAAGAACATTATGGCTATTAGGTGGTACAACACAATGCCAGTGACCGCCGTTATGGACGGATGACCATAGGAAGACACATCGCAACTACCTGAGCTGCTCAACTGACGGACCCCTCTTTGGATGGGAAGTACATCAACTAGTTTTAACGATAGCAGTTCATAATGAAGTGTTTCAATTGTTTTGAAACTCTTTGATTATGATTTCTGATGATAACTATAGTCCCTTTGTTTAGTTTCAAGCCTCAATCCGGGATGAATAGAGTTCATATAGTGGATATGAGGAGTACAAAGTAAATATGCTCGATCTTTATTACATGCTCGAGACAGGATTACATTATGCTTGACATTTAGTACATCAGGTAGATTATACACTTGATTTGGTTAATCCACTTTATGTATATCCTTAGTTTAACTACATTATTGTTCGATGCTTCGAGAGATTGGATCACTCGGATGGGCTGTGTTGAGCTATATTTCTTTGAGAGTTCATGCTTGATGAATTAGATTGCACATTTCTGAGCCTGAGAATGGCTAAGTATCGGGGCTGATATATGCCTGTTTATGCCAATAATCGATAAACTGTGGGGATTAGTGTCCCATAAGTGCTTGATTTAGTTGCCTTATGATAAGAGGATGTTAAATCTAGCTTGTCAGTGAAATTGCACCAAATTCCACTCGGCGTCAATCGATTTTTGAGCCAACAGGGCACTTCCCAGGGCGAAGTAAGTACTAGACATGTTTATCTCTTAATTAGCATATTTAGCGATTAGGACAGTGATTAGTGTCGTGTAATGCATGATTATGTTGCTTCGGATTATGGAGAAGCTAAATCTCACTTGGCGTTGGTCAGATTCAGCTTAATTCTACTTGGTGTCAGTCAATTTATGCTTTTAAAGAGAGGTTTCGGGATTGTAAAAATGGCTGAGTATTGGTCATTTTAGAGTAAATCTCCGATTAGAGGGCCTTAACATCGACCGTTGGAGAATCCTGTCCAGGGGATGGATAAAGGACGTCAATGTGTGTTTAGCAGGCATACTGCGTCGGATAAGCAAGCCACATCCAAAGTGAGCCACACCATAGAGTCCTTGACCAAGCCAAGGACGTCTAGGCGCAGGTGCTTGTGGGGTGGCACATGTCCCCTTTCCCAGGTGTATGTGAAGAGAGAAAATGAAGAGAGAGAGAGAGAGAGAGAGAGAGAGAGAGAGAATTAACTCTCAAGGTGGGCGCATGTCCTATGAGACTTACAAGAACTCTCCCACCCTAAAGATGGTGGGCACATGTCCCATGCCTTAACCATTTTTGTCAAGTTTCTTCCCTCTCTCTGCACTTTTGCTTCGGAGGAGAAATCCCTTCTCGATGAGGGATTCCGACAATGAAAACCCTTTCCGACGAAGGATTTCGGTAAGGGAATTCAGAGCGGGCGCATGTTACCTTGCGTCGCACTAACGTCTCTCTGCAGATAAATCGCTCTCTCTGTCATTTGGGTCGACTTGCTATTTATAGTAAGTTAATCGGGTTTGGGTCCAGATGAGGAAGAATGTGTGAGCGCATGTGTTTCTGAAGGAGTTTCCGAGTGAATGTGCCGGGCGAATGTGGCTGGCGCATGAGTTTCTGGGGCTAACGCATCCGGTGGGCGCATGTGTCCCCTCTATGGTGGGCACATGTGCCCATATACGTAGGGAATTTTGGATTTTTCTCCTTTTGAAAGATATTGAGAGGAATACATGAGCGCATTTGGTGAGGGTGTGGGTGCATGTCTGCCTTCTTATGCGTATGTCCTCCTTGTGGTGTAGCATGTAGTCCTATACTTAGAATATTTTTCAAATTTTAGACTACGAATGTCCGCTCCAAAGGACAGGTACCTTTTTAGAGGCCGAAGTCACTGACACTAAAGCACTTTAAGCCTCTCCTCAGGATGTTGAATGATCGTGTCGAGGTACGGATGATCAACTGCAGTGAATTTTGGTAGTTCCTTCCGAATTTAAACTTTTTAGCATTCAGGCTCCGACAAACGACCTCTCCAAGGACAAGTACCTTTTCGGGGACAAAAGTCACTGACGCCAAGCTACTTTAAGCCTCTTATCGACCTATCAAATGAATGAGTCAGGGTTAGGAGGATCAAATACAGTAAATTTTGGTAGTTGCTTCCTAATTTAGACCTTCCGGGTTAGCTCTTGGCATAAGAACTTTGCTCCTGGAAGCGCGCACGTGAAAATATACATCGTCCATCTTTCAAACTTGGTCTTAGGAGTTTTTGGGCTTTCCGAATCATTTGGAAGCAATACTCATGTCTAGATCAGCTCTAAAATAGCAGTTTTAGGTTTTGGACCCCCATGTCAGCTCTAAATAGGGGCAGAACACACTTCGGGGTGTGCAGGTAAAAGTATGTATCGTACGACATTTAAATTCGGGAGTTAGGACTTTTTTATCCTTCCAAATCATTTGAGGGCAATACGCATGTCCAAATCGGCTCCAAAATAACATTTATAGGTTTCGGTGGCGATTGCATGGTTCAGTTAGGGTCAGGGCTGTATTGACGCCTGATCGTATTTTTCGGGTGTTTATCGGGTCTAAAATCGATCTAGATCGTCGCAGATGAACTGCTATGTGTTGTTTTATCATGGGTGAGATTTCCAGCCCCAACACTCTCGAAAGGAGGGATGATTAATAATAAATGTGTGCCTCTCAAAGGAGAGGTGACTAGATTATATGTTGCCCCTTAGTTGGAGGGAGGATTATATGAACACAACATGCCATACGCATCATGCATTCATCCACTGTTTGTCCTGGAGCATCGCTCTAGAAGATCTGTAGGTACTTACAATATTGAGTTACCTAGGGACCATCCTGGATGCCTACAAATCATGCAAAAGTCTGCCATACTACGTGGGGGAGTGCGAGTTGATGGGTTCTAACCTAAGCAAGTGGATGGTTTGGTTTTGTACCCACTTGATGCATCATATCATCTTGCATGACATATGAGCATAACATAGAACAATTTGAACTATAAATTGTGATTGATGTACTGCTTTATATGAGCGGGTGAGACCCATGATGGGTTCACTCACTGAGCTTAGCCAACTAACGATTGTGGATTAAATGTGCACAGGTGAAGTAGATGATCATCCACCCAAGATGTATACTAATAATGATGCAGGAAAAATGGAGGAAACTTAAGGAGACTGGCTGTACCTGATAGAAGAGGAGATCGCTGCTTTAGAGTTTAATGTTTAGTGCTTGATATGTTTATTGCTTTCAGTAGGATTAATTACTTTATCATTGATTCTAGAAGAATTGTTTAAGGCGTTGTTTACACAACAAAATTGCTTTTGTATAGATAGAGGAACAAGAGTAATGTTCTAACATTCGATAAGACAAAGAAAGAGACATTTATCATTTCATTCATTTTATTCATTGTAATCGGGTTCTTTTACATTCCATTGATACATCTCTTGATTTTAGAACAGAACGTTTCAAATACAATGTAAGTTCATCTTTGGTTATTGATCTTGGCAGAGCTTCCCCCCTTCTTTTCGTCTTTCATTCCGTTAAAATGACAGAAGAATGGGTTTGGATAGCCAGAATAAAAATACTCTTCTCCTCCTCTTTTCTTTATTGATTTGATTCAGCTTAAATCTTTAATAGTCTTGGCTTTTGGAAATGGAACAGGATTAAAATCATAAAGAAATCCTCCCGACATCCTTCACAAAAGATCTGAAAACTTTATGAACTTTATGCTAAAATCTTCTTCCGGAGGCTTTTACGCGACCTACATAAAAGCCATAGTGTTTACGTGGGCCGCGTAAACACTATGCTTCACCCGTTCTTTATCTTTCTCCCTCCGATCTTTGTTTCGGCAGAGTGCGCTTGTCATTCTTCTTAGATTTTTGAGGTCCGCAACTTGTGCGTTCAACCCAAGAAGAAGAAGATGCATAAGGCAACTCTTCGTACCTCTGAAGTCGCTGAAGGAGGTTTGAAACTCTGAACTTCAGAATTGAATGCTCAAATGAGGACCCCAAGGGGGCATTTATAGTTTTCTGAGGCGAATCTCACTGGAAAGCCATTCGCGGGATGAACCTTTTATGCGAGTCGCGTAAACACTAAACCTTTTACGCGACCCATGTAAAAGGTTTGTCAAGTGTATTTCTTTGTTGTTTTCTACTAATTTTTCATCTTTCTTTCTTTTGTTTCCAAACTTCCTTTCTTTCTTTTTTCCCTTATTTTATGCCTCAACAAATGCCCCCATTCAATCTGTTTCTGAGCAGTATTCTGAATCGGAGCTGATCGAATCTCCCTTAAACAATGTTCCTCAAGAAGCTTTTATGCGAGTTGGCGGGCGTGCACCTATGTAAGAGGTCCCACCCTTCATTCTTCACTTCTCATTTCTGTTGCGAAGCTCTACTGCATCGGAATCCTTTTACGCGACCCGCTTAAACAGTCTTATAACTGTGATTTTTCTAAGTCCCGAAACTCTACTCAAAATTTTCAGACTTGTATTTTCCTTCTCCCATGGTATTTTTACTTCTTTCACTTAGTCCCATACGAAGGCTTGATCCTTGGAAACTATACTCTTCTAAGTCTTTGAATTTATCTGTGTTTCTTTAGCTAACTGTTCTTCTTTTCATTCTAATAGATTCATCATGCCCCCAAAGAATTCTTCTGAAGCTTCTTCCTCTCGCCAGCGATAAGCTTTCTAAAGAATTTCAAATTCTTATTCAGCTCGTAGGCTTTTTCGGAGATTTCTTGACATTCTTAATCATCTTGATCAATGGAAACAACTGTCAATTCTTCGAGAGGACATCTCTTTTGCCGTAACTCTTCTTCGTGTTGATCCTTCTATTTTTACCGTCGCCATCTCAAACTTACTATGTGAGGTTCAAAAGCTAGAGGAAATGCAAGACGATTCTGTTGGACTATCCACATTAATATCGGCGGAAGACGAATTAATTTTGCTAGAGGGTGCTGAGCCATTTGTCATGGACTCCTTTCTTGACAAATGGGACGATGTGCATACCGCGTCCTCTTCTCTTGCTGATCACAGGGCTCGTCATAACCTCTTGTTCTATGATGTTCAATTGATGGCCATAGCAAATCTTGCAATCCTGAATGCTGCTCGTCGCTCTGAAGATATTTCTACCACCTTAAAGGAAGTCTTGGATGATCGTGAAGTTAAAGCTGCCCTGGAATAGGATACTGTCAAAGATGTTCAGAAACATATTAAAAATATCAGGAACATTACTTCCCAAAAGTTGACCATGGAGGCCAGGGTGCATGGAAATGCTAAAGAAGAATATCTCCCAATTGTTACAAGACTGAGCTTTGTTGCAACAACCACCAGTCTTTTTAGCCATTTTTTACTTCTTTTCTGCAATCAAACCTCTCTTTCTTTTCTCTTTTGAGATTTCATTTTCATTTCCTGTTGAAGACTATGCACTCTCGTATTTGTGCCAATTGAAATATCCTGGATTTGCAAGAAAAGAGTTATCCAAGTAGAAGGAAATTGCCGCTGTTTTAGAGTAAAAGTTGGCTAATATTTCCAATCGGCTCAAATTGATAACAAATGCAAAATTAGATATGGCTAGGAGTCAAATGCAAATTAATCAAGATATATGTTCGCTTCCCCAAGTGTAGGGTTGCGATGTAGTAATAATCTTGGTAAGACCGAGGTCGATCCACAGGGACTTATGTAGGATTTCACAAACACATCCAATAGTTTCTATTGAGAAGCTAACAACCAGATTTGTAGGAGATTGATGTAAGTAACAACTTTGAACTAAATTGAAAGTAAACAATTAATAAAAGGCACTAGGGGTTCAAGGATCCACTTGTAACAATCATTGATGCTCAATCCGCTGTGGTTTCTCACTTTCTCAATTAGAATCGAAATTAAGATCTATCTAGTCGGATGATAGAGCTGTTAAAACCAACAATCTGCCATATGTAAGATCAATGTACATGATTCACTCAATGCAAGCTAGGATGAGCATACTCAATTGCATAGGTCAGTCCCAATTCAAATAGGCTAAGTTCACAATCATAACCATCATTAAGTCTTGTCACAAGACAAAGCTAGATCATGATTTGAACTTGATTCAAATCACACACACAGTTTCAAACATACTTTAGAATTCCATAAAAGTAGAACTTTGGTAGGAAATTCCCACATGAAGATCATAGTACTAGAGCGTACTCCAATTCCTCAGATCATACAGGTCTAGACTAACACATAACAATTAAGAACTCAAGTAATTCCTCTAAACATCCATGAGTCATCATAAGACTAAGAAGAACTACTTAGAACTTGAATTAAACTTCAAACCATTGTTCATAAACATGAAATCCAATCTTAAAACCAACTTAAACGAATTGAAACATCTTAGATTCACTAAAAGCTTCACCTCTTAGCCCTAGCTAAGAGGTTTAGCCGTTCATGTTCCAAGGAAACATGAAACAGCTAAGAAAAACATGAAAACAGTAAACAAACTAGAAGGAGTTGTGGAACTCCGAAATCCACTTCCGCCGCCTCCCACCTTGCTCAAGCTCCTCTAAGATACCCTAGGAACGATCCCTAGGTGTCCTTTTATAGTGGGGAGGCTCCGCAGCATCAGAATCTTCCAAAAATTGCGTAAGCTTACGCAGTGCGCAGAGAAAATTGGAGCTTGTATAACACACTTCATTACGCAGACGACTGGTCTGAGCTACTGGACGACCGGTCTCAAAAGCGTAAAAAACGTCCAGAGAGTTTTGGGAATTTTCAACCCAGAAAATTAATTCAAGGATCGGTCGCACGACTGGTCGTAAAAGCGAACGACCGGTTTTACGACCGGTCGTGAACAGTCCAGAGAGCTGCAGCCGCAGGGCCCCTCTGTTGAGTGATCGGACCGGTCGGACGACTGGTCCTGGGCCTTGGACGACCGGTCGTGGGTGTCTTCTTCTTCCTTCTTTTCTTCTCTTCTTTACTTCTTTCATCCACACTTTTCCACTTGGTCCTTTGGTCTTCTTTGCTTCTAAATGGTGTCCTTAAGTCTCCATTTGATGATTCCTCTCTCTTATCCCTACAATCACAAATCCATGTATTAGTTTAGTCTATAAACCATGAAAACAAGCATAATGAGTGATGAATTGGGGTTAGAATATGCATAATTAAGAGCTCAGCACACCCCCCAACCAGCATTTTGCTAGTCCCAAGCAAAACATGCATGAAACCAATTTCATTCTCCAAACCCAACTCTCCTTTAGAAACCATTCTTCTATACATCCCAAGCTACACAAGTGTAAGAATTAGAGAAATTAGGTGATAGAGGTTGAAACCGTAAACTCTCAAAACATAATAAGTATCCATATGAAATTCCCGCTGATTGGTTGACAAATAGAAGAACTTGAACAATTTCAACCTGGTGTGCATAGTGAACAATTCATCTCATGAGTTTGCAGGATTATTTTCTTCATAGATCAACTAGATCAGAGATCCCAAGGTATATAGAGCAACAACAAGCCAATGACAGGAATTTTCCTTACTGTCTTTCCGACGGCTTTCACACTACGTCCCATTTCCGGCTTTGGTTACGGGTAGACCATCCCCCGGTTGGTAATAGGTAGCCCTAATCAGAATTTTCCACCATTTTTCCATCATTCCCAATTTCATCCTTCCTTTTCCTTTTTCTTTTAAATTAGATAGGATTTTTAGAAATCCATATCTTTCGTTATTTTCCCATGGACAAGGATGGACAAAGTACCCAGGCTTGGTTTCTCACACCCTAAATCAAAGTCTAGCTAATCCACAAATCGCTTAATCCTTTATTCATGAAAATCGTGTAATGTGAACTAGGTGTAAAAGTGTTCAAATTTTCTATCAATCACAAAAATAGGGGAATTCACATATAAAACCATTATGTTGAGAGAAGTTTACGACTTACAACATCATACACTTCGTATCTCCTCTTCTTATACTCATATCATCTCGAATGCATAACAGTAAGGTTGTTTAAAAGAGGTTTGAAATTTAGAGAAATCGAAAATTTTCTACATAATTGCTCGAGATGTTACAAAACGCTGGATTCATCCTAATGATCCTACACCCCCCAACCAAATCTTAATTGTCCTCAATGTATAAGATGTGTAATGAGCAAACATGAGAGAAATTCTAAAATAAAAAGGGAGTTAGGAGTGATAGTACCTGAGAGAGTGAAAAGTGGAATTCTTCCTCCTTCTAATAAACCTATGAAAAAAATAAACAAAAAGCAACCAACTCCTAATCCTAATACACAGGATCAGTCTAGAGGTATGGACATACCTTCTGAAGGAAATTTCTCAAAGAACGGCTTTAATCGCTGACCATTTGCCTTAAATATGTTGCCGTTCCTTGGATTTAACAACTCGACGGTCCCATATGGGTAGACACTTTGCACAATGTAGGGACCGGTCCATCGAGATTACAATTTTCCTAGAAATAAATGGAGGCGAGATTATACAGAAGGACTTTTTTATTGATCGTGAATGTCTTACAAAGAATGTTCTTATCATGGAACACCTTCGTCTTGTCCTTGTAAATTCTCGCATTCTCATATGCTTCATTCTGGAGTTCCGCAAGTTCATTTAATTGTAGTTTGCGTAACGAGCTCGCCTTGTCAGAATCAAAATTCATCTTCTTAATTGCCCAATATGCCCTATGTTCCAACTCCATAGGCAAGTGACAAGCCTTCCCATAGACAAGTGTATAGGGAGACATTCCAATAGGGGTCTTAAAAGCAGTACGGTAGGCCCAAAGTGCATCGGTAAGTCGAAGCGACCAATCCTTGCGATCGGGGTTCACCGTTTTCTCTAAAATGTGTTTAATCTCCCTATTAGATATCTCAGCTTGTCCACTAGTTTATGGGTGATAGGGAGTGCTCACTTTGTGTGTTACGCCATATTTCTTCATTAAAGTTTCAAAAGGGCGATTACAAAAGTGAGACCCTCCATCACTTATGATGACTCGAGGTGTTCCAAACCGGGAAAGAATATTCTCTTTTAAGAAGCGAATGACAGTTTTATGGTCATTATTCCGGCAAGGGATGGCCTCGACCCATTTGGATACATAGTCTACGACAAGCAAGATGTATGCGTTTCCAAAAGAAGATGGGAATGGACCCATGAAATCGTTGCCCCAACAATAAAAAAATTCGATTATTAAGATGGGATTGAGTGGCATCATATTTTTACGGGAGATTCCTCCCAATTTCTGACAAGGTTCACATGTTTTGCAAAAATTATGTGTGTCTTTGAACATAGTGGGCCAATAAAACCCACATTGCAAAATTTTTGTTGTGGTCTTTTTAGCAGAAAAGTGGCCACCACATGCCTGAGAATGACAAAAGGAGATGATACTTTGTTGTTCATCATCTGGTACACATCTCCTTATGATTTGATCAGGACAATACTTGAATAAGTATGGGTCGTCCCATAGGAATTTTCACACCTTAGTGAAGAGTTTATTCTTATCTTGCTTTTTCCAATGTGTAGGAATTGTACCTGTAGCAAGATAGTTAGCAATGTCCTCATACCATGGCAATTGGGAAACAGTACAAAGTTGCTCGTCAAGGAACATGTCATTGATCGCGGTCGTTTCAGGGGAATCGGTGAGAACAAGTCGAGAGAGATGGTCAGCCACTACATTTTCTACTCCTTTCTTATCACGTATCTCTATGTCAAATTCCTGGAGTAGAAGGATCCATCTTAACAACCGTGGTTTAGCATCCTTCTTAGAGAGAAGGTACTTAAGCGCGGCATGGTCAGTGAATATGATGATCTTGGATCCAATCAAGTAGGACCTAAACTTGTCCACGGCAAAAACTACGGCTAAAATTTCTTTTTCTGTAGTAGTGTAGTTTACTTGGGCTGAGTTTAAGGTTCTACTTGCATAGTAGATAACACATGGCTTCTTCTCTTTTCTTTGGCCTAGCACGGCCCCAATAGCATAGTCGCTTGCATCGCACATAATTTTAAAAGGAAGGCTCCAATCAGGTGGTTACATTATGGGAGCACATGTCAACATACATTTAAGTGTGGTAAAGGCCTTTTGACATTCTTCATTTCACTCGAATGAGTTTTCCTTTTGAAATAGGTTACATAAAGGACGAGAGAGTGAACTGAAGTCCTTTATGAACCTTCTATAAAATCCTGCGTGTCCCAAAAAGGACCGCACATCTCGTATACTCTTGGGTCATGGAAGGTTAGAGATAAGATCGATTTTCGCTTTGTCCACCTCGATTCCATTTTGTGAGACGATGTGACCAAGTACAATTTCCTTTTGAACCATAAAGTGACACTTTTCCCAATTCAGCACAAGGTTCTTCTCTTCACATCTTTTCAACACAGATTTCTAGTGCACAAGGCACTTATCAAAGTTACAACCAAATACTAAAAAGTCATCCATGAAGACTTTGAGAATTGTCCCTACCATATCAAAAAAGATACTCATAGCCCAAACGGCATCCGTCGATAGGCGAAAAGTGGCAGGGGCATTGCATAGCCCAAACAGCATCCGTCGATAAGCGAAAGTGCTGAATGGACATGTGAATGTAGTCTTTTCTTGGTCTTCAAGGGCGATCTCTATTTGGTTGTACCCTGAATAGCCATCAAGGAAGTAAAAATGGGAATGACCCGCCAACCTTTCTAAAATTTAATCAACAAAAGGTAGGGGGAGTGGTCTTTCCTCGTGATAGTGTTTAGCTTCCTGTAGTCAATGCACATTCTCCAATTGGTAGTGACTCTGGTTGGTACAAGTTCATTATTGGCATTGGCTACGATGGTTATTTCGGATTTCTTAGGCACCACTTGAGTTGGACTTACCCATTGACTATCGGATATTGGGTATATAATACCTACATCCAATAGTTTTACCACTTCGGCCTTAACCACTTCCTTCATGTTTGGATTGAGTCGTCTTTGTGGTTGCCCAGATGTCTTCGCATTCTCCTCAAGGTGTATGCGATGAGTACAAATCAGTGGGTCTATGCCTTTGAGATCTGCAATCAACACCCAATGGCACTCTTGTGCTCTAATAGAGTGGCCATTGGTCTACTCTCTTGTTCCTCATCCAAGTGGGAAGAAATCACCACCGGATATGTCTCATCTTGACCTAAATAGAGATATTACAGCTCGCTTGGTAATGGTTTTAGGTCGAGTGTTGGTGCCTTGATATTGGATGGGAGGGCTTTGTTCTCGTTTACATGCAAAGGCTTAAATAGGGCCCTCCATCTTTTGTTATCAAGCACCGGCATCGCATCTAAAATGGCATCCATCTCTCATATTGTGTCATCATTTATCTCATGAGAGTGGGCCACACATGCCTCCAAAGGGTCAGAATATAATGTTGAGGGGAAAGTTTCCTCCACGAATGATTCAATTAAGTTTATCTTGTGGATCTCCTCATCAACCTCCCGTGGTTGTTTACATAAATCAAATATATTAAGCTCAAGAGTCATATTTCCAAAGGACATTTGTACAAGCCCGTTTCTACAATTGATAATTGCATTGGAAGTGGTTAGAAAAGGGCAGCCAAGTATGACAGGGATTTGAGCACCGGTACCTATCACGGGATGTGTATCCAAGACAATAAAGTCTACTGGGTAGTAGAATTTATCAACTTGGACTAGAACATCCTCAACCATTCCTCTCGGTATACGAATGGATCTATCAGCAAGTTGGAGTGTGGTTTTGGTGGGTTTCGATTCACCTAACCCAAGTTGTTCGTAAACCGAGTATGGAATGAGGTTCACACTTGCCCCCAAATCGAGTAAAGCTTGTTTAATCCGGTAGTCTCCTATGATGCATGAGATGGTTGGACTACCTGGATCCTTGTATTTTTGGGACACCTCTTGTTTGATGATAGCGCTTAAATTCTCAGTCAAAAGTACTTTGTTATGAACATTGTGTTTCCTTTTGACCGTACATAATTCATTTAAAAATTTGGCATATGATGGTATTTGTTTTATGGCATCCAACAACGGGATGTTGATCTTCACCTGCTTGAAAACCTCTAATATTTCCAGATTTTTATCTAAAGGTTTGGGTGAAATCAACCTTTGGGGAAACGGGGCAACCGGCTTGTATTGTTTTTCCGGTTCTTTCTCTTGTGGAGTGTTGTTTGAGCTATCATCCTCTTTGAAATTTTCCCGATCCTTAGGCTTTGGGTCCTTCACCGGATTAGATTTATCAACTGTTTTCCCACTTCTCAAAGTGGTGATAACTTGAACATGCTCCATATGTTGGGAGGATGAGCCTGCGTCATGTATCTCAAATTGGGTTCTTGGGTTAGGAAGAGGTTGGGCAGGAAGTGTGCCTTTCTCTCTAATATTGAGGTGAGATTCAACTCTAGCCATTGAGGTTTTCAATTCATTGATAGCTTGAGTTGAATTTGGATTGAATTTCAATTGCTCTTGCATTAACCCATCTATTTTCAGAGAATTAGTCTTGTTATACTTAGCTTGAACCGATACAAATGCACCCAACATCTCCTCTAGCGTAACTTATGGAGTAATGACTAGAGATAGACCTAGTATAGGTTGAGCTTGAGGGATATTGGTTACATTCGCATTGGGTCCATTCCTCCAACTAAAGTTGGGATGGTTCTTCTAATTAGCATTAAACGTGTTTGAGTTTGGAGCACCAAATTGCTGTTGATAACTGTTTATGACATTCGATTGTTGTTGAGCTCTCAATTGTGCATATTCTAGCCCCAATTCATCACTCATTATGCAAGGTTTTCATGATTTAAAGACTAATTTAATGCATGTGTTGTGATTGTAGGAATGAGAGTGGACTTCACCTAATAGGAGACCAAAAAGATCCCTTTAAGAGCCTTGGATGAAGACCCAAGGTGGACCGAAGGAAGAAGGAAGCAAAGAGAGAAGAAAAGAAGAAGGAAATGAAGAAGCAATGGCCACGACCGGTCGTCCGACCGGTCGGCCAAGGGAGTCAGACCGGTCAAGACCGGTCGGCCAACCCCTTGCATACGCTGGATGCAGGACCAAGACAGTCTGACCGGTCGTGACCGATCGGCCAGAAGAAATTTCAACTCTAGAGTACGCTGGACTGATGAGAAGACCAGTCCGACCGGTCAGTCAACCACTCAGACCGGTCGTGCGACCGGTCGGCCATGCGTAAAATTGCGCACTTTCCATTTTTTGCACCGATTTTCTCTGCGCACTACGTAAGCTTACGCAAATTCTAGAATATTCTGAGGTTGTGGAGCCTCCTCACTATAAAAGGACACCTAGGGATCGTTCCTAGGGTATCTAAGAAGGGTTTGAGCAAGGTGGGAGGCGGCGGAAGTGGATTTCGGAGTTCCACAACTCCTACTAGTTAGTTTTGCTATTTTTATGATTTTTCTAGTTGTTTCATGTTTCCTTGGATCATGAGCAGCTAAACCTCTTAGCTAGGGCTAAGAGGTGAAGCTTGTAGTGGATCTAAGATGTTTCAATTCGTTTCAAGTTGGTTTTAAGATTGGATTTCATGTTTTTGAACAATGGTTTGAAGTTAATACAAGTTCTAAGTAGTTTTTCTTAGTCTTATGATGACTCATGGATGTTTGAGAGAATTACTTAAGTTCTTAATTGCTTTGTGTTAGTCTAGACCTGTATGATCCGAGGAATTGGAATACGCTCTAGTACTATGATCTTCATGTGGGAACTTCCTACCAAAGTTCTACTTTTCTGGTTTTCTGAATTATGTATGGGACTGTGCATGTGATTTGATTCAAGTTCAAATCATGATCTAGCTTTGTCTGGTGACAGGACTTAATGATGATCATGATTATGAACTTAGTTTATTGGAATTGGGACTGACCTATGCAATTGAGCATGCTCATCCTAGCTTGCATTGAGTGAATCATATACATTGGCCTTACATATGACAGATTGTTTGGTTTAACAACTCTATCATCCGGCTAGATAGATCTTAATTTCGATTCTAGTTGAGAGAATGAGAAACCACAGCGAATTGAGCATCAAGGATTGCTAAAAGTGGATCCTTGAACCCCTAGTGCCTTTTTAAATTGTTTACCTTCAATTTAGTTCGAAGTTGTTACTTACATCAATCTCATACAAAATCCGATTGTTAGCTTTTTAATAGAAACTGTTGGATGTGTTTGTGAATTCCTACATAAGTCCCTGTGGATCGAACTCGGTCTTACCGAGTTTATTACTACATCGCAACCCTACACTTGGGGAAGCGAACAATTGTTCTTGTAAGATGTCATGAACTGCTAAAATTGTGGGACAATCTTGTGTTGCATGTTGATTTCCGGCACAAATTCCACAAACAGTTTCAACGTCATTCGAGTTAATCGTTTCTCCTTTCCTTAATTCCATGGCCTTTACTTTTCTTGTGAGGCTAACCACCCGTGCACTTATGCTATCTTCTTCTGATAAGACATAAATTCCTCCTTTTTCCTTTTGTTGGCTAGTCTTGGAATTTGCTGGTTTAGATATATCCCAAGACTGTGCATTCTCAGCTACTTCCTCCAAATAGTCCCATGCTTCATCGGCTTCCTTGTTTATGAACTCCCCATTACACATCATTTCTACAAATTGGCGCATGAGTGAAGTCAGTCCGTCATAGAAAAAGCTTATAACCCGCCAAATTCCATAGCCATGATGTGGGCATACATTTAACAAGTCCTTAAACCTCTCCCAACATTGGAAGAAGGTCTCATCTTCCTTTTGGGCAAAGTTCATGATAAGGCGCCTCAACATGTTCGTTTTGTGAGTAGGGAAGAATTTTTTTATGAATTCCCTATGCATATCAGTCCATACACCAATTGATCTTGGCCTTAATACATGAAGCCAACCTTTAGCTTTATCTTTAAGGGTAAAAGAAAATAATTTAAGTCTTACCACATCATCAGTAACGTTTGCAAAGTGCATGGTGGTTATTACCTCATCAAACTCCTTAAGGTGTTGATAGGCACTTTCACTGTCTAATGCATGGAATTTTGGGAGGAGTTGGATCACTCCCGGTTGCAAATCTACATTCCCTGCATTTTGTGGAAAGATAATGCATGAGGGAGTGCTCGCTCTTGCTAGTTGCAAGTAATCACGTAATGTTCTTGGTCGGGGAACATTCTCAACCACGTTCTCTCCCGTTTTGGTTTGGTTTTGGCCCAGATTTAGATTGGCCATCGGATTAGGTTGATTTACAGCCATATTTTCAGACAAAATTGGAGAATTTAGATGTCTCCTAGCACGTGGTTCTCTGTCTATTCCTTCAACTATTCCCCCTTCACTAATGAGTCGGTTATTGGAATCATGAGCCAAATGTGGCACGCAAATCCAAAAAAATATGAAACAAAGAGAAAGAAGAATTCTTCCTTCCTTTCTTTACTCTTCTCTAGGACCGAAGCACAAGGTGTCTTGCAATGGCTATGCCAGAAGCAAGGATAGAGACCGATTTCTCCTGGTCAATAGGGGTTCAGAGAACTCCCCACCCACTCTTTGAATCTTTTGAGAAAAGTGTAAAAAAAGAAGAAAGAGGAGTAGAGATGAGAAGAGAAATCTCTGAGTACAAGGTGATCTAAGACGGCAGAGCCGACCAATAGGAATCCAAGTGGCACAAGGCCTACCGATCAGAGATCCAAAAGGAGTCTCCACCCACTCTACAAGACATGAATATGATAGGAATGAATAGGAGAAGAAGAAGAGTAAGGTTTAGAAGGATAGAACCTGATTTAGCACTTGAGGTCCTTATGTCTTCTTTAGCTTCCTAGAAATCCCTGAAAAAGAAAACAAATCAAACAAAACAAACTAAGTTAGTAATATTCCTAAAAATCCTAAATAGACACTATTTTCAGAAATTTTGTGAAAAACCGTCAAAATCCCCGGCAACGGCGCCAAAAACTTGTTCGCTTCCCCAAGTGTAGGGTTGCGATGTAGTAATAATCTCGGTAAGACCGAGGTTGATCCACAGGGACTTATGTAGGATTTCACAAACACATCCAATAGTTTCTATTGAGAAGCTAACAACCAGATTTGTAGGAGATTGATGTAAGTAACAACTTTGAACTAAATTGAAAGTAAACAATTAATAAAAGGCACTAGGGGTTCAAGGATCCACTAGTAACAATCCTTGATGCTCAATCCGCTGTGGTTTCTCACTTTCTCAACTAGAATCGAAATTAAGATCTATCTAGTCGGATGATAGAGCTGTTAAAACCAACAATCTGCCATATGTAAGATCAATGTACATGATTCACTCAATGCAAGCTAGGACTAGCATACTTAATTGCATAGGTCAGTCCCAATTCAAATAGGCTAAGTTCACAATCATAACCATCATTAAGCCTTGTCACAAGACAAAGCTAGATCATGATTTGAACTTGATTCAAATCACATACACAGTTTCAAACATACTTTAGAATTCCATAAAAGTAGAACTTTGGTAGGAAATTCTCAGATGAAGATCATAGTACTAGAGCGTACTCCAATTCCTCGGATCATACAGGTCTAGACTAACACATAACAATTAAGAACTCAAGTAATTCCTCTAAACATCCATGAGTCATCATAAGACTAAGAAGAACTACTTAGAACTTGAATTAAACTTCAAACCATTGTTCATAAACATGAAATCCAATCTTAAAACCAACTTAAACGAATTGAAACATCTTAGATTCACTACAAGCTTCACCTCTTAGCCCTAGCTAAGAGGTTTAGTCATTCATGATCCAAGGAAATATGAAACACCTAAGAAAAACATGAAAACAGTAAACAAACTAGAAGGAGTTGTGGAACTCCGAAATCCACTTCTGCCGCCTCCCACCTTATTCAAACTCCTCTAAGATACCCTAGGAACGATCCCTAGGTGTCCTTTTATAGTGGGGAGGCTCCGTAGCATCAGAATCTTCCAGAAATTGCGTAAGCTTACGCAGTGCGCAGAGAAAATCGAAGCTTGTAGAACACACTTCATTACGCAGACGACCGGTCGCATGACCGGTCTGAGCTACTGGACGACCGGTTGCACGACCGGTCTCAAAAGCATAAAAAACGTCCAGAGAGTTTTGGGAATTTTCAACCCAGAAAATTAATTCAAGGACCGGTCGCAGAAGTGGATGACCGGTCGTGAACAGTCCAGAGAGCTGTGGCCGCAGGGTCCCTCTGTTGAGTGATCGGACCGGTCGGACGACCGGTCCTGGGCCTTAGACGACCGGTCGCACGACCGGTCGTGGGTGTCTTCCTCTTCCTTCTTTTCTTCTCTTCTTTACTTCTTTCTTCCACACTTTCCCACTTGGTCCTTTTGTCTTCTTTGCTTCTAAATGGCGTTCTTAAGTCTCCATTTGATGATTCCTCTCTCTTATCCCTACAATCACAAATCCATGCATTAGTTTAGTCTATAAACCATGAAAACAAGCATAATGAGTGCTGAATTGGGGTTAGAATATGCACAATTAAGAGCTCAACAATATCAAGAAGTATATTTCAGCATTTTCTTTTTAAGAGCATATATCAGCACATTTTTTCATCTGATGAACGATTATCGTGTATTCAAATCAGTTGTTCATATGTTGATACATGAATGCATAGCCTTTATTGAAGAATCTCTTAGTATTTCAATTCTGATGTTCATTCCTTCCATATGTATATTATTTCATAATTTCTTTTTCTGTTGGCAATACGATCTTAGGGTATTGTTAGTAGGCACCTCGTTAGTAAAACGCAATTTTAGCTCATAAGTAGCTGGAGCAACAATAGTTTAAGCTTATAAGTAGTTGGAGCAATGGTCTTATGCGTGGTTGGCCCTCATGGAGCACACAACGCTGTCAGGGAAGTAGTCCTAGTGGAACACACTCCTCTCTGGTCGAATTACCATACCACTTGTCCATCAAAGGGGCCCAATGAAGCTACCAGGGTGGCAAACTCAAGGTTTCCTGCACACGGTTGGCCCTTTCGAGCACTCACGGCTGCCTTAGTACCACATTCATGGTCGCCGGTCTAGCAATAGGGAGAGAATCTCGACTTTCGTATATGTTACTACCGAAAACGAGCACATGAATCTGAGGGGAATTATGCATGGTTGGCCATGATCAGTAGCGTGCGATGCAACCCTCTTTTTCTTCTCTCTTATACTACTAAGTCCATACACAAGGGGGGCTTCACACGCCTCACTTGTCCGCAGTAATAGGAATGACAAGTCTTATGCACGGGGTTAGTCCATGGGACCTTCAGTCAGTCCTTAGGGTTGTGCTCTTTGCTACCTTGACCTGTAGTGCTCTTAGTCGGCTCGTAAGGTAATTCCTTCATTTTTTTCCTATTTATGGGGCTCTCAGCTAGCTCATAGTAGGATTTACACATTCTTGGCCTTTCTAAGCGCTTGCTGCATTCCTATCTTAGATTAGCGGATGTATCAGTGATTATCATTTCGTTGTTCGGGGACTTTTTTCCTTTGTTTATATTCCTTTTCTTTTGGAGGACGTTTGAAATTCAGAATCCTCCTTCTTTCGAGGAATTGGCATGCTCTTCCTTTTTTATAATTGCTAATAACTATTCCTCTTAAGAAGTCGTTGTGCTATAGATCATGCTTGTTCTTTGAATTCTTTCTTTGATTTTTGTGATTGTCATACATTGACATTTACATTTCATGCCTTTCTCTACTCCCTTTTAATTGGGGAATGCTTGTGCAGCAGGAAATAACACTGTTGTAGGATAAAGTTGGTCTGATGAAGGAATATGAGCAATATGCAATTAGCAAGTAGCTCATCTCGGGCTTGTTGAAAGAGGTCGCATCTCCGCATGCGAGCAGCTCGGTTTGTGACCGTTAAACGAGGTTACCTTCGAGCCTAAATATTTGTCGTTTATTCATTACCAGCGGCTTGTATAGATCGGCTTTGGCTCGTCTCTATTCATAGTTCAGATCACAGAAATCTCCCGTCAAGGAACGTAATCAGCTAGATGTCTAGATTGGTGAGGCCATCCCCTTATCTAAGGATTGACAGGATAAGCACCTTATTCCTTGAAAATCAGCAGTGATCTTAACGGCTTGCGTAATAGACTGGATCACCCGAATCTGTATAAATAAATGGCCCCACAGATGATAAAGGTGCACAATCTCTAAGTCCATACACTACATTTTACCTTATTGTCAAGTTCCATCTAACTTAAGCTTCGGAGGGCCAATGGTTGAACGCCGGCCACCCCTAGTTTTTCTTCTTTGGCTTTCAGGTCTGGAGGAAAGCTCACCTGGAAGAAGGTGAGTGCTTGGGAGGAGCCTGTTACCAAATTAGATGTTAACAGATTGACGCCGTCTGTGGGAACTCTTTTAGAATTCAATCCATTCTCATCATTGATCGTTATCTCCCACTATGCCTCCTAAAAAGACGGCTCATCCTTCCACTTCAAGGCAGATGTTACCTTCGCCTAAGATCCCTGAACCAGCGTTCAATCTCCCTCAGACCACTTCGACGGGGATTCCCCTGGTAGAGTCCAACCTGCCGTCACAAAATCCATTTCACGATGTATCTGGCGGTCACGACGACATTATGCGTTTCGTCGGAGACATACTTCTTACCCTCAAAGCTGGGCTTCAAACCTTATCTAATCGGTTCGATCAGCATTTTCCTGAACCGCAGCAACCTCCAGAAGGGCCGCCACTACGATCTATACCAGTAGCCTCCAGACATTCTGCAGATGAACCACGAACTCAGTAAAATCCTCCTTCAAAGCGAATGCCACTCGGCAATCAAGTTCCGGCACCCCCTCCACAATCTATACACTCCAGTACCTCTCGACAACAACGATCTCAGGAATCTGCTGTTGAAACCTCGAGTTACACTTTACCTTAGGAAGGAGATCTCAGGAGAATCAAAGATCGCTTCACTAATATGGAGCAATGGTATCGGTCCAACCTCCCACCTGTTGCTTTTGCATCAATCCACCGATCTGAACCTCCCTTCACCCGCGAGGTTATGGAGGCCCCTTTGCCTAGAAAATATGGAACGCCTAGCATCATTTCGTATACAGGTATCGGCGATCCACTCGAACATCTGGAGACGTATAGGTCTCTCATGGAGTTAGAAGGATATGGTTCAGAAATTATGTGTAGGGCTTTTTCCTTAACTCTAAAGGATACAGCACGTACATGGTTTCGATGCCTAAAACTGTGGTCTATCGAATCCTTCTCCCAATTATTGGATTTCTTCCTCTCTTAATTCATGGGAAGTATCCGTACCAAAACTCATGCATCTCATTTAACGAATCTAAAGCAACAACATAGGGAAACAATTAAGGAGTTCATAGTTCGGTTCACTGCAAAAGCCATCCAGACTGAAGGTTATACTGAAGACAAAGGCCTCACTGCACTTATAGCAGGGATCACCAGCGAGAAATTTTGATTCACCTTGGATAAAATCCCTCCTAAGACCATGACTGAATTCCAAGCCAAGGCTCAAAAATACATTAATGCAGAAGAAGTTTCTTTGGCACGTCACGGTATACAAGGGAAGAAATGTAAGCTTGAGGAGATCTCTTCCTCTGATAAGAAATACCGGCGTGATCGGCGGGATCGTTCCCCTAAGAAACCTTACTCCGGTAAATATCATAACTATACGCCTCTCAATCCATCCCCTGAGAAAGTATTAATGGAGATAAAGCACAAATCTTATTTGAAGTGGCCTCCAAGGATCAAGTCCGATCCTGAAAAAAGAGACAAGAGAAAGTTCTACTATTTCCACAAAGATCATGGGCATAACACCCAAGATTGTATATCCTTGAAAGATCACATTGAAGCTCTTATTCGGAAGGGATATCTCCGGGATTACGTCACGCGACAGGATCGATCACCTAAAAGAATCTGTAAGACCCGTACCTTGAATTGCCCTCCTTACGTCCCGGATGGACCAGATTAGAGAGCCTTGATCGCGACCCTGATTTAGTACCACAACGACCTAAGACTTGTACCCTTGCGACTGCGCAAGCGCCACGATTCCAACGCCGCGCGGCATGCCCCATTGCGATACCCGGTGTGAAAGATGCGTACTTTTGCGCAATCCGAGGTGGGCCCCGTAACGCGCGTGTGGTGTGGGCCCCACTTGCACAAATCCCAACAATGTGTCAAATCAATCACCATAACCCTCTCATTACCCTAGCCTACACACACCATACCCACCCTATCACTCTCTCACCTCCAAAGTCAACTCTAATCATGCCACCCATACCTCCCATGCCCTCTCCCATCATCATCATCATCACCTCATGTACCCCCCTCCCATGCTAGCCGTTCTCCTCTAGAAAAACCCCAAGCACCACTCGTCCATAGGATTTCTGAGGAAGGAGAGAGAAAGAGAAAGAGAGAAATGAGAGAGAAAGAGATTTGAGAGAGAGAGAGAAGAAAGAGATTTGAGAGATTTGAGTGAGAGAGATTAGAGAGAGATTGAAGGAGGAGATCAAGCTTGGAGGACCCCGATCATCATCCGGACCGTCCGATCGGCAATCCAACCGTCCAACCATCATTGTGAGTGCAAACTTCCCCCCTTTTTTCTCCTTTACCTTTCATTTTATTTCCTTGGGCCCACCTTGTGATGGGCAATGAGATGGATGGGCTGGATCATCCATGAATGGGCCCCACTTGCTAATAAAATAAATAAAAATAAAAAATAAAAAAATAAAAAAAGGGGAGAGAGTGCCGCTGGACAGACAGCGTCCAGAGGACGCTGCTGCCCAGCAGCGCGTAGGCTAAAGCCCCTTTTGGGCGTTGAGCAGGGTCCCCACTCGTGGGACCCACCTTGCTGCATGTATTTGATCCACGCCGTCCATCTGTTTCTCCAGCCCATTTTAGGGCTGGACGCCAAAAATGAAGAAGATCCAGATCTCAGGTGGACCACACCATAGCAACAGTGGAGATAATGATGTCCGCTACTGAAACTTCCTTGGCCCACTGTGAAGTTTCTGGACCAAATCACCTGCCCAATATTGGGCTTATTGGGTCCCCCATGAGACGGGGAACTTGATGAACGGATTGGATTATACCTATGTGGGCCCCACTTGAAATAAGCAAGAAAGAAAAAGGGGAACGTCAGACGCTGGACGTTCACAGCGTCAGAGACGCTGGAACAGTCCAGCGTCACCTGACGTGTGAATGGGGTCCCCATTCGTGGGACCCACCTTGATGTTTATGTTATATCCACACCGTCCATCCTTTTTCCCAGATCATTTTAGGGCCAGGGCCCAAATATGAACCCGATCCAAATCTTAAGCGAACCGCACCACATGAAAACAGTGGAAATAATGATTTCTACTATCAGAATTTCTTTGGCCTACATTGATGTTTCTAGGCCTCGTAACCCGTCCAATATTGGGCTCGTTGGGTCCCCCATGAGCTGGGGAACCTGATAGACGGAGTGGATCACCCTTATGTGGGCCCCACTCGATCAAAACCATGAAAAAAAAAGAGAAAGAAAGAAAAGAAGAAGGAGAGGCGTCGCTGACGCTGGGAGTACCAGCGTTCACGGACGCTGGGCTTGCTGCCCAGCTGGTGGCCCACTGTATGGGTCCCACCATGATGCAAGTGCTATATCCACACCATCCATCCATTTGAGGAGATTGTTTTAGGGCATGGTCTGAAGAATGAGACAGATCCAAATCTCCAGTGGACCCCACTTGAGAGAAAACAGTTGGGACAGTGACAAACCGATGAGACCTTCCTACGGCCCACCATGATGTTTATTTGAGATCCAACCTGTTCATAAGTTCACACATGAGTGTGAATAAGGGAAAGCAACAATATCAGCTTGATTGAAAGCTTTGTGGGCCCCACTACAGTGATGTTTATTTGTCATCCAACAGAAGGGGGGTCTGCCAAGCAGGTGGCCCACTCGTGGGACCCACCTAGAATGTATGTGTTTCATTTATTCCATCCATATGTTTTTTTTCCAGCTCATTTTAGTGGCTGATCCAAAATTTAAGCATATCCAAACCTTAGTGGACCATGCCACGGGAAACAGTGGGAATAATGAGTTCCACCGTTGAAACCTTCCCAGGCCCTACAGTAATGTTTATTTGTCATTCAACCTGTTCATAAGATCACGTGGATATGGGAAAACAAAAATATCAGTTTGATTTAAAACTCTTGGGGCCCATTTGGGTGCCACGCTCCAAGCAGCGTGCTTTGGCACGCTGCCCAGCAGGTGGCCTACCCTGGGGGTCCCACCACGATGCATCTGTTTTATCTATGCCGACCATCTATTTTTCCATATTATTTTAGGGCCGTGGGCCCTCATAATGAGGTAAATACAAACCTCAAGTGTACCACATTGTAGGAAACAGTGGTCATTGATGCCCACTTTTGGAAATCTTCCTAGGGGCCATTGTAATGTTTATTTTTCCATCCAACCAAAGGTGATGGGGCCCAACTTTGGATCCCACCTTGATGAGTGTTGGGTATACCTTGTCGTTCTTCTTGGCAGAGGTGTGGACCCATTTTTAGGTGGGCCACACGTAGAAAATAAGGGTGATTGACTGCCTACCATTGGAAACTTTACAGGACCCATCTGTTATGTTTATTTGCCATCTTCCTGTTCATAAGTCACCCAGCCATGGGTGGGTTTCCACACAGGTGGTGTGCGAGCCCCACCATGGTGTTTGGTTGCCATCTCACTTGATTTGTGGGAAAGCACAAATATCGGGTTGATCCCAAACTGTTGGGGCCCATTAATGTATGTGGCTTCCCCACTCCTTTGTGCGGTTATCCCCAACCACGGGTCCACCTTGTTATGCATGTGTTCTATCCACGTCAGCCATTGGCCACTATGGTGCGATATGTATGTTGCCCATCGATTAGGACCACCTTAATTTGTGCTTGATCCAAACCATCCGAATGAATGGACCCTATCATGTTATGTACAGGATGGCCTTGGGACCACCTTAGTGTGCGTGTTCGAATGACCGCGTTGTCCATCCCGTGGATCCACCTTGATGATTAGTTGTGTAAACCCTTATTGAAAGGTCATCCCTAAAGTTCGCTCGATCCAAGTCACAGGGCTACTTTCTTAAACTCACCTGTTGAATCGTCTTGTCAATTCACCTTGTTAACTCACCATGTTGACTCGCCTTGTCAACCTGCCTTATTGACTCACCTTGTTGACTCACCATGTTGATTGATCCTGGTAACTCAGGTTGTTGTATACTCATATGACTCACCCCTCTTAACCTTGTACCCAACCATTAAAGACCACCATATCGTGTATATTTCATCCACACCATCTGTTTACCTTTAGGACGAGTGTGGGGTTCATCCTCAACGTTAGTATGTCATCTAGGCCATCCATTATATGGAGCCTATCTTGTAGTATGAGGTTAGACCTGTCGTCCCTTTTTGGACCTCATTGTATTGACCATCTATCTTAGATTACCCTACCATGTATGATTCTCTGTCATGACCTGTCTATCTTACAACCCGTTCTATGACATTCCTTTTATGGACCATTATTGTGTTTATCTCAACTGTACTACATGATTATGGGTCTCGGCATGATTTTGGGTATTCTACTCTTACCGCTCAAGTAGGTTCTACCGTTAATGTGTCGGTAGTGTATTCAATCATTTTCTTTCCATTTGAGTTATCTGAATGTTGAAGGTTAATCCACACCGTTCAATTGTTGGACCATCTGTTTTGTTGTATACCATCCATTTAGGGTCCTATCTCTTTGTGTTTGTTTGTGTTATAAGTGAATTATCTTTTTATGATGTTTTTAGTATGTCTGTTGCCACACGTAGTGTTGTTTGGAATGCTCCTTTGCGATCTATATACTATATGCTTCAATGATCGCCATGCATGTGTAATGAGTATGCATCCTGAATCACCATTGTTAGTTGGGGACCACTAGGGCATAATCGCATTCATAAAGCATTCGAGATGTAGTCGCGCGAATGTAATTCACGTGCTCTCTATCGCAAACCTCTCCAATAGGTATGGGACTATTCGAGGACAGGAATCTATCATCCTGACTTACACTGTATGGTAGGAATAACTTAGCATACCTTGTAGCCCTTGGTGCGAGATTCCCTGGCTAGCGACATCCCGCACTATGACTCGATCATTCATATGTGTCCCCTTATCTTAATCATATCTCAAATAGGTTGGACTAGATTGATTTATTGCCATCGTGGTAGATTGACTACTTGTTGGCACTCATACTGTATGCTTGGCTCATGCATCATGAATGCTTGGCTCATCTGATTGTCTTGTATCAACCGGCCATATCGGCCGCGATTGTCGTGCAGTTCATTACCAGTTGACGTGACATTATATTTGAGACCCTATAGTTTTATGGTGCTCTTTGGAGACTTGCACGGGCATGTCGTCCCACGTTTGTATGCATGGTTGCATTTTGCACCGTCTGCTTGTGCTGCATATAGCATGGTTACTACGTTGCAACCACAGCTCCATCGTGGTTTGCAGAACACCGAAAATATGTGATCTTTAAACTGGATGCCAAAGATGTCCCTGGGTGAAAGTCCCTGATCCCGTTGGTACCAAGGTGGGTGCTCCATTCAAGGACCGGGTGGTTTAATCATACACCAGTATGCCGAATACCAAACGGCGGTGCTTTCCACTGCACGTGGTCAGTTTGGAAGGAGGTCTGACCTAACCTGCCGGAAGAGTGTTGGCAAAGTTGGTTGAGTTTGACCAGCTGTGAGTAGGTCCGCTATTGTACCAGATAGGCTTTGGCATTCTACTAGTGAGTAGTGAGGTCTGTGAGACCTCGGTGATGTTCCGTTTCAGAGATGGTATTGGTATCAGTGATGTGACTGATGTTTTGTATGGTGTTGGACGGTCCTGACGTGGGCGGGTGTGATGTGGGTGGGGCTGTAAGCCTAGGCGAGCTACCACACTGGGCGAGCTACCAGTTCCGAGTCCTGCATTGCTTGGGCGATCACGATATGACTGTTCGTATCTGGACCACTGTACTGAGAGGTGGTGATTTGCATACATGCATTGGATCATTGCATGTGACATTAGGCCCTGTAGGCCATTGCATAGTATGAGTATATAGCCTTGGTAGGATGGTTACCTGTATTGCACGCTTGCATAGCATGGTAGGCTAGTTATATGTATTGCATGCTTGCATAGCCGTGGTAGACTGGTTATTCATATCACATGATTGTGTAGCCTAATTAGGCGAAGTCTTGGTTTAAAGTTATCATCATGCTTTACTGCTTACTCTGATATTTATCATGCTTGTCATACGCATTGTTCACGCACACACGCACTCAGAAAGCTTCGTTCGAAGCTTATGCGCGTTTGTTACGCTGCAAGTTATACCAGAGTATATCAGCAACGTTGAGTTAGTGTTGGGAGTGCAATAGCAGGAGGTGCCGGATCGTGCAAAGTTTTTATATTCACGCATTGTGTATTTACCTTTCAGTACTGTATGTAAACGAAATGACTTAGTGGAAATATTGTGTTTGTCTTTGATGGTACTCATATGGTGATGCTCATGTTTCAAAAAAAAATTCAGACCCTAAAATCCTCCTTGTGGTATCCCAAGAGCGGAACCTGGCGTGTGAGGTTAGGATCCAAGATCGGGGTATTACAGAGGCTGCCACCTCTGAATTCGGGTTACGGCGAATGGACGTCGAGAACCGAATTTGAGGCGTGACAGAATCAATACCCCGTCACGAAGAAAAAAGTCGCCTCAACATCATCCTCCACAGGAAGATACGGAACCCACTGGTGAAATCTGAACCATTGCTGGAGGTCCAGCTTGCGGGGGAGATTCTCAAGCTTCAAGAAAAGCATACGCTTTCAAGGCGTCTCAGAAGCCCCAACACGTTTATTGGCTGAAAAAATCGTTTGATACATCAAATCCTAGCCATCATCCAATCTCTTTTTCTCTTGAAGATGCTGAAGGGATTCATTTCCCTCACGAGGACTCCATCATGGTCATGTTAAAGGTAACAAACTATTTGACTCATCGTATTATGTTGGATACAGGTAGCTCCGCTAACGTCCTTTACTTGGAAGTTTTCAATAAAATAGCACTTGCTAGAAGTTTACTCAAGCCTATCTCCACTCCCCTCGTCGACTTTGGGGGCGAAGTTATAACACCAGAAGGAAACATCGACCTTCCAGTCACCTTTGGAGAAAGTCCAGCCAAAACCACAGTCTTCATTAATTTCCTTGTAGTGAATTGAAGATCAGCATACAATGCTATTTTGGGACGACCCTCACTCACCAAAATAAGAGCAGCTCTACGCCCCCTATATCTATGCATCAAATTCCCTACTCCAAGTAGAGTCGGGGTAGTATGAGGGAACCAGAAGCAGGCTCGAGCATGTTACGAAACGCTGTACAAGATCAAAAAATGCCCAAGCAACTTCTATTATGACGATTACAAGAGACTAAGTGAATCTTCCTATAGTAACAACGCTGGACCCAAGGGAGGACGTTCATCAATCAGGGACTCCGGGGGAGGAGACAATCGAAATCCCTTTATCCAAGGATAATCCCTCCAAGAAGGTCTACATCGGATCCTCTTTAAGCTATGACTTTCGAGCAAATCTGACTCGTTTTCTTACCGAATATCAGGATGTATTCGCTTGGTCTCATGAAGACATGCCAGGCATCGATCCAAACGCTGCAGTCCATCGTCTGAACGTGGATCCGAAGTATAAACCTATTCATCAGCGTCGACGAGCGTTCACAGTAGAAAGGCAAATTGTGATTAAAGCTGAAGTCGAAAAATTACTAGCCGTCAATTTCCTTGAAGAGGTTGACTATCTAGAATGGGTTGCGAACGTGGTCCTTGTTCACAAAGCCAATGGTAAATGGAGAATGTGTGTAGATTACTCTGATTTGAACAAGGCATGCCCAAAGGATAGTTTCCCAACTCCTCACATCGACCAATTGGTTGATTCAACAGCAGGGCATGCCCTGTTCAGCTTTATGGATGCCTATTCAGGTTATAACCAGATCATGATGCATTCGCCCGATCGTCAAAATACAGCATTTATCACCGATCGAGGCTTATATTGTTATAGAGTAATGCCTTTCGGTCTCAAGAATGCAGGTGTCACTTATCAGCGTTTGGTCAACGAAATGTTCGCTGCACAAATTGGAAAGAATATGGAAGTTTACGTTGACAACATGCTCGTAAAAAGCCTCGTCGTCAATGATTACCTCGCAGACCTTTGGGAAGCCTTCGACTTGATGAGGAAGTACCAGATGAAGCTAAATCTAAAGAAATGTACTTTCGAGGTCTCCGCCGGTAAATTTCTCGGGTTCATGGTTGGTCAGCGGGGAATCGAAGCAAATCCTGAGAAAATAAAAGCCTTGATCGAAATGAAATCTCCATCCACTCTCAAAGATGTCCAACGACACGCTGGTCGCATTGCATCATTGAATAGGTTTATTTCGCGCGCCTCCGATAAGTGCCTCCCCTTCTTTAAGCTTCTCCGCACTACCACAAAAACCAATTGGGTATGGACCCAGTAGTGTGAGGAGGCATTCCAACAACTAAAGCAATATATAAGCGCACCTCCTATCTTATCCAAACCTGTTCCACAGGAGCAGCTCCTCCTCTACTTATTTGTATCTTCCACGACTGTTAGTGCCGCCTTAATAAGAGAAGATTTTGGGGTCCAGAGACCCGTTTATTATGTTAGTCAAGCAATAGTGGATGCCGAAACTCGATATTCTGATATGGAGAAATTAGCTCTCGCCTTAGTGACTGTAGCCCGAAAACTACAACAGTATTTCCAAGCCCACTCTATATTGGTATCTACGAATCATCCGTTAAGGCAGGTCCTTCAAAAGCCTGAGGTATCAGGACGGTTGACTAAATGGGCAGTTGAACTAGGTGAACATGACATTACGTTCTGCTCAAGAATCGCCACTAAGGCCCAAGTTGTAGCTGATTTTATTGCTGAATTTACGTATTCGACCCCCGCTGATTCCACATCCAACAACGATCCTGCGACCAGCGAGCAGGTCTCTTGGTCGCTTTTTGTGGATGGGTCTTCATGCGCCACCAGTAGTGGAGCCGGCCTAATCCTAATCTCTCCTGATGGATCACATTTCCAATATGCTTTACACTTCGACACTCATGTCTCTAATAATGAAGCAGAATATGAGGCTCTGATCGTCTGCCTCGAATTAGCGAATGTGCTCGCAATACAAAATTTACTTATTCACAGTGACTCTCAACTCATAGTCAATCAAGTGCTCGGTGAATTCAATGTGAAAGAAGAGCGAATGGCCTTGTACAAATCTCGAGTACTTATCCTGCTCGCAAAGCTAAGCAAATACGAGATAATTCACATTCCTCGCGAGAAGAATAAGCTCGCGGATTCTCTAGCAAAGTTAGCTTCTACACCAGAGTCCGATTTGACACGATCTGTTCCTGTCGAGTATCTCCATACTCCAAGTATTGCTCAAGTCGCCTCAGAGCAAGTAGTCACAGTGCATTCCTCTCCATGTTGGATGGATCCCATCGTCCTTTACCTCAAAAGCGGACAACTCCCAGATGATAAAAAATCTACGCGACAAATTCGTTATCGTGCTGTCAGGTACACCTTACAAAACGAAATTTTACTACGTAAAAGCTTTACTTTACCATACTTAAGGTGTCTCCATCCAGAAGAGGCACACCGCGTTCTTGATGAAATACACTAGGGGGCATGCGGTAACCATCATAAGGGACGATCATTAGCATATAAAGCAATGAGGTAAGGATACTACTGGCCCACCATAAAGGCGGACGCAATCGAATTTTCCAAGAAATGCGACAAATGCCAGCGATAGTCTCCAATCCCTCATATACCATCTGAGCAGATGACGCCGATGGACGGCCCTTGGCCCTTCGCCCAATGGGTAGATGATATACTCAGACCATTGCCCACCGGGAAAGGTCAGAATAGGTTTGCAATTGTAGCAGTCGATTACTTTACCAAATAGGTCGAGGCAGAACTTCTAACCACAATCACCGAAAAGTAGACTACTAAATTCATGTGGAGAAACATCATAGCCGTTATGGGCTCCCCCACACTATAATCACCGACAAAGGAAAGTAGTTTGACAATGCCGCATTCTCGGAGTTTTGCGAAAAATGGAAGATACGAAGTATTTGAACCTCCCCATATCATCCCCAGGCTAATGGAGAAGTTGAAGCAGTCAATAAGATCATCAAACATCATCTGAAAACTAAACTCAATGAATGTAAAGGTATGTGGCCGGAGCTTCTACCTGAAGTCTTATGGGCCTACAGAACGACAACTCGCACGTCAACTGGAGAAACTCCTTTCCCTCTGGCATTCGGCACCGACGCAGTTGTCCCTGTCAAAGTTGAAGTACCGTCGTATCGAATCGAGCAGTACGACTCCACGAGCAATCAAGAAGGTCTGAGGCTTCATCTCGATCTCTTGGAAGAAAGAATGGATGCATCCCGACTTCGAGCAGCAGCTTACCAATAGCGTATAGCTCACTACCGTAACGCAAAAGTCAAACCTAGAGCTTTTCAGCTCAGCGATTTGGTCCTTAGACAAAATCTCGAAACACCTGCTCGTTCGTTGGATCCGAATTGGGAAGGCCCTTACCAGGTTATCAAAATTGTGCGACCAGGTACATATTATCTCGAAGATATGCGAGGGAGACCCCTACGTCGCCCTTGGCACGTAGAGCATCTACTCTAATATTTTCCATAACTCGATGTAAATTCAAATAACATCCGTATAAAGATGGATTCTCTTTCCTTCAAATGTTCAATTGATTCACAAATTTGGTCGCTAATCCATTTATTGGACCTGAATAGCCCTGAAGAGAATACGAACATTCTCTTGACCGAATCTTCTGCTCGCGGCAGAGCCAAATACTCAATTGATAGGTCAACCTATCTCTAAGCGGACGCGGTCACTTAGACCCCCCTAATTGAGCCTGATTCATTTTCATGAATTAAGTAAAGCACCTAAACGATTAATGATTCTCGCACGACAAAGATGTAAACAAACACCTATTTTCATTAATATTCTTTCGAATTACAAAGGAGAAAAGGGGAAAAGATACATTTGTGTTTAATCGAAAGAAAAAAGGGGAGTAACTCAGGAATTATTCACTCCTCATTCGGACAAGCTTCTCGGCTCTCTACCTTAGGACTCACTTCAAGAGCACGCACAGCATTTGTAGCTTCCGTGACCTCATTCTCGGCTGCAGCTAGCTCTCTAGCTGTGACCTCAAAAGTAACTCTATCAAATTCCTCCACGCTGAAGGACAGAGAAATTTGTTGCATAACTTTGACCGTAAAGTCGCGACCAGCGATGTATGCCTCATAACGCTCGTCGTCGTACAGTTGAGAAGTCCGAAACTCCAGAACATCACGGGGACCTTCTTCAGCCACCATCTTAACGTAGGCTGTCCTCTACTCATCCCAATGGATGGAGTCGTCCTTCAACTGGGCAAGGGTCTTTTCAGCATCTTCGAGGCGAGCCTTATAATCCCTGAGCCACTCCTCGAGGGAGATCTTGTCTCAGTGAAAGATCTCCTTCTCCTTCTCGCTCTTCGTGTGTATCTCTGAGAGCCTTGCAAAATTAAGGTCCAACGACTGATAATGGTCAGTCAAAACTTGGACCTTGGCAATGAGGAATTGCTTCTCCTCGTTTAACTTAGCAAATAGGGCTTCTTGGGACTTTATTATACGATCCCTCCCTTAAATCTCGCCCTCCATCGCCTTCCTCTTCTTCTCCCCCTCGTCGATGATGCAGCGAGCAGCATCGATGTCACGCCTTGTTCGTAGCGTGAGATCCAGACCCTGCTCGAAGAACCAGAAGTATTATCATTTCGCATATAAGGTCTTCAAAAAGCAAAAAGAAGAGAAAGAAGGGGAAGGATCGTTACCTGAATTAATCTCACTCCAATGTCTGTGGAGAGAGTCTCCAGACTGGGCTTTGGGAGAGCCCCAAAGGAACTAGGCGTAGTGTTCTCAAAGATAAACTTGCAAATCGGATGCAAGTGTGCAGGGATGGTGTAGACTCCAGCCCCCGAGGGCTGGGTTACGACCATCTCAGTAGAACTCGTCTCACGAGCAGCTGGAGGCCCCTGAGCTGGAGTAGCTAACTCGCGAGCAGTATTGGGCTCGCATCCCATCTCATTTGGAGGGAGACTTGACCCTGCCTCACCACCCTTTGGTGAATTATTAATGATGTCAATTATTGGCTGGCTGCGGGGGCCAGCTGGAGGAGTTATAGCCGCTTCCATTTGGGGGGCACACTGCGGCTGCGAGCTACGAGCAGGCTCCTCTTGTCGCGTGAGCGAGGCGGAAGGACCAGCTCCTGTCTTCTTCTGCCTCTTCGAAGCAGTGCCCTTCAGACGAGGTAGTACCCCCAACGCTCCCCTCTTATCTCCTACGTTCGTCATGGTTTCCTCTTGAGAGATAAGACCAACGGCGGAATGGCAACAAAGAGTTAGAGTGGCGTTGACGTTGCGGGCTACTATCGGAAGCTTGTAAAGCTTAACGAGCTTCTCGTTAAGTCCTTCCCGCAAGGTCGGCCTCTTCCCAATCGGAATACCTACGAAACATGAAGAAGAGTTAGTCAGTAACAAAAATTAAATTTTACTTGTCCTCGAACAAAGAGGTAGAACTCAACCCACCTTCGCCAAAGAAACGGTTGATGTTGTGGCCTTTGGGGTCGGAGCCCACATCGGACTCCCAGTTGCCGGAGGCATAAAACCATTTTTATATCACATTATATGCATGGTTTTCATGTTTAAAAGGCCCATCTAATGCATGTTTTGCAATTGTAGGGATGAGAGTGAACTTCACCCAATTGGGGACCAAAAGAATGTATTTAGATGCATTAGATGAAGGTTGAAGGAGGACCAAAGAAAGAAGGAATCAAATAGAAGAGAGAGAAGAAGAAAGAAAAGAAGAAAAGTGAAACAGCAGGTCTGACTGGTCAGCCGACCGGTCGACCACACCTCTGGAAATCACTGGACAAAGGACCAGTTGGTTTGACCGGTCTAGACCGGTCAGCCAACAGGTCAGCGCCTTCTGCTGAACTCTCTGGACTAAGACCAGTCTGGTCCGACCGGTCAAGACCGGTGGGCCAACAGGTCAAATCTACCCTCTGTGCACGCTGGATGTATTGACAAACCTGTCTAACCGGTCGGCCGACCAGTCGGCCACATGCAAAAACGGGCAGTTTCTATTTCTGGTCTGAAAAACTCTGAGCACTGCGTAACCTTACGTAATTTCTGAAAGATTCTGACGCAACCGAGCTTCCCCACTATAAAAGGACACCTAGGGGCTCTTCCTAGGGCATCGTAGAAGCTAAGGGATGTCGTGGGAGAGGAAGGAAGCCGTCATGGAGCGTCTGCAACTCTCTAAACTCCAGTTTTTCTATGTTTTCTAGTTCTTTTATGAGTTTTAGTTGTAGTATGACAATGCTCGGCTAGAATCTCTCAGCTAAGGGTGAGAGGTGAAGCTTGTAGCCAATTTCATGTTTAATTCAGTTCAGTTCAAATAATTTTACTTCAAGTTTGGATTTTTGCATATTCTAGTTCCTAAAGTTGATAGTTTTAGATGTTTTATGAGAGTTCATGTGCTCCAGACATGGATTCCTTGCAATTCTCTGAGATTATCATGTTGTGCTTGTTTAGATTTGAATTATAGTAATCCTTGAGCAGGCCATAGTCCATAGGCATGGCTGTTACTTTGAAGGCTATGATTTCGGATTCTACATTGTTGAATAGGAATAGAACTTGGAAGTTCAACTTGAGTGGGATTGAATGTGTTTAATGCTTGATTTTCCAACTAGATGAGAGATAGGACTTCAAATCTAGTTGTGTATCTTGCTTGGATTGATTGGATTGACATGGGATTGCTACAAGTCGATCCTTGAATGCCTTAGTGCCTTTAAATTACTGTTTTCATTAAAGTTTTTATTTTAGCATAATTATCCAATTGAATCTCTTATTTATTGCAAACTGAGTTGCTGGAATAGTTTGGAACTTGTTCTCAAATTCCCTGTGGATCGACCTCGGTCTTACCGAGTTTTATTATTACATCGCAGCCTTACACTTGAGGCGAGCGAACACTAGCCATTCATTATAAGTTGGCCGGGGGCAATTTTATATACACGGAGGACGTTACGAATAAAGGGATGAAGAGGAAGGCGTATCCGAGCCGAAAAAAATATTCGTATATAGCAACACAGCCCAGTGGTGGAGAATCGGCAGTTTCTCCCCTCCCTGGCAACCTAAGAATGACGGAGTCAGGAATTCGGTACCTTTCCCGTAAGCTCAAAAGATGTTCCGCCGTTATTATCGATGGGTAACCAGCGGCAAAATATCTTTCCACTGGCACTCTGGCATTATTTGATTCAGATGAATCGGGAGTATCATCTCCTAAAGGAACGGCTTCCTCGTCAGAGTTCTCCGCCATAGCAAAGGAAAAAGAGAGATAAAAGGAAAGAGAGAAAATAAGAAGAAATACCTCTACAGAGAGGTTACGCCAAATACGGGAAGAAGAGAAGGAAGAAGATTTCTGAAATTCTCTAGCATGATTTCGAAAATGAAGTAACCTCCGCAGACTCCGATATTTATAAGCAATCATTTCGCTCGGATTCGAGTGACATGCGGCGACTCTCCATTTGGCACGACAGTCGAATGGGCACGAGCATTAAATTTTGAGACATGTGGCGAGCGTCGCTTCATCTCTCTTAGCCGAAAAGCTGCGAAAAAATGGAGCTCATAAATGCAGCGGCATTCCTGGTCAGTCTTATACGGTTTCTCCTCCAGTAGGCGGTTACGCATACAGACAAATCCTTTGACGTAGCTTCTCAACGCCAAGGATTTGGGGGGGCATCTGTTGTAGGATAAAGTTGGTCTGATGAAGGAATATGAGCAATATGCGATTAGCGAGCAGTTCAGCTTGGGCTCGTTGAAAGAGGTCGCATCTCCGCATGCGAGCAGCTCAGCTCGGGCTCGTGGAAAGAGGTCGCATCTCTGCATGCGAGCAGCTCAGCTCGGGCTCGTTGAAAGAGGTCGCATCTCCGCATACGAGCAGCTCGGTTCGTGACCGTTAAACAAGGTTACCTTCGAGCCCGAATATTCGTCGTTTATTCAGTACCAGCAGCTCGTATAGACCGGCTTTGGTTCGTCTCTATTCATAGTTCCAGATCACAGAAATCTCCCATCAAGGAACGTAATCAGCTAGACATCTAGATTGGTTAGGCCATCCCCTTATCTAACGATTAACAGGATAAGCACCTTATCACCTGAAAATCAGCAGTGATCTTAAAGGCTTGCGTAATAGACTAGATCACCCGAATTTGTATAAATAAATGGCCCCACAGATGATAAAGGCACACAATCTCTATGTATGAGCCTGTTACCAAATTAGACGTTAACACGCACAATCAAAATTTCATGCTCCATTTTCAAGGAAAATATCTTTTGATAAATCGACCATTGATAGAGACCTCTATTCCTCGACCATCTTTATCAATGATCCGGTAGGTTCCATCAGAAAATACTTCCGTGATGACATATGGACCATCCCATTTCGGCTCAAACTTGTCCCCCTTTCTTACGAGTTGTTATGATTTGTCTTTTCAGCATTAAGTCCAAATCTCATTTCTTAAAAGCTCTGTGTTTCACATTCTTATCAATGGCGGCAGATACTCGGGCCTGGTATAGCTGCAGGTGCTGTTGCACGGCCAATCTTCTTTCATCCAAAGCATTTAATTCCTTCAACCGCGATTTGACATTTTCATCTTCTGTGATTACTTGATGTACTGCCACCCGTAAAGAGGCCACTTGTATTTCAATGGGCAATACGTATTCTACTCCGTATACTAGAGAATATGGCGTAGCCTTTGTCGCCGTTCGATGCATTGTACGATAGGCCCGAAGGCCTCTTGAAGCTTTTCATCCCAGTCTCTTTTATTTCTGCTCACCATCTTTTTCAGTATCTTGACGATGGTCTTATTGAATACTTCTACTAACCCATTTGCTGCTGGATAATAAGGCGTGGAGTAAGAGTGTTTGATGTCGAACTTCTGACATAATCTGTCCATATTCCTGTTTCTGAATTGTGTGTTATTATCTGTGATGATCTTTTGGGGAACTCCGCGCCTATATATGATTACATGCCGAATAAAATCTATTACATCTTTTTCCTTGACATTACGAAGTGCAATGGCTTCTGTCCACTTGGAGAAATAATTTATGGTTGCCAAGATGTATTGTCATCCTCGTGAAGATGCAGGGTTGATTGGGCTAATAACATCCAATCCCCATATGGCAAATGGCCATGATGATACTGTTCGGTGAAGAACGTCGGGAGGTACATGTATAATATGATCGTGAATTTGACAGGAATGACAACATTTTACGAAAGCGATGACATCTTTAAACATTGTCAGACAATAGTATCCCATACGGTATATGTGATTGCCTAAATTCCTTCTAACCTGGTGAGCTCTGCATTCTCCTAAATGATCTTTTTGCAACACATATTCTGCCTCTTCCTTATCTAGGCATCTTAAGAGTAATTCGCTATCAGGATTTTTATACAAAACATCATTATGTATCATGAATTCTGTCTCCCTTTCTTTATTTGTGCCTTCATTGATGGGTCATTAGGAAAAATCCCGTATTTTATGTAGTTAGTAATAGGCTGGCGCCATTCTTCTATTGTTACCTCGTAATAAGAGATAAGCTTTGCGTCGCTAACTATATCTTTTGGTTCGATTGGTAACAAAAATATGCATTCTTCAATTGTTACTTGAAGAGGACTATGCATAGTACATGAAAGGGCCGCAGCCAAGCTGGCCAGTGCATTTGCTTTTTCATTCTCTTACCTCGGCACATGCTGTATAGAGATATCTCTGAAGCTTTTGAACAAATTTCTTACTTTTTGCAGTATGGTAACAATTCCAGTTTCTTTATATCATATTTTGTGTGAGTTGATTAATAATCAGCTAGGAATCACCAAATACCCTCAACGACTGTATCTGTATCTCCTATGCTATTTTGAGCCCTATGATGAGAGCATTATATTCTGCTTCATTGTTCGTGTAGGCTGTTCCTAATGTAAATGAATAAGGTAAAAGATCTCCTTGTGGACTAATGAAAATCACGCCTGCCCCTAATGATACAGTTAAACTATGATGGGTTTCACTCACTGGGCATCCCAGCTGACGGGTGCAATTAAACATACAGATGGCACAGATAAGGTGCATGAGTAGGAACCTGAACCAATGGATGAATCACCAAATACGTGGCATTATCTGACAAAGGAGGAAACTGCTCCTATTAATCAAGATGTTTAGCTGTTTACTTGTTTTATGTATGTTTATGACATTTAATAAAGTCCCAAATGGGGGGACCATAGGAGTAGATCTCAGTAGTTTTAAATGTTAGTTAATGGTTGAATAATATTCTTTGGAACTTAGTAAATTCTCAATTTTTTATGCCTCTATATCAGTTTGACTCTTGAATGAAGTGCACCTGTGCACGAGTTATACCCCATAACCTAAGCCTGAGGGTGCACTCTCTGTGTCCAGATTTCGGGGCATGACACCTAACCAGTCTGATGAGGATGGGAGTGCCTTTTCCATGGATCAGCAAATGTATAGAAGCTTCTGGGGAATTGAAGAAGCGATTGACCGTTACTCCTGTTCTTACTCTTCCATAGGAGGGTGTGAAATTTATATTCTATACAGATACATCCATCATGGGCCTTGGTTGTGTATGAAATTGCGTCGGGTAGTCTAACACGACACCCTATGCATACACATGCGGAAGCTTAAGGAGCAACTAGAATTATGGCTAAACCTATAGGAGGGGGGTGATTAGGACCTATTTGAAATTCTTTTCGCCTACTAACATAATTCACCAAATTAAACTACGTAAGCGATTAACACTTCCGCTTCCAAGCCTAAGTGGGTCCAATCAAGAGACTACCAAACGATAAGTGCAATCAGCAACCTAGTCTAAACAACTCATGTGGACTATAGAGGATGGAACAAGAAATGCTCAAGTCAACATGAGGTAGTGAAAGTACATCTTGTGAGTGTGGATGTGCCTATCAAGTGCCTAGCATACATTCCAAACTAAGCATTCATAATTAATAAGGTAAACGTAATGCATAAAGAGAAATGTGCTCAAGAACAATCACAAACACAAGGATGTATAGTGGTTCGACTACTTGTCTACTCCACTCCCGGTTCAAGTACTTAACCCCTTTGAGCACACCGGCATTCACTGGGGAGTTTAAATCTGGTTCCTCCCAACCTACACGTTTGCACCCGTGTTGGTGCCCCCCCCTTGGAGACTATGTTTAGGCTCGACAAATGTGCCAAGGAACGGCTAACGTCCCTGAATTTAGGCGGACTAACAGGCCAAGGATCGGCTAACGACCCTAGTTCGAGTTTGTCAAACAAACTCTACACTCAACTCCCATACGGAATTGAGTGGATGGACTCTTAACAGGACAACCTTACTTGTCAGATTGAGCCCCTTTGTAGTGTCATTTTTGGGTTGCTTCTTCTCGCTCTCTCGTGCTTGAATCAGCTCCCCTTGTGTTTCCCCGATCTTTGACGTCGCTGCTTTGCCAAGTCTTCAGCTCCAAGATCAGCTACCTTGCATGTGATGCTCCATTGGAGATGCCCAAGGTGCTAGGGAATGTGAAACCTCTACAAATGGTAGGAAATGGGTTTCTTAGAGGAATACACCTATATAGACTCCTAGGTAGTGTTTAGACAAGGGATTTAACTATCATCAATGTGTCTAAACCCTAGGAATCAAGAGGGAACAAGTCCATTCTCAAGATGCCATTGAATGGCCTAAGCTTGTGATGAAAACACAAGGAGAATGACTTACTATGGGTTTGGGATAGAGCCTCTGATGGTCTCTAGCAATGGTGGCTTCTATCTCCTCAAAATCCCCTCTCTATGCTAAAAAAACGAATCCCCCATCTTAAATAGATTTTCTTCCAACGGTCAAAAAACGGACAGATTCGCGTATCTCTGATTGATCGGAGACCTGTCCGATTGATCGGAGACACATCCGATTTATCGAAAATCAGTCCAGTGAATTCTCTGGAAGATATTCCGATTGATCGGAAACATGGTCCGATTGATCGGACTGACCCCTTCCGATGGATCGGAAGACTGTCCGATTGATAAAAAATGTGTCCAGTGGATTTTCAAAGTTGCTGGAAAAATTTCTGATTGATCGGAGCTTCTGTCCGATGGATCGGAGTCCAATCGGAGCGAATGTCCGATTGATCGGAGATCAATCGAAAACTGCTGTTTGAGCTGTTTTGTTTACAGCAGCTTCCACCTCTTTAATTAGTCTATCTTATCATGTTTTTCATGGAGTTCTAAGACTAATGATGATGACTAAAGATATACCTAGTTGGTCCAAGTCATCTAAGAGGTTATGGGTTAGGTTTTGGTTAAGGTAAGGCACACCAGGGCATCACTTTTACCTATTTCTTCTTCCTTGATGCATCTGTTCTGTCTTGAGTCTTGAGTCTTCGTCTTCATTAAGCTCAACCGACACTAGACACACTGACCTAAGTGATTGGCAAACAAGGTGCACTAGTATGCCATAGAAAAGTGCACTAACAATCTCCCCCTTTGTCAATTACTTACAAAAACCTAACCTACAAAAATAAATACATGAACAAGAGATTACATTGATAATGAATTAAATACAGGACTCTTGACATGTCTAACTAAGCAGGCTCCCACTTCAGTTTGCTCCCCCATAACCTGTCAATCCCTGCATCACAAAACATAGCAAACTAGTTTTGGTGGGACTTGTTCTTTCTCCCCCTTTTTGTCAGCAATTGACAAACTATTCTCTCCCCCTTAATGATGCAACAACTAAGGTCAAGGTAAGAGAAAATAGTATGTCACAGTTATAACTATAAGCACATGCTAACATGGAGAGTAGGGTGCATGAGCTTTAAAACATGGAGCATGCTAAGGAACATGATTAACAAGAAAATGTAATTATCTAATCATAGTTAATCATGCATAATTGGTCATCTATGATATACATTAAGCATTAAAGCTCAAGGGCTTATAGCCCAATCAACCAACCTCCCCTATTGGTATATCAAGACCAATACTAAGCACAGATTAGCATACAATGAAGCATAAAACTCAAGATGATTAGCTAATCTAAGCAGTGAGATAGTCTTGCAGCAAATATATAAAATAGAAGCAAGGCTAAACTACCAAATTTGGGCTCATGAGGCTTGAATCCTCTTATTTGCCCATACACACAGAAATGAGGCTGAAATCCTCAGATTTTCCTATTTAAGCATTTCTAACTACCCTCACTAACTATGTTTAGTTTGATAAGCCTAAGGGTAACTAATTTCCTCAACACCCTCATAAAATGTAGCATGAGGTGAGGGGTTGGGAACACCTTCTTCTCCTAGAAGGGATAGCGGTTGGGATCCCCTCTTAGATAAGCGGGAAGAGAGGTAGTGGTGAAAGCCGTAAGAGCTAGATCTTTATGTTGGCTCCCATCACTAGAGGAGTCACCAGATTTGGATTCAGACTCCTCCATTTCATCCCAAGTGGCAGCCATTGCCTTTTTACCATTCGGTTTAGGCCCATCCGGACATTCCGGGGCGATATGGCCACAACGACCGCAACCGTAACAACGAATGGATGAAAGTTTGGATGATTTTCCTTTATGTTTTTCACCCTTCTTGTCCTTCTTGTCACGGCTACTCCCTCTATCAAATTTGAGGAATCTCTTGAATTTTTTGTTTAATTTTTCTTCCTCATCATCCTCATCATCACTATTTTCCTCCGACTCACTCTTAATTTTCTTATGTTTGTGAGAGGACTTTAGAGCGATGTTTTTCTTTTTAGAGGGGGCCTTAAAGTGTAGTTCATGAGTTTGTAGGGAACCTATGAGTTCTTCTACTTTCATGTTATCTATGTCTCTACACTCCTCTAAGGCAACTATCTTGGTGTCAAATCTATCCAGGAGGGACCTTTGTATTTTTCTACAAATCCTACCCTCCGGAACCCGATCACCCAAGACAAACATAGAGTTGCAAATATCTGAAAATTTAGTATAAAACTCCATGAAAGTTTCAGTCTCTTCCATCCTAATGTCTTCAAATTTGGTGGTTAAGAGCTGAAGCTTCGAGCGTCTTACTGTGCTAGTTACCTCGTGGGTAACCTCAAGTATATCCCACGCTTCTTTTGCAGTTGCGCATGTGAAAATGCGCTGAAATTCATCCGGAGAAACCGCACAGCAAATCGCATTAAGAGCTTTGGCATTTTCCATGTATTGAGCTCTCTCTATGTCATCCCATATGGAATCATCTTTGGGAATGACAATGTATTTCCCATCAACCTCCACTTGCTCGGTGGGCAAGGTATATCCAGTTTGTGTGCTAAGCCACACCGGACGGTCCATTGATTGGAGAAAAATCCTCATTCTAGCCTTCCAATAAGCATAGTTGGACCCGTCAAAGAAAGGTGGACGGTTGGTGGTACACCCGTCTCGGTTAGACATTATGCTAGTGCTCCGGTACCGGATCTTACTCTAAACGGTTAAGTCCTTGAAGAGTAACCCTCTCTGATACCAATTGAAATTGCGTCAGGTAGTCTAACACGACACCCTATGCATACACGTGTGGAAGCTTAAGGAACAACTAGAATTATGGCTAAACCTATAGGAGGGGGGTGATTAGGACCTATTTGAAATTCTTTTCGCCTACTAACACAATTCACCAAATTAAACTACGTAAGCGATTAACACTTCGGCTTCCAAGCCTAAGTGGGTCCAATCAAGAGACTACCAAACGATAAATGCAATCAGCAACCTAGTCTAAACAACTCATGTGGACTATAGAGGATGGATCAAGAAATGCTCAAGTCAACATGAGGTAGTGAAAGTACATCTTGTGAGTGTGGATGTCATATCAAGTGCCTAGCATACATTCCAAACTAAGCATTCATAATTAATAAGTTAAACGTAATGCATAAAGAGAAATGTGCTCAAGAATAATCACAAACACAAGGATGTATAGTGGTTCGACTACTTGTCTACTCTACTCCCGGTTCAAGTACTCAACCCCTTTGAGCACACTGGCATTCACCGGGGAGTTAAAATCTGGTTCCTCCCAACCAAGGTGTTTTAACTCGGATCCACCCAACCGGAGAGTTTACAGGTTCCTCCCAACATACACGTTTGCACCCGTGTTGGTGGCTCCCCCTTGGAGACTATGTTTAGGCCCGAAAAACGCGCCAAGGAATGGCTAACGTCCCTGAATTTAGGCCGACTAACAGGCCAATGATCGGCTAACGACCCTAGTTTAAGTTTGTCAAACAAACTCTACACTCAACTCCCACAGGGAATTGAGTGGATGGACTCTTAACAGGACAACCTTACTTGTTGGATTGAGCCCCTTTGTAGTGTCATTTTTGGGTTGCTTCTTCTTGCTCTCTCGTGCTTGAATCAGCTCCCCTTGTGCTCCCCTGATCTTTGACACCGCTGCTTTGCCAAGGCTTCAGCTCCAAGATCAGCTACCTTGCATGTGATGCTCCATTGGAGATGCCCAAGGTGCTAGAGAATGGTGAAACCTCTATAAATGGTAGGAAATGGGTTTCTTAGAGGAATACACCTATATAGACTCCTAGGTAGTGTTTAGACAAGGGATTTAACTATCATCAAGGTGTCTAAACCCTAGGAATCAAGAGGGAACAAGTCCATTCTCAAGATGCCATTGAATGGCCTAAGCTTGTGATGAAAACACAAGGAGAATGACTTGCTATGGGTTTGGGATAGAGCCTCTGATGGTCTCTAGCAATGGTGGCTTCTATCTCCTCAAAATTCCCTCTCTATGCTCAAAAACGAACCCCCCATCTTAAATAAATTTTCTTCCAACGGTAAAAAAAGGGCAGATTCGCGTATCTCCAATTGATTGGAAAAAGGTCCGATTGATCGGAGACCTGTCCGATTGATCGGAGACACGTCCGAGTGATCAGAATCAGTCCAGTGAATTCTCTGAAAGATATTCCGATTGATCGGAAACATGGTCCGATTGATCGGACTGACCCCTTCCAATGGATCGAAAGACTGTCGGATTGATCGAAAATATGTCCAGTGGATTTTCAAAGTTGCTGGAAAAATTTTCGATTGATCGGAGCTTCTGTCCGATGGATCGGAGTCCAATCGTAGCCAATGTCCAATTGATCGGAGATCAATCGGAAACTGTTGTTTGAGCTGTTTTGTTTACAGCAGCTTCCACCTCTTTAATTAGTCTAACTTATCATGTTTTTCATGGAGTTCTAAGACTAATGATGATGACTAAAGATAGACCTAGTTGGTCCAAGTCATCTAAGAGGTTATGGGTTAGGTTTTGGTTAAGGTATGGCACACCAAGGCATCACTTTTACCTGTTTCTTCTTCCTTGATGCATCTGGTCCGTCTTGAGTCTTGAGTCTTCGTCTTCATTAAGCTCAACCGATACTAGACACACTGACCTAAGTGATTGACAAACAAGGTACACTAGTATGCCACAGAAAAGTGTACTAACAGTGTATTGATGCAAGAAGGGAAGGTGATTGCATACTCGTCTAGGGAATTGAAGAACCATAAACGTAACTACCCTACTCATGATCTAGAATTGGCCATTGTTGTGTTTGCGCTAAAGATTTAGGGACATTATCTATATGGCAAATGGTTCAACTTGTTCAATGATCATAAGTGTTCGCTCGTCTCAAGTGCGAGGCTGCGATGTAGTAATAAATCTCGGTAAGACTGAGGTCGATCCACAGGGAATTAGAAAACAAGTTCTAGATTATTCCAGCAACTAGGATTGCAACAATTTAGAGGTTCAATTGAGATAATTATGCTAAAACAGTAACTTAAGAAAAACAGTGATTAAAGGCACTAAGGCTTTCAAGGATCCACTTGTAGTAATCCCATGTCAATCCAATCAATCCAAGCATGACACATGTTTGCTTCCTCAAGTGTAGGGTTGCGATGGAGTAATAAACCCGGTAAGACCGAGGTCGATCCACAGGGACTTATGTACTTTAAACTAATTTGAAGGTAAACAATTATAAAAAGGCACTAGGGGTTCAAGGATCCACTTGTAGCAATCCTTGATGCTCAATTCGCTGTGGTTTCTCATTCTCTCAACTAGAATCGATATTAAGATCTATCTAGCCGGATGGTGGAGCTGTTAAACAAAACAATCTGTCATATGTAAGGCCAATGTATATGATTCACTCAATGCAAGCTAGGATGAGTATGCTCAATTGCATAGGTCAGTCCCAATTCCAATAAACTAAGTTCATAATCATGATCATCATTAAGTCCTGTCACCAGACAAAGCTAGATCATGATTTGAACTTGAATCAAATCACATACACAGTTCCATACATAATTCAGAAAACCAAAAAAGTAGAACTTTGGTAGGAAGTTCCCACATGAAGATCATGGTACTAGAGCGTACTCCAATTCCTCGGATCATACAGGTCTAGACTAACACAAAGCAATTAAGAACTTAAGTAATTCTCCCAAACATCCATGAGTCATCATAAGACTAAGAAAAACTACTTAGAACTTATATAAACTTCAAACCATTGTTCATAAACATGAAATTCAATCTTAAAACCAACTAAAAACGAATTGAAACATCTTAGATCCACTACAAGCTTCACCTCTTAGCCCTAGCTAAGAGGTTTAGCTGCTCATGATACAACTAGAAAAATCATAAAAACAGCCAAACAAACTAGAAGGAGTTGTGGAACTCCGCAATCCACTTCCGCCGCCTCCAACCTTACTTAAACTCTTCTAAGATACCCTAGGAACGATCCCTAGGTGTCCTTTTATAGTGGGGAGGCTCCGTAACTTTAGAATATTCGAGAATTTGCGTAAAACTTACGCACTGCGCAGAGAAATCCGGACCAAAAATAGAAAGTTCTGTTTTAATAACATGGCCGACCGGTCGCACGACCGATCTGAGTGACTAGCCGACCGGTCGTGCCTCACTATGAAACAGTCCAGCAAGCTCTAGAGTTGGAATTTCTTCTGGCCGACCGATCGGACTAGCCTTGCCGACCGGTCATGACCGGTCTAACTGTCTTGGTTCTGTGTCCAGCATATGCAAAGGGTTGGCTGACCGGTCTTGACCGGTCTGGCTCCCTTGGCCGACCGGTCGGACGATCGGTCGTGGCCATTACTTCTTCATTTCCTTCTTCTTTTCTTCTCTCTTTTCTTCCTTCTTCCTTCGGCCCACCTTGGGTCTTCATCCAAGGCTCTTAAAGAGGTCTCTTTGTCATCAATTAGGCGGAGTCCACTCTCATTCCTGCAATCACAAAACATGCATTCAATTAGTCTTTAAATCATGAAAATCTTGCACAATGAGTGATGAATTGGGGTTAGAATATGCACAATTAAGAGCTCAACACACCCCTCAACCAACATTTTGCTAGTCCCGACCAAAACATGCGTGGAACCAATTCCATTCTCCAAAACCCAACTCTCCTTTAGAAACCATTCTTCTATACATCCCAAGATACATAAGTGTAAGAGTTAGAGAAATTAGGTGATAGAGGTTGAAACCGTAAACTCTCAAAGCATAATAAGCACCCATATGATATTCCCGCTGATTGGTTGACAAATAGAAGAACTTGAACAAATTCAATCTAGTGTGCATAGTAAAATTCTTTTCATGAGTTTCCAGGGTTATCTTCTTCATAAATCAACTAGACTATGGATCTCAAGGTATATAGAGCAACAACAAGCCAATGATGGGAATTTGCCTTACTGTCCTTCCGACGACTTTCACACTACGTCCCATTTCCGGCTTTGGTTACGGGTAAACCATCCCCCGATTGGTAGTAGGTAGCCCTAATCGGAATTTTCCACCATTTTTTCATCTTTCCCAATTTCATCCTTCCTTTTCCTTTTTCTTTTAATTTAGATAGGATTTTTAGAAATCCATATCTTACATTATTTTCCCATGGACAAAGATGGACAAAGTACCCCGGCTTGATTTCTCCACACCTAAAATCAAAATCTAGCTACTCCACAAATCACATAATCCCTTCAACCCATGAAAATCGTGTAATGTTCAAATTTTCTATCAATCATAAAAATAGGGGAATTCACATATAAAACCATTATGCTATGAGAAGTTCCAGACATACAACCTCATACACTTCATATCTCCTCCTCTTATGGTCATATCATCTTGAATGCATAGAAACAAAGTTTTCTAAAAGAGTTTTGAATTTTAGGAAAATTGAAAATTTTCGCAATAATTGCTCGAAATGTTACAAAACGCTGGATTCATCCGAGTGATCCTACACCCCCCAACCAAATCTTGCATTGTCCTCAATGTAAAACATGTGCAATAAGCAAAACATGAGAGTAACTTGAAAATAAAAGGGAGTGAGGAAAGGTAGTACCTGTGTCACGCCCCAAATTCGGTTCTCGACGTCCATTCGCTGCAACCCGAATTCAGAGGTGGCAGCCTCCGTAGTACCCCGATCTCGGATCCTAACCCTACACGTCAGGTTCCGATCCTGGGATACCACAAGGAGGATTTTAGAGTCTGAATTTTTTTTTTTAAACATGAGCATCACCATATGAGTACCATCAAAGACAAACACAATATTTCCACTAAATCATATCATTTATATACAGTACTGAAAAGTAAATACACAATGCGTAAATATAAAAACTGTGCACAATCCGGCACCTCCTGCTACAACACTTCCAACTCCAACTCAACGTTGCTGATACACTCTGGTATAACCTGCAGCGTAACAAACGCGCATAAGCTTCGAACGAAGCTTTGTGAGTGCGTGTGTGCGTGCGCAATGCGTATGACAAACATGATAAATATCAGAGTAAGCAGTAAAGCATGATGAGAAATCTAAATCAAAACTTAGCCTAATTAGGCTACACGATCATGTGATATGAATAACCAGCCTACCACAGCTATGCAAGCATGCAATACATATAACTAGCCTACCATGGCTATGCAAGCGTACAATACAGGTAACCAGCCTACCAAGGCTATATACTCATACTATGCAATGGCCTACAGGGCCTAATGTCCCATACAATGATCCAATGCATGTATGCAAATCACCACCTCTCAGTACAGTGGTCCAGATACGAACAGTCATATCGCAATCGCCCAAACAATGTAGGACTCGGAACTGGTAGCTCGCCCAGTGTGGTAGCTCGCCCAGGCTTACAGCCCCACCCACATCACACCCGCCCACGTCAGGACCGTCCCACACCATACAGAACATCAGTCACATCACTGATACCAATACCATCTCTGAAACGGGACATCACCGGGGTCTCACAGACCTCACTACTCACCAGTAGAATGCCAAAGCCTATCTGGTGCAATAGCGGACCTACTCACAGCTGGTCAAACTCAACCCACTTTGCCAACACTCTTCTGGCAGGTTAGGTCAGACCTCCTTCCAAACTGACCACGTGCAGTGGAAAACACCGCCGTTTGGTATTCGGCATACTGGTGTATGATTAAACCACCCGGTCCTTGAATGGAGCACCCACCTTGGTACCAACGGGATCAGGGACTTTCACCCAGGGACATCTTTGGCATCCAGTTTAAAGATCACATATTTTCGGTGTTCTGCAAACCACGATGGAGCTGTGGTTGCAACGTAGTAACCATGCTATATGCGGCACAAGCAGACGGTGCGAAATGCAACCATGCATACAAACGTGGGACGACATACCCGTGCAAGTCTCCAAAGAGCACCATAAAACTATAAGGTCTCAAACACAAAGTCACCGTCAGCTGGTAATGAATTGCACGACAATCACGACTGATATGGCCGGTTGATACAAGACAATCAGATGAGCCAAGCATTCATGATGCATGAGTCAAGTATACAGTATGAGTGCCAACAAGTAGTCCATCTACCACGATGGCTATAAATCAATCTAGTCAAGCTTATTTGAGATATGATTAAGGTGAGGGGACACATATGAATGATCGAGTCATAGTGCGGGATGTCGCTAGCCAGGGAATCTCGCACCAAGGGCTACAAGGTATGCTAAGTTATGCCTACCATACAGTGTAAGTCAGGATGATAGATTCCTGTCCTCGAATAGTCCCATACCTATTGGAGAGGTTTGCGATAGAGAGCACGTGAATTACATTTGCGCGACTACATCTCGAATGCTTTATGAATGCGTTTATGCCCTAGTGGTCCCCAACTAACAATGGTGATTCGGGATGCATACTCATTACACATGCATAGTGGTCGTCGAAGCATATAGTATAAAGATCACATATGAGTATTCCAACAACACTACGTGTGGCAACAGACATACCAAAAATAGCATAAAAAGATAATTCACTTATAATACAAGCAAACATAAAAAGATAAGACTCTAAATGGATGGTATACAACAACACAGATGGTCCAACAACTGAACGGTGTGGATTAACCTTCAACATTCAAATAACCCAAATGGAAAGAAAATGATTGAATACACTACCGACACATCAAAGGTAGAACCTACTTGAGTGGCAAGAGTAGAATACCCAAAATCATGCCGAGACCCATAATCCTGTAGTACAGTTGGGATAAACACAATAATGGTCCGTAAAAGGAATGTCATAGAACGGGTTGTAAGATAGACAGGTCATGACAGAGAATCATATATGGTAGGGTAATCTGAGATAGATGGTTAATACAATGAGGTCCAAAAAGGGACGACAGGTCTAACCTCATACTACAAGATAGGCTCCATATAATGGATGGCCTAGATGACATACGAACGTCGAGGATGAGCCCCACACTCGCCCTAAGGGTAAACGGACTGTGTGGATGGGATATACACGATATGGTGGTCTTTAATAGTTGGGTACAAGGGTAGAAGGGGTGAGTCATATGAGTATACAAGCTGAGTTACCAAGATCAATCAACATGGTGAGTCAACAAGGTGAGTCAATAAGGCAGGTTGACAAGGCGGGTCAACATGGTGAGTTAACAAGGTGAATTGACAAGACGGTTCAACAGGGTGAGTTTAAGAAGGTAGCCCTGTGACTTGGATCAAGCAAACTCTAAGGATGACCTTTCAATAAGGGTTTACACAACTAATCATCAAGGTGGATCCACGGGATGGACAACGCGGTCATTCGAACACGTACACTGAGGTGGTCCTAAGGCCATCCTGTACATAACATGCTAGGGTCCATTCATTTGGATGGTTTGGATCAAGCACAAAATTAAGGCGGTCCTTATGGATGGCCGACATACATATCGCACCATGGTGGCCAATGGCTGACGTGGATAGAACACATGCATAACAAGGTGGACCCGTGGTTGGGTATAACCGCACAAAGGAGTGGGGAAGCCACATACGTTAATGGGCCCCAACAGTTTGGGATCAACCCGATATTTGTGCTTTCCCACTGATCAAGTGAGATGGCAACCAAACACCATGGTGGGGCCCGCACACCACATGTGTGGAACCCTACCCATGGTTGAGTGACTTAAGAACAAGGAGAATGGCAAATAAACATAACAGATGGGTCCCGTAAAGTTTCCAATGGTAGGCATTCAATCACCCTTATTTTCTACGTGTGGCCCACCCAAAACTGGGCCCACACCCCTGCCAAGAAGAACGACAAGGTATACCCAACATTCATCAAGGTGGGGACCAAAGTTGAACCCCATCACCTTTGGTTAGATGGATAAATAAACATTACAATGGCCCCAAGGAAGGTTTCAAAGGTGGGCATCAATGACCACTGTTTCCTACAATGTGGTCCACCAGAGCTCTGGATTGCCTCATCTTTTCTTAGAGGGCCCATGGACTAAAATAATATGGAAAAACAGATGGGCGTCATATATAAAACAGATACATCGTTGTGGGACCCACAGGGTAGGCCACCTGCTGGGCAGCGTGCCAAAGCACGCTACTTGGAGCGTGGCACCCAGATGGGCCCCAAGAGTTTTAAATCAAACTGATATTTTTGTTTCCTCCTTCATCCATATCCATGTGATCTTATGAACAGGTTAAATGACAAATAAACATCACTGTAGAGCCTGGGAAGGTTTTCAACGTTGGAATTCATTATCCCCCACTGTTTCCTGTGGCAGGGTCCACTGGACATTTGGGTATGCTTAAATTTTGGGCAGCCACTTATGAAACAGGTTGGATGACAATTAAACATCACTGTAGGGCTGGGAAGGTTTCAATGGTGGAGATCATTATTCCCAATGTTGTCCCGTGGCATGGCCCACTTGCCATTTGGATATGCTTAAATTCTGGGCTCAGCCACTAAAATGAGCTGGAAAAACATAGGACGGAATTGCTAAAGCACATACATTCTAGGTGGGTCCCACGAGTGGGCCACTGGCTTGGCAGACCCCATATTTATTTATTTATTTATTTATTATATGCATATATATATATATATATATATATATATATATTTATATAATTTATTTTTACCAAGTGGGGCCCACAGAAGCTTTGGATCAAGCTGGTATTGTTGTTTTCCCTTCTTCCATGCATGTGTGAACTTATGAACAGGTTGGATCTCAAATAAACATCATGGTGGGCCATAGGAAGGTTTCAACGGTAGGGTCACTGTCCTACTGTTTTCTGTGGTGGGGCCCCCTTGAGACTTGGATCTGACTCATTCTTGGGATCATGCCCTAAAATGATCTCCCCAAATGGATGGACGGTGCGGATATAACACATACAACACGGTGGGACCCACAGGGTGGCCCACCTGCTGGCACCCCACGAGCCCTGGGTACTTCCAGCGCGTCAGAGACCCCTCCTCCTTTCTTTCTTTCTTTTTTTTTTGTTTTTTTTTTTTTGGTTTTTCAATGGTTTTGATCGAGTGGGGCCCACATAAGGGTGATCCACTCCGCTCGTCATATTCCCCAGCTCATGGGGGATCCGTAGAGCCCCATATTGGGTGGTTGAATTGGTTTACAAACATCAATGTGGGCCGAGGAAGTTTTGACAGTGGACATCATTCACCCCACTGTTTCATGTGGTGCGGCCCACTTAAGAATTGAATCTGCTTCATATTTGGGCCTTAGCCCTAAAATGATATGGGAAAACAGATAGACGGTGTGGATACAACAAAAACATCAAGGTGGGTCCCACGAGTAGGGACCCCATTCCAACCGTCCTGACGCTGGACGGTTCCAGCGTCCCAGACGCTGTGAACGTCCAGCGTCTGGACGTTATTTTCTTTTTCTTTTTCTTTTTTTTTCTTTTCTCTTAGCTTATTTCAGGTGGGGCCCACTTAGGAAAAATCCAATCCGTCCATCAGGTTTCCCATCTCATGGGGAACCCAATAAGCCCAATATTGGGCAGGTGATTCCGTCTACAAACATCACGGTGGGCCACGGAAGTTTCAATAGTGGACATTGTATTCTCCACTGTTTTCGATGGTGTGGTCCACCCGAGATCTGGATCTACTTTATTCTTGGTGTCCAGACATAAAATGGGCTGGAGAAACAGACGGACGGCGTGGATCAACTACATGCATCAAGGTGGGTCCCACGAGGGGGGACCCACGGTCAACGCCCAAAGGCTAGGCGCTGCTGGGTAGCATCGTCCTCTGGACGCTGACTGTCCAGCGGCCGGGCTTCCCCTCCCTTTTCTTTCTTTTTTTTATAATACTAATTATTATTATTATTATTATTATTATTATTATTATTATTATTATTACAGTTATGTGGGGCCCATTCATAGACGATCCAGCCCATCCATCTCATTGCCCATCACAAGGTGGGCCCAAGGAAATAAAATGAAAGGTAAACGAGAAAAAAGGGGGAAAGTTTGCACTCACAATGATGGTTGGACGGTTGGATTGCCGATCGGAAGGTCCGGATGATGATCGGGGTCCTCCAAGCTTAATCTCCTCCTTTAATCTCTCTAACTCTCTCTTTCTCTCTCTTGATCTCCCTCTAAATCTCTCTACTTCTCTCTCTTCTTTCTCTTCTCTCTCTCTCTCAAATCTCTTTCTCTCTCCTTGCAAATATGTAAAATGAGAAGGCCACCCCCCCTACGTATGGCTCTTGTATGGGAGAGAGGGGGGTACATTAGGTGATGATGATGATGATGGGAGAGGACATGGGAGGAATGGGTTGGAGTTGACTTTGGTGAGAGAGGAATAGGATAGGTATGGTGTGTGTAGGCTAGGGTAATGATAGGGGTATGGGTGAGGGTGATGGTGATTGACTTGACATGTTGTTGGGATTTGTGCAAGTGGGGCCCACGCCACACGTGCGTTGCGCGGCCCACCTCGGATTGCGCAAAAGTACGCATCTTTCACATCGAGTATCGCAATGAGGCGTGCCGCGCGGCGTTGGAATCGCAGCGCCTACGCGGTCGCCGGGGTATAGGTCTTGGGTCGATGCGGTACTAAAATAGGGTCGCGATCAAGGCTCGCTAATCTGGTCCATCCGGAATGTATCGGTACCGGAAACTAAACGTACGGAGGGCAATTCAGGGTACGGGTCTTACAACCTGAGAGAGTGAAAAGTGGAATTCTTCCTCCTTCTAACAAACCTAAGAAAAATTAAAAATCCTAATCCTAACTACTCTATACCTCCATCAGACTAGGAGATCAATTCCAACAATTCGTCCAAAAGCATGAAGTCAAGCAGAATCATTAGATGGATAAAAAGGTTTTGCAATAACGTCATCCAATATCCTGCATTACAGTATACATGTGTGTGAGTCATCCAGATAAGCCACTGAAAATTCCAAAAAAGAATTTTAGTGGGTTCATTATTTTTTTCACCACATGTATAAGAGGAGACAGTATCATATTTATCAGAAAAACTATGTGTCCATTCAGATTTACCTGGGCATTTATTTTGCAAGTATGGATCATCCCAGGGTTGGTAAAGGTAGGTATGCATGATCTATAGAGGTGTGGAAATATGAATTGATTTCTCAATACAATAAAGTGTTGTTTCCACATCCTTCTCTTGGCTAACGTTATGTGCCAATACCGACTCAAAAGGTGCGACTATGTCCCCTATCACATCAACATTCTAATCAAGAGAATAGGCCACATCTTCTTCAAAGTGATTGGGGTAAGGAGTTGGGAGGGATCCATCTTCCACAATAGAATTGATCATGTTTATTTCGTGGACCTCTCCATCTTCATCCTCTTGTTGGTTGTCAACATTGAAAGCATTTAACTCAATCGTCATATTACCAAAGGACATTTGTATGACCCCACTCCTACAATTGATGATAGCGTTTGATGTAGCTAGGAATGGCCGGCCAAGTATGACAGGAATTTGAGGGCCAGTATTAATCATGGGTTGTGTGTCCAAGACAATGAAGTCCACTGGGTAGTAGACCTTGTCAACTTGGACAAGAACGTCCTCAATTATCCCTCTCGGAATACGAATGGATCTATCAACAAGTTGGAGTGTGGTTTTGGTGGGTTTCAATTCACCTAACCCAAGTTGTTCGTAGACCGAGTAGGGAATGAGGTTCACACTTGCCCCTAGATCAAGTAAAGCATGTTTCACCCGGTAGTCTCCAATTATGCATGATATTGTCGGACTACCAGGATCTTTGTATTTCTTAGGCATCCTGTGATCTTTGTATTACCTTCTTTTGCACATGTATTTTTCTTTTTATCGTGCAAAGATTCTTCAAAAACTTAGCATATGACGGAATTTGTTTAATGGCATCCAACAATGGGATATTGATCTTCACCTGCTTGAAAGCCTCTAAAATTTCCAGATTTTTGTCTAAAGGTTTAGGTGAAATCAACCTTTGAGGAAACGGGGCAACCGGCTTGTATTGCCTTTCCGGTTCTTTCTCTTGTGGAGTGTTGTTCAGGTTATCATCCTCTTTGGAATTTTTCGGATCATTAGGCTGTGGGGCCTTCACCGGATTAGATTTATCAATTATTTTCCCACTTCGGAAAGTGGTGATAGCTTGAACATGCTCCATATGTTGGGAGGATGAGCTTGCATCTTGTATCTCAAATTGAGTCCTTGGGTTAGGAAGAGGTTGGGTAGGAAGTGTGCCTTTCTCCCTAACACTGAGGTGAGATTCAACCCTAGCCATTGAGGTTTTCAAGTCATTGATGGCTTGAGTTGTATTTTGATTAAATTTCAATTGCTCTTGCATGAACCCATCTATTTTCAGAGAATTAGTCTTGTTATACTCAGCTTGAACCGATACAAATGCACCCAACATCTCCTCTAGCGTAGCTTTCGGTGTAATGACTAGGGATGGACCTAGTAAAGGTTGAGCTTGAGGCATATTATTTGCATTCGCAGTGGGTCCATTCCTCCAACTGAAGTTGAGATGGTTCTTCCAACTAGAATCATACGTGTTTGAGTTTGGAGCACCAAATTGCCATTGATAATTGTTCATGGCATTTGCTTGTTCTTTGATTGTTGAGATTGCGGGACAATCTTGTGTTGCATGTTGATTTCCGGCACAAATCCCACAAACAGTTTCAACGTCCTTAGAGTTGATGTCTCTCCTTTCCTTAATTCCATGGCCTCGACTTTTCTTGTGAGGCTAGCCACACATGCACTTAAGCTATCTTCTTCCGATAAGACGTAAATTCCCCCTTTTTCCTTTTGTTGGCCAGTCTTGGAATTTGTTGGTTTTGATGTATCCCAAGACTGTGCATTCTCAGCCAATTCTTCCAAATAATCCCATGCTTCATCAGCTTCCTTATTCATGAACTCCCCATTACACATCATCTCTACAAATTGGCGCATGGGTGAAGTCAGTCCTTCATAGAAAAAGCTTATAATCCGCCAAATTTCATAGCCATGATGTGGGCATGCGTTTAATAAGTCCTTAAACCTCTCCCAACATTGGAAGAAGGTTTCATCTTCCTTTTGGGCAAAGTTCATGATAAGGCGCTTCAACATGTTGGTTTTGTGAGTAAGGAAGAATTTTTTTATGAATTCCCTATGCATATCAGTCCATGCACCAATTGATCTTGGCCTTAATGCATGAAGCCAACCTTTAGCTTTATCATTAAGAGTAAAAGGGAAGAATTTGAGTCTCACCACATCATCAGTCACATTAGCAAAGTGCATGGTGGTTATTACCTCATCAAACTCCTTAAGGTGTTGATAGGCACTTTCACTGTCTAATCCATGAAATTTAGGGAGAAGTTGGATCACTCCCGGTTTCAAATCCACATTCTCTGTATTTTGTGGAAAAACTATGCATGAGGGAGTGCTCGCTCTTGCTGGTTGCAAGAAATCACGTAAAGTTCTTGGTCGGGGAACATTCTCAACCACATTCTCCCTCGTTTCAGTTTGGCTTTGGCCCAGATTAGGATTGGCCATCGGATTAGGTTGATTTACAGCCATACTTTCAGACAAAATTGGAGAAGTTAGATGTCTCCTAGCACGTGGTTCTCTGTCTATTCCCTCTACTATTCCCCCTTCACTTATGAGTCGGTTATTGGAATCCCGAGCCCAATGTGGCATGCAAATCCAAAAAAAATATGAAACGAAAAGAGAAACGAATTCTTCCTTCCCTTCTTTACTCTTCTCTAGGACCGAAGCACAAGGTGTCTTGCGATGGCTAGGCCAGAAGCAAGGATAGAGACCGATTTCTCCTGGTCAATAGGGGTTCAAAGAACTCCCCACCCACTCTTTGAATCCTTTAAGAAAAGTGCAGAAAAAGAAGAAAGAGAAGTAGAGGTGAGAAGAGAAATCTCTGAGTATAAGGTGATCCAAGACGGCAGAGCCGACCAATAGGAATCCAGGTGGCACAAGGCCAACCTTTCAGAGATCTAAAAGGAGTCTCCACCCACTCTACAAGAGATGAATATGATAGGAATGAATAGGAGAAGGAGAAGAGTAAGGTTTAGAAATATAGAACCTGATTCGAGCACTTGAGATCCTTATGTCTTCTTCAACTTCCTAGAAATCCCTGAAAAAGAAAAAAAAATCAAAATAAACTAAGTTAGAACTATTCCTAAAAATCCTAAATAGATTCTATTTTCATAAATATGTGAAAAACCGTCAAAGTCCCCTGCAGCGGCGCCAAAAACTTGTTCGCTTCCCCAAGTGTAGGGTTGCGATGTAGTAATAAACTCGATAAGACCAAGGTCGATCCACAAGGACTTATGTAGGAATTCACAAACACATCCAACAGTTTCTATTAAAAAGCTAACAATCGGATTTTGTATGAGATTGATGTAAGTAACAACTTTAGACTAATTTGAAGGTAAACAATTATAAAAAGGCACTAGGGGTTCAAGGATCCACTTGTAGCAATCCTTGATGCTCAATTCGCTATGGTTTCTCATTCTCTCAACTAGAATCGATATTAAGATCTATCTAGCCGGATGGTGGAGCTGTTAAACCAAACAATCTGTCATATGTAAGGCCAATGTATATGATTCACTCAATGCAAGCTAGGATGAGCATGCTCAATTGCATAGGTCAGTCCCAATTCCAATAAACTAAGTTCATAATCATGATTATCATTAAGTCCTGTCACCAGACAAAGCTAGATCATGATTTGAACTTGAATCAAATCACATATACAGTTCCATACATAATTCAGAAAACCAGAAAAGTAGAACTTTGGTAGGAAGTTCCCACATGAAGATCATAGTACTAGAGCGTACTCCAATTCCTCGGATCATACAGGTCTAGACTAACACAAAACAATTAAGAACTTAAGTAATTCTCCCAAACATCCATAAGTCATCATAAGACTAAGAAAAACTACTTAGAACTTGTATAAACTTCAAACCATTGTTCATAAACATGAAATTCAATCTTAAAACCAACTAAAAATGAATTGAAACATCTTAGATCCACTACAAGCTTCACCTCTTAGCCCTAGCTAAGAGGTTTAGCTGCTCATGATCTAAGGAAACATGAAACAACTAGAAAAATCATAAAAATAGCAAAACAAACTAGAAGGAGTTGTGGAACTCCGAAATCCACTTCCGCCGCCTCCAACCTTGCTTAAACTCTTCTAAGATACCCTAAGAACGATCCCTAGGTGTCCTTTTATAGTGGGGAGGCTCCACAACCTCAGAATATTTGAGAATTTGCGTAAAACTTACGCACTGCGCAGAGAAATCCGGACCGAAAATAGAAAGTTCTGTTTTAATCACATGGCCGACCGGTCGCACTACCTGTCTGAGTGACTGGCCGACCGGTCGCAACCGGTCGTGCCTCACTATGAAACAATCCAGCAAGCTCTGGAGTTGGAATTTCTTCTAGTCGACCGGTCTGGACCGGTCGGACTAGCCTGGCCGACCGGTCTCGACCGGTCGGACTGTCTTGGTTCTGTGTCCAGCATATGCAAAGGGTTGGCCGACCGGTCGAACTGGGTCGTGCCCATTACTTCTTCATTTCCTTCTTCTTTTCTTCTCTCTTTGCTTCCTTCTTCCTTCGGCCCACCTTGGGTCTTCATCCAAGGCTGCTCTTAAAGAGGTCTCTTTGTCATCAATTAGGCGGAGTTCACTCTCATTCCTGCAATCACAAAACATGCATTCAATTAGTCTTTAAATCATGAAAATCTTGCACAATGAGTGATGAATTGGGGTTAGAATATGCACAATTAAGAGCTCAACAATACACAACTAGATTTGAAGTCCTATCTCTCATCTAGTTGGAAGATAAAGCATTAAACACATTCAATCCCACTCAAGTTGAACTTCCAAGTTCTAGTCCCATTCAACCACATATAGAATTTGAGATCATTGCCTTCGGAGTAACAGCCATGCCTATGGACTATGGCATGCTCAAGGGTTACCATAATTCGAATCTAATCAACAAAACATTATAATCTCAGAGAATTGCAAGGAATCCATGTCCTAAGCACATGAACTCTCATAAAACTTCTAAAAATATCAACTTTATAAGAACTAGAACATTCAAAATTCGAACTTGAAGTAAAGCTACTTGAATTAAACTGAATCAAACATGAAATTGGCTACAAGCTTCACCTCTCAGCCTTAGCTGAGAGATTCTAGCCGAGCATTGTCATACTACAACTAGAACTCAAAAAAGAAAACTAGAAAACATAAAAATTCAGAGTTTGGAGGGTTACAAACTCTCCACGACGGCTTCCTTCCTCTCCCACGAAGTTCCTTAGCTTTTATAATGCCCTAAGAAGAGCCCCTAGGTGTCCTTTTATAGTGGGGACGCTCTCTTGCGTCGGAAACATCTAGAATTGGCATAAGGTTACGCAATGCGTAGAGAAAATCGGAGTTCGGAAATAGAAACTACCGTTTTTACACATGGCCGACCGGTCACGGCCGGTCGGACTGGGATGGCCGACCGGTCACGACCGGTCTGACCTGCTTGTAGTCAGTCCAGCGTGCATCAGAGGAAGATCCGACCCGTTGGCAGACCGGTCTTGACCGGTCGGACTACACTGTCCTTGGTCCAAGGAGTAACATAGACGGCCCGACCTATTGGCTGACCGGTCAGGACCGGTCGAACCAAACTGGTCCCTCGTCCATCAGCTTTCAGAGTGGCCGGTAGGTCGGCCAACCGGTCAGGACCGGTCGGCCCTTGTTCTTTCTCCACTTTTTCTTCCTTTCTTTTCTCTTCTCTGTTCTACTTGATTTCTTCTTTCTTTGGTCCTCCTTCCATCTTCATCCAATGGCTCTAAATGGCTCCTTTTGGTCACCAATTGGGCGAAGTCCGCTCTCATTCCTACAGTCACAAAACATGCATTAGATGGGCCTTTTAAACGTACGAACCATGCATATAATGTGATGTAATGGGTTATATCATGTATAACTTGGAGGTTCAGCACAAACCAGCTTTTTTCTAGTCCCGAGCAAAACATGCGTGACACAAGTTCAAACCTCCAAAACCAACTCTCCTTCAGAAACTATACTTTTATCCATTCCAAGACATACAAGTACAAAATTTGGAAAAATTAGGTGATAGAAGTTGAAACCTTAAACTCTCGAAGCATAATAAGTGTCTATATGAAATTGCCACTGATTGATTGATAAATAGAAGAACTTGAGCAAATCCAACCTAGTGTGCATAGTGCAAGTCCATCTCATGAGTTTCTGGAATTATCTTCTTCATAGATCAACTAACCTATGGATCTCAAGGTGCACAGAGCAATAACAAGCCTATAACAAGAATTTGCCTTACCGTCCTTCCGACGGCTTTCACACTACATCCCATTTCCAGCTTTGGTTACGAGTAGACCATCCCCCGGTTGGTAATAGGTATCCCTTTTCGGAATTTTCTACCATTTTTTTTCCATCATTCCCAATTTCATCCTTCATTTTCCTTTTTCTTTTAAATTAGATAGGATTTTTAGAAATCTATATCTTTCATTATTTTCCCATGGACAAGGATGGACAAAGTACCCTGTCTTGGTATCTTAACACCTTAAATCTAAGTCTAGCTAACCCACAAATCACATTATCTCTTCAACCATGAAAATCGTGTAATGTGAATTAAGTGTAAGAGTGTTCAAATTTTCTATCAATCACATAAATAGGGGAAATCACATATAAAACCATTATATTCAGAGAAGTTCAAAACTTGCAACATCACTCACTTCCTATCCCCTTTTCTTATACTCGTATCATCTTGAATGCATAGAAATAAGGTTTTTAAAGGAGTTTTGAATTTTTAGAAAAATCAAAAAAAAAATTGCACAATATGATGCTCGAAATGTTGCAAACTGCTAGATGAAGAGTCTCATCTCACCCCCCAGCCAAATCTTGCATTGTCCTTAATGTAAAAAGATATGCAATGATATGAACATGAGAGCAATGGTAAAATAAAAGGGAGTGAGAACAATAGTACCTGAGAGAGTCGATCATGGAAGTCTACAACTCCAACAACTAAATCTACTGAGCACACAAAACTAAAAAAAAAAAAAAAACTAAACCTATCTATCTACACTATACCTCCATCAGACTAGGAGATCAATCATCCTGATACACAGGATCATTCAGAGTCATGGACATGTCCTCTGAATCAAATTTCTCAACAAATGGTTTAAGGCGTTGTCCATTAACTTTAAAACAGTTACCATTCGCTGCATTCTCAATCTCGATAGCCCCAGGAGGAAAAACGTCTTTAACAATATATGGGCGAGTTCATCGAGAGCCCAATTTTCCTAGAAAAAGATGAAGTCGGGAATTGTACAAGAGTACTTTCTGACCCTCATGGAATGATTTCCTAAATATATGTTTGTCATGAAAGGCCTTCATCCTACTCTTGTAAATCCTCAGGTTCTCATATGCATCGTTCCGGATCTCATCAAGCTCATTAAGTTGGAGTTTACGAAGCGAGATAGCTTTGTCAATGTCAAAATTTAATGCCCGAATTGCCCAATAGGCTTTATGTTCAATCTCCACAGGCAAGTGGCAAGTTTTCGCATAGACAAGTCTATAAGGGGACATTCTAATGGTTGTCTTGTAAGCGGTACGGTGAGCCCAAAGCGCATCATCTAATCTTAATGACCAATCTTTGCGGTCCAGCCTCACCGTCTTTTTCAAAATCTGTTCGATTTCCCGATTGGAGATTTCAGCTTGCCCACTTGTCTATGGGTGGTATGGGGTACTCACTTTATGCCTAATGCCATATTTCTTCATTAAGGCTTCAAAAGGCTTATTGCAAAAGTAAGAACCACTATCACTAATGATGGCTCGAGGCGTTTCAAATCTGGAAAGTATGTTTTCTTTGAGGAACTTTAGAACCGTACGATAATCGTTGGTTCTACATGGAATAACCTCTATCCATTTAGACACATAGTCTACGACAAGCAATATATAGACATGTCCAAAAGATGAGGGGAACGGTCCCATGAAATCAATGCCCCAACAGTCAAAGACTTCAAGATGTTGAATTGGCGTAAGAGGCATCATATTTTGACGGGATAATCCTCCTAACTTTTGGCAATGCTCGCATGCTTTGCAAAACTCGTGGGTGTCCTTAAATAGAGTGGGCTAATAAAAACCACACTGCAGAATTTTTGCAATGGTTTTTTTTTTTTTTTTTTTGCGGAAAAATGACCCCCACATGCTTGATCATGGCAAAAGGAGATAACGGAATTATGTTCATCATCAGGGACACATCTCCTTATAATTTGGTCTAGGCAATATTTAAACAGTAAAGGTTCATCCCAGAAAAATCCGTGCACTTTCCTTAGAAATTTACGTTTGTGCTGCGCAGTCCAATGAATCGGCATCGTACCCGTGGAAAGATAATTGGCTATGTCAGCGTACCATGGTGGATGCATAGCAACAAAGAGTTGCTCATCAGGGAATGAGTCCTCAATAGGTGACTCGTTAATGGAATTAGGTAGGACAAAGCAGGATAGATGATCCGCCACCATATTTTCTACTCCCTTCTTGTCCTTGATCTCCAAATCGAATTCTTGAAGGAGTAGGATCTATCTAAGCAAACGGGGCTTGGCATCCTTCTTAGAAAGAAGGTGTTTCAACGCCGCATGATCTGTGTAAACGATGACCTTGGATCCTATTAAGTAAGGCCTGAATTTTTCCAAGGCAAAGATGACGGCTAGGAGCTCTTTCTCCGTAGTCGAGTAATTAACTTGGGCGGGATTCAAGGTCCTACTTGCGTAGTAGATAACATGGGGCTTCTTTTCCTTCTTTTAGCATAACACCGCCCCAATAGTATAATCGCTCACGTCGCACATCAACTCAAAAGGTATGGACCAATCCGATGGTTGCATGATAGGAGCAGTTGTCAACATGTCTTTTAGCTTTGAAAAGGCTAATTGACATTCGACACTCCACTCAAATTGGTTCTCCTTTTGGAGAAGGTTACATAAGGGCCTAGAGATATGACTAAAGTCCTTTATGAACATTCTATAAAAACTGACGTGTCCAAGGAAGGACCGCACATCGCGTATGCTTTTGGGTGGTGGTAGATTGGAAATTATGTCAAATTTTGGTCTACCTCTATTCCATTGGACGAGATGATATGTCCAAGGACTATTCCTCTTCGTACCATGAAATGACACTTTTCCCAGTTTAAAATGAGGTTCTTCTCCTCACACCTCATCAAGACCAACTTCAAGTGATTAAGGCACTCATCAAAAGTACAACCAAAAATAGAAAAATCATCCATGAACACCTCAAGAAATTCACCCACCATGTCTGAAAAAATACTCAACATGCATCGTTGGAATGTGGCGGGTGCATTACATAGCCCGAATGGCATTCTTCGATATGCGAAGGTACCAAACAGGCATGTAAATGTGGTTTTCTCTTGGTCCTATGGGGTTATCTCAATTTGGTTGTAGCCAGAATAGCCATCTAGGAAGCAATAATAGGAATGACCTACTAACCTCTCCAAAATTTAATCCATGAATGGGAGAGGGAAGTGGTCCTTTCTAGTGACCGTGTTGAGCTTCCGATAATCAATGCACATACGCCAACCGGTGGTTACTCTAGTCGGTATAAGTTCGTTTTGGCATTTTCTATGATGCTCATACTGGATTTCTTAGGGACAACTTGGGTAGGACTCACCCATTGGCTATCTGAGATGGGGTAGATGATACCCACATCTAATAGCTTTAACACATCGGCTTTGACAACCTCCATCATATTTGGATTTAGCCTTCTTTGAGGTTGTCTGGTCGTTTTAACATTTTCTTCGAGGTGTATACGGTGAGTACAAATCGAAGAATCTATCCCTTTGAGATCCGCTATTGTCCAACCTATGGCTCCCCTATGTTCTTTGAGTAGCTCAATCAACTTAAGCTCTTGGTCCTTCCCTAGGTGAGAGGCAATGACAACCGTGAATGTTTCTTCTTGACCCAAGTATACATATTTAAGCTCGGATGGTAATGGTTTAAGGTCAAGCTTCGGTGGTTTGATGTTGGACGGTAGAGGCCTTGATGTGGTTGGTGGCAATTTTTCAAAATGAGGCCTCCACCGGCTAGTACCAACTACCTGTTTCTCAATATTCAATGCTTGCACGATTTCACTTATGATGGGGTCTTTGGAATCCTCGAAATGTGTCAAGCATGTCTCCAAACTTTCTAGTAGTTCAAGTTGGAGGAGCTCCTCTTCTTCAAAAGATTCAAGCATGTTTACCTCGAAGAGCTCGTCATCATCAACATCCCTATGCCTTTTGCCCAAGTGGAACACATTCACCTCTAATGTCATGTTCCCAAAGGATAATTGCATCACCCCGTTCCGGCAATTAATGATTGCATTTGATGTAGCAAGGAACGGGCGGCCTAAAATCACCAGTATTTGAGTGCTAGCATCTAGAACCGGTTGTGTCCAAGATGATAAAATCTACAGAGTAGTAGAATTTGTCAACTTGGACTAGAACATCCTCAACTATCCCTCTTGGTACACGAATGGATCTATCAGCAAGTTGCAACGTGATTTTGGTGGATTTTAATTCATCAAGACCCAATTGCTCATATACCGAGTATGGGATCAAGTTTATGCTTGCCCCCAAGTCTAACAGTGCACGCTCAATCCGGTAGTCTCCAATGATACATGAGATTGTGGGACTACCGGGATCTTTGAACTTTGGAGGGGTCTTTTGAGTGAGAATGACACTCACTTGCTCATTTAAGAAGGCCTTTTGCTCCACATTATATTTGCGTTTAGTTGTGCATAGGTCCTTTAGAAACTTGGCATAAGAGGGGATTTATTTGATGGCATCAAGCAAGGGAATGTTTATCTTGACTTGTCTGAAAATCTCTAAAATATCATGAGAGTTTGGAAGAGATTTTTTGGAGCAACCAATCTCGAAGAGAATGGTGCTACAGGCTTATAAATGCATTCCTTTTTCTTGTGGGGCTAAGTTGGATCCGTCCTCATCCTCAAAATTTACCGGATCATTAGGCTTGTCAGCCTTCACCGGAATAGATTTGTCAATTTGTTTACCGCTTCTAAGAGTGGTGACGGATTTGGCTTGCTCCATATGTTGGTTGAAGGTATCAGGAATGCTTACTTCAAGTACTTGCTTTGGATTGGGCAGAGGTTGGGCCGGAAAGGTCCCTTCCCTAGCATTCAAGCGTCCCTTAATCTCATAAACCGAGAGACTTTAAGCTCTTGGAATATTTGCTGATTCGTTTGATTAATTTGTGTTTGCCATTGTATAAACGCTTTTAAAGTATCCTCCATTGAGAATTGAGGTACGGTGTTCGCTTCCCCAAGTGTAGGGTTGCGATGTAGTAATAATCTCGGTAAGACCGAGGTCGATCCACAGGGACTTATGTAGGAATTCACAAATACTTCCAATAGTTTCTATTTGAAAAGCTAACAACCAGATTTTGAGAAGATTGATGTAAATAGCAATTTTGAACTAAACTGAAGTAATCAATTAATAAAAAGGCACTAGGGGTTCAAGGATCCACTTGTAGCAATCCTTGATGTTCAATTCGCTGTGGTCTCACACTTTCTCAACTAGAATCGAAATTAAGATCTATCTAGCCGGATGATAGAGCAGTTAAACCAACAATCTGTCATATGTAGGATTCATGTATATGATTCACTCAATGCAAGCTAGGACGAGCATACTCAATTGCATAGGTCAGTCCCAATTCCAATAGGCTAAGATCACAATCATAAACATCATTAAATCTTGTCACAAGACAAAACTAGATTATGATTTGAACTTATTCAAATCACATACACAGTCCCATATACTACAGAATTTCCATAAAAGTAGACTTTTGGTGAGAAGTTCCTACATGAAGATCATAGTACTAGAGCGTACTCCAATTCCTCGGATCATACAGGTCTAGACTAGTTCACAACAATTAAGAACTCAAGCAATTCTTCCAAACATCCATAAGTCATCATAAGACTAAGAAAAACTACTTAGAACTTGAATTTAAACTTCAAACCATTGTTCATAAACATGAAATTCAACTTAAAACCAACTTAAACGAATTGAAACATCTTAGATTCACTACAAGCTTCACCTCTTAGCGCTAGCTAAGATGTTTAGCCGTTCATGATCCAAGGAAACATGAAACAAACTAAAGAAAACATAAAAACAACAAATAACCTAGGAGGAGTTGTAGAACTCCGAAATCCACTTCCGCCGTCTCCCACCGTGCTTAATCCGTTCTTCGATGCCCTAGGAAGAGCCCTTAGGTGTCCTTTTAGAGTGAGGAAGCTCCGCAGCGTCAGAATCTTCCAGAATTTGCGTAAGGTTACGCAGTGCGCAGAGAAATCCGAAACAGAATAGGAAAGTCCGCTGTTTGAACGCATGGCCGACCGGTCTGGATCGGTCGGACTGGGCTGGCCGACCGGTCACAACCGGTCGGACCTCTCTGTTTAACAGTCCAGAGTGCTGCTGGAGTTTTCCTGAGTTGATGGCCGACCGGTCAAGACCGGTCGGACTAGATTGATTTTTTGTCTAGGGAGTTCTCAGAGGGCACCGACCTGTTGGCCGACCGGTCTGGACCGGTCGGACAAACTGGTCCCTTGTCCTATATGCTTCACAGGAAAACAGTGGGGATTGAACGTCCACTATTAAAATCTTCTTAGGGCCCACTGTAATTTTTATTTTCCATCCAACATGCTGATCAGGTCAAATAGACCTAGATGAAGGGAAAAAAAAATATCAGCTTGATACTAAACTTCTGTGGCCCCCAAAAAAGTTTCAACTTGAGCATCAATCCCCACTGTTTTCCTTTGGTGTGGTCCACCTTAGATTTGTATCTATCTTATTTTTGGGTTTATACTTTAAAATAATATGGAGAAATGGATGGACGGTGTGGATAAAACACACATATCATGGTGGGGCCCACAGAGATTTGAAACCACCCCTTATGTTAGTCCCACTGGGACTAGCCGATCCGCGCCCCAAAAAATGATTCCGGTTCTGGAAATGCTCAAATGCCCTTGGTTTTTGTCCAGCCGGAAGAACAGGAATATGGTAGGACCATCATTCCAGAGTACACATCTGAGGGTCATGTATCAATCGGGTCCGTCCATCTACTTGGCCATACGACGGATGGCTTATTTTTAAAAATCACACCTAGAAAATCATACTCCTCTTATTAATGGCCCTTAATTTCACAGACGTACAAGATGAAGTATTTAAGAGCTACTATTCATTTGAAGAAAAGTGATGGATAGGATGGTTTGATAAGTTTGGATTTTTCAAAATAGGCCATCCATGTCCGATATAGATGGATTGACCGGATTAGTACATCACCCTTCCACGTGTACTGTGGAGAGATGACTGTACCATATTCCGATTCTACTTGCTCCAGCGTATCATCCTCTTTTTGGTCGGTAGTGTTGATCTCATTATCTAAATGCAAGTGGGCCTTTCAAGTGGGCCACGCCATCACCATATGATGCCCTAAGAGAGATATTTTTACTTAAGCCTTTTGGGTTTTGACATTTGGCCGAATCAGAGAGCGCCATTTGTCAGTGGGATTCTTTGAGGGGGAGTGGATTAGGTGTTACCCGTGTAACACCTGGAACAGCTTAGTGGGTGTTACCCTAACCGTGTGGGGCCCATCTTAATGTATTTTTCATATATCTACGCGTCTATCTATTTTTTCATATCATTTTAGGACGTGATCCAAAACCCTAAGAAGATCCATATCTCAGGTGGACCATAGAACTAGAAACAGTGATGAATAACCGTTAAAAACGTTTTGTGGGCTGAAAAAGTTTTAGATCAATCTGATATTTATATTTACTCTTCATCAAGACCTTATTGACATTATCAAGAGCTTGGATTACAAATAAACATAATAAAAACCTTACGATGGGCTCTTTGGAATTTTTAATGGTGCGACACTCAATCACACTGTTTCTAGTGGTATGGTCCGCTTGAGATTTGGATCTGGATAATTTTTAGAACCTTGTCATAAAATGGGCTGTAGAAATGGATGGATGGAGTGGATATACAAAATATCATCCATGTGGGCCATATGGTAGGGGTAACACCCACTAAGCTGTTCCCGGGGTAACACCTAGGGCTGCACATATGCCGAGTTAACCCACCTGACCCACCCGATCCGACCCGGCAAAAACCTGATCCGTCCCGACCCGGCATAGTAAATGGTCCAGTCCCGGGTGAATGCGGCTGGACCGTTTTAAATTTATGTACGGTTTAGGGTACACGCCAAACCCGATCGACCCGACCGGTGTATACCCGACCCGTTCCGCCCGACCCGAACCGCCTCGGAAATTGAAACTTTGGATGGTAACTTCAAAGTAGAAAGCTTACCTCATCTTAATTTTTAAGTACATACTGGACTAACTTTATCTCATGTGAAAAGCCTCTTAACGTGTCTACAATTTAGACCGTTCATCAGTCACACTGTGATGGTTTTTAGAATCCACCCCGTGCATCTATTTTGTGAGATCAGTTTAGATCATGAGACCAAAAATGAGTTGGTTCCAAGACCCTAGTGGTCAGAAAACGTGAGGTTTGAACATCGACAATTGGAATATTTGTGAGAATAAGCAGAACTTAGTCCTAACCCGACCCAACTCGATTCAACATATAGGGACGGGTAGGGTTAGGTGTAGTGCGCTAGATTTTCGAGATTTATTTGAAAATTTTTGAAAATTCATTTTTAATTTATTTTTTATTAATTATCGTACATTTACCGTTGATTCGCAAATAGCGGGACATCCGTAGGAGATTTGATAGGGGACCCTTTATAAAAGTTGCTTAGATGATCGCATATACATCATAGAAATATTAGATTTCAAAAAGCACTCACTTTTCAGATAATTACGAAAATGCCATTAGTTAAACTTAAGTTAAGATGTCATTTTTAAGTATTATAGTTTCTGACGATCGCTTTCACGTAAAACCCTGGATTTAAGCTTTTGGGCACATATTAACCATACACATCAAATTTCAGCTCTTAAATCACAGTAGAAGTGGTCCAATTGTCAAATCTGCCCCTTAACCCTTGATTTTCATGTCCATCGAGTGAGGAAAGTATATGGTTAGTCGTAGTCGAATATTTCTCTTCATATGAGTGACTTGGATTGTCTTTATCATGGATCAATAGTGTGATTTGAGTGCCTCACCTTGATAAGCATCTTTCTTATGTGCGAAGTTATCCCGTTTTAAAAATTAATGAGTTACCAACTCTTTTTAAATCTGAACCTTTCAATTTACACAACTTCTCACCATCAATCGCTTCTTAAATTTGGATCACTTATTATACTCATATGACTACGAGTTTACACAAAATTTGGACCCCGATCTATAATCCTACACCATTCAACCACAAAGCTAGCCCCTTCCTTTTCCGCAAAAAGTTGAAATTTCAGATCTAGGCATTTCTCACCATCAGTCAACCACTAAATTTTGTACAATTGTTTACCTATCATGACTACATATTTTTCCAAAATTTGGGCCTTGATCATCAAGCGTAGACCGTTAATTGAGATCTAGCCCATTTTAGCACCCGTTAGGCCATTTTCAAGGATCGGCCAATCTAAAATGTGGATCATCAAGAAATTTACGTATTCTGACGCTACTCTTCGAGCTTGATAAGATGAACAGATTGAAATTGATCAAAGATCATCCGAATATTGAGATTTGAGAAACCCACCTCAAGAAGTTGTTACATAAGACCTCGCGTGCACATCCCTCTCCATATTTCTACTACGCACCTCCAAATCATTCTCCTAACCCTAGCCTCCATGCCGTAGAGAGAGAGAGAGAGAGAGAGAGAGAGAGAGAGAAGAAGAAGAAGAAGAAGAAGAAGAAGAGAATTCTTTCTTATATTTTTCCAGCGACTAGGATCTTCTACAACCCTTTTCTTCTAAGTCCATCCTAAGGTGAGGATTTTCCTTCAAGCCTTTCATTAATAATATCACGATTATCATAAGTTTCTTTTGTGACATATGAAGTTATTTTGTTTTGAATTGCTGATCCATATAACATGAAGTTTAAGGTAGGATTTGTAATGCATATCATTATATAACGATGTGATTCCTTGTTTAGATTTTTGACTAAGAAGCATGTGTATTTGTGTTATTTATCTTTGTGAAATCTATACCCTTATTTTCTTAGTCTATGTGTTACAAGTAACATTGGTTTTCATATTGTGATATATGTGAAATATATGTATAAGATCATCATATAGACATCCCATTATTGCATACTCTTTGTCCCTAATTTGGTAAAATTATCCGATATAGAGAGATGGAACCCATGAGAGGTGTTCATGATGGAAGAATATCTCTTGACTTAACTGAGAGAATGAAGTGATTGTTTGTCAATGGATCCTTACATGTACATGATGCTTGATTGGATCCATTTACATTACACGAGTATTTTAATGAATTTCGTCATGATGTACAACATTGGCTTTTTGGGACATGATGAAATCATAAAACGGGAGAATGAGTGGACACTAATGGTATACAAATTCTCATGAGCCGGGGTTGGTGCTATGGACACTAATCCCGTGCTGTCGGCCTATGCCGGGTTGCTTGCGACTCCCCATAGTGACCATTGAGTTTTATTTAAATCGGTTGTATGCGAAAACACTTAAATAAAGGTGAAATTAAAGTCATGCATTCACTTGGCTCCACGTGGGTGTACGAAATTGAGAATAGGCTAGAGCGTCCTACTTCTCCCGTACACTGTCACGTGTAGATTTGGGCTATGAGCATCCCGTTTCTCACGTGGTCGGGCAAAACTATGGGCTTGTGCGTTCCAGGAACCTCTGGTGACTAGTGGCTAGCATGAAATCGTAACAGGGAGTCTCCCACTTCATGGATTGTGATTCTAGCCAGGGTGCCTTAGCCAGAGCATGCATTCCATGCATCGCATTAACAAAGATTTTTAGTTGGTTGTTTTGATTTGATTAAATGATAATATACTGCTTGCGTTTACTCTGTACCGTTATTATTATTCTTGATTGTCTTGGAGGAAATATTCCCCACTATGATAGCGTTTAACGCTATCCCAAACACAATTTAGATGATGCAGGTAAAGATCCAAGTAATGAACCCGATTTTCAAGGAAAAGAGTTCGATGGTTCGTACGATCACATGGCGGATGACGATGTTAGAGAAACTTAATTGATGTTATCATTTATTAAATATTTCTTTTGAGTAGTTGATACATTTATGGAATTGCAATAAGTCTTCAAGAGAAGACATGGTTTTGTATTTTAATTAATCAGTATGGATATTGGTTGGTTCCCTTATTTAAACATTGATGATGACGCAGTAAGTTTGATAGAATAAGATGATAATTGTTTCCGCCATTGTGCTTGAATGCTAAATTTTATTATTTGAAAAATTAGTTATTCCATAAATTACCTGAGAATTCGGCCGTCGTGTTATACACAAGAGTCGAAAATCTCGGGTCGTTACATTAGGGTTCACCCTTTTGCAAGTGCGGTAGGGTTAGGGTTGTGTCAACCCAACCCAGTCACAACCTGGACCAAAACCTGAACCTTTAAAATATGTTTAGGTTCGGTCCAGGATTAGGCCCAACCCGACCCTAACCCGACCCGTGTGCAGGCCTAGTAACACCTAATTCACGCCCGTAACACCTTAGTATCCTTACTGTGGGGCCCACCTTGATGATGTTTGGTATATCCAGGCCGTCCATCCGTTTATACAGACCATTTTTTAGGAGGTGGTCCAAAAATTAAGCATATCCAAATCTCAGTCAGGGATCCAACGAAGTCGCATCCGAAATTCTGGGCATTCGATCTTACGTGTGGTATGGGGGATGGTGAATCGGGACCGTTCATCTAGTGGATCCTACTGTTGATGTCTGACAGTTCAAGAAATGCATCGATTGGACGATCCTACCCGTCTAAATGTAGACCGTAGGGGTAGGCAAGCAGGTAGGTAGCAATCCACATTCTGACATTCAAGACGGAAGTATACGTAGAAATTACAGCTCTGGTGAGATTTTCTACAGCGATTGGACCTGCTTTCTTGTAAATTGTATTGACCGTCCATATTAAAGACCATTTTATCAAATGGTTATTATTTATCAGCGTTATACCCTGTTTCTGACCGACCTGTCAGAAGCAGGACGATGGCCGATTTGAACGGCCGATTGTCGTTTACAGTCAGAATCATGGCCGATTTTCGTTTTGCACTCAGGCGCCGATTGCATTGCAGGCTGATCCAAAACTAGTTGTTGGCGCATGTTTATGATAATCCTTGAAAAGGAGTGATGTTGTACTTGTCATGTCATTGGGATAGCAGCCAAGATACGGCAGTTGAAGTTTTGATGCAAGAGCAGTGGCCGATCATGTCTCGCATCCACCGAAATGCGACTGATTGCAGTTTGCGCCCAAATAACAACGGTGGATTGTGTTTTTTGTTAGGAGGCAGCGGCTGATTGCGTCAACAACTGAGATACAGTGGCTGATGAGGGTTTTCAACCAATGTAGGTAACTGAGCAGTTGATATAAGGAGTAGTGGTCGATTGATATCTATAGCCAGTTACAAGGCATAAGACTAGTGTCACGCGGAGAAAGCAGAAAGAAAATACTTAGAAAGCTAAGTGTTGAACATGACTATAAGCAGGAGAGGGGAGCGAAGCCTTGTAAGCGGTTACAAGACACGTGTCTAGATAGGAAAAGGTCTCTGGAGTGCAGGCAATTATCAAGATATATAAGGAAGAAAAAGAAGAGAAGTCTTTGGAAGGCAATGTGGGAGATAATTACCGTAACTGTCAGGAAGTGGAGTATCCAGATAGTTCCACCCTTCAAGGAGAAAGTTATAAAAACAAAAGGATCTCAACATTGGAAAGGGTCCAGTACCAACCAAACCAAATCAACACTTCAATTTCAAGCTTATCATATTTCTTATACTGTTATTTACGTTTCTTGGCGTAATCAACTTCTTTACTTTCCTTAGCCTAATTGCATTGCTTATGTTCCGTAATGTAACCATTGAGATTACATTTCATAGCAGTAAGTCTATAGCAAGAGGTTTATAGTCAGTAAAATTTCCTTTTCTATGATCATATTTTTTATTGGTAAAGAAGAAGTGAAGATCGTCCGCATGGTCGACTGTAAGTTATTCTTTTCATTTCTTTAATTTTACATTGCGAGTAGTCCTTCCGTTCGGAAGGTAAAGGTAGAATCTACTTTTTGGAGGACGAACCCTACCCTCAAAACATTGCTTGAATCCTCTGTTTTAAAACAATTGAGCGAGTGGCTAATTAGGCGACTGATCTCTACAGATCTTGGTCATATACAGTCGATCACGACATATCTGTCTTTCTTGGCGCTCGGAGTCATCACTATTCGGTTGGAATCGAGCCGCGAAATTTATTTCTCGCACGCCCGCACAGACATCACACACGTGGCCGAAGAATAGCGAGCAACAATAATATGGATGTTATTTTTGCATGATATCACATGAAATGTGTTCTCAATCTAACAAACGGTCTTGATAGATGGTTGGGATCTCTAAGTGTCCAAAATGAAACTAGGAGCACTATAACTTATAACTTATAGTTCTATGAGAGTACGGTAGCATCTCTCATTTTACTTTTTCTTTTTCGTCTTATCCAATCCCAGAGGCATCAATAGGCATCTGTTAATGCGGAGAACCGGCATGGAAGAATTATATGATACTCGAGTCAGGATGCTAACATCATACTCAGCTCTTTATTCTGTACCGGGAGGCAACGATTCAGTGGACCAGATCGTTGATCTGTTGAACCCCACCTTAGATGGACCGTGCTCTGAATGTCTCCATTAAATGAGAAACCTAGCCTTTAAATATCTGGATACTAAATATATGGTTGAGAAGAAATGCAGGAATGGTCCAAATTCAACGGGCCCGGAACTTGGCGGCTATGCTCTTTTAGTCGAAATCGGATTGCGTCCTGAGTTACTCAGGACGCTCTTATCGTACTGAGTAAACTCAGTTGGCCCTACTGTAATAGTATGTAGTTTATCTACACCGTCCATCCGATTTTTCAGATCATTTAAGGGGTTGAAACCAAAATCGAAGTATATCCAAAACTCAGGTGGACCATACCACAAGAAACAGTGGGTATAATGATTTCCACCGTTGAAATTTTTCTAGGGCCCTCAGTGATGTTTATTTGTCATCCAACCTGTTCACAAGATCACACAGATATTGATGAAGGGAAAAAACAAATATCAGCTTGATCCAAAACTTCCGCATACCCCAAGAATTTTTCAACGGTACAAGATCAATTCATATTGTTTCCTGTGGTGTGGTCCACTTAAGCTTTTTATATGCTTCATTTTTTTGCCTCAAAGCATAAAATTATCTGTAAAAATGGATCAATGGAGTGGATGAAATACATAAATCACGGTGGACCCTTCAGGGTTTACTCAGTACGCAATCCGCTGCCCTTTTCGTCAAGGATGTTTTACAGAGAACGCTCCATCCAAGGTCGACCCAAATGAAAATGGTGTGATCATGAGCAATAGGTCTCACCTCCGAGAACTAAAAGGTGCAAGTGTACTTTAGATGCTTTTATTTTTTTATTTTAGAGTTAATTATCAACCCCTGCTTACAAGTCTATTTTCAAATACACACCTCATTTAGAAATACCACAAATACAATACACACCTCATTTAAAAATACCCACAAATAAGGCTTATAATTTAAAATTACGTTGAAAAGGAAGTCTATTTGACTTTGACTAATGATTCTTGAATCCTGATTGAAAGGTTTTAGTTCTAAAAACCATTTTGCCCCTACCTCAAGTAGGGCTGTCAATGGATCAGGTTGCCCGATGGGCTTTCAAGCCTGGCTTGTATTGGGCCGGGCTTGGACTGGAGTATTAGGCTCGCAGGTCGGGTTTGGGCCTAAAGTATAAGCTCGTTTTTCAAACGGGTCGGACTTGGACTAGGCTATTCAAAAGCCCGACAACCCGACCCGACGTAAATATATTTTTTAATTTAAAATTTAAATTAAAATATTTTCTCTCCTTTTAAAATTTAAATTTTATACAATTTTTTCCTAAAACGCCATCTCCCTCTTAAGTGTTGAATGTTGTTGATTTTTTATTTTTTATTTTTTTTATATATATGGAAAAGCATGGGATTAAAGGATAATTTCTTTCTTTAAGTAAAAGGCCGGGCACGAGCTAGGGCTAGGTTCAGATCGAGTTTGGGCATAAGTTGAGAGAGGTGGGCCGGGCTTGGACAGAGCTTGGCTCGGCCCTAACCCGGCCCATTGATACCCCTAGCCTCAAGTCACATTTACAGTTGGACCCTAAATTTTCATGCTTGCTTTCGTCAAGGAGTTTGGCGCTCTGCTTTATCATACAAAGTGATCCATGCTGTCCATTTTTTTTGTAAGGCCATCTCATGGACTGATCATCTGTGTCCTTAGAAGGTTTAAAAGGTGTTCATTGTCCGAATTTGGTTTTATTGATGTGGGCCTAATTTATATTAGATTTGACTGATTTTTTTGCGTAAAGCCATAATAAGAGTTGCCAAAGTAGATGGATGAGGTAGATCACACAAAGACATAATGGTGGGGCCCACCAAAAGAGCTGGGACCATATGCAGTAGATCTGGCTGATTTTTTGAGTGAGGCCATAATAAGAGCTGTAAAAAATAGATGGATGAGGTAGATCACACACAGACATAATGGTGGGGCCCACCGAAAGGGCATGGGCCATCTGCAAGATATTGTAGGCCATGTCAAGCTCTAATATGGTTGAATTTCTACATGAGGGTCTAATATAAGATGTGAAAATAAATAATTAGATTAGATCATGCATGCACATAATTGGGGGCCACTTAATAGTACTTTACACACATAAAAACAAATAAAGAAAACCCTGCATATTGATAACAAGAATAAATACATTTAAAAGTAGTTGTTGTTAAGGTAATCAAGAAAACGAAAAAGAAAAAAACAAGTACAATTTATTTTGATTCTACTTACATAATGTACAACAGTAAGAAATAAAAGATAATTTGTGCATGTAGTCCGCTCATCCATCCTGCTCATACAGTTTGTCATAGAAAAGAATGGAGAGATCAAATCAACGACATATTTTAATTCTGATTACATAATGTACAACAATACGAAATAGAAGATAATTTGTCAATCAGTCCACTCACCCATCCTGCTCATCATTCAGCTTATATAGCCCATCATAGAAAAGAACAAAAAATGGTTATAAACTAAAGTCTAAAATAAGGAAAACCAGTAAGATGTTACCAACCTGAATTAATAGTTCGGAAATTTATAAATCAATAGCCATGAAATTTGAAAACTGAACCTGAATTATGAAAACAATAATCATACAATTCTCCGATTCTACTAATATATCCAATCACACTATTGGATAAACAAATACATCTAAAACTATATCCAACCAGATAGTCTACAGAAAATAGTGCAAATAATATCAACTAAGTATACAAAGCCATACTCTAAAGACACATAAAAGCAAACAATATAACAATCAATTAAAATCCATCCATAATATTACATACTCATAAGCATAAGTGGAATAGTAACGTAAAAGAAATGAAGATGGATAGTTAAAAAAAAAAAATCTTAAAAACAACATAACACCCAAATACACCATATACCATCTAGCGTATATTATCTACATTGGTTGGGTGAGTATATTATCTACATTGGTTGGGTGAGTATTTATGGATTCTACTTCATCCTATAAAAAGATAGGAAGACAAGGATGGTTTGCTTGGATATAATTTTTTATATTAATGTCGCCCACATGGTAAAGGTAACGCCCACATCCGTGTAACAGCTAATCTCCACCCTCTTTGAGGATGGGACACACTTGCCAGTGGCCGCACGCCTATGGTTTTGTCGTCTTGTGCTCCAGCGAAATTCCGGAGTGGTTGTGAGGTGGGTTGATCCCTTACTGAGATTTGGATCGGATTATGCCCTGAAATGATCCGTCGAAACGGATGGATGGCGTGGATTTAAGTAACATACTTCAAGGTGGTCCCCACAGTCAGGGATCCACCGAAGCCGCATACAAAATTCCGTGCATCCTATCTTACATGTGGTACGGGGGATGGTGAATCAGGGCCGTTCATCTAGTGGATCCTACCGTTGATGGCTGACAGGTCAAGAAATGCATTGATTGGACGATCCTAGCTGTCTAAATGTAGACCGTATATTTGAGAGAAAAACGTAGACGTCCATAGCTCAAGTGGCAGACTGAGTGAAGATAGCCTCGTTTCAACACTTACGTCATGGTATCCATTCGTAGTGGGGTGGGTAACATTGTGATGTGACTAATATGAGTGGGTGGGTTTAGTAACAATGAGGGTGTGTGACATAACCCAAATAGAAAAAAGAAAAAAAAAAGAAAAGAAAAAAAAAAGGCAGACAGGCAGGTAACATTTTACTCTTTTTTTAATTTTTTTAATTTTAATTTTTTTTTCTTTTAATTTTCTTCTGTCTTATCCAATCACAGAAGCAACTGTTGATGCGGAGAACGGACATAGAAGAATTATATGATACTCGAGTCAGGATGCTAACATCATACTCGACTCTTTATTCTGTACCAGGAGGAAACGATTCAGTGGACCAGATCGTTGATCTGTTGAACCACACCTTAGATGGACCGTGCTCTGAATGTCTCCATTAAATGAGAAACCTAGCCTTTAAATACCTGGATACTAAATAGATGGTTGAGAAGAAATACAGGAATGGTCCAAATTCAACTGAAAAGGGGCCCAGAAATTGGCGGCTATGATCTTTTAGTGAAGGATGTTTTAAGAGAACGCTCTATCCAAAGGTGGGACCCAATTGAAAATGGTGTGATCGTGAACGATAGGCCTCACCTCTGAAAACTAAAGGTGCAAGTGTACTTTAGATACTGAATGACCGAAGATCATGAAATTCGCTCACTACCAAAACTGAAAGATCCTTTCCAAATCTATGAGGGCGGCGGAAGCCAATTGGCTAGTGAGTCGGTGTTCTGTGGGGCCCACCATGACGATATACACGGGATTTCTCTCTCCCAAATACATGGCGTGCTCACAACGTCACTTTTACAGCGTGGAACTTCTGTGGGTCCCACAATAATTTATGTTTCACATCCACACCATCCATAAACTTTTACTGATAATTCTAGAGCATGAGCCCAAAATTGAGGCATATCCAAAGCTCAAGTAAACCACGTCATAGAAAGTAGCTGATATTGTATGGAAACCGTTGACACCTTCTAATGCCTATTATTACATTTATTTGCTAGGGTTGAAAGTCGTGCGGGTTGGGTCCGGTTGGTGCTCAACCCTAACCCAACCTAAGGTTACTATACCTCAACCCTAACCCAACACAACCCAACCTCGAGTTGGGAATTCTCAGCCCAAGCTCGACCCAAGTGGGTTCGGTCGGGTTGGTCGAGTTGATACATGCTAATATTTTCGTTATTACATTGGTCTATTATATTTTAATGAACATTTTATTTTTTGAACCTATGATTTTATTAATTATATATGTAGTTATTTATTGTAAAGAACTTCACTTTTTCTAAAATAAAAGCTAAAATATAGGACAACTATTCATTTAACAATCTAAGCATATCAAATTTCAAGCATTATAAAAATCAACAACATATCAATTTTTCAATATTATCATATATAAGAAAGAAAATACAATTGAAACTAGAAAGACAAGAACATACCTCAAGTCTTTAATATTTTTGTCAAAGTATTAAAGCAGAACATCTTTTTCAGCCTTGGCCTTACTTCTTTTCAAAAAAAAATGCGTAGTAAAAACTTTAATAACCTGCATAGTATATACATAAATTGTACTTTTATATTCGTAACATTACTCTTCAACTTTCTTTAATTTTGTTTTGTTATGTTATGTCTTCAAGTCATTTAAATAAAAGAACTTCTAGATAAAATTAACCCAAACTATATGAGTATTAATAAATAAAGTACTAGATGTTATAAAAAAATAAACAAGAATTGCATCTAACAAAGTTACATCCAATAGCCTATAAAAGTAATTACTATTTTAAAACAAAAAATTTAGTCAAGTGTCATATCAAATTTCATAATTCTAAAAGTCACTCGTTGCTCTTCGAACTTCCATGTCTTCCATATTTTCCAACCTATGAAATCAAGTAAGAGTTTGGATTAATCATAACAGTAGGTTTAATTAATCATACATTTAAAAAATACAACAATTAAATACTCAATTTATTAATTAGTTACTTACTCTAAAAAATAAAAGATCCAAGTTGCACATTTATGATTACTTTTGTGATCCAATAATGAATGGCTCACAAGAGACTGAAACACAATAAATAAATATTATATTAAGTCAACAACAAAGATAAAAAAAAAATTATAAAAACACCACTGAAGTGAAAGTTTAGTTAGTGGTTACTTGATTCATCATCTTCTAGCTCTTCTAATTTTTCTTCAATGTCGATTGGAGTTGATGAAGCCCGTAACCAATCTTGTGTACATATTAAAGACTCCACAATATCAGGTGTTAATGAACTCCGAAATTGATCAAGAATTCGACCCCCGGTACTAAACGCTGACTCTGAAGCAACAGTGGATACCGGAATCGCAAGTATGTTACGAGCCATGTACGGGAGTACACGATACTTTGAAGAACTTACCTTCCACCAATCTAAAATGTTGAAATTGGATAAATTTACTTCAACATCTTCTTCAAGATATCGATCAATTTCAGATTTAATAGCAATAACTTGTTCTTCTTGTAGAAATTTGAGATACTCTTACCTAACATTTTGCTAGTCCCTAGCAAAACATGCGTGAAAACAATTCCATTCTCCAAAACCCAACTCTCCTTTAGAAATCATTCTTCTATACATCCCAAGATACACAAGTGTAAGATTCAGAAAAATTAGGTGATAGAGGTTGAAACCGTAAAATCTCAAAACATAATAAGTGTCCATATGAAATTTCCACTGATTGGTTGATAAATAGAAGAACTTGAACAAATTCAACTTATTGTGCATTTTGAAAGTTCATCTCATGAGTTTCCAGGATTATCTTCTTCACAGATCAACTAGACTATAGATCTCAAGGTATAAAAAGCAACAACAAGCCAATGACAGGAATTTGCCTTACTGTCCTTCCGACGGCTTTTATACTACGTCCCATTTTTAGCTTTGGTTACGGGTAGACCATCCCCCGGTTGGTAATAGGTAGCCCTAATTGGAATTTTCCACTATTTTTCCATCAGTCCAAATTTCATCCTTCCTTCTCCTTTTTCTTTTAAATTAGATAGGATTTTTAGAAATCCATATCTTTCGTTATTTTCCCATGGACAAAGATGGACAAAGTACCCCGGCTTGGTTTCTCAACACCTTAAATCAAAGTCTAGCTAATCCACAAATCACATAATCGTTTCAAATCATGAAAATCGTGTAATGTGAACTAGGTGTAAATGTGTTCAAATTTTCTATCAATCACATAACTAGGGGAATTCACATATAAAACCATTATGCTAAGAGAAGTTCAAGACTTACAACTTCGTACACTTCGTATCTCCTCTTCTTATACTCATATCATCTTGAATGCATAGAAACAAAGTTTTCCAAAAGAGTTTTGAAGTTTAGAGAAATCGAAAATTTTCTACATAATTGCTCGAAATGTTACAAAACGTTGGATTCATCCAAGTGATCCTACACCCCCAACCAAATCTTACATTGTCCTTAATGTAAAAGATGTGCAATGAGCAAAACATGAGAGCAATTTGAAAATAAAAGGGAGTGAGGAATGATAGTACCTGAGAGAGTGAAAAGTGGAATTCTTCCTCCTTTTAACAAACCTATGAAAAATAAACAAAAGCAACTAAATCATAATCCTAACTACTCTATACCTCCATTAGACTAGGAGATCAATCATCCTGATATACAGGATCAGTTAGAGGTATGAACATACCTTCTGAAGGAAACTTCTCAAAGAACGGCTTTAATCGCTGACCATTTGCCTTAAATATGTTGTCGTTCCTTAGATTTAACAACTCGACGGTCCCATATGGGTAGACAGTTTGCACAATGTAGGGACCGGTCCATCGAGATCTCAATTTTCCCGAAAATAAATGTAGGCGAGAATTATACAGAAGGACTTTTTGATTAATCGTGAATGTCTTACGAAGAATGTTCTTATCATGGAACACCTTCATCTTGTCCTTGTAAATTCTCGCATTTTCATAAGCTTCGTTCCGGATTTCCGCAAGTTCATTCAATTGTAGTTTGCGCAATGAGCTGGCCTTGTTAGAATCAAAATTCATCTTCTTAATTGCCCAATATGCCCTATGTTCCAACTCCACAGGCAAATGACAAGCCTTTCCATAGACAAGTCTATAGGGAGACATTCCAATAGGTGTCTTAAAAGCGGTACGGTAAGCCCAAAGTGCATCGGTGAGTCGAAGCGACCAATCCTTACGATCGGGGTTCATCGTTTTCTCCAAAATGTGTTTAATCTCCCTATTGGATATCTCAGCTTGTCCACTAGTTTGTGGGTGATAGGGAGTGCTCACTTTGTGTGTGAAGCCATATTTCTTCATTAAGGTTTCAAATGGGCGATTACAAAAGTGAGACCCTCCATCACTAATGATAACTCGAGGTGTTCCAAACCGGGAAAGAATATTCTCTTTTAAGAAACGAATGACTGTTTTATGGTCATTATTCCGGCATGGGATCGCCTCGACCCATTTGGACACATAGTCAATGGCAAGTAAGATATATATGTTTTCAAAAGAAGATGGAAATGGACCTATGACATTGATGCCCCAACAATAAAAAATTTTGATTATTAAGATGGGATTGAGTGCAATCATATTTCTACGGGAGATTCCTCCCAATTTCTGACAGGGCTCACATGTTTTGCAAAACTCATGTGTGTCCTTGAACATAGTGGGCCAATAAAACCCACATTGCAGAATTTTGGCTGTGGTCTTCTTAGCCGAAAAATGGCCACCACATGCCTGAGAGTGACAAAAGGAGATGATACTTTGTTGTTCATCATCTGGCACACATCTCCTTATGATTTGATCGGGACAATACTTGAATAAGTATGGGTCGTCCCATAGGAATTTTCGCACCTCATTGAAGAACTTATCCTTATCTTGCTTTTTCCAATGTATAGGAATCGTACCTGTAGCAAGATAGTTAGCATGTCCGCATACCATGGCAATTGGGAGACTTCAAAAAGTTGTTCATCAGGGAACATGTCATTGATCGCGATCGTTTAAGGGGAATTGGTGAGAACAAGTCGAGAGAGATGGTCAGCCACTACATTTTCTACTACTTTCTTATCACGTATCTCTTTGTCAAATTCCTGAAGTAAAAGGATCCATCGTAACAACTGTGGTTTAACATCCTTCTTAGAGAGAAGGTACTTAAGCGCGGCATGGTCAGTGAATATGATGATCTTGGATCCAATTAAGTAGGACCTAAACTTGTCCAAGGCAAAAACTACGGCTAAAAGTTCTTTTTCTGTAGTAGTGTAGTTTGTTTGGGCTGAGTTTAAGGTTCTACTTGCATAGTAGATAACACATGGCTTCTTCTCTTTTCTTTGGCCTAGCACGGCCCCAATAGCATAGTCGCTTGCATCGCACATAATCTCAAAAGGAAGGCTCCAATCAGGTGGTTGCATTATGGGAGCACATGTCAACATACCTTTAAGTGTGGTAAAAGCATTTTGACAATCTTCATTCCACTCAAAGGAATTCTCCTTTTGAAGTAGGTTACATAAAGGACGAGAGAGTGAACTGAAGTCCTTTATGAATCTTCTATACAATCCTGCGTGTCCCAAAAAGGACCGCACATCTCGTATGCTCTTGAGGGGTGGAAGGTTAGAGATAAGATCGATTTTCGCTTTGTCCACCTCGATTCCATTTTGTGAAACGATGTGATCAGGTACAATTCCCTTTTGAACCATAAAGTGACACTTCTCCCAATTCAACACAAGGTTCTTCTCTTCACATCTTTTCAGCACAGATTTCAAGTGCTCAAGGCACTCATCAAAGCTACAACCAAATACTGAGAAATCATCCATGAAGACTTCGAGAATTGCACCCACCATATCAGAAAAGATACTCATCATACAACGCTGAAAGGTGGCAGGGGCATTACATAGTCGAAACGGCATCCGTCGATAGGCGAAAGTGCCGAATGGACATGTGAATGTAGTCTTTTCTTGGTCTTCACGGGCGATCTCTATTTGGTTGTACCCTGAATAGCCATCAAGGAGGCAAAAATGGGAATGACCCGCCAACCTTTTTAAAATTTGATCAACAAAGGTAGGGGGAAGTGGTCTTTCCTCGTGACAGTGTTTAGCTTCCTTTAGTCAATGCACATTCTCCAACCAGTAGTGACTTCGGTTGGTACGAGTTCATTATTGGCATTAGCTACGATGGTGATTCCAGATTTTTTAGGCACCACTTAAGTTGGGCTCACCCATTAACTATTGGATATTGGATAAATAATACCCACATCTAATAGTTTCACCACTTCGGCCTTAACCACATCCTTCATGTTTGGATTGAGTCTTCTTTGCGGTTGCCTAGATGTCTTCGCATTCTCTTCAAGGTGTATGCGATGAGTACAAATCAGTGGGTCTATGCCTTTGAGATCCGCAATCGACCACCCAATGGCACTCTTGTGCTCTATTAGAGTGGCAATTAGCCTACTCTCTTGTTCTTCATCCAAGCGGGAAGAAATCAGCACCGGATATGTCTTATCTCCACCTAAATGACATATTTCAGCTCACTTGGTAATGGTTTTAGGTCGAGTGTTGGTGCCTTGATATTGGATGGGAGGGGCTTGTTCTCGTTTACGGGTAAAGGCTCAAATAGGGCCCTCCATCTTTTGTTATCAAGTACCGGCATCACATCTAACATGGCATCCATCTCTCGTATTGTGTCATTATTTATCTCATGAGAGTGGGCCACACATACCTCCAAAAGGTCGGAATATAATGTTGAGGGGAATGTATCTTCCGCGAATGATTCAATCATGTTTATCTCGTGGATCTCATCTTCAACCTCCCGTGGTTGTTTGCATAAATCAAATATATTCAGCTCAAGTATCATATTTCCAAAGGACATTTGTACAAGCCCGTTTCTACAATTGATAATCGCATTGGAAGTAGCTAGAAAAGGGCGGCCAAGTATGACGGGAATTTGAGCACCGGTACCTATCACGGGATGTGTATCTAAGACAATAAAGTCTACTGGGTAGTAGAATTTATCAACTTGGATTAAAATATCCTCAATCACTCCTCTCGGTATATGAATGGATCTATCAGCAAGTTGGAGTGTGGTTTTGGTGGGTTTCAATTCACCTAACCCAAGTTGTTCGTAAACCGAGTATGGAATGAGGTTCACACTTGCCCCCAAATCGAGTAAGGCTTGTTTAACCCGGTAAGTCTCCTATGATGCGTGAGATGGTTGGACTTCCCGAATCCTTCTATTTTTGGGGCACCTCTTGTTTGATAATAGCGCTCAAATTCTCAGTCAAAAGTACTTTATTGTGAACATTATGTTTCCTTTTGACTGTGCAGCATTCATTTAGAAATTTGGCATAGGATGGTATTTGGTTTATGGCATCTAACAACGGGATGTTGATCTTCACCTGCTTGAAAACCTCTAGAATTTTCAGGTTTTTGTCTAAAGGTTTGGGTGAAATCAACCTTTGGGGAAACGGGGCAACCGGCTTGTATTGCCTTTCCGGTTCTTTCTCTTGTGGAGTGTTGTTTGAGCTATCATCCTCTTTGGAATTTTTCGGATCCTTAGGCTTTGGAGCCTTCACCGAATTAGATTTATCAACTATTTTCCCACTTCTCAAAGTGGTGATAGCTTGAACATACTCCGTATGTTGGGAGGATGAGCTTGCATCTTGTATGTCAAATTGGGTTCTTGGGTTAGGAAGAGGTTGGGCAGGAAGTGTGCCTTTCTCCCTAACACTAAGATGAGATTCAACTCTAGCCATTGATGTTTTCAATTCATTGATGGCTTGAGTAGATTTTTTATTGAATTTCAATTGCTCTTGCATGAACCCATCTATTTTCAGAGAATTAGTCTTGTTATATTCAGCTTGAACCGATACGAATGCACCCAACATCTCCTCTAGTGTAACTTTTGGTGTAATGATTAGGGATGGACCAGTAAAGGTTGAGCCTGAGGGATATTGTTTGCATTCGCAGTGGGTCCATTCCTCCAACTGAAGTTGGGATGGTTCTTCCAACTAGCGTTAAACGTGTTTGAGTTTGGAGCATCAAATTGTCGTTGATAACTGTTTATGGCATTTGATTATTCTTGTAAGATGCCTTGAACCGCTGAGATTGTGGGACAATCTTGTGTTATATGTTGACTTCCGGCACAAATTCCACAAACAGTTTCAACGTCATTAGAGTTGATCGTCTCTCCTTTCTTTATTTCCATGGCCTCGACTTTTCTTGTGAGGCTAGCCACACGTGTACTTATGCTATCCTCTTCTGATAGGACATAAATTCCTCCTTTTTCCCTTTGTTGGCTAGTCTTGGAATTTGTTGGTTTAGATGTATCCCAAGACTGTGCATTCTCAGCCAATTCCTCCAAATAGTCCCATGCTTCATCGGCTTCCTTATTCATGAACTCCCCATTACACATCATCTCTACAAATTGGCGCATGGGTGAAGTCAGTCCTTCATAGAAAAACCTTATAACCCGCCAAATTTCATAGCCATGATGTGGGCATGCATTTAACAAGTCCTTGAACCTCTCCCAACATTGGAAGAAGGTCTCATCTTCCTTTTGGGCAAAATTCAAGATAAAGCGCCTCAACATGTTCGTTTTGTGAGTAGGGAAGAATTTTTTAATGAATTCCCTATGCATATCAGTCCATGCACCAATTGATCTTGGCCTTAATGCATGAAGCCAACCTTTAGCTTTATCTTTAAGGGTAAAAGGAAATAATTTAAGCCTAACCACATCATCAGTTACATTTGCAAAGTGCATGGTGGTTATTACCTCATCAAATTCCTTAAGGTGTTGATAGGCACTTTCACCGTCTAATCCATGGAATCTCGGGAGGAGTTGGATTACTCCTGGTTTCAAATCTACATTCCTTGCATTTTGTGGAAAAACTATACATGAGGGAGTGCTCGCTCTTGCTGGTTGTAAGTAATCACGTAATGTTCTTGGTCGGGGAACATTCTCAACCACATTCTCTCCCGTTTCGGTTTGGTTTTGGCCCAGATTAGGATTGGCCATCGGATTAGGTTGATTTACAGCCATATTTTCAGACAAAATTGGAGAAGTTAGATGTCTTCTAGCACGTGGTTCTCTGTCAATTCCTTCAACTATTCCACCTTCACTAATGAGTTGGTTATTGGAATCCCGAGCCCAATGTGGCATGCAAAACCTAAAAGAATGAAACAAAAAGGAAAAAGAATTCTTCCTTCCTTTCTTTACTCTTCTCTAAGACCGAAGCACAAGGTGTCTCGTAATGGCTACGCCAGAAGCAAGGATAGAGACCGATTTCTCCTAGTCAATAGGGGTTCAGAGAACTCCCCACCCACTCTTTGAATCTTTTGAGAAAAGTGCAGAAAAAGAAGAAAGATGAGTAGAGGTGAGAAGAGAAATCTCTGAGCACAAGGTGATCCAAGATGGCATAGCCAACCAATAGGAATCCAGGTGGCACAAGGCCTACCTATCAGAGATCCAAAATGGAGTCTCCACCCACTCTATAAGAGATGAATATGATAGGAATGAATAGGATAAGAGGAAGAGTAAGGTTAGAAAGATAGAACCTAATTTGGCACTTGAGATCCTTATGTCTTCTTCAGCTTCCTAGAAATCCCTGCAAAAGAAAAATCAAACAAAACAAATTAAGTTAGTACTAGAATCCTAGAAATCCTAAATAGATACTATTTTCAGAAATTTTGTGAAAACCCGTCAAAGTCCCCGGCAACGGCGCCAAAAACTTGTTCACTTCCCCAAGTGTAGGGTTGCGATGTAGTAATAATCTCGGTAAGACCGAGGTCGATCCACAGGAACTTATGTAGGAATTCACAAATACTTCCAATAGTTTCTATTTGAAAAGCTAACAACCAGATTTTAAGAAGATTGATGTAAATAGAAATTTTGAACTAAACTGAAGTAATCAATTAATAAAAAGGCACTAGGGGTTCAAGGATCCACTTGTAGCAATCCTTGATATTCAATTCGCTATGGTCTCACACTTTCTCAACTAGAATCGAAATTAAGATATATCTAGCCGGATGATAGAGCAGTTAAACAAACAATCTGTCATATGTAAGATCCATGTATATGATTTACTTAATGCAAGCTAGGACGAGCATACTCAATTGCATAGGTCAGTCCCAATTCCAATAGGCTGAGATCACAATCATAAACATCATTAAATCTTGTCACAAGACAAAACTAGATTATGATTTGAACTTATTCAAATCACATACATAGTCCCATATACTACAGAATTTCCATAAAAGTAGACTTTTGGTGAGAAGTTCCCACATGAAGATCATAGTACTAGAGCGTACTCCAATTCCTCGGATCATACAGGTCTAGACTAGTTCACAACAATTAAGAACTCAAGCAATTCTTCCAAACATCCATGAGTCATCATAAGACTAAGAAAAACTACTTAGAACTTGAATTTAAACTTCAAACCATTGTTCATAAACATGAAATCCAACTTGAAACCAACTTAAATGAATTGAAACATCTTAGATTCACTACAAGCTTTACCTCTTAGCCCTAGCTAAGAGGTTTAGTCGTTCATGATCTAAGGAAACATGAAACAAACTAAAGAAAACATAAAAACAACAAATAAATTAGGAGGAGTTGTAGAACTCCGAAATTCACTTCCGCCGTCTCCCACCGTGCTTAATTCATTCTTCGATGCCCTAGGAAGAGCCCTTAGGTGTCATTTTATAGTGAGGAAGCTTTGTAGCGTCAGAATCTTCCAGAATTTGCGTAAGGTTACGCAGTGCGCAGAGAAATCCGGAACAGAATAGGAAAGTCTGCTGTTTGAATGCATGGCCGACCGGTCACAACCGGTCGGACCTCTCTGTTTAACAGTCCAGAGTGCTGTTGGAGTTTTCCTGAGTTGATGGCCGACCGGTCAAGACCGGTCGGACTAGATTGATTTTCTGTCCAGGGAGTTCTCAGAGGGCACCGACCTGTTGGCCGACCGATTTGGACCGGTCGGACCAACTGGTCCCTTGTCCTGTATGCTTCACAGGGGCCGGCAGGTCGGTCGACCTGTCTGGACCGGTCGGCCCTTGAACATTTTCTTCTTTTCCTTTTTTTCTTCATTTTCTTTTCTGTCTCTTTCTTCTTTCTTCTTTAGTCCACCTTGGGCCTTCATTCAAAGGGTCCTAATGTATCCTTTTTGGTCTCTAATTGGGTGAAGTCCACTCTCATTCCTATAATCACAAAATCATGCATTAGATTAGTCTTTAAATCATGAAAACCTTGCATAATGAATGATGAATTGGGGTTAGAATATGCACAATTAAGAGCTCAACATGGGGCCATATTTTGCATGGGTGGCCCTCCTTGAGAGTTGATAGGATTGCCCGTGAGCGCATTCTTCCAACTGAAATTTGGGTGGTTCTTCCAAGTAGAATTGTACGTGTTACCCACCGGTTCATTGAAAGGCCGTTGATAACCATATGTAGCATTTGCATGTTCATGTAACACCTCTTGAAATGCAGGAATTGTAGGACAATCTTGCGTAGCATGTAGATTGGTGAAACAAATCCCACATATGGTCTCAATAGCTTCATTGGACTTTGAAACTCCACTTTTACTAAGTTCCATGGCCTCAATTTTCCTTGTAAGGTTGGCTAACCTTGCATTCACATCGTCTTCCTCCTTGAGGATATAGATCCCTCATTTCTCTTTCTCTTGAGTAGGCTTGGGGTTATTAGATTTATCCGAGGTATCCCAAGATTGGGCATTCTCGGCCAACATATCCAAATAACTCCAAGCTTCATCTGGATTTTTGCTCATGAACTTGCCGTTGCACATCATTTCTACGAATTGACGCATATTGGAACTTAATCCATCATTGAAGAAGTTTATGATTCGCCAACTTTCGTAACCATGATGTGGGCAAGCAAGTAGGAGGTCCTTAAACCTTTCCCAACATTAAAAGAAAGATTCACCCTCTTTAGCCGAAAAATTCATTATGGCTCATCGAAGGGTGTTCGTTTTATGAGCCGAGAAGAACTTTTTCAAGAATTCCCGGGTCATCTCGTTCCATGACCCTATCGAATGTGGTCTAAGAGAATGAAGCCAAGTTTTGGCTCTTTCTTTCAATGAAAAGGGAAAGAGTTTAAGTTTAATGGCATCTTCTGAAACATTAGTGTATTGCAAGGTAGCTACCACTTCTTTAAATTCCTTTAAGTGCAAATATGGGCTGTCAGAGTTTAGCCCATGGAACTTTGGTATTAGTTGAATTACACCTGGCTTTATATCAATGTTTCCCCCGGTTGGTGGTAAGACCATGCAAGAGGGTGTAGTTGCACGGGCCGGTTGTAGATAGTCCCGTAGTGATCTCATTGGAGGAACGTTATGTACCTCATTCTCTCCTACTCCCTCTTGATTTGCGTTTGTAGTTGGAGTAGGGGGGGAGGATTCCTTAAAGGTGTTTGATCCATACTCCCCAAACTATCACAATGTTCTACAGATTTTTGGATTCGTCTATGAACGGATAGTGGTCTAACTAAACCACCTTCGGATTGGAGACGATTGTTGTGGTCTCATTACCAACGGGACATAAACCACAAAATCCAAAAGCTAAACTAATCTTAAATCCTAAAATCTGAAAATAAAAACAAAAAACTAAAAGAGTTCAAGTTGGAAGGATAGTACCGATTTCTTTGAATTAGAAGAACTTCCTACAAAACAAAACAAACTTTGTTAGTTCTAGAATTCAGAAAAACTAATCCTAAGAAAATAATAAATCCTAACTACTTCTACTCTATAGCCACTAAAACCATTTAGAACCGTTATCTAAAATCCCCGGCAATGGCGCCAAAAACTTTTCGCTCGCCTCAAGTGCAAGGCTGCGATGTAATAATAATTCTTGGTAAGACCGAGGTCAATCCATAGGGAATTAGAGAATAACTTCTAAGTTATTCTAGCAACTAGGATTGCAACAATTTAGAGGTTCAATTGAGATAATTATGCTAAAATAGTAACTTAAGAAAAACAGTGATTAAAGGCATTAAGGCTTTCAAGGATCCACTTGTAGTAATCCCATGTTAATCCAATCAATCCAAGCATGACACACAACTAGATTTGAAGTCCTATCTCTCATCTAGTTGGAAGATAAAGCATTAAACACATTCAATCCCACTCAAGTTGAACTTCCAAGTTCTAGTCCCATTCAACCACATATAGAATTCGAGATCATAGCCTTCGGAGTAACAGCCATGCCTATATACTATGGCATGCTCAAGGGCTACCATAATTCGAATCTAATCAACAAAACATGATAATCTCAGAGAATTGCAAGGAATCCATGTCCTAAGCACATGAACTCTCATAAAACTTCTAAAAATATCAACTTTATAAGAACTAGAATATTCAAAATTCGAACTTGAAGTAAAGCTACTTGAATTAAACTGAATCAAACTTGAAATTGGTTACAAGCTTCACCTCTCAGCCTTGGCTGAGAGATTTTAGCCGAGCATTGTCATACTACAACTAGAACTCATAAAAGAAAACTAGAAAACATAAAAACCTGGAGTTTGGAGGGTTGCAAACTCTCCACGACAGCTTCCTTCCTCTCCCACGAAGTTCCTTAGCTTCTATGATGCCCTAGGAAGAGCCCCTAGGTGTCCTTTTATAGTGGGGAAGCTCCCTTGCATCGGAAACATCTAGAATTTGCATAGGGTTACGCAATGCGCAGAGAAAATCGGAGTTCGAAAATAGAAACTACCGTTTTTACACATGGTCGACCGGTCACGGCCGGTCGGACTGGGCTGGCCGATCGGTCACGACAGGTCGGACCTGCTTGTAGTCAGTCCAGCGTGCATTAGAGGAAGATCCGACCCATTGCCCGACCGGTCTTGGCTGGTCGGACTACAATGTCCTTGGTCCAGGGAGTAACATAGACGGCCCGACCTGTTGGCCGACCGGTCAGTGTTGAGCTCTTAAATGTGCATATTCTAACCCATTTTATCACTAACTATGCTTAAAATACATGATCAAAGACCCAACTAATGCATGGTTTTGTGGATATAGGAATGAGAGAGAAGACTCACCAATTGAAGGCTTAAAGGCGCTACTTACAAGCATTGAAGATCACAAGACCAAGCGTTGAAGGATGGAAGAAAGAAAGCAGAAGGATATACTGAGGACCGATCATCCTACCGGTCGTCCATAGCCCAGGACCGGTCGTCAGACCGGTCCGAACACTCAACAGAAGGGGGGCCCTTTACAAATCTCACTAGACCTATCAGGACCGATCGTGCGACCGGTCGTCCACTGCTCAGACCGATCATGTGATCGGTCCTTGAATTAAAATGTTGGGTCCTAAATTTATGAAAAGTCTCTGGACGATTTTTGAACTTTTGAGACCGGTCGTATGACTGGTCGTCCAGGAGCTCAAACCGGTCGTGCGACCGATCGTCTGCGTAACAGGGCGTGTTCCACAAGCTTCCATTTTCTCTACGCAGTCCGGGATTTCTTGCGCAATCTGGAACCTTCCGCACTATTCTATAAAATGGGACCTAGGGCTTCTTCCCAAGGCATCCTAGAAGAGATTAACCACGGTGGGAGACGACGGAAGTCGGATTCGGAGTTCTACAACTCCTCCTAGTTTGTTTTTCTAGTTTTATGCTTTGTTTAGCTGTTTTCATGTTTCCTTGGATCATGAATAGCTAAACCTCTTAGCTAGGGCTAAGAGGTGAAGCTTGTAGTGAATCTAAGATGTTTCAATTCGTTGATTTGGTTTCAAGTTGATTTATTAATGAAGAACAATGGATTGAAGTTTAAATAAAGTTCTAAGTAGTTTTTCTTAATCTTATGATGGCTCATGAATGTTTAGAAGAATTGCTTGAGTTCTTAATTGTTTTGAGCTAGTCTAGACCTGTATGATCCGAGGAATTGGATTCAATACACTCTAGATCTATGATCTTCATGTGGGAGCTTCTTACCAAAAGTTCTATTTTTCTAGAAATTCTGAAGTATGTAAGATTGTGTATGTGATTTGGATCAAGTTCAAATCATGATCTAGTTTTATCTTGTGACAGGATTTAATGATGGTTATGCTTGTGATCTTAACCTATTGTAATTGGGACTGACCTATGCAATTGAGTGTGCTCATGTCCTAGCTTGCATTGAGAGAATCATGTACATGGATCATACATATGACAGATTGATTGTTTTAACTGCTCTATCATCCGGCTAGATAGGACTTAATTTCGATTCTAGTTGAGAAAGTGAGAAACCAAAGCGAATTAAGCATCAAGGATTGCAACAAGTGGATCCTTGAACCCCTAGTGCCTTTTTATTAATTGATTACCTTCAGTTTAGTTCAATAGCATCTATCTACATCAATCTACTAAAATCTGTTTAGTTAAGCTCTTCAGTGGAAACCATTAGAAGTGTTTTGTGAATTCCTACACAAATCCCTGTGGATCGACCTCGGTCTTATCGAGATTATTACTACATCGCTAACCTACACTTGGGGAAGCGAACAAGTTTTTGGCGCCGTTGCCGGGGACTTTGACGGTTTTTAACAGAATTTCTGGCGATGGTTTCTATTGAAATTTTTTTAGGAATAGTACTAACTTAGTTTGTTTTATTTTGATTTTTTTTCTTTTGCAGGGATTTTTAGGAAGTTGAAGAAGAAGTAAGCATCTTAAGTTCTCAAATCAGGTTTTATCTTTCTAAGCTTACTCTTCTTCTCCCCCTATTCATTCCCATCATATTCATCTCTTGTAGAGTGGGTGGAGACTCCTTTTTGGATCTCTGATAGGTTGGCCTTGTGCCGCCTTGATTCCTATTGGTCGGCACTGCCGTCTTGGATCACCTTGTGCTCAGAGATTTCTCTTCTCAACTCTATTCCTCTTTCTTCTTTTTCTACACTTTTCTCAAAAGATTCAAATTGTGGGTGGGGAGTTCTTTGAACCCCTATTGACCAGGAGAAATCGGTCTCTATCCTTACTTCTGGCTCAGCCATTGCAAGACACCTTGTGCTTTGGTCTTAGAGAGAAGTAAAGGAAGGAAGAAAGAATTCTTTTTTATTTCATTCTTTTAGGATTTGCATGCCACATTTGGCTCGAGATTCTAATAACCGACTCATTAGTGAAGGGGGAATAGTAGAAGGAATTGACAGAGAACCACATGCTAGGAGACATTTAAATTCTCCAATTTTGTCCGAAAGTATGGCTGTAAATCAACCCAATCCTATGGCCAATCAAAATCTGGGCCAAAACCAAACCAAAATGGGAGAGAATGTGGTTGAGAATGTTCCCCGACCCAGAACATTACGTGATTACTTGTAACCAGAAAGAGCGAGCACTCCCTCATGTATAGTTTTTCCACAAAATGCAGGGAACGTAGATTTGAAACCGGGAGTAATCCAACTCCTCCCGAGATTCAATGGATTAGACAGTGAAAGTGCCTATCAACACTTTAAGGAATTTGATGAGGTGATAGCCACCATGCACTTTGCAAACGTAACTGATGATGTGGTGAGACTTAAATTATTTCCTTTTACCCTTAAAGATAAAGCTAAAGGTTGGCTTCATGCATTAAGGCCAAGATCAATTGGCACATGGACTGAGATGTATAGGGAGTTCATGAAAAAGTTCTTCCCTACTCACAAAACGAACATGTTGAGGCACCTTATCATGAATTTTGCCCAAAAGGAGGATGAGACCTTCTTCCAATGTTGGGAGAGGTTTAAGGACTTGTTAAATGCATGCCCACATCATGGCTATGAAATTTGGCGGGTTATAAGCTTTTTCTATGAAGGACTGACTTCACCGATGCGCCAATTCGTAGAGATGATGTGTAATGGGGAGTTCATGAATAAGGAAGCCGAGGAAGCATGAGATTATTTTGATGAACTGGCCGAGAATACACAGTCTTGGGATACATCTAAACCAACAAATTCCAAGACTAGCCAACAAAAGGAAAAAGGAGGAATTTATGTCCTCTCAGAAGAGGATAACATAAGTGCACGTGTGGCTAGCCTCATAAGAAAAGTCGAGGCCATGGAATTAAAGAAAGGACAGACGATCAACTCAAAAGACGTTGAAACTGTTTGTGGAATTTGTGCCGGAAATCAACATGCAACATAAGATTGTCCCACAATTTCAGCAGTCCAAGATATCTTACAAGAGCAATCAAATGCCATAAACAGTTATCAACGGCAATTTAGTGCTCCAAACGCAAACACGTATAATTCTAGTTGGAAGAACCATCCCAACTTCAGTTGGAGGAATGGACCCACTGCGAATGCAAACAATACCCCTCAAGCTCAACCTTTACTAGGTCCATCCCTAATCATTACACCAAAAGCTATGCTAGAGGAGATGTTGGGTGCGTTTGTATCAGTTCAAGCTGAATATAACAAGACTAATTCTCTGAAAATAGATGGGTTCATGAAAGAGCAATTGAAATTTAATCAGAATTCATCTCAAGCCATCAATGACTTGAAAACCTCAATAGCTAGAGTTAAATCTCACCTCAGTGTTAGGGAGAAAGGCACACTTCCTGCCCAACCTCTTCCTAACCTAAGGACCCAATTTGAGATACAAGATGCAAGCTCATCCTCCCAACATACAGAGCATGTTCAAGCTATCACCACTTTGAGAAGTGGGAAAATAATTGATAAATCTAATTCGGTGAAGGCCCCAAATCCTAATGATTCAAAAATTTTCAAAGAGGATGATAGCCCGAACAACACTCCACAAGAGAAAGAACCGAAAAGGCAATACAAGCCGGTTGCCCCGTTTACCCAAATGTTGATTTCACCCAAACCTTTAGACAAAAACCTAAAAATTTTAGAGGTTTTTAAGCAGGTGAAGATCAACATTCCATTGTTGGATGCCATAAAGCAAATACCATCTTATGCCAAATTTCTAAAGGAATTGTGTACAGTCAAAAGGAAACACAATGTTCCCAACAAAGTACTTTTGACTGAGAATTTGAGTGCTATTATCAAACAAGAGGTGCCCCAAAAATACAAGGATCCGGGTAGTCCAACCATCTCATGCATCATAGGAGACTACCGGAATAAACAAGCCTTACTCGATTTAAGGGCAAGTGTTAACCTCATTCCGTACTCGGTTTATGAACAACTTGGGCTAGGTGAATTGAAACCCACCAAAACCATACTCCAACTTGCTGATAGATCTATTCGTATACCGAGAGGAGTGATTGAGGATGTTTTAGTCCAAGTTGATAAATTCTACTACCCAGTAGACTTTATTGTCTTGGATACACATCCCGTGATAGGTACCGGTGCTCAAATTCCCATCATACTTGGCTGCCCTTTTCTAGCTACTTCCAATGCGATTATCAATTGTAGAAACGGGCTTGTACAAATGTCCTTTGGAAATATGACTCTCGAGCTAAATATATTTGATTTATGTAAACAACCACGGGAAGTTGATGATGAGATCCACGAGATAAATGTGATTGAATCATTCGTGGAGGATACATTCCCCTTGACATTATATTTCGACCCTTTGGAGGCATGTGTGGCCCACTCTCATGAGATAAATGATGACACAATACGAGAGATGGATGCCATTTTAGATGTGATGCCGGTACTTGATAACAAAAGATGGAGGACGCTATTTGAACCGTTACCCTTAAACGAGAACAAGCCCCTCCCATCCAATATCAAGGCACCAACACTCGACCTAAAATCATTACCAAGTGAGTTGAAATATGTATATTTAGGTCGAGATGAGACATATCCGGTGGTGATTTCTTCCCACTTGGATGAGGAACAAGAGAGAAGGCTAATAGCCACTCTAATAGAGCATAAGAGTGCCATTGGATGGTCGATTGTGGATCTCAAAGGCATAGACCCACTGATTTGCACTCATCGTATACACTTTGAGGAGAATGCGAAGACATCTAGGCAACCACAAAGACAATTCAATCCAAATATGAAGGAGGTGGTTAAGGCCGAAGTGGTGAAACTATTGGATGTGGGTATCATTTACCCAATATCCGATAGTTAATGGGTGAGCCCAACACAAGTGATGCCTAAGAAATCCGGAATAACCATCATAGCCAATGCCAATAATGAACTCGTACCAACCAGAGTCACTACCGGTTGGAGAATGTGCATTGACTACAGGAAACTAAACACAGTCACGAGGAAAGACCACTTCCCCGTACCGTTTGTTGAGAAAATTTTAGAAAGGTTGGCGGGTCATTCTCATTTTTGCTTCCATGATGGCTATTCAGGGTATAACCAAATAGATATCGCACTAGAGGACCAAGAGAAGAAAACATTCACATGCCCATTTGGCACTTTTGCCTATCGAAGGATGCCATTTGGATTATGTAATGCCCCTGCCACTTTTCAGCATTGTATGTTGAGCATTTTTTCTAACATGGTGGGGACAATTCTCAAAGTCTTCATGGATGATTTCTCAGTATTTGGTTGTAGCTTTGATGAGTGCCTTATGCACTTGAAATCTGTGTTGAAAAGATGTGAAGAGAAGAACCTTGTGTTGAATTGGGAGAAATGTCACTTCATGGTTCAAAAGGGAATTGTACTTGGTCACATCGTCTCACAAAACGGAATCGAGGTGGGCAAAGCGAAAATCGATATTATCTCTAACCTTCCACCACCCAAGAGCATACGAGATGTGCGGTCCTTTTTGGGACATGCCGGATTTTATAGACGGTTCATAAAGGACTTCAGTTCACTCTCTCGTCCTTTATGTAACCTACTTCAAAAGGAGAACTCATTCGAGTGGAATGAAGATTGTCAAAATGCATTCACCAAACTCAAAGGTATGTTGACATGTGCTCCCATAATGCAACCACCTGATTGGAGCCTTCCTTTTAAAATTATGTGCGATGCGAGCGACTATGCTATTGGGGCTGTGCTAGGCCAAAGAAAAGAGAAGAAGCTATGTGTTATCTACTATGCAAGTAGAACCTTAAACTCAGCCAAGCAAACTACATTACTACAGAAAAAGAACTTTTAGTCGTAGTTTTTGCCTTGGATAAGTTTAGGTCCTACTTGATTGGATCCAAGATCATCATATTCACGGACCATGTCGCGCTTAAGTACCTTCTCTCTAAGAAGGATGCTAAACCATGTTTGTTGAGATGGATCCTCCTACTCCAAGAATTTGACACAGAGATACGTGATAAGAAAGGAGTAGAAAACGTAGTGGTTGACCATCTTCTCATCAATTCCCCTGAGACGACCGCGATCAATGACATGTTCCTTGATGAACAACTTTTTAAAGTCTCCCAATTGCCTTGGTATGCGGACATTGCTAACTATCTTGCTACAGGTACAACTCCAACACATTGGAAAAAGCAAGATAAAGATAAGTTCTTCAATGAGGTGAGGAAATTCCTATGGGACGATCCTTACTTATTCAAGTATTGTCCCGATCAGATTATAAAGAAATGTGTGCCGGATGATGAGCAACACAGTATCATCTCCTTTTGTCATTCTCAGGTGTGTGGTGGCCACATTTCGGCTAAGAAGACCACAACCAAAATTCTGCAATGTGGATTTTATTGGCCCACCATGTTCAAGGACACCCATGAGTTTTGTAAAACATGTGAGCCTTGTCGGAAATTGGGAGGAATCTCCCATAGAAATATGATGCCACTCAATCCCATCTTACTAATCAAAATTTTTTATTGTTGGGGCATCGATTTCATGGGTCCATTCCCATCTTCTTTTGGAAACGTATACATCTTGCTTGCCGTCGACTATGTGTCCAAATGGGTCGAAGCGATCCCATGCCGGAATAATGACCATAAAACAGTCATTCGTTTCTTAAAAGAGAATATTCTTTCCCGGTTTGGAACACCTCGAGTCATCATTAGTGATGGAGGGTCTCACTTTTGTAATCGGCCATTCGAAGTCTTGATGAAGAAATATGGTGTAAATCACAAAGTGAGCACTCCTTATCACCCACAAACGAGTGGACAAGCTGAGATATCCAATAGGGAGATTAAACATATTTTGGAGAAAACAGTGAACCCCGATCGCAAGAATTGGTCGCTTCGACTTACCGATGCACTCTGGACTTACCGTACCGCTTTCAAGACCCCCATTGGAATGTCTCCCTATAGACTTGTCTATGGGAAAGCTTGTCACTTGCCCGTGGAATTGGAACATAGGGCCTATTGGGCAATAAAGAAGATGAATTTTGATTCTGACAAAGCAAGCTCGTTGCGCAAAATTCAATTGAATGAACTTGCGGAACTCCGGAATGAAGCACATGAGAATGCGAGAATTTACAAGGACAAGACGAGGGTGTTCCATGATAAAAACATTCTTCGTAAGACCTTCACGATTAATCAAAAAGTCCTTACGTATAATTCTAGCTTACATTTATTTTCGGAGAAATTGAGATCTCGATGGACCGGTCCCAACATTGTACAAACTGTCTACCCATATGGGACCGTCGAGTTGTTGAATCCAAGGAACAGCAACACCGTTAAGGCGAATGGTCAGCGATTAAAGCCGTTTTTTGAGAAGTTTCCTTCAGAAGGTATGTCCATACCTCTGACTGATCCTGTGCATCAGGATGGTTGATCTCCTAGTCTGATGGAGGTATAGAGTAGTTAGGATTAGGATTTTGTTGCTTTTGTTTATTGTGTCATAGGTTTGTTAAAAGGAGGTAGAATGTCACTCTTCTCCTAGGTATTTTCATTCCTTACTCCCCTTTTTTTAGAATTGCTCTCATGTTTTGCTCATTGCATATCTTTTACATTGAGGACAATGCAGGATTCGATTGGGGGGTGTAGGACCACTAGGATGAATCCAGTGTTTTGTAACATCTCGATCAATTATGTAGGAACTTTTTCAATTTTTTAAAATTCAAAACTCTATTGGAAAACTTTGTTTCTATGCATTTGGGATGGTGTGAGTACAAGAAAAAGGAAAAGTAAAGTGAGTGAAGTTGAATATCTTGAGCAATCTCTAAGATAATAGTCTTATATGAGAATTTTCCTATTTTTATGATTGATAGAACTTCTAAACACTTTTACACCTAGTTCACATTACACGATTCTCACGCTTTGAAAGGATTATGTAGAATTGTGGGTTGGTTAAGTTTGGATTTGAGGTGTTGATAAACCAAGCTGGGGTACTTTGTCCATCCTTGTCCATGGGAAAATAACGAAAGATATGGATTCTAAAAATCCTATCTAATGACAAAGAAAACGGAAAAGGAAGGATGAAAATATGGGAATGATGGAGAATATGGTGGAAAATTTCGAAAAGGGCTACCTATTACCAACCGGGGGATGGTCTACCTGTAACTAAAGCTGGAAATGGGACATAGTGCGAAAGCCGTCGGAAGGACGGTAAGGCAAATTCCTGGCATAGGCTTGTTGTTGATCTATACACCGTTGAATCCATACCTTAAGTAATTCACAAGGAAGGTAACCTCAGAAATCCATGAGATGAACATTCACCGAGCACACTAGGATAAATTGTTTGGATTCTTCTATTTATCAAACAATCAGCGGGAATTTCATATAAGTACTTGTTATGTTATGAGAAGGTTAAGGTCTCAACTTCTATCACTAAGTTTTCCTAATTCTTGCACTCGCATATCATTAAGTAGATAGAAACATGGTTTTCGAAGGAGAGTTGGGTTCTGAAGAATGAAATTGGTTTCACGCATGCTTTGCTCGGGACTAGTAAAATGCTGGTTGGGGGGTGTGTTGAGCTCTTAAATGTGCATATTCTAACCTCATTTTATCACTAACTATGCTTGAAATACATGATTAAAGACCCAACTAATGCATGGTTTTGTGGATATAGGAATGAGAGAGAAGACTCACCAATTGAAGGCTTAAAGGCTCTATTTACAAGCATTGAAGATCACAAGACCAAGCATCAAAGGATGGAAGAAAGAAAGCAGAAGAATATACTGAGGACCGGTCGTCCATAGCCTAGGACCGATCGTCAGACCGGTCCGAACACTCAACAGAAGGGGGGCCCTTTGCAAATCTCACTGGACCTATCAGGACCGTTCGTGCGACCGGTCATCCACTGCTCAGACCGGTCGTGCGACCAGTCCTTGAATTAAAATGCTGGGTCCTGAATTATGAAAAGTCTCTGGAAAATTTTTGCACTTTTGAGACCGGTTGTCCAGGAGCTCAACCGGTAGTGCGACCGGTCGTCTGTGTAACATGGCGTGTTCCATAAGCTTCGATTTTCTCTGCGCAGTGTGGGATTTCTTGCGTAATCTAGAACCTTCCGCACTATTCTATAAAAGGGGACCTAGGGCTTATTCTTAAGGCATCCTAGAAGAGATTAAGCACGGTGGGAGACGGCGGAAGTCGGATTCGGAGTTCTACAACTCCTCCTAGTTTGTTTTTCTAGTTTTATGCTTTGTTTAGCTGTTTTCATGTTTCCTTGGATCATGAATAGCTAAACCTCTTAGCTAGGGCTAAGAGGTGAAGCTTGTAGTGAATCTAAGATGTTTCATTTCGTTGATTTGGTTTCAAGTTAATTTATTAATGAAGAACAATGGTTTGAAGTTTAAATAAAGTTCTAAGTAGTTTTTCTAAATCTTATGATGGCTCATGGATGTTTAGAAGAATTGCTTGAGTTCTTAATTGTTTTGAGCTAGTCTAGACCTGTATGATCCGAGGAATTGGATTCAATACGCTCTAGATCTATGATCTTCATGTGGGAGCTTCTTACCAAAAGTTCCATTTTTTCTGAAAATTTTGAAGTATGTAAGATTGTGTATGTGATTTGGATCAAGTTTAAATCATGATCTAGTTTTATCTTGTGACAGGATTTAATGATGGTTATGCTTGTGATCTTAACCTATTGTAATTAGGACTGACCTATGCAATTGAGTGTGCTCATGTCCTAGCTTGTATTGAGAGAATCATGTACATGGATCATACATATGACAGATTGATTGTTTTAACTGCTCTATCATCCGGCTAGATAGGACTTAATTTCGATTCTAGTTGAGAAAGTGAGAAACCACAGCGAATTGAGCATCAAGGATTGCTACAAGTGGATCCTTGAACCCCTAGTGCCTTTTTATTAATTGATTACCTTCAGTTTAGTTCAATAGTATCTATCTACATCAATCTACTAAAATCTGTTTAGTTAAGCTCTTCAGTGGAAACCATTAGAAGTGTTTTGTGAATTCCTACACAAGTCCCTGTGGATCGACCTCGGTCTTACCGAGATTATTACTACATCTCTACCCTACACTTGGGGAAGCGAACAGTCAGGACCGGTCGGACCAAACTGGTCCCTCGTCCATCAGCTTCTAAAGTGGCCGGCAGGTCGGCCGACTGGTCAGGACCTGTCGGCCCTTGTTCTTTCTCCACTTTTTATTCCTTTCTTTTCTCTTCTCTCTTCTACTTTATTTCTTCTTTCTTTGGTCCTCCTTCCATCTTCATCCAATGGCTTTAAATGGCTCCTTTTGATCACCAATTGGGCGAAGTCCGCTCTCATTCCTACAGTCACAAAACATGCATTAGATGGGCCTTTTAAACATACAAACCATGCATATAATGTGATGTAATGGATTATATCATGTATAAATTGGAGGTTCAACAATAAGAGCCTACGATATTTATTCTCGTAGAAGGATTTAAACATGAGGCAATGGAGATGGGTCAACTTCTTGAAGGACTATGATTTCGAATTACTTTATCATCCGGGGAAGGTGATCTCGGTAGCAGACTCTCTCAGTCGAAACTATTATAAACAACAAGCCATAGCTAGTCTCATGGTTTATGAATGGAATATGTTGAATTATGTAAAGGATTTTGATGTGGAGTTGTTGTTCAGTGAACAATGTGTGAAATTGGAAATTTTGAAGATCAGACTACCTTTAATAGATAAAATCATTGAAGCCCAAGGGAAAGATGAATGGCTAATGCAATTGATGACTAAGCACCAAGGAAACGATGCTTCAGATTGGAAAATTGGTGAAGACAAGGGCATCAGATATCGTAATTTACTGTGCGTACCAAATGTGCCCGAATTAAAAGAAGAAATTTTGAAGGATGCGCATCGAACAAAGTTCACGATTCATTCTGGAGGCATTGAAATGTATCAAAATATGAAACTCTCTTATTGGTGGCAGAATATGAAGAAGGACATTGCCGAGTATGTGTCTCTATGTTTGATTTGTCAACAAATGAAAGTTGATCATCAGAATCCATCAGGGTTATTGTAACCATTGAAGATCCCTGAATGAAAGTGGAATTGTATCTCCATGGAGTTTATTGTAGGTATTCTGCTGACTCAGAAGAAACATGACTTTATTTGGGTGATTGTGGATCAGTTGACGAAATTGGCTCATTTTATTCCTATTTGGATCAATTATTCGATGGATGTATTGGCCAAGTTGTATATCAAGGATGTAATAAGGTTACATGGCATACCGAGCTCTATTGTTTCAGACCATGACCCTTGATTTACATCATGATTCTTGTCGAGTTTGCAAGAAGCTATGGGTACGAATTTGGATTTTAGTACAGCATATCACCATCAATCCAATGGTCAAACAGAACGAGTAAACTAGATTTTAGAAGATTTATTGTATGCCTATGCTTTGGACTTCAAAGGTAATTGGGATGACAATTTACGCTATGTGGAGTTTGCCTATAATAACAATTATTAGGCCAGCATTAGTATAGCTCCATATGAGGCATTATATGGACGACCATGTTGGGCACGTATTTGTTAGATAGAAGTTGGAGAAAAAGGGTTGATTGGTCCTGATATTGTTCATGAAGCTTCGGAGAAACTAGAACTCATTAGAAAGCGACTGTTTGGGCTCAAAATATCACCGATGATAAAAGAAGAAGTGACAAATAGAATACAGAAGTCCAAGTCAGCAACAGATCCAGAGACAATCAGAAAAGTAGTAGAGCGCCGGTGCGGTCCTGGCTTGGGCAGCTCGTGCAATCACACCCAAAATCGAAATCTACCATTTTAAGGCCGATCTGGACATGCACTTCACTGTCAAATGATTCGAAAGGCCCCAAAACCCCTAACCCATGAATTTGAACGTCGTGCGATGCATATTTACGCCTGCGCACTCCAAAGTATGTTTTCCCTTGCTAGGAGCCGACTGAAGGATCCAAATTGGGAAGGAACTACCGAAATTAACAGCATTTGATCATTTTTCAGATGATTTTTTTCATTTAGCAACATGATAAGAGGTTAAAAGTGCTTTGGTGTCAGTGATTTTGACTCTCGAAATGGTACCTATCCTTGGAAGGGTCGCCCGTTGGACTTTAAATCTTAAAATTTTCTAAGTCTAAGAACAGATATCAGTGAAGAGATCACTTCCAATCAAAATATGGTAGGGCAATCAATGTACGTTCAAAGAAAATGATACTTCATGTGCAGGCTTACCAAGTCATGATTTTGATAAGTCCAAGATCATTTAATTCCGAGTTGTAACGAAGAAGATATGAGTTGTTCATCGAAGACTATATATTATGAATGGCATTGATCACTTGTGGCCCAATTTTGAAGACAAAAGAGGCTTCTAAAGGTGATCATGATAGTTTTATTTCATAGATCATTGAAATAGCTTTTTGACAAGTATAAGAGCGTCCAAATCGGATTTGTAACGAAGAAGTTATGGCCATTTTCGTGGAGATGCGTGAGTGCAGAATAACATGCGCTTAGCCTGAAATACTGAAAAAAATTCTAAGTCTGGAAGCTGCCAAGAGGGACATGCACCCGGAGCATGCCTACATGCTCTCAAAGCTCCGTTTCCCCATTTCCAAGAGGCCCATGAGACCAGGGCATGTCCACATGTGCCCAGAGCTATGCTACATACACTCGGAACCCCATCCGCTCGATTCTTATTGGCTCCATAAATGCAACCTTCAACTATAAATACCTTGACCCCTAGTGACCTCGGTGTGTGGAGAGCTCTGAGAGAGAAGCTATTGAGGGGGGGGGGGGGGGGGGGGGGGGGGGGGGGGGGGGAGAGAGAGAGCATCTGGGGACACATCCCCAAAAGGGACACATGTGCCCACACACTCCTAACATGTGCCCACTGCATTGCCCCTCTCCCCCACATGTGCTTGCCCCTTGGGGAAGGCTGAATCTCACTAAGTGCCATAAGTGCCAGGGGCACATGCACCCATCCACTCTCACATGTGCCCGTCCTTTCTCGCATGCACCCATGACCTCTCCACATGCGCCCATCCTCTCACATGTGCCCATTAATGGACTACATGCGCCTACCACTTATGTCAGTAGTTAAACCATTTTCATGACTTGCACTGCTCTGCATTACACACTGCACACCTTATGTAGATAAGAAAAACATTTAAGTAAATGTCATATTTTAATTTATGTTTGCATTTACTTTAACTTATTTATGTAAATAAAGAAGTACCCCCATTTAGATTCAATAAAAAATACTAAAAAAAATAAATTTTCAATAATAAAAATTTTAATTTTCCATATGAAGTACAAATCACAAGTTTTTAGCACCCTCCAAAAAATTCATCTTTTAAATGGAGGGGTTTTCTTCGAATTTAAACCGTTAAAATTTTTTAAAATACCCTAATTATGCTAAAACACTAAAGCACGGTAAAATATTCATGATATATTATGGTCGATATATGGATAGATAAAAAAATTCAGATTTTTACTTAGAATTTTCAGGCAGCGATATAACCAGAATATCATTTTATTGCAAATCTGTACAGAAATGGAGTTGTGATTAAGTAATATTTTTTGCTTCATGCATCAACATTCATCTTGCTTAATCTAACATTTATCTATGCTTAATTTAATACTCATCTTCCTTAATCCAGCACTCATCTCTATTTATCCAGCATTCATCTTACTTAATCTAGCATTTACCTTACTTAACTCGACATGTATTCAACCTCACATGGCATACATATTATTGTATTATCACATACATTCATTCTCACATGACATATCTTCTATTATATCCATCACATATAAAAGGCTTGAAAATCCTAAGGGTAACTAATTTCCACAACACCCTCATAAAATTCAGCATGAGGTGAGGGGTTGGGAACTCCTTCTACTCCTAGAAGGGAAAGCGGTTGGGATCCTCTCTTATATTAGGGGGAAGAGAGGTAGTGATGGAAGCCATGAGAATTCTCACTGGGTTGTGGCTTCTATCACTAATGGAGTCACTAGATTCAGATTTGAATCCTTTGTGTCATCCCAAGTGGCTGCTATAGCCTTTTTACCTTTCAGTTTACGTATTTCCAGATAATTCGGGGCAATAGGACCACGATAACCGCAACCATAACATCAGACAGGTGAGGATTTGGATGATTTCCCTTTATGTTTATTACCCTTCTTATCCTTATTGTCACAGCTACTCCCTCTATCGAACTTGAGGAATCTCTTGAATTTCTTATCTAATTCATCATCATCATCATTGCTATCTTCTGAAGACTCACTTTTAATAATCTTTTGCTTATGTGAGTGTCTATTGAAGTCTTCAAGGCGACATTCTTTTTCTTAGAGGGGGCCCTAAAGTGTAGTTCATGAGTTTGTAGGGAACCTATAAGTTCTTCTACTTTCATGTTGTCTATGTCTTTACACTCTTCAAAAGCAACTACCTTGGTGCTGAATCTTTCTGGGAGGGACCTAAGTATTTTTTTACAAATCCTACTTTCCGAACCCCTTTCCCCAAGGCAAACATGGAGTTACAAATATATGAAAGTTGGGTATAAAACTCCATGAAATTTTCAGTCTCTTTCATCCTAATGTTTTCAAATTTAGTAATCAAGAGCTGAAGCTTCGAGCATCTTACTATGCTAGTTTTCTCATGGGTAACCTTAAGTATGTCCCACGCTTCTTTTGCAGTTGCGCATGTGAGAATGCGCTGAAATTCTTCCGAGGAAACAACACAACAAATCGCATTGATATCTTTGACATTTGTCGTGTATTGAACACTCTCATTGTCATTTCATCGATCTCTCATCATCTTTGGAAATGACAATGGTTTTACTATCAACTTACACTTGTTCTATGGGCATGGAATATCCACATTACGTGCCTACCCACACAGATCGGTTCAAGGATTATAAGAAAATCCTCATCCTAGCCTTCCAATAGGTGTAGTTGGACATCTCAAAGTACAGTGGACGGTTAATGATACTCCAATCTCACTTAGACATTATGCTAGTGCTCTAGTATCAGATCTTACTCTAGATGATAAAGTCCTTAAAGAGTAACCCGCTCTAATACCAATTGAAATTGCGTAACTTTGATTACACTTGTGGACATGTATGAGTGCGGAAGCTTAGAGGATCAACTAAAATTATGGCTAAGTCCTAGAGGGGGGTGATTAGGACCTTTTTTAAATTCTTTTTACCTACTTAACAAATTCAACAAATTAAACTAAGTAAGCAAGAATTTCACTTCGACTTTCAAGCCTAAGTGGGTCCAATTACAAGACTAACATATGATGAGTAATAAGCTACCTAGTTTGAGCATGCATAGATTATCAAATGATTAAACTAATCAACCACCTAATCTATGCAACCTAAGTAGACTATGTGAGAATGGATCATGAAGCTCAAGTCTACTCAATTAGTGAACATACATCTTGTGTGTGAATGTGTGTATCTAGTGCCTAGCATACATTCTAATTAAGCATTCATAATTAAGCAACTAAACACAATGCATATAAGAAAGTGCGCAAATATAATCTAAAAAACAATGATGTATAGTGGTTCGACTTTGGGTCTACTCCAATCTCGGTTTAAGTACTCACCCATTAAGCACACTAACATTCACTAGGGAGTTTAAATCAGGTTCCTCTCAACCTAAGTATTTTAACTAGGATCCACCGCATTGAAGAGTTTACAGGTTCCTCCCAACCTACACGTTTATAATCGTGTTGGTGGCTCCCCTTAGAGACTTGTTTAGGCCCAACAAATGTGCAAAGGATCACCAAACAACCTTGAAATTTAGGCTCAACAAATGAGCTAAAGAGCGATAAACGCCCCTAGACTTTTAGGCTCAACAAACAAGACAAGGATCGACAAACGAACCTAGATCAAGTTTGACAAATAAACTCTACACTTAATCCCCACCGAGAATAGAGTGGATTGACTTTTACAAATTGTCAACTCACTTGTTGGATCTGAGCCCCGTTGATGTACTGATTCGGGTTACTTCTTCTCACTCTCCCATGCTTGAATCATCTCCCCTTGTGCTCCCACGATCGTTGATGCCGCCACTTTGCCAAGGGTTCAGCTTTAAGATCAGCTCCCTTACATATTATGCTCATTTGGAGATGACTAATGTGCTAGGAGGTAGGTTGGAGATCTTAACAACTAATGTGAATGAATTTTCTAGAGAATCTCACCTACAATGATCTTATCATGGAGTTTAGATATGAATATGACTATCTAGATCGGTTCTAAACTCTATAAATCAAAGAGGTACAAGTGTATCTTCATTATGAGCTTGTAATGCTCAATTCTTGTGATGAATCACAAGGAAGCTAACTTGCTTGGGTTAGGATTCGAGCCTCAAATGGTCTCCTTCAATGGTGGCTTCAAACTCCTCAAAATCTCTCTCTTAAGCCCAAAAACGTTTCTTCCCACTTTTATAGAAAAATCTTTAATGGTCATAAAACGGACAGATAATAGCATTTTCGATGGCATCGAAAATTCTTCGATAGGGTTAAAACCCTTCTCGATGGAATTGAAGTATTTCCAGAGAGTTGTTGCTGGACACCCAGTTTCGATGGCATCGAACCTTGTTTCGATGACATCGAAAAATCCATTTCAATGGCTCGAACAGATAGTCGATGGAATCAAAATTTGTCCAGAGAGTTTATATTTTGCTAGACATTGTCTATGGATCAAAAACTGATTTCAATGGCATTGAAGACCAATCAAAGTATTTTTCGATGACATCGAAGTGCAATCGGAAACTGCTATTTGGGTTTGATTAATTACAACACCTTCCACCTCTTTAATTAACATAAGTTATCATGTTTTTCTATATGATCTAAAGCTAAGGAAGATGATTAAAGGTTTTCCTAGTTGGTCCAAGTCATTCAAGAGGATTTGAAAGTTTTAGTTTAAAGGGTTAGGGTCACCAAGGCATCTCATTTACATGTTCTTCTTCCTTGATTCTTCTAGTCTACTTGAATCTTCGGTCTTGAGCTTGTCAAGGCTCAACTGACATTACAACACATGGACACACGTGATTGACAAATAAAGTGTACTAGTATGCCACAAACAAATGCACTAACACCTCCTCGCACCTTGGACATCTCAATTGGAGCATCTCATGCAAGGTGATTGATCGTTGGAGCTGAGGCATTGGCATTTCACCGACAACAAGATCGGGGGAGCAACGGGGAGCTGAATGAAACACGGGAAAGCAGATATCAAGCAACCCAAGGTGGTGCATCAACGAGGCTCAAATCCAACAAGTAAAGTTGTCATTTACAAGGGTCCACATGCTCCTTCCTTGTGTAGGATTGAGTATGAGAGTTTGAATTACCAAACTTGATAAGTTTGGTTGTAGGACTTAGGTCCTTGTGAAATGGCTTAATCAAGTCTCCGTAAGGAACCTCCAGCAGGACTATACGTATGTTATAAAGGTTGAGAGGAACCTTGTTAAATTTCTTGGTTAGGTAGAATCATTAAATACCTTAATAGGTTGGGAGAAACCTTGTCAAACTCCTTGGTTGAGTGGAACCATTAAACACCTCAAAAGGGTGGAATCGGTTTAAAACACCTAGGTTGAGAGGAATCTGATTTAAACTCTCTTAGTGAAATTCAGTGTACTCAAGGGGTGAATATGGCAACTGGGAGTAGAGTAGACAAGTAGTCGAACCACTATACATGCTTGTTTTTGTAATGTATTTGAGCACATTCTTATTCTAGCATTATATATTTAATTGTCTAATTATGAATGCTTGATAAGAATGTATGTTAGGCACTAGATAGACACATTCACACATAAGACGTATTTTGACTAGTTATGTAGTACATGATTGCATCTCATATAATCTACATAGGTTGCATAGATTAGGTGCTTGATTAGTTAAATTATTTGTTAATCTATGCATTTTGACTAGATTGCTTAATTACATATATTATTAGCTCATCTATGTGTTGGAGCCACTACGGCTTGGAAGCTGAAGCGTTCTTTCTTAAGTATGTGAAAAGACTTTGAAAAGATCCTAATCCACCCTGGATAGGACTTAGCCATAATTCTAATTGCTCAGTCAAGCTTCCGCATATAGCTTAGGGTGTCGTGTTAGACGATCCGACACAATTTCAGTCTTCTATAACTATCCAGGATTTCGCCAAGGAAACTGATGATGATATGTTAGTTTTGGATGAGGGTAATGCAATTCAGAGGAGGTTTTCAAAATACAGCCCACTACCATCTCAAGGGTTTTTCACAATTTTGAGGAGGTGGAGGTGATCAATACCTTAATTATAGAGGAGTGGTCAATTAGATCTCTATTGCAGATTTGGTGTTTCCACAAATCGATGAGAAGGTTGTCAATCTAAATGATGATAAAAAAAAGGTTCAGATGGCCCCACTACTGAAATTTCCATACCATTGGCAATTAAGGGCAATGAAATTAAGACGGGAATGATCGAGTCCTTAGTCAAGCAAGCAACAGATGTGGATCCTCTGTATATCGCTGAAGATATAGTGCCAAGGTTGTTAGAGTTCACGATTGTTGTATTTTATCCTTCTCCGATGTGCAAGAAAAAAAGCAAGTAAACTAAGGCGTCTAAAGTTGATCGCGCATCATAACCCGATTTCAACAAATAACTCGAGAACGAGTTAATTATTTTGAAGTGGATGTGTATGATGTAGAACAAGAACCCTCTAATGTAGGACAAGAACCCCCTGATGAAGGGCATGAATCAAGCACATTCCTACCACACATGGACCGAAAAAAGATCAAGGAAAAGTCGACAAAATTCGACAATTTTTGCATGGATGAACCAAAAGAAAGTAGACCGTAAATCAGCCATAACTTTTGATCTGGGAGGAGTTACGGGACACACATCATATGGATTCCTACTGAAATTTCATTTTGTGTGCACTAAATCACAAAAATGGGTTGCATCCGTCCATTTCACCAGAAAATGCACGGTTACAAAAGGAAAACGGGCTTTTAAAAAAAACTATTTTTAGTAATTTCAATTTTTAGCATGTTTCATTCTTCTTAGAGTTTTGTTTATTTAAGAGTTTCTATACTTTGCTGAATAATGAGTTTTAAAAAGACTCGACTTAGTAGTAGTCTTTAATTAGGAGTTTAGTATTTTTAGTAACTTTCTATTTCGGAAACCAAGTACAAATTAGAGTTTGTTTAGGGATATATAAGGTTGTTAAATTAATTTTTCAAGGATTATTCTCATTATTATTTAATAAAATTCTAGTTTTTATCAATTTTCTCTTGTGGATTTGAGATTTCTCTTGTGGATTCAAGGAAGTCCAGTTGAGGAGTACCCAGGAAGCTTTATGGATTCAAGGCAGTTATCCGTCAAGGGAGGCCAAGTGCTCCCTGTGTCATAGGACCTTAGCTTTTTTGTTTTATGCAGTTTTTTTTATATTTACGTGGCTGTACTTTTCTCCAAACCTTCTATTTGCAGGCTGGTGTATCGAATGGTTGGGATCTCCTAGTATGGAACAATCTACAGAAGTCCCATCCACGGTACTGGGCCTCATTGGATCACTCTATGCCACGGTGGTCCTCGCATGTACAGAATTTTAAGCCTTAAGCAAACAATAATAAATTGCTGATGAGCAGTACCATAAATTTTCTTGTCGTAGACTTTCAGGCTCTCAACAACCCCCAACGCATACCGACTTGCTCGACATGATTGGATACAGTGCATGGGAATCCATAAGCTAAGTAATAGGAACCCGTGTGTACCTTGAGTTTTCAATCTGTACATGTGAGATCCATGGCAGAGTGATCTGTACCATCATCTGTTGGGCACAACCGTAGATGGGCCATGCCTCAAAACTAACTGATTGGAAGAGCCTGATTGCCAATCTTTAGCAGTTCTGGGGGACCATTATTGTTTTTCTCTTCCTCAAAGTTACTTCGGGGGCCAAAGTTGAGTTAGTGAAAATAATCTTATCAAGGAATTTTCTGGACTTGATCCATCAATGGTTGGTCCAAACAAATAAATGGCCATGATCACTGAGTCATGGGCCGCACTTGTACAGGCTGAATGACCTTGGGTCAATATACAAAAATTTCCTAACTCAAGGAATTCAAAGAACCGTGGTAGGATTAGGCGTGGAAATTTTACAGGCGCATATATACGCCAAGAGAAGTAGATAGCTAGCGTTCCTCCTCCTTTGCCAGATTTCATTTCCTTCAGCTCTCAATCCGAAGGGGGCTAGAAAAGGCAACTGGTAGGTAGATTTTTTTTTTTTTGGGAATTCTTCTTTATATTGTATGTATTCCTTTTCTTTCTTTCTTTCTTCTTCTTCTTCTTCTTTTTTGTTTTTTTTTTTGTTTTTTTTTTTTTTTTGAGGTCTTAATTAAGTAGAAAAATGCAGTAACTCTTGTTATATATATTCCCTGTCTTAGCTCACGGGGGGTGCTAATCTCATTAGGATTATTTCATACCCATGGGAGATGTCGCACATAAGTATAAGATCTCGACTTTGATCAGGCCTTGCAATCACACAGATGGCATGAGTACCCTCTTGATTGGAATATGTGAAAACAGATTCAGTAGGGTCCCTAGTGTTGGAAGTTGCAAACCAATCTGGTCCATCCATTTGGTCAGACCGTTGGTTTCTTAAGGGAGGAGTAATTGCTAAGAGAAGCTTCCAGCAACTTGGTGTGTATTCTCCATGAAAATGTTGGCTTCCAATGCATTGGAAAGAAAAGTCATTTAATTTTTTATTTTTGTTTTTTGTAAAATAGTTATTACATGCCCTTGTAGTGTATGGTTGTAAGAGCAATTTAGTCATTTTAACTATGTTGAAAAGTCTGTATAAGGAGGGGTTTTGTTGTACGTTGGTGCAAGGAAGGTGCAATACAAAGTTACATAAATAGTTTTAGAAATTTTTGTTCTCATCTTCTTCTTTTCCTTCTTTGAAAATCATCTTTCCTGAGTTGTCTTGAGGCTTTAAAAAGCCAATCAATCCATCTTCTTAAGGCTCAGTAGAGCCAACAAATTGGTATCAAAGCCCTTGGTTAAATGGCCACTGCGATCCAACAGTAGATTCCTAAGTTGTCAAAAGACAACTATGAAAATTGGTGTATCCAAATGAAGGCACTGTTCGGGTCACAAGACCTATGGGAGATCGTCACCGACGGATACGAAGAGCCCACTACGGAGTAAGAAGCCACCTACACTGCTGAGCAAAGAACAGACCTCAAAGAACAAAGAAAGAAGGACAAGAGGGCCTTGTTTCTTGTCTATCAAGAGTTGGACGAATCCACCTTTGAAAGGATCGCCGAAGCGACGTCAAGCAAGCAAGCATGGGAGACTCTTTGCACCATTTTCAAAGGAGTTGATCGTGTAAAAAGGGTTCGTCTCCAAACCCTTAGGGCCGAGTTCGAGACCGCACACATGAAGGAAGGTGAGACCATTTGTGATTATTTTTCAAGGTTGCTTGTTATTGTTAACAACTTGAAAAGAAATGGTGAAAAAATCGAAGATATACGTGTGATTGAAAAAGTGCTTCGATCCCTCACAACCAAATTTGAGCATGTGATTGTGGCCATAGAAGAATCAAAGGACTTGGAAAAATTGTCCATTGAAGAACTAATGGGATCGTTGCAAGTGCATGAGCAACGAATGCAAAAGAATGCCGGTTCAATGCTTGAACATGCCTTGGAGTCTAAGTTGACTCTAAATGAACAAAAGAATGGCCATACAAAAAGAGGGGGTCGTGGCACCAGCAATCGTGCAAGAGGCAGAGGGCGTGGATATCATCCAAGCTATCAACAATATCAACAAAAGTTTACCAGTTTTCGTGGAAGAGGAAATGGTAGAGGCCGGTTCGTGCGTGGTCGTGGAAACACAAAGAACATTCAATGCCACAATTGCAAGAAATTCGGCCACTATGCCTTTGAGTGTTGGAGCAAAGTGGATCAAGATGAACGATCCAACTATGCTGAAGCATCACACCATGAACAAGAAGACTCCACACTCCTCCTCGCACAAGAAAAGGCATGTGAACGGCCGGATGTGTGGTATCTCGACACTGGTGCAAGCAACCACATGAGTGGTAACAAAGAACTGTTCGTGGAACTCACAGAAGGAGTTCGTGGCAACGTGAGTTTTGGCGACTCATCAAAGGTACCAGTGATAGGTAAAGGAAAAGTTAAAATCTATCAGAAGAATGGTGAGCCAAATTACATCTCCAATGTGTATTACGTACCAAACATGAAAAATAACATCCTCAGTATCGGCCAACTCCTTGAGAAAGGGTATGTCATACGCATGGAGAACTATTCTCTCTCTATAAGAGATGCTCACATGAGACTTGTGGCTTAAGTCCAAATGGCGAAGAATCGCATGTTTCCGCTCCATATTAACACAAAGACTGATAAGTGCCTCTATGGACTTGTGAAGAATGATTCATGGAGATGGCATCTTCGCTTTGGGCATCTCCATTTCAGCGGTCTTAAACTCTTGTCTTCATCAAGCATGGTGCATGGCTTGCCGACTATTGAAGGTCCAGAACATGTGTGTGAGGCGTGCACACTCGGCAAGCAACAAAGAAACTCCTTCCCAAGTGGAGTGTCCAGAAGAGCAAAGGAACCATTGCAGTTGGTTCACACTGATATTTGCGGACCACTTGAAACACCCTCTCTTGGAGGTAATAAATACTTTATTACCTTCATTGATGATTTCAGCATAAAACTTTGGGTGTATTGCATCAAAGAAAAATCTTTCGCTTTCACTATCTTTAAAATTTTCAAAGCTCGTGTTGAAGTTGAAAGTGGTTACAAAATTAAAGTACTTAGATCTGACAGAGGTGGAGAGTACACCTCAAATGCATTTCGAGATTATTGCAAGGAACAAGGCATCAAGCAGCAACACACTGCAGCCTACACGCCACAACAGAATGGCATTGCGGAACGAAAGAACCGCACCATCCTCGACATGACAAGAACCATGCTCAAAGAGAAAGGCCTGCCAAAGAGCTTCTGGGCAGAGGCAGTTGCATGTACTGCCTACTTGCTCAATCGGTGTCCAACCAAGAGCGTCAAAAACATGACACCATAGGAAGCATGGAGTGGCTACAAACCGAGCGTGGTGCACCTAAGGATCTTTGGGTGTGTCGCCTACGCTCAAGTTCCAGAAGCAAGAAGAAGGAAGCTTGATGATCGTGGCGAGAAATGCATCTTCATCGGCTATAGTGAAGAATCTAAAGCCTACAAGCTTTACAATCCACTAACCAATAAAGTAGTGGTGAGTAGAGATGTGGTCTTTAGTGAGGAAGAAGCTTGGAAATGGAACAATGAAGAATCAACCAAAGATATTCAAGTCGAAACAGAAGAACAGGAAGAAAGACATGACCATCGAGAGCAAACGCCCGCAACACCTTCTTCGGCCGCATCATCAGTACAAAGAAGTCCAGGAGTACATTCCATCTCTCCTGGAAGTACTCCATCAAGTCAAAATTCAGCCGGCTCATCTTCACCCATGGCACCTATCAAAATGAGAAGCTTAAATGACATTTATGAGCAAACTGAAGAAGTCAATCTTTTCTGTCTATATGCAGATCATGAGCCTCTGACGTTTCAGGAGGCCATAAAAGAAGAATGTTGGAGAATCGCTATGAAAGAAGAAATCCAAGCCATTGAGAAGAATGACACATGGAAGCTGACTACGCTTCCTAATGACCAGAAAACTATTGGTGTCAAATGGGTGTACAAAATTAAGCGAAATGCTGATGGTGAGATTGATCGCTACAAGGCAAGACTCGTAGCAAAGGGCTACAAACAGAAGTACAGGGTGGACTATGAAGAAGTTTTCGCTCCTATTGCTCGCCTTGATACTGTAAGGATGATTATCTCTCTTGCAGCCCATCACAGTTGGATGATCTACCAACTGGATGTGAAATCTGCATTCATGAATGGAATTCTGGAAGAAGAAGTCTATGTTGACCAGCCTGAAGGCTTTGTTATACAAGGTGAGGAACACAAGGTGTATCGGTTAAAGAAAGCCCTCTATGGGTTGAAGCAAGCTCCACGTGCTTGGAATGCACGCATCGACAACTATCTTCAAGAGAACGGCTTTGCCCAATGTCCATATGAGCATGCAGTCTACATCAAGAAGAATGCTCATGGCGATATGCTCATAGCATGCCTGTATGTTGATGATTTGCTTTTTACAGGGAATAGCCAACCGATGTTTGATGAATTCAAGAAGGCCATGTTTAATGAGTTCGAAATGACCGATGGAGGTCTGATGTCCTTCTTTCTGGGCATCGAAGTGAAGCAACAATATGGTGGCATCTATATATCTCAGAAAAAGTATGCCAAGGAATTACTTGAAAAGTTCAAGATGGCTGATTGCAATGCCGTAAACACGCCTGTAACAACGGGCTTAAAACTGACAAAGGACGGAGAAGGAAAAAGTGTGGACTCGACTCTGTTCAAGAGTCTAATTGGAAGCCTAAGGTACCTCACAATTACAAGGCCGGATATCGTCTACAGTGTTGGGCTTCTAAGTAGGTACATGGAAGCACCAAAAGAATCACACTGGCTAGCCGCAAAAAGAATCCTTAGGTACGTCAAAGGAACAGTGGAATTCGGTCTTTTCTATCCATAAGATGATGAAGCAATACTGTATGGATACTCAGACAGTGATTGGGGAGGTGACCAAGATGAAAGAAAGAGCACCACTGGCTATGTATTTTATCTCGGGTCGACTGCTTTCACATGGAATTCGAACAAGCAGAGTGTGGTCGCCCTGTCCACATGTGAAGCAGAGTACGTGGCAGCATCATCCACTGTCTGTGAGGCAATTTGGTTAAGAAACCTGCTAAAGGAGCTGAAGCATCCGCAGGAAGAATCCACATTCATATATGTGGATAACAAGTCGGCAATTGAGCTTGCCAAAAATTCGGTGCAGCATGGAAGGAGCAAGCATATCGATACCCGATATCATTTTCTAAGAGATCAAGTGAAGCAAAAAGCAATAAAATTGGAATATTATCACACCACTGAACAAGTAGCGGATATTTTCACCAAGGCACTCCCAACAGATGCATTCAAACGACTAAGATTGATACTCGGAATGAAACCAGTTTTGGTTTGAAGGGGAGTGTTGGAAGTTGCAAACCAATCTGGTCCATCCATTTGGTCAGACCGTTGGTTTCTTAAGGGAGGAGTAATTGCTGAGAGAAGCTTCCAGCAACTTGGTGTGCATTCTCCATGAAAATGTTGGCTTCCAATGCATTGGAAAGAAAAGCCATTTAATTTTTTATTTTTGTTTTTTGTAAAATAGTTATTACATGCCCTTGTAGTGTATGGTTGTAAGGGCAATTTAGTCATTTTAACTATGTTGAAAAGTCTATATAAGGAGGGGTTTTGTTGTACGTTGGTGCAAGGAAGGTGCAATACAAAGTTACATAAATAGTTTTAGAAATTTTTGTTCTCATCTTCTTCTTTTCCTTCTTTGAAAATCATCTTTCCTGAGTTGTCTTGAGGCTTTAAAAAGCCAATCAATCCATCTTCTTAAGGCTCAGTAGAGCCAACACCTAGTACTCATGGTTCGGTGGTAGACTCTATGAGTTTCAACACTAAGGCCATGGGTTTAAATACGCATGTAGGTGTGAAAAAAGAAAAAAAAGAAAAAAAAGTTTCAGTAAAATGAAGCAATTATTTGTCTGAAAACTTGAAGGTTCTTGGTAGACCTTTAGTTGGCTCGATCAATGAAAGCTTGCAGGATCCGGCAGAACCAAAGACATGTGGTCTCTATCCATCCCTATTTAATTTACAAAAAGAGCGGCGAAGTAACCATCTCAACCCACTAATCCACTATAAGTCAGAATATATATATATATATATATATATATATATATATATATATATATACAGCCAGCGGTTTAGATTGCTAGATCTGTATATATCCGTGGAGGTGTATCGGATACTCTATTCTCTATCTCTCTCCAAGAGAACTTGAGAAGGGTTACTTACGGATCTAATTCCCAGGTGAGATTATTATTATTTTTTTCTTAATAAAGATGTATTAAAGAGGATGATTGATTATCCCTTGTACAATGTCTCTCAATAATTTGGGGGGATCCATCAAGTTTCTTTCATAACATAACCAAGTCCGTTGTACACTAGAAGTAACGCCACATAATCTCATCTTCCTATAAATAAATAAAATAATAGAAAAAAGAAAAAAGACAGATGAAAGTAGCTAAGGGCAAGAGTTGCCTCTAAAATTGGCTACTAGCACCATCTAATGAATAAATTGAATTAAAGTAATTACGATGTTAATGGGTCTATGCATGTGGTTGCATATCTATGATCTATACTATAAAATAGTAGGCATATTTTGAGTTTACAAATATGCAGATCATTACATGTGAGATGTACTTTGTCTCCTCATCTAATGGCCTGCCTTTAAAATCCAGTTATAACATTTATTGCATGCTATTCCAATGGATTCATGTGCTTAGATTATTTCAACCTTGGTCTCAGTCTTATCTTCTATTCTTGTAACTGAATTCAACTGCTTTCTATCCTATAGAATTAAGTCCTTCACAAAGAAAAAAGAAATTTAACTCCTAATTAAATCCGTTACAAACTTCCTCCTTTGAGGTGGTTTATTAACTTGTGGGGGACATTACATTCCTGGTTTTGGCATACCGTAAGCCATTAATTACCTTGAAATATGACCTTTACTTAAAAGGAGTAAACAGATAAAATCAAGTAAGATTAGAAGTAGGCCAAAGTGTGATTCATATCTGATGACAAGGATAGAGTTAATTCACATGCCCAAGTCTGAGGGGATCACTTGCATTATTGGAACCAGTTTTATCTTCAGAGACTTGAAGCCCTTAGCACAGGCTGGAGCTCTGAAAGCTGCTTAAGGCTTCAATAGACTTAATGATGCAAAAGGGTCTCTCTAGACCTGAGAAAATTCAATTTTCCCTTTGAATTCGACCATCGCAATAACAAGAGTGCTTTGTGCTTTCTTTATTTTATTTTATTTTTTAGTAAAAAAGGGTTTGTTTTGCTGTGATATGCTTATGACGCAAAGGCATTAATTTGTAACGAGGAGGTCCTCTGTAGGAAGGTGGACACAATCTCCATTGAATAATAATGAGAAAAATAATATTGAGAGAGAAGTTAAAGCTGAAAGACTTGAAAGACTTAAAGCGTTTTAGAGAAGTTAAAGCATCTCAGGAAGGTTCAGGAATCTGAAAATCGTAAGAGTTGGAGTTAATTAAGAATCTAGATAGTTCTGTTTAGTCTATAAATAGAGGAGGTAATCAACAAAGGAGGGGGTTTCTGACGCAGGGAGGACATGGTAGGTCGATCACCGTCTCCCTAACCGATAGTTTCTCGAATCCACGAGAAGAAATAAAAGATAGAAAGAGGAAATAAATTCCGAATAATTGAATAATTGATAATTGAATGAATAAAAACGGAATTACAATGCATATAAATAGGAAACTAAACCCTAGGTAAAGTATCAAAATCCAACTCCAACTAAAACTCCTAGAAAACGCAACTTACTATAAATAGTAAACTTACTATTTATAGAAGTTGTTCAATCCTACTAGAACTCTTGGTTTTCGGCCAAAAATAGAAAGTTTTCAAACGGCCTCAACCACGCTGTTCTACGAAATATTCTAAGCCCTTTTCATGTTGGGCACTAACTCTAAAACCATACGGATGCAAAGTTATGATCGAATTAAAACTTACTATAAATAGTAAAAACGAAAATAAACTAGCCTAATGACCGTCGATACGGTCGATTCTCGCGATTCCGGATTGGGCAACCCGGCGTAGCGGGTTGGTTGGCTAAAGTAGCTCGAGCTACCCCAAATTGATATGTTATACGTCCCGTAACTCATTCCGGATTGTGAGATACGACCGATTCACGGTCCTGACGGTCCGGATCACTTTCGGCCCCGTCCGGTCTTCTTTTGGTCCATCTGGGTCATGAAATAGTCAGCGACCCGTCCTACATCAGTTTCACACCAAATCAAACAACAAATTCTTTTTATCTTTATCATTAGCATACCGCTCAATCTAGGAGTAACAGTAATTGTTCGTCCATGTCCCTAGGCAACTTAGCTGTAATTACTCGTCCACGCTTGCTAGGCAACCTATCTTAACATAATCAGTTTTATTTATTTAGGATTGTTTGTCTAAGCATCGATTGTTCGGTCGCTGGTCGTTGAGCATTGAATAGTACCTGGAGGAAAGTTCTTTTTGGTGAAAGGCAAGGCGCAACCCATTTTTGGAGGACAAACCCTACCCTCCGTCAATCGCCTGATCTCTTTGAATCCATCAAACAAGTGGCTGAGTAGGTGACCAACCTATTTAGGTCTTGGTCATATATGGTCGAGTGCGATATATTTGCCTATTTTGGCGCTTGGGGTCGAAGTTAGACCAGCTGGAATCGAGTTGCACAGTCGGTTCTAGCATGCTCGGCACAACACACATACACACGTGCCAGAAGAGTTGATCTCATCGAGGGCCAATAATTTTTTGCACACCTGGTGGGATTCAAACCAACAGGTATAAAATCTATATCGTTTATATTCTACTGACTCAAACATGAGTTGGCGAGGTGGTCAATCTAATCCCATTAACGAGCCTACAACACCTGTTGTGTTTCCCCCACAGGAGGAAGGTTCTATTTAAGCGGCACTAGTTCCTTTGATTTTAGCTACAAAATCATCTAACGATTCTTCAAATAGATCGCCTACCTCCCGAATGACCCTATGGATGTCATTTTGCATGGGTTAAACGAATTTCATTTGGGGATCCAACATATTGTGGAGCAAGGAAGGGCATAGGCAGACATGCATGACATGTCTTCAAGCCTAACAATCTTGGGCACAAACTAAGGCATTTAATAGGTGGATGATGTCTCAGACTAAGTATTTGAATAGGTTGATAGCAACTATTAATGACAGAGTGCCAATGATAACTCAACCAAATGTTGAGGTTAGTTTGGTCGAGAATCAAGGATTTCATCAACCGATCTCGATGCCACCAGTGAATATAAACCCACCTTCGATACAGGAAGTGCGGAATCTTCTACTCCCCATTGATTTCAGGATAGGCGATTGTGAAATAAGGAATGTTCATGATGACATGAATCAAGGGATACGAGGGGCACAACCAATGTTCCCTGTGAACCAACCTGTCGAAATTGGCAATAATCAAATTGATTTGGAACCACCACCGATGGTCGAACCATGGAACTTGGACCGCGACTAAATTATGCGGATGGTTCAAGAAGTCGTTGGACAAGTTCTTGGTCGAACTGCTCCACCGGTCTACCATAAGCCATATCCGGAATGGATTGACCATCAATACTCGTTACCTAGATACTATCAACCAGATTTCACCTTGTTTACGGGTGATACTGGTCAATCGACCATTGAGCATATATATTGATTTATGATGCAATGCGGAGAATTGGCTAATAATGATTATTATTATAAACCGTAACTTTTTAGCCATTCTTTAATGGAAGTCTCATTTACATGGTATTCAAACTTGCTGGCTAATTTATTCCAAACTTGGTAAGAAATGGAGGAGAAATTCCATCCTCATTTCTTTTATAGAGACAGAGAAATCTCCATGGCCAATTTGGCAAGATTTCATCAATTGTAAGATGAATCTTGTAAAAGTTACATCACATGCTTTAAAAGAGCAAAAAGTTAATGTAAGGTAGTGATGAATGAAGTTGCGTTTGTACAACTAGCACAAGAGAATTTGGAATATAAACTCCAAAAAAAGTTTATTGGTATGGAGTTTGTTGATTTATATGACTTGACCAAGAAAGATTCAAGGTATGAGACGCTCCTTCGGGAAGGGGAAAAACAAAAAAACTCGTCACTTGTAACATATTATTTCAATTCTAACTATGACATTTATGTGGCCGAGGTCATTACCAAGAAGCCATTTGTGTGTCTAGTCTTGGTTTGGACCGATCCCATTGGAACAACCACTCAAAAATTGCCTTGATTGTTTTCCTTTAATTACCAAAGCTAACGAGATTTTTTATCTATTGTTGATCGAAAAATTTATTAAATTACCTATTAATTATAAAATGATGGCTAACGAAGAAATTAAGAAAAAAGATTATTGTAAGTGGCACAGAACTCTTACGCATGCTACTAACAATTACATGGCATTCAAGAATATTATTCAGGACAACATTGAAAAGGGTTTACTCAAATTCCCTGAAGTAAAGAACGAAGCCATGTTAATCGACACTGATCCATTCCCACTCCACCTCGAAGTTAATATGGCAACAGTCGACTTGCAGAAACTATCCCGACCGCAGCATAACATAAATAACGCTCTATCATACCAGTGTTATGATAGAGGTCAATACAACTCCCGGTTGGCATATAGCAATTCTAGTCGATGGTTAGCTAGGAGGTCAATAACCTGCATGGGGGCTTGGGTGGCCGAGCTTGGGTAAATGAGACCTAAGAGGTCGAGCCTGGGCGACTGCATGGGGGCCTGGGTGGCCGAACCTGAGAAGTTGAGGCCTAAGCGGTAGAGCCTGGGTGGTTATGCCAAGGAGGCCTGCAAGGGGGCCTGGGTGGCCAAGCTTAGCTGGCTTGCATGGGAGCTTGGGCGGCTGATGTATAAGCTTTGGTTGAAAAATAAGATTCCACTTTTATTGACGAGGAGGGTTCGATACAAGTGATTTTCAAGAAAGTAAGACAGTTTTCGCCTTAACGCTTCTACCAGTGGTGGTACTTTGAGTGTCTGATTAGCTCACCTTAAGGCTGACATGGGTGGCGAGTATATATTGTGTCGATCAAGGTTGGTCGGCCTCTTTATGACCTGGGCGGCCTATATAGGACCTGAGTGGTCCAGATAGTGAAATTACACCTTTTGGATTAACACACTTGTAAAGGCGTATGCGTGCAGAAGCTTAGAGGAACAACTAGAATTATGGCTAAGTCCTAAAAGGGGGGGTGATTAGGACCTTTAAAAAAAAATTCGCCTACTTAAACAGTTTAACAATACAAACTAAGTACGCAAGAATACTTCGACCTCCAATCCTAAGTGGGTCCAATCACAAGACTAGCATATGGTTTAAGCAATAAGCTACCTAGTCTAAGCAAGCATAGATTAATAAAAGATTAACTAATCAAGTACCTAATCTGTGCAACCTACGTAGTATATTAAAGAATTGATCATAAGGCTCAAATCTACTCTAGAAGTGAAAGTACATCTTTTGTATGTCGATGTGCCTAACAAGTGCCTGCATACATTTTAATTAAACATTCATAATTAAGCAATTAAACACAATGCATAATAAGAAATGTGCTCAAATACTATCACAAACACAAGTATGTATAGTGGTTCGACTTTGGGTCTATTTCACTCCCGGTTCAAGTACACAACTCCTTTGAGCACACCGACATTCACAATACGGAGGTTTTAAATTAGGTTCACCTCTCAACCTTTATATGGAGGTTTTACCAGTTCACCTCTCAACCTAAACGGAGTTTTAGACATAGGCTAACTCTCAAGCCAACGCACGTATACTCTCGTGTCAGAGGATCCCCCTTGGAGACTAGTTAGGCTCGACAAACTTGTAAAGGAATGACAAACATCCTTGACTTTTAGGCTCAACTAACAAGCCAAGGATCGACAAATGACCCTAGATTCGAATTTGATAAACAAACTCTACACTCAATTTCCACTGGGAAAAGAGTGGATGGACTCTCTACAAATGACAACCTTACTTATCAGATAAGCCCCTTGTTTAGTGTTGCTTTGAGTTGCTTGATCTCCGTTCTCCCGTGCTTCAATTAGCTCACTTTTGCTCCCACAATCGTGTTACCATTGCGTTGTCAACGCCTCAACTCTACTTGATCAATCAACTTGCATGTGATACTTTTAAGATGCCCAAGGTTATAGGAGGGTAGGTTTGAGATTTCTACAACTTATAAGAATGGGTTTCCTAGTGTATTTCACCTACAAGGATCTCATCATAAATATTTTGACAGATATATAACTATCAAGTTCAATCCAAACTCTAGAGATCAAAGAGGGGCAAGAACATCTTCTTCATGAGCTTTGAATGCTTCATTCTTGTGTTGAATCACAAGGAAGATACCTTGTTAGGGTTAGGATTTAAGCCTCTAATGGTCTCCAATGATGGTGGCTTCAATCTCCTCAAAATTCCTCTTGTTGCCAAAAAAATCGACCCAAGCCGTTTTATAGAAAAAGTCTCAATGGTTTAAAAATGGTCACAAAACGGTTAGTAGCCGACCGATCGGATGCGGTCCTCGACTAGTCGACCAATGGCCAAAACAAACAGTTTGCACGCTATCTTTTTGGGGTCAGTAACAACCGATCGGACTTGTCTAGGGACTCAGCACGCTTGTTGTCCCAATTTCATGGTTTGATGACCGGTCAGCAGGCCTGTTCTACATGCTGTTTTACATCCGTTTTTACAACAGTAGAAGCAACCTCTTTGGCCAACCTTTGGATAGTCTTTTGGGACACCTAAGGCCAATCTAAGATTACTACAAGTATGCTTAAATGGGTCAAGGTTATCTAGAATTTTGGGTTTTGGTTTGGTTTAAGGTTAAGGCTTTACCAATGCATCTCTTTTATCCGTTTCTTCTTTCTTAATACACCAGGTCCTCCTTGAGTCTTCGGTCTTCGTCTTCATTAAGCTTAACCGACACTAGACTCACTGACCTAAGTAATTGACAAATAGGGTGCACTAGTATGCCACAGAAAAGTGAACTAACAGTAAGTTAGACGAGTCTTCAACGAATTTCTCCAAGAGTCTCGTTGTTGATGTGGGCCCCTGGTGTGCCCTATGTAGGTGGGAAGCTGTTAATCGGGCGCTTGTTGACAAATTCTTGGAAGAAGCCTTCTGGATTAAGGCCTCATTTTATTGCTTCAACTCGTAGCAGTCCATAATGTTATGGTCATGATCCTTGTGGAAGAGGCAATATTTTAACTTGCTTCTCTTCTCTAAGTTGGATCTTAGGCTAGCTGGAGCCTTTAGGTAGCTCTTTTCCTTTATTTATATGAAGACTTGGTCAACAGAGCCTTTAAGAGGTGTGTATTTCTCGAATCTGGGGACATGAGCTTTGGGTGGCCGTGAGGGGCCACTCTTGTTCTCATGTCTCTTCCGCTTGTGATTGGAGCCATGGTCATCTTTTGCATCTCTTCACCCTTTGCTCGTGGGTGAGTAGTTATTGTTGTGATGGGCGTTGATGAGATCTTCGTCATTTGCATACTTGTGAGCTCTATCAGGGAGTTCTGACAGAGTTTTTAGCGAGGTCTTACCAATTGAATGTAGGAGTTTTTCAAGTCGAAGTTCATTGATAAGAGCTACGGGGGCCATTTTCCCAACGCACTCCATATTTAGGGACTCTTTATTGGATTGGGCAACGTAATCTCGCAAGGGCTCATCCTCTTTCTGCTTCAGGGTTAGTAGACAGGTGTCCTGTTTTTAAGATCCTTTGCTGCCAATGAACTAGGCAACAAAGGCTCTGCTTAACTGGTCGTAAGAGGAGATGGACTTTAACCGTAGTCCCTGGAACCACATGCCTGCAGGACCCATCAATGACAAGGGGAAGGTCTTATACATGATTGGTCCTGAAGTACCATACAACTCCATCTAAGTCTTGAAGGTCTCGAGGTGTTCGACTGAATCACCTTCACCATAGTAAAGTCTAAAGTTGGGCACTTTGAAACCAAGAGGGAGACGTTTAGCTAAGATGTCTTCAATAAATGGCAGCTTCGCTTCTTCAAGGAATGCTTCAATCGGAGTCGGGGCCTGGAGTGGTATTTCTTCCTCATGTCATTGATTTAGTCCCAGAGTTCCCTAAATTGAGCCTCAAGGTGGGGGTGACCCTCTACGAGTTGCTCGGTTTCTCTTCCTTAGCATATCTCGTCCGGGGTGTGTTGTAGATCCGCAACATCAAGGTGAGTCCCCAAATGTGTCTAGCTAAGATTGGCTTGGTCGGCATGACTGTGTTACCTGGACGACGAGCTTGGTGAGGGGGATCTTAGGGATTAGTAACCTGTGATGCCCCATCACTTTCAAAGTAAATAGCGATGTGATCTAGTTTTTCCGCCATATTCCCGTACTGTTCCTCAAGAATGACTAAGCGGGATTTTTTTATTCTGGAACCTTTGCTGACTGGACGTCAGGGAAGGATGCGATGAATCTCTCTTGGCTATTGCGCTTTGCTCTCTAAGGTGAGGTCCTGAGGAATTTTGGCAGCAATATTGGCATTCTTCCTGCCCTTAACCATGTCGGCCAAAGGATGGGTGTTGAATGCTAGGGCTAAGCAATGAGAACATGAGTAAGCAATGAGAACATGAGCTGCGTGGTTCCCACAGACGGTGCCAACTGTTGTCACAAAATTTTGGACAACGAATTTGGATAGTTAGGATTTGCCACGTAACCTTTAACTGCGTGCAAGAGCTCCTTTTGCCCGTCGGACCTACAATTAAAAAGGAAGAGAAAGCAAGGAGGAAGTGTCGTTGTGCGGCGAGGAACTCTCTAATGCCTAAGTCAAGTCAGGGAATAAGGAGGATTAGGGTTTTTTGGCCTAAGTTATCTCTTACCTTGGTGTGTAGGTCCAAGCTATATTTATAAAGGCTTGGAGGTAGTTTAGGAGACAAATCCTGCTAGGATACGTTGGTAGAGTTCCGGTAGAGGAAAAATTCTTTCATTCCATTATATCAGAGAGATCTTTTTGAAAAAGGCAATAGATCTGGGAATATTTGGACCTTCCGTAAGGATCTTGGATCTACTCTGTGTGGTCGGTCGATTTGGGACTGACCTAGGCGGTCAGCCTGTCGGGGTTGAGCATGGTTGGTCACCCTATGGAGGCCAAGCCTGGGTGGCCGAGGCCTAATGGCTAAGCCTGGGTAGTTGAGGCCTAAGTGGCTGAGTCCTAGGAGACCAAGCCTGGGTGGCCAAGCCTGAGTAGCCGAGTCGTGGGAGGCCGAGGCCTGAGTGGTCAAGTCCTGGGTGGCCGAGCTTAGGAGGCCGAGCCTGGGTGGCCGAGGCTTGAGCAAGATGCGAGTTGCGGGATGGACCGTGGGTTGGGTCGTTAGGAATGGGCTTCCTCATGGTTCATGGGCCAGTGCCCCAGCTCGGAATGTCCTATCAAAAAAAAAAAAACATTCTATAGATGCACATACTTCTTTTCTATTAAAACAAGGGAATTTAAAAAAAAAAAATTACCAACTTAATATATAATTTACAATTTGGTACATTTTTTAAAATAGATTTCATAAGGAACCCCATAAATTTATATAATTATCACTAGAGTACCTTGCGTTAGATTTCTTAATGGAAGTTGGGTAGGTCATGAAAGCAAAAGGGCCGGTAGCACAATTGGGCCCCACCATGATTTTTATGTAAAATACACTCCGATCACCAAGTGCTTCACCCCATGTTAGGCCCCAACTCAAAAGTCTGCCCTATCCACTTGCCTGGAAACTATTATAAGGCAACACTCACCCTCTAAAATGTTTCCCTTGTTGTGGCCTACTTAAATCACAGATAGGCTTGATTTTTGGGCCCCATGCCTAAATTTTGATGTGGCATCTAGTGGTTGGAGTGGCTTTCATATAATCACCCAAGTGTACGTTGTAAAAATGTATAGCCCACTTGAATCACAAGTCATTACGATTTTTAAGCCTTTGGCCTAACATTGGACTCCCCACCTAATTTTGGGATTGGATTTCACATACACATCACTGTGGACCCCTTAAAAAATTACTCTCCAAACTATTGTTCCCAGATATCTATTAATATATTAAGAATTTTCGGGATGCCCAACCTAGATTTTTTGTAGAGCCCAACGTGATGTGTACTTGAGATCGACTCTAACCATTAGACATAATCCCACATTAGACCTCGGGCCAAAAAATTAGGCTAACATACGATTCAGGTCGATGACACCAAAGGAAACGGTTGGGCGAGAGACGTCTACCCTTGATTTATACAGGACCCACCATGATGCTCATATGAAATCTACTCCAATTATTAGATGCACACCAAAATTTATATTTGGGCTCCAAAAATAAGCACATCCATGATTCAAGTGCGCCACAACAGGGGAAATAGGGTGATTGTGGCTCTATATATACACTGTTTCCAATCATTTGGTCCACCGGTATCGTAGATGGTGCTAATTTTATTTTTAATCTTAAACCTAACATAGTCCATCATGCGAAGGTTCCATTATCATGTATACTATTGGATCGGGTAGACCCACACATCAAAATCAACTTTCAATGTTATGAGAGCCTCATTTTTTTGTTTTTTTATTTTTCTCTTTCTAATTTATTGCGAATTAATCAATAATAATAATAATAATAATAATAATAAAGGAATGGGAAAAATGGATAAAGAAGGGCCAGAGAAATGGAGAAGGAAATAAATGAAAAATAAAAATAAAATAAGAAAGGGGAAAGCAACCCTAACTTCCGGTGGTTGGAAGTAGTACAATGACAATTACTTCAATTAATGGAGTAGCTAATTGAAAACCTTTTTGAGAAAGGAATGAGAATGTAAATTTTATATTAAGCAGGTAGTTTTCGGTGAAAGACCCTATAGGTCCCCATGTCCAGAAATATTCAAGTGATCACCCACTCATCAGGTGGGCTGCAATTGTAAGAAACTAATGGACTGAGGGGAAAGCTTTTTAAGTTCAAGCATCCATCCATATTCTTCCATACACTGCACATCACTGGTGGGTGGAGGAGAGTCTGACTTTTGGCTCTGTACGGCTCACTTCATGAAAGCTGGGATGTTCCACGTATATATGTGCTATGCTTGCACAAATTAACCGGTGCAATATGCCAAAGGGTTATGAATTCGCTTTGGATTTGCTTCCCTCAGTTGTCCACTCTAGTTTAACTTATACTTATCTCTCTATTTCCCATGTGATTGTGTAACAGAGAAATGGCTACCTGCAGTAAGGCGTTTATGATCACGGTGACCCTCTTAGTTGTGGTCATGTTGCTCTTCTCAGCTGTGGTGACTGCCGCAAATCCGGAGGAAACCATATTATATTCTGTCATCCGTAAGTATAAGGAATTTGATTTGTTTATTTATTTATTTATTTTTGTTAAACCAATAAATTGAGTTCTGTTTCAATCAAACTGTTTCCAGTATATACAAAAAGAAAAGCTCACTACCTGTAGAGGCAATTTTTAACGGAGGATATAAAAATCCACCGCTATAAGTAATCTATTCTTCCAAGGACAACCATAGTTCGTGCAATATATATAGAGGCAGAAACATATATCCGCTAATATATTAGCACCTATATATAACAGAGGAAAATAAATTCCACCCATATATATATATATATATATATATATATATATATATATAGATACACACCTTTATCAGCATCTTTAATGGCGAATCTCAGAATCCACTGTTGTATCCGCCCATATATTGACACCTTTACCGTTGAGTCGTAGGATCCGCAGTTGGATCCTATTTTCCTGCCACAGCCACGTTCCCATCATGTGTTGTAAATTATATAGACGCGGATGCATAGATCCGTCAGTGTATCCTCATCTATGCATCCGCGTTGTTAGTACATGTCAGTCCACCATTGATTTGTTAGTACATGTCATCCACCAAATCTATGCATCCACCACCATTTTCCACCATTGATTTGTTAGTACATGTCACGTCCTTTTGCGTGAGTGTTAACCATCTGCCTCTTCCTGGGAGCTATCTTGCTTAATGGAGGAAGAAAAGCATCAACAGGGATTCAATTCAAGGAGAATCCAAGCCTCATTAATTCTCGGAAAGAATTTTAATGGATAAGATTTTATGATATCTTTATTAAAACAACGAAAATAAATACAATAGCTTCAATGAAAACAAACCAAACAAACCCTTGAAATCCCTCTCCCAACGGCTACTTTATGACTTATTCAAAATACCCCTAAACACTCCTTCCCCCCCCCCCCCCAAGAGTCACCTTGCCCTTAAGGTGAGTATCAGAATACCGTTCCCTGATGTCGTTAAACCTTTCCCACATTGCATCTTCAATTGGAACTCCTTGCCACTGAATGAGTACTTCCATTACCGCTTGATTTCTCCTTTTAACCATCCGACAATCTAGAATGGCCACTAGCTCGGGTTGAAGTAACCCCTCATCCATTAATGGCAGTAGAGAATTAATAGGTTGCACTTGATTCCCCAGCTTTTTATTAAGGCTTGAAACTTGAAATACAGGATGGATCCTTGAGCCTAGCGGTAAAGCAAGTCGATAGGCAACCTGTCCAACTCACTGAGTGATTTGGTATGGCCCATAGTATCTAGCTGATAGCTTAAGCGATCTCTGAACAGCTTTTGAAGTCTGTCGATATGACTGGAGCCTCAAATATACCCAATCTCCTAAAACAAATTCTCTCTCAGTCCGACATTGGTCTACGAACTTCTTCATTCGCTCTTGGGTTGCCCTCAGATTCTGCTCTAAGATCTCTAAAATTTTATCTCTGCTCCTCAGCTCTCCCTCAACTGCTTGCGCCTTGGTGGTTCCTGATATGTAGGCCTTTACTGTGGGAGGAGGAACTCCATAAACAACCTCATACGGAGTCATTTTGGAAGAGGAATGTAAGTGGTGTTATAACACCACTCGGCCCAAGGTAGCCAACATACCCATTCTTTAGTCTATTACTGGTGAAACAATGGAGATAATTTTCTAAGCAAAGATTTAAGACTTCACTTTGACCATTCGATTGGGGATGATAAGTTGAGCTCATTTTTAGATGCATACCTTGCAACCTGAAGAGTTCCTTCCAAAATTAACTAGTAAAGGTAGGGTCTCTATTGCTGACTATTGAAGTGGGCATCCCATGGAGCGTGAATACAAGGCAATAAAATGGTTGTACTTGGAAAGCCTATCCACCACTACTAGAATAACGAGCGACCTTGAGAAATTGGCAACCCTTCTATGAAATTCACGGCAATATCTGTCCAAATTTGATTTAGAATGGGGAGAGGCTGAAGAAGACCTGGGGGTGCCACATTCTCATTTTTATGGCGCTAGCAGGTGTCACGCTCTTTAACAAAGGTTAACACCTCCTTATTGAGGCCTGGCCAATAGCAGGTATCTTGGACTCTCTTACGAGTCTTGTGGTAAACAAAATGACCCGAAGCTGGTGTAGAATGTAATTCAGTAAGGATAAAGTCTCGAGTTGGTGAGGTAGGCCCCAAAATAACCCTCTCTTTTCGAAACAAAATTCCTCCCTGCATGGAATATTTTTTTTAAATCTAATTTCCCTTCCTTATACCTCCTTGTTTGATCCAAAAGATAGGGATCTGTCGTCGCCTCTGATTTAACCGCATCGACCCAAGTGGCAACTGGGGTTGATAAGGCCGAAAGTGACATGTCCTCGTTCCTTCTAGAAAGAGCGTCAACAGCTGTATTTTCCTTGCCCATTTTAAACTCAATCGTGAAGTCATACCCAAGCAACTTAGAAATCCACCTATGTTGAGCCAGAGTGAAAATTTTCTGCTCAAGAAGGAACTTTATACTTTAGTGGTCTGTACACACCACAAACTTCCTTCCAAGTAGATAGGGCCTCCATTTTTGTACAACTACAACCAAAGCCATCAGTTCTCTTTCATAAGTAGATAACGTTAAATTCTTACCATGTAAAGCCCGGATGAAAAAGGTGATAGGGTGTCCATCTCGCATCAAAACACCACCAATCCCAACTCTAGAGGCATCGCACTCCACAGTGAACTACTTGGTAAAGTCGGGAAGAGCCAGAACTGGTGCTTAGGTCATGGCAAGTTTAAGGTCATTGAAGGCCCGTTCAGTAACTTCATTCCATGAACAAGCATTTTTCTTGAGTAAAGTTGTCAGTGGTGCAGCGACCTTCCCATATTCCTTAATGAATTTTTTGTAGTAGCCGACGAGACCGAGGAAGCCACGTAATGCACAGGGTGTTGTAGGTTTCGGCCATTCTGTCATACAACGACCTTGGATGGATCTACTGCATCTCTTTGGGCTGAAATAAGGTGACCCAAGTAATATATCTCTTGACAGCCAAAGCAACATTTAGACTCCTTGGCATACAATTTATGTTGCCTCAAAACATTCAATACCATGCGCATATGAGACAAATGTTCCTTCCAACTCTTGCTATATATTAAGATATCGTCAAAAAAAAAAAAAAAAAGACGAATTGCCGCAAGAATGGTCTAAAGACTTCATTAATTAATCCTTGGAATGTAGCAGGGGCATTTGTAAGACCAAATGACATTACGAGGAATTCATAATGTCCCTTATGGGTCTGAAATGTTGTTTTAGGAATGTCATTGTCATGAACCCAGATTTGGTGGTAACCAGACCTTAGGTCCAACTTTGAAAAGAATGTGGATCCATTAAGCTCATCTAACAACTCATCGATCACCGGTATCGAAAACTTGTCCTTAATAGTGACTTGGTTAAGGGCATGGTAATCGATGCACATCCGCCAACTACCATCCTAGTTGTGAACCAGAAGGATCGGTGAAGAATAAGGGCTAGAGTTAGGCCAAATGGTACCAGAAATCAACATTTCTTTAACAATTCTTTTAATTTCATTTTTTATAGAAGGCATACCTGTACAGCCTGATACTGAAGAGTGGAGTTCCTTTAATCAAGAGGAAGCCGCTTGGGTTCTGAGAAGACCTCAGAAAATTCATTAAGCAGACACCGCAAACTTGCATCAACGACCTCTGATCGGGCCAAAACTTCTAGGTTGCAAAGCTGTATGATAGAACATTCTTAGCTGTCTTTTTTAGTCGAGTTGGCTGGCCGCTTAGTAACTCAGTTGGCATTAATCCCTTGAGCTGACACTCCTTCGATCCATCTTTGTATCTCATGGTGAGTTGGGAAAAATCCCATATGACTGGTCCTAGGGTTCGAAGTCATTGCACCCCTAGTACCACATCACAATCTCCCAAAGACAACAAAAAAAATCAGCCTTAATAAAATGGCCTTATATATTGAGCAAAAGAGTACACAACACTAGCCTTCTCCAATAAGTCCATCCCCATTAGTCACCATAACTTCAAAATTGGTGTCAGGTTGGACCGCCACACGAGCCTTACTAGCCACCTTTGGATCCAAAAAGTTATGGGTGGATCACTATCAATCAACACAGTTATAGCTTGTCTACATAGGACACCTCCAACACGCATGGTCTGAGGGTTGGTGGCCCCAGCTATAGCTTGTAAGGAGATTTCAGGAGAAAGATCCCTAGACTCGTCTAGCTCCATATCGATCTCTTGAATTTGTACTGAAGGCACCTCATCTTCTGGGCAGCTTTTGATCATGAATAGTTTGGGGTTCTTGCACTTATGCCATGGCTGAAATTTCTCATCACAATAGTAGCACAACCCTTTGTCCCTTCTTTCTTTAGCTTCAGCTAGTGTTAAACACTTGATCATAACTTGAGGAGGCTTGGCCTGTACACTAGTGGTCGTGGACATGGGCCTTGACCCTGGTAAAAGCTTCTGCCTTACCGCAATCATTTCTTCTTGCAGCCTGGCGAGTCTAATGGCTGCATTCATGGTGGTGGAGGAAACATCTAGACTTCTAAACGTATTTCGTTCTTCAGTCCACGCACGAAGCAACTTACCAAGAAGGCTTCGGAAAGCCCTTCAGTTCGGTTTGACAATCTCTCGTACCACATTTGGTAGTCACGAATAGTTGAAGTTTGATGTAATTTGGCCAATGCGCCAGCATAATCTTCATATTCTGTTGGCCCGAACCTTGCCATTAGCACCGTTATGAATTCCTCCCAAGTGATTTCAGATTGAACTCGCTGGTACCACACGTACAATTGTAGCGCTTCCCCTTTCAAGTGAAAGGAAGGTAGAGGTAAGCGTTGCTCAACAGCCATATTATGAAACTAAAAAAATTGCTTGGCACGATAAACCCAACCAATGGGATCTCCACCTTCAAATCTTAGAAAATCCAGCTTTAGCGTTTTACTTTGAATGGTACCACCACCACCAATAATCGAGGTAGCCTCCCTTGGACGTTGGAACATGGTAGTCGAGGTTTGCCCACCGGAGTTTACCTCCAACTCTCGAGCCCTTGCTGATGTCAGCTGATTGTTTTTGAGATCTAAGGTGGTCAGCATATGGACTATCGTATCCAATCTCTTGCCTTGCTGATCTAACTTTCGAGCCTATTGTTCGGTAGTGTCTTGCAGTTGCTTGACCACCTCCTCCATGTCGGAATAACCTGTCTCTGATGCCAAGTTGTCACGTCCTTTTGCGTAAGCATTAACCGTCTGCCTCTTTCTGGGAGCTATCTTGCTTAATGGAGGAAGAAAAGCATGAACATGGATTCAACTCAAGGAGAATCCAAGCCTCCAGTAATTCTCAAGAAGAATTTTAATTGATAAGATTTGATGATCTCTTTACTGAAACAATGAAAATAAATACAATATCTTCAACGGAAACAAATCAAGCAAACCCCTGAAATCCCTCTCCCAACGGCTACTTTATGACTTATTCAATAACAAACTTATGACTTATTCAAAATACCACTAAAACCAGGACACGTGGCAGCTACACGTGGTGGTAGACGTATTAGTAAATCATGCCGATATGAAATTTGGTTTCCGCTGCTATAAGTTTCACTTAATAAAACCTAATATTAGTGTGTATCTCTCTCTCTCTCTCTCTCTCTCTCTCTCTCTCTCTCTGACATCAATCATGATTTTTTCAAAACTATGTCTTTTTCTTTTTCTTTCTTTTTTTGTTTTGATTTTTCTTTTTCTTTTTTTTGTGTTTTGTGCTTGAGTTTACATCTTAGGCTGAAGATCGAGGGTTGTATCTTATTGATTGTTAAATTTAACTAGTACAAAAAAATCCCAACTTAGAAGTATAATAAAAATCTATCTTAAACAAATTCAAAATATAAACCTAATCCTAAGGTATTTAGAATCACAAACCTTATATTAATCCCCGACAACGATACCAAAAACTCATTTCATAATCCCAAGTGCAGGACTGCAATATATTAATAACTCGGGAGTCTGAGGTCGAGCCATAGGTGTTCGCTCGCCTCAAGTGCAAGGATTGCGATGTAGTAATAATTCTCGGTAAGACCAAGGTCAATCCACAGGGAATTAGGTAAACCAATTCTAATTATTCTAGTAACTTCAAATTCAATTAATTAAAGAGTTCAAGTTCATAAACTAACTTAAAATAGTAACTTGTAAAATCTGTAATTTAAACGAAACTAAGGCCTCAAGGATCCACTTGTAGTAGTCCCATGTGAATTCATTCATCCAAGCATAAACACAACTAAAGTTGAAGTTCTATCTCTCTTCTGTTGGAAGATTCAACACTCAAACACAAACAATCCCCACTCAAGTTGAAGAATAAAATTCTAGTTCCAATGAAGCACGTAGAAGTCGAATATGTAGCCTTCGAAGCAATGGCCATGCCAATGGACTATGGTACGCTTAAGGATTACTACAATTCGAATATAATCCAAACATGATAATCTCAGAGAATTGCAAGGAATCCATGTCCGAAGCACATGAACTCTTATAAAACATCTAAAAATACCAACTTTTATTCAAACTAGAACTTAAAATCCAACTTAAAGTAAAGTACTTGAATTAAAACGAATTCAACATGATAACTACCTACAAGTTTCACCTCTTAGCCTTAGCTAAGAGGTTCTAGCCAAGCATTATCATGCTTTAACTAGAAACAATGAAAAACTAACTAAAAGCATAAAAAATAGGATTTGGGAGAGTTGTAGACGCTCCACGACGATCCTCTTCACCTCCCCCAAAGTTTCTGATCTTCTATGACGCCTTAATTTTCAAACTTAGGTGCCCTTTTATAGATTTAGAGTCCCACCAACTCAGATAGTTCCAGATTTGCGTAGCACTTACGCACTTTCGCCACAAAAATCGGAGCTTGAACTATAGGCTTTCTGTTTACGCATGGCTGACCGGTCATGACTGGTCGGACTGGGTTGGCCGATCGGTCTTGATTGGTTGGACCTGTTTATGAGATGTCTAGGGGGCACAATGGGAATGGCCTTCATATGGCCGACTGGTTGGACCTGTCCGTTTAGACGTCCAGAGAGTGCAGAGAGAGGGGCAGTCCATGGTCGACCTCATGGCCAACCGGTCTTGACCGGTCAGACCATTGTGGTTGTATGTCCAGCGAGTTGAGAGGGGGCTGATGTGGTGGCTGATCGGTCAAGACCGGTCGTGGCTTGTTTGGCCGACCGATCAAGACCAGTCTAGCCCTCCTTCATTTTTTCTTTCTTTCTTTCTTCTCTTCTCTCCTTCTTTCTTCTTCCTTCTTTGGCCCACCTTGGATCTTCGTCTAAGGGCTTCTAAATAGGTCTTTTTGCCATCATTTATGTGAAGTCTCTCTCTCAATCCTACATTCACAAAATAACCATTAGATGGGTCTTTTAAGCATACAAACCATGCATGCAATGTGATGTTATGGGTTAGAATATGTATAAATTGGAAGCCCAACACAACCCCCAACTAGCATTTTACTAGTCCCGAGCAAAACATGTGTGAAACAAGTCCAATTCTCCAAAATCCAACTCTCTTTCAGAAATTATGCTTCTCTACATTCCAAGCTATACAAGTGTTAAACTCAGAAAAAATTAGGTGATAGAAGTTGAAACCTTAAACTCTCAAACATAATAGGTGTTCATATAAAATCCCTGCTGATTGATTGATAAATAGAAAAACTTTGAACAAATTCAACCTAATGTGCATAGTGAATGTTCATCTCATGAATTTCCGAGACTATCTTCATTATAAATCAACTAAACTATGGATCTACAACAAGCCCATGACAAGAATTTTCCTTACCATCTTTTCGACGGCTTTCACACTACGTCCCATTTTCGGCTTTGGTTACGGGTAGACCATCCCCCGGTTGGTAATAGGTAGCTCTTTTCAGAATTTTTCACTATATTTTTAATCATACCCATCATATTTTTCGTTATTTTTTCATGGACAAGGATGGACAAACTAGCTCAACTCGGTTCCTCAACACCTTAAATCTAAGCCTAGCCAATCCACAAATCTACATAATCCTTTCAAACCATGAGAATCGTGTAACGTGTGCTAGGTGCAAAAGTGTTCAAACATTCTATCAATCATATAAATAGGGGAATTCACATATAAAACCATTTTATCAAAGGTAGTTCAAGACTTGCAACATTAATCACTTTTTGTCTCCTTTTTTTATACTTGTATCATCCCGAATGCATAGAAACAAGGTTTTCCAAAAGATTTTAAAATTTTTAAAAATATTTGAAAAATTTTCAACATATGATAATGCTTGAAATGTCCACAAACTGCTAGATGAGGAATCTCATCTCACCCCCCAACCAAATCTTACATTGTCCCTAATGTAAAAAGATATGTAATGAGCATGAACATGAGAGTAATGGTAAAATAAAAGAGAGTGAGAATGATAGTACCTGAGAGAGTCAATCATGGAAGTCTACCTTCGGTATCAAAATCTACTAAAGTAGTAAAACTAGAACAAAAGATACCTAACTCGTCCTTTTAGAAAAAGAATTTCCATTAGACTAGGAGATCGATTATCATTATAACATCCAAAAGGACAAAGTTGAGCAGGATCATCAAGTGGTGTAACGGATTTTTCAGTAGAGCTATCCACCATCCTACTTTGGAAAGTACATTGGTGACATCAACCATTCTAACCCATTGAAAATCCTATTGAAAAATTTCAGCGGGTTCTTCACTAAAATTGTCACATGTAGTAGGAAAAGAGAATTACATTGGTTGAAAATTATTGAATATGGATCTCCTTTCCATCTTGTCTGGGCAAAAGTTTGTCAAATATGGGTCATCCCAGAAGTGGTGTTCTTCGGTTTGAACAAACTAAAGAGATGTGGAGACTTCATTCGCTTCATCCTTACAAATTAGGATGGTCTCCACATAATCATCTTTTACCGGTTCATCCACAATCAATTTTTCAGTTTGGCACTCTTTGGAAGGAAGCTTTCTAAGCACCGGAGAGGTCTCCCTCAAGGCGTGCACTATGTCCTGAATTATGGGATCATCCAAATCTTCAAAGTAAGCCAAACACTCTTCTAGAGTGTAGGAGACCTCATGGGAGGAAGTTTTCAAATTTGGACCATTTACGTCTTCCTCCTTCTCAGACTTTTTATAGGTTGGAGTGGGTCCTCAACCTCTATACTTTCAAATTTGGCCTCTCCATAGCTAAGTCAAGCACCAATTCTTCCAATTTCTGCACAATAAATTTGTGTAAATCAAAAATTGGTGACTTGTCAAGTAAATTTTTAAAAATTGAGACTTCCAAGGTCTTATTAATAGAATTGAATTCATCCTTGGATGTGTCAAACATGTCCCCAAGCTTTCAGGTAGATTGGGTTAGAAATACTCTCCATCCTTCTTAGACTCTATCATGTTTATCTCATGAGGACCGTCATCATCACCCCAATCCTCAAAGGGATCGAAGCAAAAGACATCTAATGGATCAAGATTCTGATTTAAAAAGAACTCCTCTTTCATGATGGATTCAATCATGTCAACTTCATTAACATCCTCATCATCCCTATGCCTTTTGCCCAAGTGGAACACATTCACCTCCAATGTCATGTTCCCAAAGGACAATTGCATCACCCTATTCCGGCAATTGATAATTGTGTTTGATGTAGAAAGGAAGGGGCAGCCTAGTATTATCGGTATTTGAGTGTTAGTATCCATAACCGGTTGCATGTCCAAGACGATGAAATCCGGCCACCGGATAGTAGAATTTGTCAACTTGGACCAATACATCCTCAATTATCCCTCTCGGTACACGAATGGATCTATCAGCGAGTTACAATGTGATTTTGGTGGGTTTTAATTCACCAAGGCCCAATTGCTCATATACCAAATATGGGATTAAATTTACGCTTGCCCCCAAGTTTAGCAATGCACGCTCAATCCGGTGGTCACCGATGATACATGAGATTGTAGGACTACCAGGATCCTTAAATTTTTTTTTTTTTTTTTTTTTTTTTGGGGGGGGGGGGGGGGGGGGGTCTTTTAGGTGAGAATAGCATTCACTTGCTCATTCAAAAAGGCCTTTTACTGCACATTGTATTTGCGTTTAGTTGTGCATAAGTCTTTTAGAAACTTGGCATAGGAAGGGATTTGTTTAATGACGTCAAGCAATGAAATGTTGATCTTGACTTGTTAGAAATTTTCTAAAATATCATGAGAGTTTGAGAGAGATTTTGGGGCAACCAATCTCGAAGGGAATGGTGCTACGGGCTTGTAAACGTGTTCCATTTCTTGTGGGGTTGAGTTAGACGCATCCTCATCCTCAGAATTTACCGGATCATTAGGCTTGTTGGCCTTCACCGGAATAAATTCATCAACTTGTTTACCACTTCTAAGAGTAGTGACGGATTTTTCTTGCTCCACATATTGGTTGAGAAGATTAGGGATGCTTATTTCATATGCTTGTTTAGGATTGGGCTAAGGTTAGGCCGAAAAGGTCCCTTCCCTAGCGTTCAAGCGTCCCTTAATCTTATCAACCGAAATTTTAAGCTCTTTGAACATTTTTGTTTGTTTGGTTTATTTGTGTTTGCCCTTGCATAAATGCCTTTAGATTTTCCTCCATTGAGAATTGAGGTGGGGCGATGTTTTGCATGGGTGGCCCTCCTTGAGAGTTGGTAGGATTGCTTGTGGGAGCATTCTTCCAACTGAAATTTGGGTGGTTCTTCCAAGTAGAGTTGTACGTGTTACCTACCGATCCATTGAAAGGCCGTTGATAACCATATGTGGCATTTGCTTACTCTTGTAACACCTCTAGGAACGCAGGGATTGTAGGACAATCTTGCATAGAGTGTACATTAGCGGCACATATTCCACACACATTTTCAATAGCTTCATTGGACTTTGAAACTCCACTCTTACTAAGTTCCATAGCTTCGAATTTTCTTGTGAGGTTGGCTAGCCTTGCATTCACATCATCTTCCTCTTTAAGAATGTAAATCCCTCATTTTTCTTTTTGCTGAGGAGGCTTGAGGTTACTAGATTTGTCCGAGGTATCCCATGATTGGGCATTCTAGGCCAACATGTCTAGGTAACTCCATGCCTCATCTGGATTTTTGCTCATGAACTCACCATTGCACATCATCTCTACAAATTGGCGGATGTTGGAATTTAATCCATCATAAAAGAAGTTGATAATACGCCAACTTTCATATCCACGATGTGGGCAAGTGAGTAAGACTTCCTTAAACCATTCCCAACTTTGAAAGAATGACTCACCCTCTTTTCCCATAAAGTTCATCATAGATCTTCAAAGGGTGTTAGTTTTATGAGCCAGGAAGAACTTTTTCAAGAATTCTCGAGTCATCTCAGTCCATGACCCTATCGAATGTGGTTTAAGATAATGGAGCCAACTTTAGCTCTTTCTTTCAATGAGAAAGGAAACAATCTAAGTTTGATGATATCCTCTGAAACACTATTGTATTGCAAGGTAGCAACAAATTCATCAAACTCCTTCAAGTGTAGATATGGGCTATCAGAATCTAACCCATGGAACTTTGGCAAAAGTTGAATTACCCCCGGCTTTATATCAATGTTCCTCCCTGTGCTTGGTAAGACCACGCAAGAGGGTGAAGTACGGGCCGGTTGTAGGTAATCTCGTAAAGCTCTCATTGGAGGAGCATTATATACCTCATTCTCTCCTACTCCTTCATAATTTGCATTAGTGGTTGGAGTAGGGTGGGGAGGATTCCCTAATGGAGTTTGATCCATACTTTCCAAATTTTCATGATGTGCTACAAACTTTCGGACTCATCTATGAACGAAGAGTAGTCCAACTAAACCACCTTCGGTTTGGAGATGATTGTTGTGGTCACGTTCCTAACGGGACATAAACCACACAATCTAAAATCTAAACTAATCTTAAGTCCTAAAACAGAAATTTAAACAAATATCTGAAAATCTGTAAAAAGCGCTAGGTTAGAAGGATATTACCCGATTCGTTTGAACTATGGAAGAATTTTACAAAATAAAACAACTTGTTAATCCTAGGAAATCGGAAAAATCTATCTACTTCTACTTCTACAGCCACTAAAACAATCTAGAACTGTTTATCTAAATTCTCCAGCAACGGCGCCAAAAACTTATTCGCGCGCCTCAAGTGCACGGCTTGCAACATAGTAATAATTCTCGGTAAGACCAAGGTCGATCCACAGGGAATTAGGTAAACCAATTCTAATTATTCCAGTAACTTCAAATTCAATTAATTAAGGAGCTCAAGTTCATAAACTAACTTAAAACAGTAACTTGTAAAATCTGTAATTTAAACGAAACTAAGGCCTCAAGGATTCACTTGCAGTAGTCCCATGTGAATTCATTCATCCAAGCATAAACACAACTAGAATTGAAGTTCTATCTCTCTTCTAGTTGGAAGATTCAACATTCAAACACAAATAATCCCCACTCAAGTTGAAGAATAAGATTCTAGTTTTAATGAAGCACATAGAAGTCAAATATGTAGCCTTCGAAGCAACGACCATGCCTATGGACTATAGTACGCTCAGGGATTACTACAATTCGAATCTAATCAATCCAAACATGATAATATCAGAGAATTGCAAGGAATCCATGTCCAAAGCACATGAACTCTTATAAAATATAAAAAAAAATACCAACTTTTATTCAAACTAGAACTTAAAATCCAACTTAAAGTAAAGTACTTGAATTAAAATGAATTCAACATGATAATTACCCACAAGTTTCAACTCTTAGCCTTAGCTAAGAGGTTCTAGCCAAGCATTGTCATGCTTTAACTAGAAACAATGAAAAGTTAAATAAAAGCATAAAAAATCGAATTTGGGAGAGTTGTAGACGCTCCACGACGATCCTCTTCACCTCCCACGAAGTTCCTGATCTTCTACGATGCCTTAGCTTTGAAACCTAGGTGCCCTTTTATAGATTTAGAGTCCCACCGACTCAGAAAGTTCTAGATTGCGTATCATTTACGTACTTTCTCCACAAAAATCGGAGCTTGAACTACAAGCTTTCTATTTATGCATGGTCGACCGGTCATGACCGGTCGGACCTATTTATGGGATGTCCAGGGGGCACAGTGGGAATGGCCTTCATATGGCCGACCGGTCTTAATCGGTTGGACCTGTCCATTTGGACGTTCAGAGAGTACGGAGAGAGGGGGAGCCCATGGCTGACCTCATGGCCGACCGGTCTTGACCAGTCGGACCATGCTAGTTGTATGTCCAGCGAGTTGAGAGGGGGCTGATGTGGTGGCTGACCGTTCAAGACTGATCGTAGCTTGTTTGGCCGACCAATCAAGACCAGTCTAGCCCTCCTTCATTTTTTTTCCTTCTTCTCCTCTCCTTCTTTCTTCTTCCTTCTTTGGCCCACCTTAGATCTTCATCCAAGGGCTTATAAATAGGTCTTTTAACCATCGTTTATGTGAAGTCTCTCTCTCTCTCTCAATCCTACATCCAGAAAATAAGCATTAGATGGGTCTTTTAAGCATACAAACCATGCATGTAATGTGATGTAATAGGTTAGAATATGTATAAATTGGAAGCTCAACAACAGGGATTAATATAAGCAATGATTTAAAAATTAACTAGAACTAAAATAGAATTAAAATATGAAATTTGGGTTTTAATATAGTGTAAACAAGAATTAAAAGCAACTAAGGATTCATGGATCCACTTCTAATCAATCTCAATGTCTAGTTCATCTATTCCACTTTGATAACTCAATTGGAATAGAATAAAGGATTCCACCTGAAAGTGTAGCTATCATTGTCCTAGAGGGGGAGGGGTGAATAGGACTTAGCCATTTTTTTCTTATCTTTGATTACAAATTAAAACATTGCCACAACAATGCTTAACAATCCATAAAGAAATCTGAACAAAGAATAAATCTTAATCACAAATTCACAAGAGCATTAAATAAGCAACTTGAGGTATTGATCTCATTCAAGACGTAGGATAACCTTATTCTAATTTCTTAGATAGGACAACCTTATATCACGACTTTCTTGATCTCACTACTTTAAGGGCCTGTCTGATTTTCCATTTCTCTGGTAAATACATTGTAAACGTATAATGATTATTTCCTTAGGTAATTCCTGCGTTGTTCCCTATGTATGATTTGACTACCTACTTTTTTTATTACTAAAATCGAGGAGAATACGAAATATAAATGGGGCCGACTGTGATGTATGTGGCTTATCCACACCATCGATCTATTTTTCCAAATGTCCTCAGGTGGACCACACCTCAGGAAAAAGGGAATCCAACACCTATCGTTAAAAACTTCTTAAAGTCATTGTTTCCTTTGGTGAGGGCCACTTAAGTGTTTGATCTGCCTCATTTTTTTGTCTCATGTCTCAAAATATTCAAGTAAAACTGATGGACGGTGCAGATATATCATATATATCATAGTGGGGCCCATAATTTTAAACTACTTCTGGGACCGATTTTCTAGGTGGAATTACACCTAATTTTCAAACGGGTAAAAAAGTAATAATGACTTATTTCTAGGGTATTTGCAAAGGAAATGGAAAATCAAATAAGCCCTAAGATAATAACATGTGTTCAAGGATAGGCCACATATAAGAGTTGTTATTTCATGGTATACTAGTTTTTCCGAATACGAAAAGTTTTGTGAAAGTTGAGCAACTGGCTTGTCCTCTAGTGAAAAAAAATTTATTGCCCCAAAAGTGGAAAGCTAAATAAAAATCACTTTAAGACACCATTGTAGTAGTAAGTTTGGTTGATAGACAATGTGGACAATAATTTGCAACAAGAGCCACGAATAACATTAGCATAATATTAATAAAACGAAGAATCCAGATCCTCTATTGGCTCCAAGCAGAAAAACCTGGTTGGAGCCTTTTCATTGGTCCACGTCATCACATAGGTCTGCAACCATGTCACATCATCAGTGCAACCTGGTCAGTTGGCTCCAAGCAGAAAAACCTAGTTGGAGCCTTTTCATTGGTCCACGTCATCACATAGGTCTGCAACCATGTCACATCATCAGTGCAACCTGGTCACACTGATGTCATGCAATGTAACGTGGTCCAATGAAAAGGCTCAGCCAACAAAGGATCCAGACTCTAAAACAAAATACTCATGTTTAGAATTTTATCATCTACTATTCTCTTAAATGTAAAGGGAGGTGCTCATTAGGAACCGCCACTTTAGCATTGCATAGCCCTGAAGGCACTCCCATTGTATGTGATCTTTACGTGGTATGGCAATGTCAATGAATGAGTGTTGGACTCCCCAACAGAGTCACCACTTCATTAACTCATTTTTTTATATTTAGAAAATAAATAAGGTAGGGACGTTGATATTCACATCCATAAACATTCACAAGACACTGCCACATCCACATGGGAGAAACAAGATAATATAGTTGGAAGATTTATATTATTATCTTAGGTTCTTATTACATTCCAGGCCCTGAAATACCACAAGCCCTAATTCATTATATTGCATAGAGTAACCATTTATTCTAAACAATAATATATAATAAAATAATTGATTTACAAATAGAGGCTGAAGTTAATTAGTGCAGATGCATGATGGTGCAAGAAATGTAACCTAAGCAGAGCTCCATCATTAATTAGTGGTTGTGGGCCTTTGATACTTTCACAAGATGAATTGAGGAAGATAAAGGACTATGTAGCGTTGCGCAGTCAACTCATAGGATACTTTCACAAAACACACTCTACACCATAGTAAAGAAGAAACAACCTGGGTTGCTAAGGAATAATGAGGCATACAATACCACTCACATACTTAAGAGTAGCATCGACTCTACATGAGGGATAGCGCTAGATAATGACTGGGGCACTCTATATGAGAAGGGGCGTGGAACCACTTTTATTCATTAAATAGTGAAAGTGCATTATGACAGGGAATAGTAGTGTTAGTCAAATGTGGAGTTCTTCAACCTCTTGCATAAGATGTATTCTAGGTGGTAGACTCCAAAGAGTTTCAACACCATGTCTCAGGTTCGAGTCCCATAAGTGGTGAAAATTCACTACCACATGAGTTTGGAGTGTGTGTGGGTGTGGGACGCGTGTGCAAAAAAAAAAGGGAAGTGTTTTAACCTGTTGCATAAGATATATTCTAATAGACTAACAGTACGACTAGGAGGATGTTAGTCCTTAACATTGGGGTACGGACACCAATCGCTATTCTAGAACACTATTACTGGACATAGGAGCACGACTATAACTTGTCTCAATCGAATCTCCATTATAGCTACCATTTAGGAGAAGAGCATTGGTGAGTAGCTTTCTAATGAGCAAACTTAGGAAATTCTAAGTTACAAGGGAATGTTTACACAGAGTGGAGTTGCACTCTTAACCTCCATGTGAATTATTTGATCATTTCCTTGTAAATTTTCACTTCCAAGTCTAGAGATCATAGGCAACGTTATGGTTTAAGCATCATTGTAAGGCCATATTATTTGCAGCTGGGACAAGGGAAGGACGCAAAATCTGATCACAAATTATGATCTAAAGATCGATCCCGAAAATGACTCCTTGCAAGGTTTATAGACAACCTAGGGTGAGGATCAGTTACTGCCATATGTGCCCTTCAAGAACTGGGCGGTTGATTGCTAGTCGTGCTTTTCACTCATAAAAGAAGAGTGCAACCAACACCGTTGTCATTAGAATTTGGGACAACAGACAAATAAGTTGATCTCCACCACTACACGATTCGCTGCCTCTGATCCCTCGAGACGAACAGGCTAGATCAGGACTGGAGGACCGCTAGACCCTGGAAAGCACAAGGAAGAAAGTTAAGGGGGGAGGACGGTGTCTGGCCATTGGCTCTCCGATGCTTAAGTCGGGCTCAAGGGTGGAAGTGTATGGTGAGGTGTGGAGCCAGCACACCAATTTTATTTTTGCCAGCCTGAGTTGGTCGGGCGCCCGGTCGATCTTGGTCGGGAGACCAAAATTCGCCTGGAATATATAGATTCTCTGGACTGTTTCAGAGACGATCTGGAGACCGACCATGCTGGGTCGGACACCTGAAATTTGATCATTTTTCTCTTCAACTCACTGGACAGATTTTGAGTCTGTTAGGCGCCTGACCGTGCGCGAACTGCTTATATGCAGTTTCCTATTTTATCTTTGATTTTCGTTATAGGCTATATTAAGGGTTGTAAAACGGTATTGGGGCATGAGATTAGGGTTTCTATACATCCAAGGAGAGAGATAGAAAAGGAGAAGAGAGGTTTGAAAAAAAGGTCATCTTTGTGCATGCGAAGCAGAGGAGAAGGTAAGAGTACATTGTAAAATTTATTTTTTCTTCATAGTGGAGATTGTATCCGTGGTTTTTACACTTGTTGGGATTTTTCCACGTAAAATATGTCTTGTGGTGGTTGTTTGATTGGTTCTCCATTTTATATTGTTTATTTCTTCATGTTTATCATTTGTGGGTGATATCGGAGATTCGATCTTGGTTCACCAGCGTTGTTGGCTTGCTGCGCAACAACTTGTATCAAAGCTATTGATTTAGTCCAAGTGGGAGCGATGACAGAAGTCTGGAAGACACAGATTGAGAAGTTCGATGGATTAAACTTTTCCTTCTAGAAGATGTAGATGGAAGACTATCTATATTGGAAGGACCTCTATATTCTTCTAAAAGGAAAAGAGAAGAAATCGGAGAAGATAACCAATGACGAATGGACTCTTATGGATCGAAAGGTGTTGGGAACGATCTGACTCTCTTTATCAAAGAGAGTCGCCTTTAATATATCAAAGGTGAAACCACAAAAGACTTGATGCATGCACTAGCAACGATGTATGAGAAACCCTCAGTGTCCAACAATGTTCATCTCATGAAGCGGCTATTCAACATGAAGATGTCAGACGGTGGAGGTGTGACTGAGCATCTAAATGTGTTTAATATAGTCACAAGCCAGTTGGAATCCATTAGTATCATCTTTGATGATGAGGTTAGGGCATTGTTGATCTTGTTTAGTTTGCCAAACAGTTGGGATGGTTTAGTGGCTACCGTGAGCAATTCCACATGATAAAAAAAAGTTGGAATTCAATGATGTAGCAGGTCTAATTCTCAGCAAAGAATCTAAAAGGAAGGCATCGGGAATTTTAGGGGAATCTAAGAATGCTTTAGACGTTGAAGGACGAGGAAGATCGTCGAGTAAAGGAAGCAATAAACATTGACGTTCTAAGTCAAGGAAGAAGTCCAAAGGGCAGAAAGATAAGGACGGGTGTTGACATTGTGGGAAGAAGGGGCACATGAAGTGTAATTGTAAGGCGCTTAAGAAGCAAGAAGGAAACTCTCAAGGTGGGAAGGATTCAGTGAATCTATCCGAGGAGAGTGATATGGAAGCGTTGATCGTGTCTCTCGATGCACGAAATGAGTCTTAGGTTATAAACTCAGGTGCTTCATTTCATGTCACTTCGTCAAAAGACGTTCTTTGTGATTATGTGTCTGGTGACTTCGGGAGAGCTTACTTGAGTGATGATGAGCTGTGCAGTATTGTTGGCAATGGAGATATTTAGATAAGTCAGAAAGATAGGATAGTTTTGAAGTTGAATGATGTTCAACATGTACCAAGCCTGAGAAGAAACTTGATCTTAATAAGGCAGCTCACTGATACTGGACATGTGAGAACATTCACAGGAGATTCATGGAAGGTCACGAAGGGTGCCTTGGTGATAGCTCGAGGCAAGAAGGAATGTACTTTGTACGTGACTTTCGGATCATATAGTTCACTCGCAGTCGCATCAACTGGATTGAATGGGCAGTTATGGCATAAGAGGCTAGGACATATGAGTGAGAAAGGAATGAAGGTGTTGTTGTCGAAGGGGAAGCTATCAGGCTTGAAGTCCATCGACTTGGACTTCTGCAAGGCCTGTATGTACGGTAAGCAGAAGAAGTGAGCTTCAAGAAAACAAGGAGCGCTCTAAAGACGCATCTATTGGAGCTTGTGCACACTGACGTGTGAGGACCGACACAGTATCATCTCTTGGTGGATCACATTATTTTATCTCTTTTATTGATGATGCTAATAGAAAATTGTGGGTTTACTTCTTAAAGCATAAATCTTAAATATTTGATGTATTTAAGAAGTGGAAGGTTCTGGTAGAAAATAAGACAGGTAAACTAATCAAATGTCTTAGATCTAATAATGGGGGAGAATACTGTGATAAGAGGTCTGAGGAGTATTGTGCAGCACAGGGAATCAAACATTAGAATATATCTAGGGAGACCGTAACAGAACGGTGTGACTGAGAGCATTAATGGGACTATCCTTGAGTGCGTCAGGAGCATGAGGTTGCATGCAGGGTTGCCCAAGACGTTTTGAGCAGATGTTATGAATAATGTCGTCTATATTGTTAATAGAAGTCCCTCAGCACCATTAGATGGAGGTTTTCCAGAGGAGGCATGGACTGGAAAGGAAGTAAGCCTTGCACATTTCAAAGTGTTCGGCTGCACTTCATATGTTCACATTGATGTAGAGCACAAGAACAAGCTGGATGCAAAATCAAGGAGGTGCACGTTTATTGGCTACAGGAAACATAATTTTGGTTACCAATTTTTTTATGCAGAAAATTGAAAAATCATTAAAAGAAAGGACATAGTAGTTAATGAGAAAGTGATTCATAAAGATAATTTGCAACAGAAACAGAACAAGACCGATGACAAGGAATATGCAAAATTTGAAGAGTTATCGGATACAGGTGTTGCAGTGTCATAGGGTGTACATACACAGAAGCATGATGCGGCAAAGCCGCAAATACCGATTTTGAGGAGGTCTGCTCAGGAGAGGATACCCAAGGTCTAATACTCAACCTCTTTACATTATCTACTGCTGACAGATAATGCTAAACCGGAATGTTTTGAAGAGGCATTACAGACAGATACCCGAGTTGACTGGAAGCACGCTATGGGTGAGGAGATGGACTCCCTTGAGTCCAATCATATATGAGATCTCGTCACTCTACCCAAGGGGAAGAAAGCTCTTCATAACAAGTGAGTTTACAGGCTGAAAGAGGAGAATGATGGTTCAAAGCGTTACAAGGCCAGATTGGTAGTAAAAGGGTTCCAATAAAAGGCAGGTATCGATTTCACTAAGATATTTTCACCTATGGTGAAAATGTCTATGATTCGCACGGTCTTGAATATAGTGGCTACAAAAGACTTACATCTAGTGCAACTAAATGTTAAGATGACCTTTCTTCATGTGGATCTTGAAGAAGAGATATATATACATCAGTCAACATGATACATGTCACCAGGAAAGGAGAATAAGATGTGTGGGCTAAGGCAGTGGTACAAGAAGTTCCACAATTTCATGTCGGGAAACGAGTTCATGAGATGTCATGCAAACCACTGTTGTTATCTGAAGAAGTTTGATATGTCATACATCATCCTTCTTCTATATGTTAATGATATGCTTGTAACCGATTCGAGTATGAAGGACATCTCGGATCTCAAAAGACAGTTGTCTAAAGAATTTTTCATGAAGGATTTGAGAGCTAAAAAACAAATCCTAGGCATGAGGATAAAGCGTGACAAGGAAAACAAGAACTTGGTGTTGTCACAGGTAGAGTACATAGCCAAAGTACTTGATCGATTCAATATGGGAGGTGATAAGCCAGTTAGCACTCCATTAGCTAGCCACTTCAAGCTTTCAAAGGAGCAAGGTGCAAAGATGCACGAGGAACGAGACTATATGTCCAAAGTCCCATAAGTGTTGGCTATAGATAGCCTCATGTATGTTATAGTGAGTATGAGGCCAGACATTGCTCATGCAGTGGTAGTTATTAGCAGGCTCATGAACAACCCTGGAAAGGAACATTGGGAAGCTATGAAGTCGATCCTTAGGTACCTGGTAGGTAATGTGGAGGTAGAGCTGTGTTATGGAGGATTGAAAATCAAGTTACAGGGCTATGTTGATTCGGATCTAGCAGGAGATATTGACACCAGAAGGAGCACTACAGGGTATGTCTTTGAAATTACGTCGGTAGTTTAACACGACACCTACGTGAATACATGTGGAAGCTAAGAGTGGAGCAACTAGAATTATGGCTAAGTCCTAAAGGGGGGGGTTGATTAGAACCTTTTAAAATCTTTTCGCCTACTCAATTTAGACTAAGTAAGCATTAACACTTCGGCTTCCAAGACTAAGTGGTCCAATCACAAGACTAGCATATAATTAAAGCAATTAATAACCTAGTCTAAGCATGCATAGATTAATAAATGATTAACTAATCAAGCACTTGATCTATTCAACTAAGTAGACTATATGAGAGTGGATCATATAAGCTCTAGTCTACTCAAGAAGTGAAAGTACATCTTGTGTGTGTGTGCCTGTCAAGTGCCTAGCATACATTCTTATTAAGCATTCATGATTAAACAATTAAACTTAATGCATAATAAGAAATATGCTCAACTTAATCACAAACACAAGCATGTACAGTGGTTCGGTCACCCTACTCCACTCCCGATTCAAGTTCTCAACTCCCTTAAGCACACTGGCATTCACTAAGGAGTTTAAATCTGGTTCCTTCCAACCAAGGTGTTTAAACTCGGATCCACCCAACTAGGGAGTTTACAGGTTCCTCCTAACCTATACATTTACACATGTATTGGTGTCTCCCCTTGGAGACTTATTTAGGCCTAACAACGTACCAAGGAACGACAAACGTCTCTGAAATTTAGGCTCGACAAACGCACCAAGGAATGGCAAACGTCCTCAAAATTTAAGCTCAACTAACAAGCCAAGTATCAGCAAACGACCCTGGTTCGAGTTTGATTCCAAACTCTACACTCAATCCCCCACAAGGAATGAGTGCAATCAGACTCTTACAAATGATTACTTATCGGATTGAGCCCCTTTTGTAACGCCACTTTGGGTTGTTTCTTCTCGCTCTTCCGTGCTCGAATTAGCTCCCCTTGTGTTCTCGTGATCGCCAATACCCTTGTGTCGCCACTGCTCCAACCCCACGATCAGCCACCTTGCATATGATGCTCCTTTGGAGATGCCCAAGGTGCTAGGGGGGTAGGTTTGAGATCTCTTCAGCTAATGGGAATCGGTTGCTTAGAGAGTCTCACCTATAAGTATCTTGTTTACGTCGAATTTTGTAACAGGGTCCTCCAGACGTTCATCTTCCTCTCAAGTAGTATCCTCCTGAACCTGAAAAAGCACAAAGGAAAACTAAGGGTGGCCGGCGTCCAGCCGTTGGCCCTCCGAAGCTTAAGTTAGATGGGACGTGGAAGTAAGAAGGAAGGACGAGAGTATGGGACTCAGAGATCATGTATTGTGTACCTTTATCTTCTGTGGAGTCATCTATTTATACAAATTCGAGTGACCCAGTCTATTACGCAAGACGTTAAGATTACTTCTGATTTTCTGGGGATAGGAGATTTATCCGATGAAGCAGATAGTCCTAATTCAATTGGACATCTAACTGATTACGTTCCCTGATGGTGCTCCCTTGAGATTCGGAGCCATGAATAGGATAAGCCCAAGACCGGCCTATACGGGCTGCTGGTACTAGAAAAGCCGAGGATACTCAGACTCGGTGGACTGGCCGCATTTGGGATGCAACCCCTTCTGACTAGCACGAGCTGAGCTGCTCGCATTTGGGATGCGACCCCTTTCAACGAGCACGAGCCGAGCTGCTCGCATTTGGGATGCGACCCCTTCTGACGAGCACGAACCGAGCTGCTCGCATTTGGAATGTGACCCCTTTCAACGAGCACGAGCCGAGCTGCTCGCATTTGGGATGCGACCCCTTCTGACAAGCACGAGCCGAGCTGCTCGCATTTGGGATGCGACCCCTTCTGACGAGCACGAGCTGAGCTGCTCGCATTTGGGATGGCTGGCCGCGCCTTCTCTCAATCATTCTCTGATCGTATTTCTTGATCGTCAACTTTATCCTACAACAGATCTCATCATTGAATTTTGGATAGAATATAACTATCAAGGTTAATCCAAATTCTAAAGATCAAAAGAGGGACAAGTGCATCTTCATCATGAGCTTGGAATGCTCCATTCTTGTGATGAATCACAAGGAATATGACTTACTAGGGTTAAGAATAGAGCTTTTAATGGTATGCAATGGTGGTAGCTTCTATCTCCTCAAAATCCCTCTCTTAAGCCCAAAAATGAATCCCCCTGTCTTTATAGATTTTCTTCTAATGGTAAAAAAAGGACAGATTCGCGAATCTCCGATTGATCGGAGGTTACATCTGGTTGATTGGAGACCTGTCCGATTGATCGAAAATATGTCCAGTGAATTTATTCAAATTCTCTGAAATAAATTCTGATTAATTGGAATCTTGGTCCGATTGATCGGAAGGACCTCATCCAATTGATCGGAAATTTGTCTAGTGAATTTTTCAATATCTGGACCAAATTTTGATTGATCGGAACCTATGTCCGATTAATCGGAGTTCTATCGGAACCACTGTCTAATTGATCGGACCAATCAATCGAATGTTGTCAGATTGATCAGACATCCATCGAAAACTACTACTTGAGTTGAATTGTTTACAGCAGCTTCCACCTCTTTAATTAACCTAATTTATCATATTTTTCTATATGATCAAAGGATAATAAGGATGACTAAGGGTATTCCTAGTTGGTCCAAGTTATCTAAGAGGTTTTGGGTATTTTAGTTCAAAGGGTTAAGGTCAACAAGGCATCTCATTTACCTGTTCTTCTTCCTCAATGCTTCTTGTGCACTTGAATCTTCGGTCTTCAGCTTACCAAGGCTCAACCAACATTACAACGCATGTACTCACTTGATTGACAAATAAAGTGCACTAGTATGCTATAGAAAAGTGCATTAACAATCTCCTCCTTTATCAATTATGTGACAAAAACCTAACCTAGGACCATGTCATAGTTCATACCATTGACACTACCAAAACACAAATACATTACATGTCAAAGGAAAATAAACATTACAACTTGATTACACTAAGACATGTAACAAGCTATGCTCCTCTTGATTGCTCCCCCATAACCTGTCAAGGTGATGCACTCTGGATGGACGGGGAGGTGATGCACTCCGGATGTAGAAGATGAAGGGATCTTTGGTGATCTGTCTGCAAGTGGGAGATTGTTGAATTGTGGAGTCAACACACCAGTTTTATTTTTTTCCAGTCTGAGGTGGTCAGGCAACCGAAATTCACTCGGAATATACAAATTGTCTCTGGACTGTTTCAGAAACGATCGGACACCTGACCGTGAGGTCATCGGGCGCCCTACCATGCTGGGTCGGACCCTCGAAATTCAAAAAAAATTCTCATCAATTCATTAGATAAATTTTAAGTCTATCGAGGCCCGACTAAGTCCGGGCGGGCGCCCGACCATGCGCGGACTGCTTATATACAGTTTCCTATTTTATCTCCGATTTTCGTTCTAGACTATATTAAGGGTTGTAAAACGGTATTGGAGCATGAGATTAGGATTTCTATACGTCCAAGGAGAGAGAGAGAGAGAGAGAGAGAGAGAGAGAGAGAGAGAGAGAGGGGTTTGGAAAAAGGGCCATCGTTGTGCATGGAAAGCATATGAGAAGGTAAGAGTACATTGTAAACTTTATTTTTTTTCATCATAGTGGAGATTGCATCCGTGGTTTTTACCCTTGTTGGGATTTTTCCAGGTAAAATCTATTTTGTGGTGGTTGTTTGATTGGTTCTCCATTTTATATTGTTAATTTCTTCCTATTTATCATTTGTGGGTGATATCGGAGATTCGATCTCGGTTCACCAGCGTTATTGGCTTGCTGCACAACCGTGTAAAAGCAGGTATCGTAGGAAAATTGTGTGTACCTATTGCAGTGAGGGGGTACCTTATTTATAGGGTTATCGGAGAGCTGTAGAGGGCAGTGGATGTGGGTGTTATGCCCGTAATGGCCAGCGTGATTCTTGACGACGTGGATCACACCTGTAACTCCTAAAAATTTGTCTGATTTATTCATACTCATCCCTACCCTGTCACACGCTTTTATGGCAATTGTGGACGAGCTCGATGTTGGGGCAAAGTTCATTGGCCGAGCTCCCTGACTTGTGAATATTTTAGAATGCAGGCTTGGTGATTCCACGACCGAGGACCGAGCTTAGAGCTTGTCGGCTGTACTCAGTAAAACAACTCAGCTTAGGTTGTTTGATGTATCCAAAATAACTTTCGTAAACATCATGGGTTGTGGTCATCTTCGTCCTCAGTTCCCTCCCCTGTTAAGGCCGATCACTTGAGTCTAAGGCCAATGTCTCCCTTAGTCAAAATGGACCCAGGACTCATATTTAGGCATGCAGGCTAGTGGGCTTTCCTTGTGCATTAGGGCCTGCTCGGATTCACCAACAACAAACACCATGTCGTTAATGTCTAATGCTTGGCTCCTAAGGACTTTACAAAGGGCTGCATGTTGGATTCTTTATCACTCGTGCAATACTGTCCCACGAGGGTGCCAGTCCAGATCAATTTTTTCTTTAGTAAAGTTTTTCGTACAAACAACGGGTTTTGGCATCCCCATGATGGATGCTCTATCACTTAGTGCACAAGACACTAGATTGCTTATGGGAATCAATCTTTGATTCATTATTCAATAATTCAATATATAAATGAGTACAAGATCATTCCAAGATCTCCCTAATCCAAAACAACATCAAATGAGTACAAGATCATTCCAAGATCTCCCTAACCCAAAACAACATCGTAATGCCTGAAAAATAACAACAAAATAAAAATTAATCCTTACTAACAAACTAGTCCCCATCAAACTGGAATGATATTTTATTCTATTTTCTTTATACTAGTCTATTTCAAGGGAGATTATTTTATTTTATTCATCCTATTAGGATGCATGTAGATGAGCTCCCTTGTATACAATGGTAGGCCCCACGTCGCAATTTTCCTAATGGTTAATAGGATGGCTAGGATGATGCGATCGAAGTGACTTCTCAGTCTTGATGGATTATTTAGATCAATGTTTAGACCCTTTAATTTTTAATACAGCAAAGATGGACCTTACGTTTCTCATCCATTTATCATCATTTATGAGGGTGATTTTTAGGGGGAATGGGAAATCAAAGGTGGGTTACCATTACAATATTGAGACTTTTACAGGAGAAAATGGATCATCCATTTACCAATCGTGTTTTAGAAGAATGGGTAATCAAAGTGGTTGGCATATGATCTTGGGCAGTCCATGGTATAGCATGATCAAGACAATTGATATAATAGACCCATCAAGGATGGTTTATTCACCAACAATCAGTCAAATATTGTGAAATATCCAAACGCTTCAATAAAAAAAGGCTAAGAAAGAAATACAGCAGCAATTAACATTGGATCCAATTCGTGAATGGAACTTCCATTTTGATTAATTTTTTTTTTTACTTGAAAAGATACATCCATTGTGGTGCTCATTCATATCAATGGTTTACATCACTGAAGCACGGGCCATATCTTTAAAAATTGAAAACCCATGCATGCATTGCTTGAACAACCTATACCTGGACCTCTAAAGCATATCCAAAAATATGCAAACTCACAACCTACTTGATTAGCAATCGATTGGGGCCTAAGAACTCATGGGGCTCAGACAGCAGGCTTTCATTACAGTAGTACTGCAGGCCCCAGTCCAATATTGCACGCTCGATGTGAAGGCCACTTTAAACCATGTAATACATTATTTATTTCTTACCCTGTCGTCCATTTTGAATTAATTAATTTTACTGCATGCCCTTCAATTTTCAGAGAGGAGGATTCCTCAAAGACGTCGCATATCCTCAGGACATCCTGCTCCTCTTGGACCAGGTGCTGGCGGGATGTTGCCTCCACCGGTAGGAGTTTGAAAACTCCAAGCAATCTGTTTCTTGAAAAAGCAAAGACTTGTACGTGTTTCTTATTATTATTACCAGTGTTTGAAAACATAAAATAAACCTGACACTTAAAATGGTCGAGGCCAATAAAAGCTATATATGTAGTTGACCCCACTCGGGTTACATATCTAAGGTTTTCCTTGTATTTTTAAATTTCAGCAATTGAATAGATATAATATAATAGTTATCATGAATTACTGCAGCAAGATGGAAAATATATTTATAAGGGAATTTTATAAAATAGTATTAAGACCATTGATATAATGGACCCATCAAGGATGGTTTGGTTTATTCACCAAGAATCAGTCAAATGTGAAATATCCAAACGCTTCAATTAAAAAAAAAAAAAAGGGGGCTATAGAAAGAAATACAAAAGCAATCAACATTGGATCCAATTCGTGGATGGAACTTCCATTTTGATGGATTTGTTCTTAACCACAAAAGATATCCATTCATTCATATCAATGGTTTTACATCACTGAAGCTCGGGCCATATCTTTAAAAATTGAAAACCCATCCATGCATTGCTTGAACCTACACCTCGTGTACCAATTATAAGTTGGACCTCTAAAGCATATCCAAAAATATGCAAACTTACAACCGACATGATTAGTGCTCAGACAGCAGGCTACAGTACAGTAGTACAGGCCCCAGTCCAACATTGCATGCTTGATGTGAAGGCCACTTTAAACCATGTAATACATTATTTATTTCTTACCCTGTCGTCCATTTTGAATTAATTAATTTTACTGCATGCCCTTCAATTATCAGAGAGGAGGATTCTTCAAAGAGGTCCCGTACCCTCATCAGGACCTCTTGGACCACGTGGTGGCGAGATGTTGCCTCCAAGAGTAGGAGTAAAAAGGTTGAAAACTGCTAGCAATCCGTTTCTCGAAAAAGCAAACACGTACCTATATAATGACTAATGTACCTGCTTAATATTATTATTATTACTTTTCTATGGTTTTCCTTGTATTTTTTTAAATTTCAGCAATTGAATAGAAATAATATAATAGTTATCAAGAATTACTGAAAGCAAGATGGAAAATATATTTATAAGGAATTTTACAAAATAATACCTCATGAAACTACCTCATTAAAGAATTTATTCTCAAATGTATACCTTCGGTTAGTTTTCTTTATCCTCGGCCTGGTTAAAGTCTGTTCTTTCTTAGCATGACCAAAATGCCCACTAATAATGAGGTTGCTTAAAAACTACTAAAAAGGAATGCATATTGCTATTGTACGGTGCTCTGTGGCCCATGTGTTTTCTCAACGCCATCCATACATTTTGTCATGTTATTTTATGGCGTGAGCCCAAAATGAATTAGATAAATAAAAAATCACATGTCTCCCTTATTAATATTACTGAGAAGTGGCTACTGGTCGGTTTTCTGTAGGGCCTGCAATAATGTATCTGTTTTATCCCTGCCTTCCATCCATTTTTCCATATGCTTTTAGTACATGAACCCAAAAATTAAGTAGATCCAACGGACCATACCATAGAAAATGGTGCACAATAAACGCCACCACTAAAAACTTCATAAGGTCCACCGTTGTGCCCACCATAATGTTTGTTTCCCATCCAACCTGTTGATAAAGGACACACAGACCTCAACAAGAGGAAAAAATAAAAATAAAATATAAACAAACAAATATCTAACTTGATCCAAAACCTTTGTAGCCCACAAAAGGATTTTAATGGTGGACATTCAATCACCACTATCTCCTACACTATGGTCCACCTATACCTTGGGTTCTTATCCTGGCCTAGGTGGTAGACTCCAAGGAGTTTCAACATTAGGTCTCGGGTTTGAGTCCCATAGGTGGTGAAAATCTACTACGGCGTGAGTTTGGGGTGTATGCGTGTGCGTGGGTGGTTTCATGCCCTAATATATATATATATATATATATATATATATATATATATATATATATATATATATATATATATATATAGATATAGATATATTTGGATCTGCCTCGTTTTGGTTTCATGCCCTAAAATGATCTATAAAAATAGATGGATGGCATGGATATGCTACACAAACATTAAGGTGGGGCCTCAGTAAGGCGGTACCATGGTAGGTGAGACTGGGGTGGCACCTAATCGGGAAGAAAGCTGAATGTGTCCTGAGTAAATTCTGTGGGGCTCACTGTAACGTATGTGTCTTATCCATACCATCCATCCATTTTACTAGCTCAATTTAGTAAATGTTTCCAAATTAGAAGTATATCTAAAGCTCAAGTGGACCACACCACAACAATTAGTGTGAATTGAATGCTTAACATTGAAAACTTCTCAAGTGCCACATAAGTTTTGGATCAAGCTTATATTTGTATTTTACTTTCATCTATCTGTGTGACCTTATGAATAAGTTGGATGACAAATAAACATCACTATAAGCCTCAGGAAGGTTTCAACAGTGGATATCATTATTCATACTGTTTCCTTTAGTGTATTCGCTCGCCTCAAGTGCAAGGCTGCGATGTAGTAATAATTCTCGGTAAGACCGAGATCGATCCACAGGGAATTAGGTAAATCAATTCAAGTTGTTCCAGCAACTTCAAAATCAATTAAATAAGGAATTCAAGTTCATAAACTAACTTAAAACAGTAAAGTTGTAAAAATATGTAATTAACAGAACTAAGGCTTTCGAGGATCCACTTGCGATAGCCCTCATGTGAATTCATTCATCCAGGCATAACACAACTAGAATTAAAGTTCTATCTCTCTTCTAGTTGAAAGATATGGCATTCAAACACAAACAATCCCTACTCAAGTTGAAGAATAAGGTTCTAGTTCTAATGAAGCACGTAGAAGTCGAATATGTAGCCTTCGAAGTAACGACCATGCCAATAGACTATGGTGCGCTCTAGGGTTACTACAATTCGAATCTAATCAATCTAAACATGATAATCTCAGAGAATTGCAAGGAACTCATGTCCAAAGCACATGAACTCTCATAAAACATCCAAAAATATCGACTTTTATTCAAACTAAAACTTAAAAATCTAACTTAAAGCAACGTACTTGAATTAGAACGAATCCAACATGATAACTACTCACAAGCTTCACCTCTCAGCCTTAGCTAAGAGGTTCTAGCCGAGCATTATTATGCTTCAACTAGAATTCAAATAAAAACTAAACAAAAACATGAAAAACTAGAAGAAAAAAAAAACCCTAGTTGGAGGAGTTGCAATCGCTCCACGATGATCTCCCTTGCTCCCTACGAACTTAGAATTCTTCTAGGAAACCTTAGCAAGGATGCCAAGGTGTCCTTTTATGGGAAAAATCACGAGCCGCCTCAGATTGCGTAAAAACTTACGCACTTACGTCAGTCATCAGACGATGGTCGGGCGCCCGATCAGGTAGTGGTCGGGCGCTTGACCGAGCTTAAATTCAGTCAGCGCGTTTTGATGAAAATACACTTGAATATCGGGCGCCTGACCAGATGTTGGTCGGGCTCCCGGTTAGGTCCAGATTTGTCCAACAAGTCAACAGAATCCTCCCAATTTCAGGCGCCCGACTAGACGTTGGGCGGGCGCCCGGTGGCCTTCTATTATGAATGCTGAAATCTTCTTTTCTTCTGGCCGATCTAGGTCTTTCTGACGCAATTCTTCAGGGCTTCTTTTCAATGTCTTCAATATAGTTCCAAATGACCCTTTTAACAACAGATTCATGACTTCTCTCTTTCATTCTTACATACACAAAACACGCATTAAATGGGTCTTTTAAGCACATAAATCATGCATGTAATGTGATGTAATGGGCTAAAAAATGTATAAAATTGGAAGCTCAACATAGTGCGGTCCAGTTAAGCTTTGGATATGCTTCAATTTTGGGCTCAGGCCCTAAAATGGTTTGGAAAATAGATGGACAGCATGGATAAGACACATACATTCGCAGTCAGCCCCCAAAGAGTTTACAACTAAGCTAGTCACTACCAATCCGCTTCCAATCAAAAAGCCTTTTGCAATGAAGCCCGGTGCTTTGTGGGGCCTACCATAATTACCATAATTTATGTGTTTTATCCACGCATTCCATCCATTTTGCGTGATCATCTTATGGGATGAGCACGAAAATGAAGCAGATCCAAGCCTCAAGCGGATCTCACCATAAGAAACAATGGTGATTGAACACTCACCATTAAAAACTTCTTGGGGGCCATGAAAATTTTAGATGAAGCCGGTACCTGTGTTTTCCTTTCATCCAAGTTTTTGGACCTAATCAACAGGTTGGATGGAAAATAAACATTATGATGAACATTAAGGTAGCTGTAGATTTAGATTTACGTATAGTGTGGTCCATCTAAGATTTAGATCTACGTCATTTTTTGAATCATTCCTTAAAATGATCCAGAAAAATGGAAAGACGTCATGGATAAAAAAAATATACATCATGGTGGGGCCCATAGATCACCGACCAGTAGCTATGGATAGACGTCATGCAAGTGCATGAGAGAAAGCTCTTGGATTTTTTCTTTTTTAGTATTTATATAACACCTCATAAAACGGAAGTCACATAAAATTTATTAAAGGTACCCTTTTGACCATAACTTGATGAATGAAATAATTTAGTGAAAATGTTAGTTAAAAAGGTACTGGGATATAAGAGTGAGTGAGAGAAGTCTTATACCTTTGTCTCTTATTTTACTAAAGAAAAAAGTTCTAAGTTGCGGTCCATTGGATGTAGGCATATTGTCAATCCTCGTAAATTTTTGTGACTCTTGTCTCTTATTTTAGTTTGGTCTTTTCTCCGATCCTTTTCTTTTTGTGGTTTGGCTGATTCTACCTTAATCATGTGCAAATATTTTTTCCCAATAAAAGAAACCAATAACAAGTTCCTTTAAACTATAACATTGTTTATTGGACAAGGCCAATGGACCAAGCTAGGTTGAGCAATTATCATTGGCCCAAGCCTGCCCTATGATCAAGTTTAGGGGTCCAGACCCTAGTCTTGTAGGATGGCCTCTCTTGCCATCCCTAATCTAGAGTACATTTTAGGAAGGCTCGCCTAGCTGGATTGAGCCAACCTACCAGGCCTTTATGCAGGGCCAATGCCTCAAACCAGCCCAACTAGTTAGTGGGCCTTAGAAATCAGGTCAAGCCAACACAGATGGAGGTAGGTGGGCCCTTCCCTACACAGACCTAAATGAAATAATCTGGAAAGAGAAAGGAGAGGAAATATTCACACGGAAATCATTTTTGTTGAATTGGATTAAGTCACTAGTGTTTTGCTCCCTCCAACTCAGAAAAATATTTTTTCTATGTCTCGCTTGAATTTGTAATCGAGAGTGTACAAGCTGGCCGTTGTCAAAAAAAAAAAAAAAAAAATCACTCACAATGTTGTAGTGTGGTATTGACAGGTTGGTCAAAACAATACCTTTTTCCCTGCATCATTCCAAGAAAAAAGTAAATAAGAAGAAACATGAGGATCGGCTTAAATGGCTTGGGCTGGAATTGTGGCCCGCATCAGCACTAGGGGCTCTAAAAAAAAAGGTGGGCGCTGGCTGAGCAGGGGGTAGGCAGAGCTAGTCCACCTACCTTAGTCCAACGTGCAACTTGTGGCCCTGAAAATAGGCCTAAATAGTCATAAATGGGACGTTTTTATTCTGTTCCATGACAAACATAGATCAGACAGGACCTGGAGTCATGGGCTAGCCCAAGTCCCTGATGGGTCGAGCCGACCCACAGGTCAACTGGCCCCAAGAAAAAGAAAAAAAAAATGCCTGTGCCTAACTTTTGATACTGCTGCTGCTGTACTTATTCGGTTATTTCTATTTTCTATATTACCTTATGGTGTCGGGAAGATCGTCCAGTTTTTTTGTGCCTTTAGTGGGGTTTTCAGATCTGACGTAATCTCCCAAGTGTAGCCACTCGCAGGTCAAAGTCTCTTCCCATTTAAGTCCGCTCACGTTGTCCTTTGGTATGAATCCAGCAGCTGTGCTTGTTACATTGTCCCTTGGATCTACACCTACGATCGCCTCCAACATATGGACGGCATCTGACACACATCGCCCAATGGGACTGCCAAAAATACCCTTTCATTATTCAAGAACAGTAACAGGTGCCATATGTCTGGTGAAGATTCAACCCGACTCGATGTTCAACTGGATTGAGTTGACTCAAGACTTGACCGAGTCTTGTCTCAAATCAAGTCAATGTATTAATTAATAATTGAACATAAATTATTGTGATAATTAATACTAGACATTATGAATGTCCATCGAATAAATAAATAAAACCCAATGTTGATTGGTTTTTGACATGTTTTGTGTCTTCTGTGATGAGTAGGGTCTGAGCTTGGGTGCTAAGGTTAGCATTGTGTCACATTTTACCCCAAATAATAATAATAATAATAATAAAGAAAGTGACTCGGTTGAGTCGTCTTGTCGAACCCTGTTTATTAGCTTCTGTCAAAATGAGCAATGGTGAGACTCATCCGACTTCACTCAGACTCGGACAGACCCAATCTGTTTCCACATCATGAGTCACTTTCAGCTCACCCAATTGAAGCTGATTCACAGGAATGGTGAGACTCATCCGACTTCACTCAGACTCGGACAGACCCAATCTGTTTCCACACCATGAGTCACTTTCAGCTCACCCAATTGAAGCTGATTCACCTCCCACTTTGGTTAGGCATGACTTGATCTAAAACCCCAATCAGTCAGTCCGAGTTTCAGAGTCTTTTTACCATGCTTGCTTGGATTGATCCAAGACGATTCAACACCCATGTTCGTCAGACTTGGCCCATTTTGGCCAATCTCCTCGTAAAAGGGATTTATCTGTGGCACCATTTCTCATTAAATAGGGGAAAACTGTGGAATGGCTCTATTTTTATGCTTATTTTACTTGAAATAAGTTTAATTATCAGTTAAAATTGAAATTCTTTTAGTTTTAATTAGTTGACGGTATTATTTACTAGAGATTTTAAAGAAAAAAATAATATTGATAATCCATTATGTATTTAACTATGATATCTAATACCTAATTATGGTTTACAAAAATGCAAAGAATTCATTTTTAAGTGCAACCAAACATGGACCAAAGATTAAAAGATAATATTGATAACTTTCTTTTTTTTTCCTTCGAGTAAGGTTTTGTTAACATCCTCACCTTGTGGGAAAAGCTATCAATGTACTCGATTCTTTTGAATGATACGTGGGATGCCCAACCATTAATTTAAATCATTCATTCTTTCATTCAACTAGAGATAAGCCATGGTGAGAAATCAGACAATGGGATGATCCTAAGCATTCAATCAAGGGCATAAAAAATGGATGGTCAAGATTCGGCAGATGAACAAAATAGGTCCGCTCATCATCTTGAACCATCTATTTGATAGATCCCACTTTGGTTTGATAATTATTGTTACGGGTAAAACCGAGTTGTCCCCGATAGGGTTGAAGAACCGATGGTGATGACCAATTTCGAATATGGGAGCCTTCGCCTATTTTAATAAAGCTGTCGGTTTATATTAGATACCGACCAATCGAGTAGGCGCTTGGCTATCCGTCAGAGATGAGCGTCCTATGCATATGATGTTCCTAAACTAATGCCGGGTAGGTGGGAGGAGGTGTTGGAGTTCCCTTTGCCTATTCAATACAATGGTGATGATAGGAACTACCAACTCTGAGTATTCAATGGCTATTGATGACCAAGAGATTCAACAAAATGGGTTAGGTCAACCTTGAATACTTTGCTTGAGTTCATACTTCAAATCAAGCTTTGAACGCTTATTGAAGTGCCATGAATCACTTGAATTGAGTGATGAACTCTAAGAAATGTTGAGCAAAGGAAGGTTAGATAATGCTCTCCATTGCCCATTTCAATCCTCTCAATAGGTGTGCAAGTTCTTTCATTAAAGGCCTCAAGATATGCCTTTATAGAGGCCCAAAAAACGGGTACAAATGGATATAAAACGATCAAATTCTGACCTACCCGGGACCCCCTCCGGCCGATTGGATTTGAGGTCCGACCTGTCAGCCGGCCTGCCCTCAGATGGGTCGAGTAAGTGGTCCAGAAACCACAAACTTGCTGGACCAATTTTGGCATATCCGACCTGCTGGCCGACCGGTCGGATAGGGCAGCCGACCTACTGTCCGACCTGTTGGCCGGCCGGTTGGCAGACCTGTCCCACATTGTATTTGGACAATTTTCGCATGTCCGGTCGGTCGACCGGCCGGTCGGATGGTTCATCCAACTTGCTGTCCGATTGGTCATTAGACCGGTCGGCTGTTTGATGATATCTTCTTTCAACGCTGCTGGTCAAGGACTAGTGTGACCGGCCGGTCGGTCGGCCAGTCGGTAGGCATTATCTAGCCCATATTTAAGCTGATTTTCAGCTGAACTATTTGTGCCCCACAAGGTGATATTCCTATTGTTTTTCATAGTTTGGCACCTACTTAATGAAGGTCCAAGACTGATCATCTTGACCTTAAGACCGCGGATTAAATGGCTAAAATTAGTATGTTTAGAATGCCATAAATACGGGTGTTTTGGGATCCTATGGGCTGTCTATATGCAACTTACCTTCTGAACTTGTTTTGACTTGAACTTGAGTGTGGAAAGCTGCTTTGGTCTTCAAGTCTTGAGTCTTCAATCTTCGTTGGGGCTCACAAGACTCGACTGACTTAAACAATCACGAAATTGACAATACGATACACTAATTAGTGCACTAACAACCCGCCACCTTTGAATTTAAATCATCCTCTCTATCTAATACATGTACTCCTTTTATCTCTTGAGGCTAACTTGAGATTACTAGTCGAAGTGGAGATGTCCCAAGATTAGGCATTCTCGGCTAACATATCAAAGTAATCCCAAGCCCCATCGGGTGCTTTGTTAAAAAAACTCACCATTACACATCATTTAGACAAATTGGCGCATGTGTGAACTTAATCCGTCATGGAAGAAGTCAATCAAGCGCCACTTTTCATAACGCTGGTGAGGGCACTCTAATAAAAGACCATCGAACCTCTCCTAACATTGAAAAAATATTTCATCTCCTTTGGGAGAAGTTCATGATAGTCCGTCTTAGTGCATTGGTTTTATGAATTGGGAAGTACATTTTAAGGAACTCTCGGGTCATTTCAGCCCATGTCCCGATGCTTCTAGGTTTAAGTGATTGAAACCATGCTTTGGCTTTGTCCTTTAGAGAGAAGGGGAACAATTTCGGTTTAATTACATCTTGAGAGACATCATTAAATTAAAAGGTGTTGGTGATCTCCTCAAATTCAGTTAGGTGCACATGTGGACTTTCAAAATTGAGTCCATGGACTTTCAGAAGTAACTTGATAATTCCCGATTTAAGGTCCACATTTCCTGCATTAAGTAGAAAAACAATGCAGGAAGACGTGGTTATTCTCTCCGGTTGTAAATAATCTCACAATGTTTTAACCAGAAGAACATAGCGTTCCTCATTCTCATTATGTTTCATCCTATTTGGTAGTGCATCATGCTCAACATTCTCAACATTGTGCAGTTCATTCTCAGCCATGATTTTAAACAATTCAGAATTTCTTAGATGTTTTCTAACTCGTCTATGATGAATTAGACCTTCAACTAAACCTCCCTCACTTAGAAGTCACGATGTATGATCACGCTTCCAATGGGGCATAAACCACACAAAACAAACTAAACCTAAAAAATCTAAAAATCAGAAAAATAAAAATAAAAACTAAAAAAATAAAAGAGCCTAAGTAAGAACGATATTACTGGATGGAACTATGTTAGAGAAGAAAAATCTTACAAAACAAATAAAATCTGTTAGTAGAAAAATTCAGAGAAAAACCTACAAAAACAATAAATCCTAACCTATCTAACCTAACTATACCCTAATTACAAGATTTAGAACGGTTAACCTAATCTCTGGCAATGGCGCCAAAAACTTGTTCTCTCGCCTCAAGTGCAAGGCTGCGATGTAGTAATACTTCTCGGTAAGACTGGATTGGTATTGATAGATGGAATTTAAGAACATAAAATTATCTACTTTATAAATAAATTAGGGAAATAAGCACTAGAGCGCCAATGATTCACTAATAATCATTCACAATGCCAATTTAAACCATTCAAGCTAATAACTCAATTAGAATCGGAGTTCTATCTCTATCCAATCAGAATATAGAGCAATCAAATCATCATAATGCATCTAACATAGATGGATCATCTACTGATATGGTTCTCTCATAAACAACTAAGGCATTGGGTATATTCAATCATCCAACCCAATCCTTCACAAAACAAGCAAGATCACATTCATGATTCTTCCTCAAGCCTCGTCACTAGACTTGATTTAAGAGCATGAATTGAACTTCTATTGAACCAAAATCAATACATAAACATCTATCTCAGATTAATCTCAAAGATAAGAACTTCTTCTAGTTTAGTTCTAGATAAGCATTTAGGAAACTTAGTTTGTAAGATCCCCTAGCATCCAACATATTATGATGGATCTAAGATCTCTACAACCCAAAATCATATCAATCAACACCACCATTAAGCAATCTCAGTAATCAAAATATCTCATGTAAGAGCAATCACAAGAGATAGAAGATTAACTAAAAATACTAACTTTATTTAAAACTAGAATTAGAAGTGTTCTTCATAAAATCAAAAAGTACTTGAACTAATTCGAATTAGACATTGCAAATAATTAAAAGCTTCACCTCTTAGCCCTCGCTAAGAGTTTAGCCAACCATTAACAGATTGAACTAAAACTCAAGAGAAAAACTACTAAAAACATAAAAAAAATCCAATTCGGAGGAGTTGCATACGCTCCACAGCGATCCTCTTCACCTCCCATGACTTCCCAAGCCTTCTATGATGATTTAGGATCGAATCCTAGGTGTCCTTTTATAGGTTTGAGGCTCCACTAATGCAGAAGATTCAAGAACTTGCGTAAAATTTACGCACTGCGCAGAGAAAATCTGAGCCAGACTTGGAAATTTCTTAACTGGGTGCATGGTCGATTGATCGATTGGGCTGAGCGATCAATCGCACTTGCAATTCAACTGTAAAAACTATATTCTGCGATCGGGCGATCAATCACAAGTGGTCGAGCGATTGATCGCTGGGTCCAAAAAGTGTCCAGAGAGTTCCAGCAGTAATTATTCAAAAATCTGCATTCTGTCAATTGATCTCCAGGCTCTGTCGATCAATCACTCAGGTTGGGAGATCAATCGCAAATGTGCACTTTAGTCCAGTAATAAATCTGTCAATTCTGCTATGAGCGATCAATCGCTCAGGGCTGTTGATCAATCACTCAGGCTGGGAGATCCGATGGATCAATCTCTGGATCAACCTCCAGAAACTGCAACTTTCTGCATATTACTTTTCTAACCTTGCAGCTCTGCACTTTGGTTTTTCTTACCCTGTCAGGTCTTTTAGCATAATTTCTTCAATGTTTTTCTTTATTTTTCAACTCCATCTTTCATAGCTTCTTGCTTCCATTCTTGGCCTTTCTTCCTTTCATCCTCAAGGTGTCCTAAAGCGGTCTTTTAGCATTGAATTCCCAAGTTCTCTCTCTCATTCCTATAAACACTAACACATGCATAAGATGGGTCTTTAACACTATAAATCATGTGTAAAGAGTGATGAATTGGGGTTAGAATATGCACAATTCAGAGCTCAACACTCACACTAGGGATACATGCGCCCATGACCTGGGAGAGAGCTCTCTCACCTCATAAAATCTTATCTCTCTAACCCAAAAAATGAGCAAATGACTCACTGAGTCACCTATTTATACTTGAGCCTGGGAACCAGTGCACTGCACTTGCATGACGTAAGCATCCAGCGCAGCACACCGGGGGGGCACTTGTTGGGGCTCAAATTCGCACTCATGATAAAACAACATGTAATAGTCCATCTACAGCGATTCGGATCTATTCCAACATTAGAAAACACCCGAAAAAATGCGATCGGGCGCCAACATAACCCTAACCTACGTAGTCGTGACCGAAATCTGCAAATATCATTTTGGAGTAGAACTGGACATGCATGTTTCCGCCAACTGATCTGGAATCCCCGAAAAACCTTAACTAGCAAGATTGAAAGTCGCGCGGCGCATATTATTACCTGCGCACCTCGAAATACATTTTGCCCTGTTTGAAACCGACTTAAAGGAGCCGAAAGCCTACAAATGTTATTTTAAAAGGGAACTGGACATGCGTATTGCAGCCAAATGATCCAAAATGCCTAGAAACCCTTAACTACCAAGTTTGATTGTCGTGTGGTGCGTATTATTACCTACTCACCCCGAAATCTATTTTGCCTATGTTTGGAGCTGATTGAAAGAGTTTGAAAGTCTACAAATGCCATTTCGAAGCAGAACTGGACATGCGTATTGTCGCCAAATGATCTGGAATGCCTAAAAACCATTAATTAGCAAATTTGAATGTCTTGCGATGCATATTTTTGTGTGCGCACTTCTCGGAGCAGAATTCTTATATGAAGAGTTGGCCCGGAGGTTCCGATTAGAAAGGAATTACAAGAGTTCACAACATCTGGTCCTCCATACCCCATCCCGTTTATTTGATAGCCTGATGAGAGGCTTAAAATGCTCTGGTGTTAGTGACTTTGACATTCGAAAAGGTACCTATCCTTTGAAAGCGGACAGTTAAAGCCCGAAATCTAAAAATAATCTAAGTCTAGGAACATGCGGAGCCAACATGCGGAGCCTATTGGAGACGGCTTTATCTTCCCAAAAACCCTAAGTTGGAGACATGCGGCCGGACCCGGGACACATGCGCCAGCCACAGTTGGAGGGTAACATGCGCCCGAAAATCCTCCTGGAAACACATGCGCCTGAAGTATCCGCTGGTCCGGACCCATACCCGATTAAGTTACTATAAATAGGAAGCCCCTGATGACAGAAGAGAGAGATCATCTTCAGTCGACATCAAAGTGACGCAAGAGGTAACATGTGCTCGCTCTGTCTTCCCTCGCCGGATCCCCTCGTCGGAGAGGATTTCCTCGCCGGAATCCCTCGCCGAAAAGGGATTTTCCCCGCCGGAGCCCAAGCATGGAGGAAGAAAGAAGAGAAAATGGGAAAATTGGCTAAGTGCCAGGGATCCATGCGCCCACTCCCTTCTCGCCGGAGGAAGAAACTTGAAATTTGGTCAAGTTGCAAGGCAACATGCGCCCACTCCCTCTCGCCGGAAAAAAACTTCGAAAATTCGCTAAGTTGAGAAGTCACATGCACCCACCTAGCAAATCCAGGCGCATGTGCAAGGCAACATGCGCCCGGGAGGGAATTCTCATCTCTCATTCAACCTAAGTTTGGCCACATGCGCCTGAGAAGGGGACACATGCGCCCAACGCTAGGGCACATACGCCCACCATCTGGCATACATGCGTCCGTCTCTGGACCACATGCGCCCATCCCCATATGCACATGCGTCCGGACGGTCATAACCTGTCCGAGACTTCCGTGGTGTGGCCCGCTTTCGATGTGGCCCGCCTCTCTATCACACCAATGTTCTTAGACACACACCGGCGATCTCTATCCATCCCCGGGGTCAGATTTCCCATCGGTCAATGATAAATGGCCTAGATCAATGATTTAATTAAAAAAATCACTAACACTTAGCCAATTTTGTAAACCCAGGAATCCTTTCGAAAGAATAGGAAACGACCGAAATCAAGAAGAATCGGGCGAAACTTGATGATGCCAAGAGAGGAACTTAGTTTCCCCATGATCCGAAATACAATAATAATGCACCGCGACGAGGTTATCCGATCTCACGACCCTCGAATACCCTAATTAAGCGTTAAACAGGCCTGGTACTTAATCATTTTCAGCCTTGGAAAGTGCCATGTTGGTTCGAAAATCAACTGACGCCAAGTGAAATTAAATGTGATCTCACTGATGTCAAAGTGGATCTAGCATCGTTATGATCCTAATGAACATAATCCATCATTGTTCGAAGGTAATCATCACCGGTATTCACCGAATACCCTGATTAAGCAGTAAACAGGCTCTATACTTAGTTATTTTCAGCCCTGGGAAGTGCCCTGTTGGCTCGAAGATCGACTAACGCCAAGTAAAGCTAAGAGCGATTTCACCAACACTAAAGCAGACTTAATACTCTTGTGCTACAAAATAGTTAAACCAAGCATTTCTAGGGCACCGACCTCTACCATTTATCGGATATTGGCCTAAATGAGCATCTATCCAACCCGATACTTAGCCATTTACAAGTTTTGGAAACGAGCGATCTAGTCCATTGGACTTCAATTCTCGAAGGAGTCTGGCTCAACATATTTGATCTTGAATCGATCAATCGGAAAGCATCCAAAAGAAAGAATATCCTCGAAGATGAGTTGTCGGACTCCAAGTCAAACATATTTAATTTACTGTATAAGTTCTATTCATCACCGGATAAAGGTCTGAGGCTAAACCCAAGGGATTATGGTTACCACGATAAACCAAAATCACAAGATTTCTAACAACACTCGAAATATCCTTCTATGGACTGCTATTATAAAAAAAAGCTAGTCGATGCCCTACCCATCCACAACGGATCCATTAGTTAAGCTGATCAAGTAGTTGCAGAGTGCCTTCTCAGGGTCACCCATCATAAAAATATAAGAAGAGGGCATTGGGTCGTGCCGACCAACAGTCAATGCTCGTGTACTCCAATGGTCACCCATCATAAAAATACGGGAAGTGCACCACTCGATTAAAAATCCTGACAGTCCCTCAACTCGAACAATTCGAAAGAAAATGGGACATAAACATCCGACTTGTCTAAAAATATGGCTCAATTCATAACAAGGAGACAAACAGGCCTCTACGATCATGAACTCAAGACCATAATCCCTGGTGAGTTAGTCTTTTTCCTTTAATCAAGGGTGATCAACCGTTGATGTAATTAAGGGCTTGTGACTAATATCACAACCTAAAATGTAAAAGATCTCAAAATCTCTGGAAAAAATTCACCTTGTGATATCTCTTCTCATATATACTTTGTGATTGCTTATGATTGTCTATGAATGTCTCTATACTCAGAATTCCCCAGAACAACGAAACACATGAAAAATTGCCCTTTGAGCATTTTTCTAGTTTTAACACCAACTTTAAAAGAATGTCCCACCCTCTTTAACCTAAAATTTCATAATAGATCTTCGTAGGGTGTTAGTTTTATGAGCCGGGAAGAACTTTTTCAAAATTCCAAAGTCATCTCAATCCATGTTCCTATCGAATGTGGTCTAAGAGAGTGGAGCCAACCCTTGGCTCTTTCTTTCAATGAGAATGGAAACGATTTAAGTTTGATGACATCTTTAGTCACATTAGCATATTGCAAAGTAGTCACAAACTCATCAAATTCTTTCAAGTGTAGATATGGGCTCTTTAGTCACATTAGCATATTGCAAAGTAGTCACAAACTCATCAAATTCTTTCAAGTGTAGATATGGGCTCTCTGAGTCTAACTCATGGAACTTTGGTAAGAGTTGCATCACTCCTGGCTTTATATCAATGTTTCCCTAATTGGTGAAAAAACCACACATGAGGATTTAGTAGCAAGGGTTGGTTGTAAGTAATCACGTAAAGCTCTCATTGGAGGAGCATTATGCACCTCATTCTCTCCTACTCCGTCTTGATTTGTGTTTGTAGTTGGAGTAGGAGGGGGAGGATTCCTTAACAGTGTTTGATCCATACTTCCCGAACTTTCACAAAGTTCTAGATATTTTCTAACTCGCTTTTGGATGGAAAGTGGTTCAACTGTTCACTCCCCAAGTATAGGGTTGCGAAGTAGTAATAATTCAGAAAGACCGAGTATCGTTACCACAGAGATTTATGTATGGATATTCTCAGGATTGATCTAAAGCAACTAATAATTAAGATCCTATTAAGAACTAAAGCTGAAAAACAGTGATTGCGTAAGGTAATATCAATCTAAAAAGGCACTAGAGCGTCAAAGATCCACTTTTGATAAGTTTCAATGCATCAACACAACTAGGTTTCTCATAACTCAATCGGAATCGAATTCATATCTCTATCCGATCGGAATATAGAGCGGTTCAATCAACAATTATCTAAAATAGTTGCTTATTCATTAATTCAATTCCCACAACAATGCTCAGGCCTTGGGCACACTAAATTGTGTAGGCCAAGCCTCTTTCTAATCTAGTTGAGATTCACAACCATAGCTTTCATCAAATCCTGTCACTAAACTTGATTATAACCAATGATTAGAACTCTAATTAAATCAAAATCAATCAGCAAACAGCTATTTCAAATTATAACAAAAGATAAGAACTTTAGTTGAATGAGTTCCCACATGAAGATCAGGCCATTGTATACAAGGTAATCAAAGGGTCTACCATGCCCGGACTCGATGATAGATCAATGAACTACACAAGCATAAACAATGCTCAAAAGATAAGCTACTAAGTTTAGAATCACTAAGAATCACATGAGCCCGGAGTCATCAAGAGATCAAAGTAAAACTGAACCAGCACTTGATTCAAACTCATATTAAACTAAAATTCTTCAATTAAAACATAAAAAGGAAACCTAGGTTGCATCAATCCATCAAAAACAAATCAAAAGTTTCACCTCTTAACCCTAGCTAAGAGGTTTTAGTTCATCTCTAACATCCTTGAACTAAAAGCCTCAAAAAACATAAAAACTACTAAAACTTGAAGAAAAACTATGAAAAATTGAAGTAAAATCCGTCGCCTAAGCCTCCTTGATGATCCCCACGTCCTAGCTGTTCACTTCCCCAAATGTAGGGTTGCGAAGTAGTAATAATTCGGAAAGACCGAGTATCGTTCCCACAGAGATTTATGTATGGATATCTTCAGAATTTGTCTAAAACAACTAGTAATTAAGATCCTATTAAGAGCTAAAACTGGAAAATAGCGATTTGGGTTTAAACAGTGAATGGTTAAGGTAATTTCAATCTAAAAAGGCACTAGAGCGCCAAGGATCCACTTTTGATAAGTTTCAATGCATCAACACAACTAGGTCTCTCACAACTCAATCGGAATCAAATTCATATCTCTATCCGATCGGAATATACAGCGATTAAATCAACAATTATCCAAAATAAGTGCTTATTCATTGATTTGATTCCCACAACCATGCTCAGGCCTTAGGCACACTCAATTGTGTAGGCCAAGCCTCTTTCCAATCTAGTTGAGATTCATAACCATAGCTTTCACCAAATCCTGTCACTAGACCTGATTACAACTCATGATTAGAACTCTAATTAAATCAAAATCAATCAATAAACAACTATTCCAGATTATACAACAAAAGATAATAACTTTAGTTGAATGAGTTCCCACATGAAAATCAGGCTATTGCATACAAGGCAATCAAAGCGTCTACCATGCCCGGAGTCGATGGTAGATCAATGAACTACACAAGCATAAACAATGCTCAAAGCTAAGATACTAAGCTAGGATCACTAAGAATCACATGAGCCCGGAGTCATCAAGAGATCAAAGTAGAAACCAAAATAGTACTTGATTCAAACTCACATTAACTAAAATTCATCAATTAAATCATAAAAAAGGAAACCTAGGTTGCATCAATCCATCAAAAACGAATCAAAAGCTTCACCTCTTAGCCCTAGCTAAGAGGTTTTAGTTCATCTCTAACATCCTTGAACTAGAAGCCTCTAAAAACATAAAAAAATAACTAAAACAGGAAGAAAACTAGAAATCCGAAGTAGAATCCGTCTCCTAAGCAATCCCCACATTCTAGCTTGCTTTGGTATGAAGGGAAGACGTCCTTTTATAGCTTGGAGGTGTCCTTTATGCAAGAAAGTTCCAGATTTTGCTTAAACTTACGCAATTACGCAGAGAATTTCGGAATCCCGAAATAGAAATAGCTTGCTACGCATGGCCGACCGGTCTGGACCGGTCGGACTGGCCTGGCCGACCGGTCTTGACCGGTCGGTCCTATAAATCCCTTAGTCCAGCAGCTATGCCCGACCGGTCAAGACCGGTCGGACCTCCTCCCTGATCAGTCCAATGGTGTGGCCGACTGGTCTTAACCGGTCGGATTGGTCTGGCCGACCGGTCTTGACTGGTCTGGCTGCTTTTTTCTCCTTTATTTCTTTCTTTCTTTCTTCTTTTCTCTTCTTTCCTTGCTTTCTTCTCTTTGATCTTCCTTCATACTTGATCCAATGGTCTTCAACGCTCATAAAAGACTCCATTTAGTCTTCAATTTGTGAAATCTCCCTCTTGTTCCTACAATCACAAATCAAGCATTGGAATAGTCCTTTAAACATGTAAACCGTGCATAATGAGTGATGAATTGGGGTTAGAATATGCACAATTAGGAGCTCAACACACCCCCCAACCAGCATTTTGCTAGTCCCGAGCAAAACATGCGTGAAATAAGTTTCATTCTCCAAAACCCAACTCTCCTCTAAAAACTATTCTTCTATACATTCCAAGACACACAAGCATAAAAATCAGAGAAATTTGGAGAAAAAGGTTGAAACCTTAAACTCTCAGAACATAATAAGTGTTTATATGAAATTCTCGCTGATTGATTGACAAATAGAAGAACTTGAACAAATTTAACCTAGTGTGCATAGTGAAGGTTCATCTCATGAGTTTCCGGGATTATCCTCTTCATAGATCAACTAAACTATAGATCTCAAGGTGTATAGAGCAACAACAAGCTTATGACAGGAATTTATCTTACCGTCCTTCCGACGACTTTCACACTACGTCCCATTTCCGGCTTTGGTTACGGGTAGACCATCCCCCGGTTGGTAGTAAGTAGCCCTAATCGGAATTTCCACCATTTTTCCATCATTCCCAATTTCATCCTTCCCTTTCCTTTTTCTTTTATATTAGATAGAATTTTTAGAAATCCATATTTTTCGTTATTTTCCCATGGACAAGGATGGACAAAGTACCCCGGCTTGGTTTCCCAATACCTTAAATCAAGGTCCAGTTAATCCACAAATCACACAATCCTTTCAAATCATGAAAATCGTGTTATGTGAACTAGGTGCAAAAGATGTTCAAATTTTCTATCAATCATAAAAAATAGGGGAATTCACATATAAAACCATTATATTAAGAGAAGTTCAAAGCTTGCAACATCCCTCACTTCGTATCTCATCTTCTTATACCCATGCTATCTCAAATGCATAGAATCAAAGTTTTTCAAAAGAGTTTTGAATTTTAGAAAAATCGAAAAATTTCTACATCTTTGCTCGAAATGTCACAAAAGCTAGCAGATTCATCATCTAAGGAATCTCACCCCCCAACCAAAACTTCACATTGTCCTCAATGTAATAAGAGATGCAATATGCATGACATGAGAGCAATGACATAAAGCAAAGGAGAGTGAGAAAGAGAGATATCACCTGAAGCATATATTCCATGGCAAGATTAGCTTTTTGGAGATGGATTACTTCACAACTAAATCAACTATCAAAGCAAATCCTAATGGGAAAGCATTCTAGTAAATTATCCTCCGTCAGACTAGGAGGTTAATCCCAACAACTCATCCAAAAGCATAAAGTCAAGCAGAATCATTAGATGGAGCAAAAGGTTTCGCAGTAAGGTCATCCAATATCCTGCTTTACAATGTACATGTGTGTGAGTAATCGTGCTAAGCCACTCAAATCCCAAAAAGGAATTTCAGTGGGTTTCTTAATGTTTTCACCACATGTATAAGAGGAGACATCATCATATTTATCATGAAAAATATGTCTCCATTCAGATTTTTCTGGGTATTGATATTGCAAGTAAGGATCATCCCAGGGTTGGTGAAGTTCAGTATGCATGATCCACAAAGGTGTGGAAATATGAATTGATTTCTCAGCACAACAAGGTGTTGTTTCCACATCCTTCTCTCGGCTAACGTCATAGGCCGATACCGACTCTAAAAGTGTGACCATATCCCTTATCATATCATCGTTCTCATCAAGGGAGTGAGTCACTTCATCGTTTAAGGGACCGGAGTAAAAAGTTGAGAGGGACTCATTTTCCACGATAGAATTGATCATATTTATTTCGTGGACCTCCTCATCTTCATCCTCTTGTTGGTTGTCAATATTGAAAGCATTCAACTCAATCATCATATTGCCAAAAGACATTTGGATGACCCCACTCCTACAATTTATGATAGCGTTTGATGTAGCTAGGAATGGGCGGCCAAGTATGACAGGAATTTGGGGGCCAATATTAACCATGGGTCTCGTGTCCAAGACAATAAAGTCCACCGGGTAGTAAACTTTGTCAACTTGGACAAGAACGTCCTCAATCACCCCTCTCGGAATACGAATCGATCGGTCAGCAAGTTGTAATGTGGTTTTGGTGGGTTTTAATTCACCTAAACCCAATTGTTCATAGACCGAAAAGGGAATTAAGTTTACACTTGCCCCTAGATCAAGTAGAGCATGTTTCACCCGGTGGTCTCCAATCACACATGATATTGTTGGACAACCGGGATCTTTTTATTTCTTGGGCATCCCGTGGTTGATAATGGCACTCACATTTTCTGTCAAAAATGCCTTCTTTTGCACATGTATTTTTCTTTTAACCGTGCAAAGGTCTTTTAAAAATTTTGCATATGACGGTATTTGTTTAATTGCATCCAACAATGGGATGTTGATTTTGACTTGCTTGAAAACCTCCAAAAATTTCTGATATTTATCTTGAGGTTTGGCTAGAATCAAGTGTTGGGGGAATGGAGCAACGGGCCTATATTCTTTCAATGGCTCTTTTTCATTTATGGTGATGCTAGGTCCATCATCCTCTTTGGAAGATACCGGATCATTAGGTGTGGAAACCTTCACCGGATCAGGTTTTTCAATGATTTTACCACTTCTAAGAGTGGTGATGGCCTTAGCATGTTCAATATGTTGGTTAGAGGAACTAGGCATGCTTATTTCGCATTGTGGTTTTGGATTTGGTATGGGTTGGGCTGGAAGCATCCCTTCCCTTGCGTTTAAGCGTGCCTTGATTTCCTCCACCGAATTTTTAAGCTCAAGCATTATAGTATGGTTGGATTGATTTATTTGAGCTTGTCCTTCCATGAATGCTTTCAAAGTATCCTCTATAGGCATTTGAGGTGGGGCCATTTGCATTGGGGGGCCCCTTTGAGGATTACTTTGATTAGCCATGTTTCCATTTGCCCAATTGAAGTTTGGGTTGTTTCTCCAACTAGAATTGTTCGTGTTTGAATTTGGAGTACTAAAAGGTCATTGATAACTATTCAAGGCATTCGATTGTTCAAATAAAAGTTCTCGAAATGCATAGATTGTTGGACAATCCGGCGTTTGATGCACATTGGAAGCACAAATACCACAAATAATTTCAACAGCCCCTTTTTGTTGGGTTGTGTCCACCTTCGTTAGTTCCATCTCCTCGACCTTTCGTGTGAGTTTAGCCACTTTAGAACCTAGATCATCTTGCCCATCTAAAACATAAATTTCTCCCTTTTCCTTGGTTTGAGGTTGTTTTGAACTTGTCGGCTTAGATGTATCCCAAGATTGTGTATTTTCAGCCAACATGTCAAAATAATCCCAAGCTTCCTCTGTTTCCTTATTCATGAACTCCCCATTGCACATCATCTCCACAAATTGGCGCATGGTTGAGTTCAATCCATCATAGAAGAAACTAATCAACCTCCACCTTTCATAGCCATGATGCAGGCATGCGTTTAATAGCTCATTATACCTTTCCCAACATTGGAAAAAGGTTTCTTCTTCTTTTTGGGCGAAGTTCATTATGGCCCTTCTTAATGCATTGGTTCGATGAGTAGGGAAGAATTTTTTAAGAAACTCCCTAGTCATCTCAGCCCATGTCCCAATAGACCTCGGCCTTAAGGAATGTAGCCATGATTTGGCCTTCTCTTTCAAGGAAAAAGGGAATAGTTTAAGTTTTATTGTATCCTTGGTCACATTGTCATAGTTTATTGTGGCTATAAGCTCTTCAAATTCATTAATATGTAAATAAGTGCTTTCAGAATCGAGTCCATGGAATCTAGGAAGAAGTTGGATCAACCCCGGTGTAAAATCAATATTTCCGACATTGTGAGGGAAAATTATGCAAGAGGGAGTACTCGTCCTAGCTGGTTGTAAATAGTCACATAAAGTTCGAGGTTGAGGTACATCCCCCACTTCATTCTCATCCAATTCAGTAAGGTTTGGGGCTGGATTTTGATGTCGATTCACCCCTTGATTTGGTTGATTTTCAGCCATCTCTCTAGTAATTTCAGGAAAATTTTGATGTTTCCTAGCACGAGGCTCTCTATCAATCCCTTCAACAATTACTCCGTCACGATTGAGTCGGTTATTAGAATCCCGAGCCCAATGTGTCATGCAAAACCTAAAAGAATGAAACAAAAAGGAAAAAGAATTCTTCCTTCCTTCCTCTACTCCTCTCTAAGACTTAAGCACAAGGTGTCTTGCAATGGCTGAGCCAGAAGCAAGGATAGAGACCGATTTCTCCTGGTCAATAGGGGTTCAAAGAACTCCCCACCCACTCTTTAAGTCTTTTAAGAAAAAGTACAGAAAAAGAAGAAAGAGGAATAGGTTGAGAAGAGAAATCTCTGAGCACAAGGTGATCCAAGACGGCAGAGCCGACCAATAGGAATCCAGGTGGCACAAGGCCTACCTTTCAGAGATCCAAAAGGAGTCTCCACCCACTCTACAAGAGATGAATATGATAGGAATGAGTAGGAGAAGAAAAAGAATAGGGTTAGAACAATAAAACCTGATTTGTGACTTAAGATGCCTTCTTCTTCTTCAACTTCTTAAAAATCCCTGAATTAGTCCTATGTTAGAATCCTGCAAAAATCAAAACAAAGGAAGTTAGTATTTAGAGGAAAACCTACTCTAGAAAGCAAAACAAATCCTAAAACTATCTTAATACAATCTCAACTAAAAATTATTTTAGAAAATTCTAAAAATACCGCTTAGAAATCCCCGGCAGCGGTGCCAAAAACTTGTTCACTTCCCCAAGTGTAGGGTTGCGAAGTAGTAATAACTCGGAAAGACCGAGTATCGTTCCCACAGAGATTTATGTATGGATATCTTCAGAATTTTTCTAAAACAACTAGTAATTAAGATCCTATTAAGAGCTAAAACTGAAAAAGAGCGATTTGGGTTTAAATAGTGAATGGTTAAGGTAATTTCAATCTAAAAAGGCACTAGAGCGCCAAGGATCCACTTTTGATAAGTTTCAATGCATCAACACAACTAGGTCTCTCACAACTCAATCGGAATCGAATTCATATCTCTATCCGATCGGAATATAGAGCGGATAAATCAACAATTATCCAAAATAAGTGCTTATTCATTGATTTGATTCCCACAACCATGCTCAGGCCTTGGGCATACTCAATTGTGTAGGCCAAGCCTCTTTCCAATCTAGTTGAGATTCATAACCATAGCTTTCACCAAATCCTGTCACTAGACCTGATTACAACTCATGATTAGAACTCTAATTAAATCAAAATCAATCAATAAACAACTATTCCAGATTATACAACAAAAGATAATAACTTTAGTTGAATGAGTTCCCACATGAAAATCAGGCTATTGCATGTAAGGCAATCAAAGTGTCTACCATGCCCGGAGTCGATGGTAGATCAATGAACTACACAAGCATAAACAATGCTCAAAGCTAAGATACTAAGCTAGGATCACTAAGAATCACATGAGCCCGGAGTCATCAAGAGATCAAAGTAGAAACCAAAATAGTACTTGATTCAAACTCACATTAACTAAAATTCATCAATTAAATCATAAAAAAGGAAACCTAGGTTGCATCAATCCATCAAAAACGAATCAAAAGCTTCACCTCTTAGCCCTAGCTAAGAGGTTTTAGTTCATCTCTAACATCCTTGAACTAGAAGCCTCTAAAAACATAAAAAATAACTAAAACAGGAGGAAAACTAGAAATCCGAAGTAGAATCTGTCTCCTAAGCAATCCCCACATTCTAGCTTGCTTTGGTATGAAGGGAAGACGTCCTTTTATAGCTTGGAGGTGTCCTTTACGCAAGAAAGTTCCAGATTTTGCTTAAACTTACGCAATTACGCAGAGAATTTCGGAATCCCGAAATAGAAATAGCTTGCTACGCATGGCCGACCGGTCTGGACCGGTCGGACTGGCCTGGCCGATCGGTCTTGACCGGTCGGTCCTATAAATCCCTTAGTCCAGCAGCTATGCCCGACCGGTCAAGACCGGTTGGACCTCCTCCCTGATCAGTCCAATGGTGTGGCCGACCGGTCTTGACCGGTCGGACTGGTCTGGCCGACCGGTCTTGACCGGTCTGGCTGCTTTTTTCTCCTTTATTTCTTTCTTTCTTTCTTCTTTTCTCTTCTTTCCTTGCTTTCTTCTCTTTGATCTTCCTTCATGCTTGATCCAATGGTCTTCAACGCTCATAAAAGACTCCATTTAGTCTTCGATTTGTGAAATCTCCCTCTTGTTCCTACAATCACAAATCATGCCTTAGAATAGTCCTTTAAACATGTAAACCGTGCATAATGAGTGATGAATTGGGGTTAGAATATGCACAATTAGGAGCTCAACACTAGCGTGCCCGGGTATGAAGAGGAGCGGTCCTATTTATAGATTGGCGTGGAAGATTCCAGATTGCGCAAGGAATTATGCAATTGTGCAGAGAAAATTGGAGCTTCACGGACAAGCTCTGTTACGCTGATGACCGGTCGCACGACCGGTCTCAAAACTGTAAAATCTGTCTAAAGAGGTTTCATAAATTCCAACCTACAGTTTTAATTCAAGGACCGGTTGCACGACCGGTCTGAGCAGTGGATGACCAGTCATACGACCGGTCGTGGGTGGTCCAACAAGCTTCTACAGTAAAGTCCCTTCTGTTGAATGTTCGGACCGGTCTTGGGCTTTCGACGACCGGTCAGACGACCGGTCTTGGGTGTATTCTTCTGCCTTCTTTTCTTCTCTCATTTGCTTCTTCCACCCTTTCTCGCTTAGTCTTGTAATCTTCAATGCTTGTAAATAGCCTCTTTAAGTCTTCAATTGATAAATCCTCTCTCTTATTCCTACAATCACAAATCTGTGCATTAGATTAGTCTTTAAATCATGAAATCATGCATAATGAGTGATGAATTGGGGTTAGAATATGCACAATTAAGAGCTCAACACACCCCCCAATCAGCATTTTGCTAGTCCCGAGCAAAACATGCGTGAAACAAGTTTCATTCTCCAAAACCCAACTCTCCTTCAAAAACTATACTTCTATACATTCCAAGACACACAAGTGTAAAAGTCAGAAAAATTAAGTGATAGAGGTTGAAATCTTAAACTCTCAACATATAATGAATGTTCATATGAAATTCCTACTGATTGATTGATAAATAGAAGAACTTGAACAAATTCAACCTAGTGTGCATAGTGAAGGTTCATCTCATGAGCTTCTGGGATTATCTTCTTCATAGATCAACTAAACTATAGATCTCAAGGTGTATAGAGCAACAACAAGCTTATGACAGTAATTCGCCTTACCGTCCTTCCGACGGCTTTCACACTACGTCCCATTTCCTTTTTCTTTTACATTAAATAGGATTCTTAGAAATCCATATCTTTCGTTATTTTCCCATGGACAATGATGGACAAAGTACCCCGGCTTGGTTTCTCAACACCTTAAATCAAAGTCTAGCTAATCCACAAATCACATAATCCTTTCAAATCATGAAAATCGTGTAATGTGAACTAGGTGTAAAAGTGTTCAAATTTTCTATCAATCATAAAAATAGGGGAATTCACATAAAAACCATTATATTAAGAGAAGTTCAAAGCTTGCAACCTCACTCACTTCGTATCTCATCTTCTTATACTCATATCGTCTCGAATGCATAGAAGCGAAGTTTTCACAAAGCGTTTTAAATTTTAGAAAAATCGAAAAATTTCTACATCATTGCTCGAAATGTCACAAAAGCTAGTAGATTCATCTAAGGAATCTCTCACCCCCCAACCAAAACTTTACATTGTCCTCAATGTATGAAAATATACAATGAATGTAACACATGAAAGCAATGACAAAATAAAAGGAGTGAGAAAGAGAGATATCACCTGAGGAATATATTTCATGGCAAGATTAGCTTTTGGAGATGGATTACTTCACAACTAAATCGACTGATCAAAGCAAATCCTAATGGTGTATCATTCTAGGAAAACTATTTAAAATCACCCTCCGTCAGACTAGGAGGTTAATCCCAACAACTCGTCCAAAAGCATAAAGTCAAACAGAATCATTAGATGGATCAAAAGGTTTTGCAATAAAGTCATCCAATATCCTGCTTTACAGTATACATGTGTGTGAGTAATCCAAATAAGCCACTGAAAATCTCAAAGAAGAATTTTAGCGAGTTCCTTAATGTTTTCACCACATGTATAAGAGGAGACAGCATCATATTTGTCAGAAAAAATATGTCTCCATTCAGATTTTCCTGGGCATTGGTATGGATCATCCCAAGGTTGGTAGAGTTCGGTATGCATGATCCATAGAGGTGTGGAAATATGAATTGATTTCTCAGCACAACAAAGTGTTGTTTCCACATCCTTCTCTCGACTAACGTCATATGCCAATACCGACTCTAAAGGTGTGACCATATCCCCTATCACATCATCATTCTTATCAAGGGAGTAAGTCACGTCTTCGTCTAAGTGACTGAAGTACAAAGGTGAGAGGGACTCATCTTCCACAATAGAATTGATCATGTTTATTTCGTAGACCTCCTCATCTTCATCATTTTGTTGGTTGTCAATATTGAAAGCATTTAACTCAATTTTCATATTGCCAAAAGACATTTGTATGACCCCACGCCTACAATTGATGATAACGTTTGATGTAGCTAGAAATGGGCGGCCAAGTATGACAGGAATTTGAGGGCCAATATTAACCATGGGTCGTGTGTCCAAGATAATAAAGTCCACCGGGTAGTAGACCTTATCAACTTGGACAAGAACGTTCTCAATCACCCCTCTTGGAATACGAATCGATCGGTCAGCGAGTTGTAATGTGGTTTTGGTGGGTTTTAATTCACCTAAACCCAATTGTTCATAAACCGAAAGGGGGATTAAGTTCACACTTGCCCCTAGATCGAGTAAAACATATTTCACCCGGTAGTCTCCAATTACGCATGATATTGTCGGACTACCGGGATCTTTGTATTTCTTGGGCATCCCGTGATTTATAATGGCACTTACATTCTCTGTAAAAAATGCCTTCTTTTGCACATGTATTTTTATTTTCACCGTGCAAAGGTCTTTTAAGAATTTAGCATATGACGGTATTTGTTTAATAGCATCCAACAATGGGATGTTGATTTTGACTTGCTTAAAAACCTCCAAAAATTCCTGATATTTATCTTAAGGTTTGGTTGAAATCAAGTGTTGAGGGAATGGAGCAACGGGCTTGTATTCTTTCAATGGCTCTTTTTCATTCATGGCGGTGCTAAGTCCATCATCCTCTTTGGAAGATACCGGATCATTAGGCGTTGAGTCCTTTACCGGGTCGGATTTTTCAATAGTTTTACCACTTCTAAGAGTAGTGATGGCCTTAACATGTTCCATGTGTTGGTTAGAGGAACTAGGCATGCTTATTTCGCATTGTGATTTCGGATTTCGTAGGGGTTGGGCCGGAAAAAAGATTCCTTCCCTTGCGTTTAAGCGAGCCTTGATTTCCACCACCGAATTTTTAAGCTCAAAAATTATCGTATGGTTTGATTGATTTATTTGAGCTTGACCTTCCATGAATGCTTTCAATGTATCCTCAGGAGGCATTTGAGCTGGGGCCATAGGAAATTGCATTGGGGGCCCCTTTTGAGGATTACTTTGGTTGGTTCCATTCACCCAATTGAAGTTAGGGTTGTTTCTCCAACTAGAATTGTTCGCATTTGGATTTGGAGTACTAAAACGTCGTTGATAACTATTCAAAGCATTCGATTGTTCATATAAAAGTTCTCGAAACGCATAAATTGTCGGACAATCCGGTGTTTGATACACATTGGAAGCACAAATAACACAAAAAGTTTCAACAGTCCCCCTTTGTTGGGTTGTGTCCACTTTCCTTAATTCCATCTCCTCGACCTTTCGTGTGAGATTAGCCACTCTAGAACCTAGGTCATCTTTCTCATTTAAAACGTAAATTTCTCAATTTTCCTTGGCTTGGGGTTGTTTTGAATTTGTCAGCTTAGATGTATCCCATGATTGTGTGTTTTCAGCCAACATGTCAAAATAGTCACAAGCTTCCTCCGTTTCCTTATTCATGAACTCCCCATTGCACATCATCTCCACAAATTGGCGCATGGTTGAGTTTAATCCATCATAGAAGAAACTAACCAACCTCCACCGTTCATAGCCATGATGTGGGCATGCGTTTAATAACTCATTATACATTTCCCAACATTGGAAAAATGTTTCATCTTTTTTTTGGGCGAAGTTCATTATGGCCCTTCTTAGCGTATTGGTGCGATGAGTAGGGAAGAATTTTTTTAGAAACTCCCGAGTCATCTCAGCCCATGTCCCAATAGACCTTGGCCTTAAGGAATGTAGCCATGATTTGGCATTCTCTTTCAAGGAAAAAGGGAATAATTTGAGTTTTATAGTATCATTGGTTACATTATCATAGTTTATTGTGACAATAACCTCTTCGAACTCTTTAATGTGTAGATAAGCACTTTCAGAGTCGAGTCCATGGAATCTGGGAAGAAGTTGGATCAACCCTGGTTTAAAATTAATATTTCCCACATTGTGAGGGAAAATTATGAAAGAGGGAGTACTTGTCCTAACTGGTTGTAAATAGTCATGTAAAGTTCTAGGTTGAGGTGCATCCCCCACTTCATTCTCATCCAATTCAGTAAAGTTTTGGGCTTGATTTTGATGTTGATTAGCCCCTTGATTTGGTTGATTTTAGACATCTCTCTAGCAATTTCAGGAAGATTTTGATGTTTTCTAGTACGAGGCTCTCTATCAATCCCTTCAACAATTACTTCGTCACTTAACAATCTCTGAGTGTGATCACGAACCCACTTGGGCATGAACTACACAACACAATCCTAAAATCTAAAAAAAAATCGAAAACTATCTATAGCAAGAGGGGTTAGAAGGATAGAACCTGAATTGTAGATCTATATTAGAATCCTGCAAAATCAAAACAAACTAAGTTAGTATTCTGATATTAAAAGAAAACATACCCTAGAAAGCGAAACAAATCCAAAATCTATCTTAACACAATCTCAATAAAAGCTATCTTAGAAAATTCCAAAAATATCGCATAGAAATCCCCAGTAACAGCGCCAAAAACTTGTTCACTCCCCAAGTATAGGGTTGCGAAGTAGTAATAATTCGGAAAGACCGAGTATCGTTCCCACAAAGATTTGTGTATGGATATTCTTAGTATTGATCTAAAATAACTAATAATTAAGATCCTAGTAAGAACTAAAGCTGGAAAACAGTGATTGCGTAAGGTAATATCAATCTAAAAAGACACTAGAGGGCCAAGGATCCACTTTTGATAAGTTTCAATACTCAACACAACTAGGTCTCTCATAACTCAATCGGAATCGAATTCATATCTCTATCCGATCGGAATATAGAGCGGTTCAATCAACAATTATCTAAAACAGTTGCTTATTCATTGATTCAATTCCCACAACAATGCCCAGGCCTTGGGCACACTAAATTGTGTAGGCCAAGCCTCTTTCTAATCTAGTTGAGATTCACAACCATACCTTTCATCAAATCCTGTCACTAGACTTGATTATAACCAATGATTAAAACTCTAATTAAATCAAAATCAATCAGCAAACAGCTATTTCAAATTATAACAAAAGATAAGAACTTTAGTTGAATGAGTTCCCACATGAAGATCAGGCCATTGTACATAAGGTAATCAAAGGGTCTACCATGCCCGGACTCGATGATAGATCAATGAACTACACAAGCATAAACAATGCTCAAAAGATAAGCTACTAAGTTTAGAATCACTAAGAATCACATGAGCTCGGAGTCATCAAGCGATCAAAGTAAAACTGAACTAGCACTTGATTCAAACTCATATTAAACTAAAATTCTTCAATTAAAATATAAAAAGGAAACCTAGGTTGCATCAATCCATCAAAAACAAATCAAAAGCTTCACCTCTTAGCCCTAGCTAAGAGGTTTTAGTTCATCTCTAACATCCTTGAACTAAAAGCCTCAAAAACATAAAAACTACTAAAACTTGAAGAAAAACTAGGAAAACTTGAAGTAGAATCCGTCTCCTAAGCCTCCTTGATGATCCCCACATCCTAGCTTGCCCGGGTATGAAGAGGAGCAGTCCTATTTATAGATTGGCGCAGAAGATTCCAGATTGAGCAAGGAATTACGCAATTGCGTAGAGAAAATCGGAGCTTCACGGACAAGCTCTGTTACGCTGACGACCGGTCGCACGACCGGTCTGAGCTCTTGGACGACCGGTCGCACGACCAGTCTCAAAACTGCAAAATCTGTCCAGAGAGTTTTCATAAATTCCAACCTGCAGTTTTAATTCAAGGACCGGTCGCACGACCGGTCTGAGCAGTGGACGACTGGTCGTGGGTGGTCTAGCAAGCTTTTGCAGTAAAGTCTCTTCTGTTGAATGTTTGGACCGGTCGGACAACCGGTCCTGGGCTTTGGACGACCGGTCTTGAGTGTATTCTTCTGCCTTCTTTTCTTCTCTCATTTGCTTCTTTCTTCCACCCTTTCTCGCTTAGTCTTGTAATCTTCAATGCTTGTAAATAGCCTCTTTAAGTCTTCAATTAATAAATCCTCTCTCTTATTCCTACAATCACAAATCTATGCATTAGATTAGTCTTTAAATCATGAAATCATGCATAATGAGTGATGAATTGGGGTTAGAATATGCACAATTAAGAGCTCAACACCAACTAAACCACCCTTGGTTTGGAGACGATTTGAGTGATCACATTCCCAATGGGACATAAACCACACAAAACCCAACTAAAACTAAGATCTAAATCCTAGAAATAAGAAAAATCTGAAAACTAGAGAAAATAGAAAATTGAATTGAAAAAGAATTCTAAGTTAGAAGGATATTACCCGATGCATTTGAAGTAGAAGAAATTCCTACAAAACAAAACAAACAATGTTACTTCTAGAAAGTAAGAAAACTAGTTCTAGGAAAACAGTAAATTCTACCTAACTAAGAATTATTCTATAGCTACTAAAATAATTAAAATTGTTTAACCAATTCCCCGGCAGCGGCGCCAAAAACTTATTCGCTAGCCTCGAGTGCAAGGCTGCGATGTAGTAATAACTCGATGAGATTGATGTTGATCCACAGGGAAAAGGTAAACTAAATTTAAACTATTATAATAACTCAAATCCAGATGGTTTAAGAAATCAATTTTAAGAAGTAAAAATAAATAAATAGGAAAATCTGAAATTTAAAGAGAAATTAGAGCTTTAAGGATCCACTTGTAGTAGTCCAATGCCAATCCATTTATCCAAGCACAAATACAATTAAAATCAAAGTTTTATCTCTCATCTAATTGGAAGATATTGCATTCAATCACAAACAAGTTTTAATGAAGCATGTAGAACTCAAACTTGTAGTCTTCGAAGTAACAGCCATACTAAGAGATTATGGCATGCTCTAGGGTTACTACAATTCAAATCTAATCAAACCAACATGACAATCTCATAGAATTGCAACAAACTCATGTCAAGAGTACACAAACTCTCACAAAACGTCTAAAAATCTAACTTTTATTCAAACTAGAACTTGAAAATCCAAACTTTAACTAAAATGTACTTGAAATAAACGAATTCAACATTGAAACGAACTACAAGCTTTACCTCTTAGCCATAGCTAAGAGGTTCTAGCCAAGCATTATCATACTTAAACTAAATCAAAAGAAAAACTAATTGAAAATATAAAAAACTATGAAAAAACCCCAGTTGAAGGAGTTGCAGACGCTCCACGACGATCCTCTCTACCTCCAAAGACTTCCCAGTCCTTCTATGATGAGTTTAGACGAATTTAGAGGTGTGCTTTATAGCATTCACGCACCACCTCCACAGAATCTTCCATACTTGCATAAGAATTTACGCAATTGCGCAGCAAAATTCGAAGCTAAAGTTAAAAAATTCTGGAATTTGCATGTGGCTGACCGGTCATGACCGGTCGAACCATCTTTTTTCTGATTTCTTCTTTCTTCTCTTCTCTCCTTGTTTCTTCTCCATATCTTGGCTCATCTTCCCTTCTTCTAATGATCTTCAATGTGAGTTTAAAAGGAGTCTTTGATCATCAAATTAATGAAGTCTCCCTCTCATTCCTACAATCACAAAAGCATGCATTAGATAGTTCATTAAACATAGAAATCATGCATAATGTGTGATGAAATGGGGTTAGAATATGCACAATTCAGAGATCAACAGTACTTAGTCATTTTCGGCCCTGGGAAGTGCCCTGATGGCCTGAAGATTGACTGACACCAAGTAAAATTAGGCATAATCATACCAACGTCAGACCAGATTTAGTACCCTCCTACCATAAAATAACTAAATCAAGCACTTGTAGGGTATTAATCCTCTCTACTTATTATTTATCAGCATAAGCGAACATATATCATTCCCAGTATTAAGCCATTTTCAGGCCCTGAAATGCACAATATAGCTCAACAGACTTGAGTTCTCAAAGAAGCATGGCTTAGCATAACCCATCCAATTGATCTAATCCCCAAATCATTGATCATTAATGATAATATGGCTGAATTAAGAATACGCTTAAGACAGATTAACTAGATTAAGTGCATAGTTCACCCGATACAGCACTTTGCAATTTACTCTTAAACATGCAGTGCCAACTACAACTTTGTATCCTATTTACATCAATCATACATAGAATAACCCTCTACATCAGGCATGATATTCTCATATCCAAGCACACATAAGCAGATCTTTAATATTGTTTTGACCGTGCCCCGACTATCAGCAAGTGCGCGAGGACAAGAATGCTTCCGAAGACAAGTCGTCAGACTCCAGGATTAAACATACTTACTTTGTATCTCTTACATACATTGTCCAAATTCTACTCATCCCAAATTAAGAGTGATGCATCTTTCACAAATGAGTCGATCAAGTTTATTTCATGGATCTCCTCATCACCATCCCGTGGTTGTTTGCACAAGTTGAAAATATTCAGCTCAAGTGTCATATTTTCAAAGGACATTTGTACAAGCCCATTCTCACAATTGATTATTGCGTTTAATGTGGCTAGGAAAGGGCGGCCAAGTATGACAGAAATTTGAGTATCGGCACTAATGACGGGGTGTGTATCTAAGATAAAAATCCACCGGGTAGTAGAATTTATCAACTTAGACAAGCACATCCTATATCACCCCTTTCAGTATACAAATAGATCGATCAACGAGTTGAAGCGTGGTTTTGGGGGGTTTTAATTCACCTAAACCTAGTTGCTCATAAACTAAGCAAGGGATGAGGTTAACACTTGCCCCCAAATTGAGTAAATCTTGTTCGATCTAGTAGTCACCTATAATGCATGATATGGTTGGACTACCCAAATCCTTGTGTTTTTGGGGAACTTCTTGTTTAATGATGGCACTCAAATTCTCGGTCAAAAGTACTTTATTGTTCACATTGTGTTTCCTCTTGACTGTACAAAGATTCTCTAGAAATTTGGCATAAGATGGTATTTGTTTAATAGCATCCAACAACGGAATGTTGATCTTCACTTGCTTGAAAACCTCTAAAATATCCATTTTTTGTCTAGAGGTTTGGGTGAAATTAAACTTTGAGGAAAATGAGCAACCAGCTTATATTGTTTTTCCAGTTCTTTCTCATATGGGGCAATTCTAGGTCCATCATCCTTGTTGGCAATTACCGGATCATTAGGCTTTGGGACCTTCACCGGACTAGACTTTTCAATTGTCTTGCAACTCCTCAAGGTGGTTATAGATTTAGCATGCTCCTTATGTTGGGAGGATGAGCTAGGATCATGTATCTCTAATTGGGTTTTCAAGTTAGGGAGAGGTTGAGCAGGAAGTGTGCCCTTCTCCCTAACACTAAAATGTGATTCAACCCTTGCCATTGAATTCTTCAAGTCAGTAACAGCTTGAGATGTAGTTTGGTTGAATTGAAATTGTTCTTGCATGAACCCATCTAATTTCAGAGAATTGTTTTTGTTATACTCAACTTGAACCGACACAAATGCTCCCAACATCTCCTCAAGCGTAGCCTTGAGTGTGATCACCAATGATGGCCCTACCATAGGTTGTGCTTGGGGGTTGTTGTTTGAATTTGCAGTTGGTCCATTCCTCCAACTGAAGTTGGGATGGTTTCCTCCAACTTAGATTGTACATGTTTGAATTTGGAGCACTAAATGGTCACTGATAGTTATTGATGGCATTCGATTGTTCTTGTAGAATTTCTTGAAACACAAGAATTGTTGGACAATCCTGTGTTGCATGTAAATTAGTGGCACAAATACCACAAACACTATCAATAACCTCACTAGGTTTAACGGTTTCTCCCTTTTTCAATTTCATGGCCTCAACTTTTCTAGTGAGGTTAGTTACTCTTACACTCATATCATCTTCCTCTGTAAGATGATAAATACCTCCCTTTTCTCTCCGTTAGCCTATTTTGGGATTTTTTGGTTTAGATGTGTCCCATGATTGAGTATTCTCAGCCAACATATCAAAGTAATCCCATGCCTCATCAGCTTCCTTGTTCATGAATTCCCTATTACACAACATCTCTACGAATTGGCGCATGGGCGAAGTTAGTCCATCATAGAAAAAGCTTATTACCCGCCAACTTTTGTAGCCATGATGTGGGCATGCATTCAAAATGTATTTAAACCTCTCCCAACATTAGAAGAAGGTCTCATCATCTTTTTGGCCAAAATTCATGATTAATCATTTCAGTGTATTGGTCCTATGAGTAGGGAAGAACTTTTTAAGGAACTCCCTAGTCATTTCGGCTCATTTACCGATCGATCGTGGCCTCAATTCATGAAGCCAAGTCTTTGCTTTTTCTTTAAAAGAAAAGGGAAATAGCTTAAGTCTTATGGTGTTATCTGACACGTTTGCAAAGTGTAGTGTAACTATCACCTTATCAAACTCTTTAAGATGTTGATATGCAAGTTCATTATTAAGTCCATGAAATTTAGGAAGGAGTTGGATTACCCCTGGTTTAAAATCTACATTCTCTGCATTATATGGAAGAATTATGCATGAGGGAGTGCTTGCTCTTATTGGTTGCAAGTAATCACGTAGAGTCCTAGGTTGAGGAACATTATCTACTTCATTCTCTCCTATTTCAGTGTGATTTTGGGCTGGATCTCACCGTTAATTAGCCCCTTGGTTGGGTTGATTTTCAGTCATACTTCTAGATAAATCTGAAAAGTTTAAACATTTCTTTGCACGTGGTTCCCTATCAAGCCCTTCAACAATTCCTCCTTCACTTAACAAGCGTTGAGTATGATCACGGACCCAATGGGGCATAAACCACTTAACTAAATCCTAAAATCTAAACTACTTCTACTAAAAACAAAAACTGAGATACTAAAGCAAGAGGGTTAGGAAGACAAAACCCGAATCAAAGATCTATGTTAATTTCCTACAAAAAAAAAATTAAGTTAGTGTCTTGAATTAGTAAGAAGACCTAATCTAAAATTCAAGGAAAGTCCTAAACTTATCTTAGCACAATCTTAATTTAAAAATTATTCTCAAAAAATTTTGTAAACACCATCAAATCCCTGGCAACGGCGCCAAAAACTTGTTCGCCAACCCCAAGTGCAAAGTTGCGATGTAGTAATAATTCGATCATGAGACCGAAATCGTGCTCAGGGATTAACCAGGAATTTACAAAACGTCTTAAATAACTTTAATTGAGATCAAACTAAGGTGAACTAAATTTGAAAATCTGTATATTGGTGTGAATGATGAAATCTGTAAACTAAAGAATGAATATAATGATCTAAAGACACTAGAGCATCGAGGATCCACTTGTAACTATCCTTAATGCATAATTTATCTAGGTTTCTCAATTACTCAACTGGAATTGAAATCCAATTCTGTCCAGCCGGGATATGGAGCAGTTAAATCAAATCAACATCTAAAATATAGTGTTATTCATTGACATGATTCCCTCAGTAGAGTTCAAGTATTAGGCACACTCAATTGCATAGGCCAATCCTCTTTCCAATAGGTTAAGATCACAACTCTGGTCATCATCAAACCTTGTCAATAGACTTGATTAATATCAAAATCTGGGCTTGAATCAAAGCACATCAATACAATAACAACTATCTCAGAATTATTCAAAAGATTAGAACTTTGATTGAAGTACTTCCCACATTAAGAACCAAGTTCTAGAGCATAGGGAATCCAATTCCTTGAATTATATAGGTCTAGAGCTTGTAAAATAAATAAGAATCTAATTTTAAATCTTTCAAGCATCACATGAAACTGGAGCCATCAAGAAATCAAACTTCTTGATCTTGAATCTTGAAGTAAGTTTGATTTTAGTTTGGTACAAGTTGAAATATAGATTTTCATTTTGGATCTTTGTTTAATTTCGTAATTTTTATTGATGTTCGAAGTGGAGAATCGGGATCAATTCTCCAAGATCGGTTGATAACAGTATTAACTTGATGTTAGTTTGTTTTTTGATGATTTTTCGTGTCTTTTTGGGATCAGCTTCCTCAACATCTGCGAGGTACTACTAGGAGAGGTGGAGGTTGCTAACATCCTGAGAAGATTCTACTCAAATCTGCACCCACCTCCAAGGGAAAATATCGTTTTAGCGCAGTGGCGGAATCTTAGAAGTTCTTAATGTATTCTTCAATGCGTGAATACAACCACCAGCCCGCGGGACAGATACCAGCAGCCCGCTGGCTGGTATGGTGTTTTGACAGGTTGTTGGTTTAACTAAATAAGAAACTTAAAGCCCGCGAAGCAGCCCGCGGGGCAGTACACCAGTCCACGGGCTGATGACTACTAGCCCGTGGGCTAGTACAGATCTTTCACAGGTTCTTCAAAGTTGTATAGT